>CM057820.1:9542257-10742257 GCA_030067965.1 Latrodectus elegans
AATTACGATTGTCATGTATATATTCAAATGCAAAATTTATTTATATAACATGTAATAAGATTAATATTTCTTCAAGTAAATACAAACAGGTGGGATTTAGAAAGTCACCAGATTTTCTAGCCAGAGGTTGCAATTGGACCAATTGGAAATTAAAATGTGGAAGTTTTGTATTTAGTCAGTTAGTATATAAGCGTTTTAATAAATCAAATGCTAGTAATGTGTTGTATTTCACAAGAAATTTGAGATTCATGTACAAAAATAGTTTAATATATGTTAAAACCGGATATATGCGTATTATTCATAATCGTGCCAACAATGCGATACCCTAATTTATAGAACAGTTTAAACTCAAGGATCTTCATGCATATTTCTTACATTGATTGCTTACTAAGATTCTTCTTTTGTTTATGTAATTTCATTTTTAAGCATTTGTTATAGTGACTGAGAAAGAAATATGTTGTTAAAATGACTGAAAAAAATGTGGTGTTGTTAATTACATAAAATATATTTTTAATAGTAATCAATGATTAAAGAACTTTTATATCATTATTAAAACTATGTAATATCCATTTCATGATAAATTCAATGAATTTGTATGAAACTAACACAAAATATGTGTCTACTTTAAAGATAGCAGAAGAATTTTGGTAATCAAACTAAATCACATCATGTTTATAGCAAAAATAATTCAATTATTTTCTCTTTAAAGGTAGCTTCATAGCAAAGTAGTTAAAAAAAGTATATAAATCAGCACAAATTCAATAAAATACAGCAACATAAAAAACCTTATAGTATTGTATAACACTTGTATTATATCACTTCTTAATATCATTCATTCTTAATCAATTATCATCTTTGATTCTTTGCAATGCGCGTGCTAAATGCAGCATTCAATAAAAATGTAAAATAGCGATAAAAATGCAAAATTCAATAAAAATGCAAAATTAATAAAGATTTATTTTGATGACAAAAACGATACTTTTTGCCAATATGTTTTTCAGTAAATGGCCTGTTTGCACACAATGGCTAATTTGACTGGTTACACTGTTTAAGAGAACTCCAAATCACTACAAAGATACATACCCGAGATGGGATTCGGACCCAAGAGTTGTTGAATCGGCAGCTCAAAAACACTAATTATTTGGATATTTCTTGACATCATTTTTTTTGTAAATAACTGATAATTAATACACAAATAATATATACCTTTAAAAACTAGTTTTAAATTTCAATTCCCAAATACCTAAGAAATATAAAAATTAAATTATTTTAACTTAACAGAAGAAATCTGTTTTGTTTTTAAAAATGTAATTAAAATTTCCACTAATATGAATTAAAAATATTAAATTGGATTGTTGTATAATATGGTGCTATGAGAATATTTTTTAATGTTATTAAAATCAATATAATGGGAGATAACGTATGAAAATATAGTTTATAGCTTTTGGTTGAACTATGATGATAACAATAGTTAAGTTTTATTCATAATGATGTATTGGATTTGTGTGGATATTTATTGTGTGGATATTGGATTTGTGTGGACTTATTTTTGCGATTTTATAGTTTTTCCAATTTTAACATAATTTTTTTACCTAAAGCAACACTTTAATAGGACTTTAAAATCGTTTACTTTTAAGTATCTCTGTGTAATAAAACAAATTTCTGTATAATAAACAATTTTTTTAAGTTCATAATTTTATAAATATTGTTTAAATTTGAATGTGGAATTAAAAAAATTATAGCTGAGCTTCGTAATTCCTTTAAAGATGTACGAATTTTATATTTAATAATCTATTGGTAAAAGAGTAATTAGATAAAGCGTGGTAAAATAATAAAAACATAATAAAAATATTTGATTTATTATTGTAAACATTCATTCTACTATCTTTTATTATATTTACTTAACTTTTTGGATATTAATATAAAACATTTTCGGTTAAAAATTAACATGTTTTTTTATTTGCTATCAACCATTGTTAGCATTAGGAGGAAAACATTTCAGGTTATTTATTATAAAAATATAAACTATTTAATTAAATTTTTGACTTTTTTACATGAAAAGTCCTGAATCTAATTGGTAGTCACCTCGGTAAAACTCTTCACAAAAAGTCATTTATATCTATTCCATGGAGAATTTACCTATTTGTTCTAAACAGTAATTCTATTACAGTTAAGTAAAACAATGAGCATAAATTATAATTATGTTCTTTGTGAACTCAAAACATCAAAATCCCTAGAATTATCAAAAATATTTTTTCCTAGTTAGTCAATGACCATCTAACATCCTAATGAAGCAAATCTTTTACTGAACTCTGAGTGATATTCTTCATATTTATTTACAGGAAGCGAAATTATGAATGTAAATTAAGGCTCAAAATAACTTACAGAAGAAAATTCATCAATGGAAAAGCAGTATTATATTGATAGAAGGAATTTAAATTTGTATTAAATAAGTTAGTTTGGTCAAAAACATTTAAATTTGTATTAAATAAGTTATTCATATATATAGGTTATCAAATTTAATATCAATTTCATATGTTTATATGGGATTAAAGTTAAATTTTTAAGGGAAAAGTTTATTAATTGTTACATAAAAAACTATTTTTATATAATAATACATATTTACAGCAAATGCATATTAAAATCATAATGTTTATTTAAATATAGCATGTTTATTTAAATTAGTTTATTAATTGTTACATAAAAAATCTATTTTTATAAAATAATATATATTCACAGCAATTGCATACTAAATCCTAATGTTTATTTAAATATAGCATGCATATGACAAATTAAATGGATTGTTATTTTTACTGAAATACTGACCATAAAATTAATTTTAACTATTAAAATACAAGTTATTGACATTATTATTTTTCTGGGTACTTTGTTTCTTTTTTTATTTTACTTCTTCGATCAATAGATCTATTGTAGTTTACCTTTAAATCAATCTTTAAAGTTTTTATTATATTTTTAATGCTATTAATTTCAGAAACTACGTATTTGAATTTAGGTTATTTCATTTATTTTGATTGCGTTTTTATCTACCTTCAATTACTTTTAAAATTTATAATAATTTCAGATGGATTTAATGCATTATTTTATTAACTCTTGGTATTCTTTGATAAAATAAATATTACAATCACTATAATTTCAATGCTAAAGAAGTCTTAGAACTTTTTTATAAGCAATAATTAAAGTTATTAAAAAGTGTTCTTCTTTAAAATGAGACAAAAATATAATTTTAAACTTATATCAAAACTTCATTTTGATGAAAGCATATTACAGACACTTGATAACTTTACTCTTTTGCTTAGATAAAAATTCTTAGTTTCATTAATTCTTGTAAAAATTTGTTATTAGGTATTCCAAGATTTGTTTTGTGAGTTTAATTAAGTTTTTGATTCGATAAATTCGTTCAATAAATTTGGCAGAATAGCGTAAACTGAATCTGAAGTTTAATAATAATTTTGTAAAAATTATATTTAACTCAGTAACATAATCAAATGTCCAGAGCTTAATTTAGGTCTCAATTTTAAAATGTAAATAATAATTTATATGTACATTCATTTTTAGAAGCATTTCTACTTTATTTCTAGGAAGAATTCTATGCTTCTTGACAAATCATTATTTCATTTTTTGTTGAAAATTATAGCAAACGTTTTCTACTTACTCTTTACTTTTGTTAATTTCTACAGTTTGGTATTTCTTGGCAACTAGAAAAATAAATTAAAACGAAAAAAAAATTAACCACAGAAAAATTTTTTTCATACTATGCATGTATCATTCGTAAGATTTACTTTTTAAATAATTAATTAAGTGTTGCCAAAAATAAATAATTAAATTAATTGAAATTCTTGGAAAGAAATTAAACATTTTAAAATGATAAAAATTGACGAGTCTTTGAAAAGTTCTTACATATATATATGTATATATATATATATATATATATATATATATATATATATATATATATATATATATATATATATATATATATATAATAAAAGAAGATAATAAAAAGAAATGGTCATTAATAATTTAAAGGTGTTTACGGACTTAATGTAAGCACCTTTATTGAAATAAATGCTAAATTTATTTTAGAAAGTAAAAATGAGATTATAAAATAACAGGAAGAAGCATTCAATGATAGTGTTCAGATTCAAAAATGTAACTAGTAAGGTATATCCCTCCATTGTTGACTTTTGCGATTTTTTTTTTTGTCACTACGCAATTTTAATGTTTTTGCCACTTAAAACGTCGTTTAAAGTGACGTAAAAGAAAATTGTATAGAGTGACGTAAAACGAATTCATATAAAGTGACGTAGAAGAATCGTATAAAGTGAGAAAAAACCTAACCTGGTGACAAAAAGAAATCAGAAAAAGCAGCAAAGATTCCAATCGGCAACATCGAGATGAAATCTGGAAACAATATAATCAAAACAAATGAGTGTGGATTTAACGAGGCATAATTGGTGGAATATATCATACTTATATCTCAAAAATATACTGACTCGTGTAACATAGTTCAACAAGTATGTCCCTCTACTAATATAAAGGATAAACTATTGTCATATATTCTACATTGAGTCATGAATTTTGCGCCTTATTTTTTTCCTACATTCATTTGCCCCTTATGTATCTTAATTTTTTTTCTTTTTAAATTTTTTATAACACACATACTGTGCTTTGGTCTTCATACATTAGGTAACAACGATATCTGCTATCTATAATAAATCCGTGAAAAAAATATTATATTAGATAAAAAAAAATAAATTCAAAACATCACAAATAATTTAGTTTAAGAAACTGAAATTTTATTTTATTTTATTTTTTTCATTTTGTCATTCGTTTGTGTGTGTTAAATTGAATTATTAAGTTTTAACCTTAATAAATTTGTATTTAAAAATAACGACAATTATTTTGCAATCGAAAAGCTTGACACTGAGTAAACTGAACAAGGTGTCAGACGCATCTAAAAAAGCAAAAATGTTATTTTAAACCAGATTCCTAGAAATAGGAAACATTAAACACATCATGGGCTCATTACGGTGCAATTGTTTATCCTGTTGCAAACTTCTTAGTTTCTAGATGACAGTTGAACTCTATCAGTTAGATGGAAGCAGGCAGTTAGAAATCTACACAATTTAGAATCAGGAATAAATAGAAATCCACAGTATAATCCCATTTAGAAGACCCATTTAAGGCGCACTATCAGCTTTTAGCGAATGTATGTAAGATTTAATTACTTAATATTGTTTTCCTAAATGGATTTTTGACTATTTTATCCCATTCTTTTTATACAAGTAGGCATTGTTATTTACTTTCAGCATGCATATCAGCTCTAATTTACATTTATTATTAGGTATTATGTTATTACTTATGATATCTTAATGAGTCTAATTGTTATTTAAAATTACTCAGAATACTATAACTATGGGTAGATAATTATATAAAAATTTCAATAGCCTACAACTTAGTAGCTTCTCTACAAAGTAGTGTCAAAAATCATTCATCAAAACTGCGACATCTCCAACTGTTGAATATGGATTGGGAACAAAATTACTCGTACTATCCCTTCGTTTTGCTAATACTTGGAGATGCACGATCTGATTCTACAGTATGCAAAATAATGAAATGAGGCCTTAGGAGACACAGGTGCCGTATATCCAAGGTCTCAAATTTTGAATTCTTTTGGCGATGACGAAATATTGTCAAGATGACGTAATTGTGATGAAATGCAGCGTGAATATGTTGTAATTGTGTCGTAATAAATTCGTTTTTGATAAAAGTTACATATCTAAATATTAAATTTAAACCTGATAAATAAAGAGAGTGAATAAATATTTTTAAAATAATAAGATTTTTTAAAAATGAAATTCTGTCTAATAACATGCGAAAATGAAACAAAATGTTCGAAATCCCGTCACGATGATATAAACATTAATGTTGTCAAAATTGAATTTTAAACATAATTCTTATTGGTCTTCATCTGTATGACGTAATAAAAGCCAAAGAAAAAATAAAATCCGCCAAAAAATTCACGAAACTCAGAATTTGGCAACATGGAATATACGGCATCTGTGCGCTTACTTTAAGTAAAAAATCCTTAAGGAAAGCAATGTGCGTTAAATCTCACAATATCCGATGGGCTGCTGGTGAAGCTTTAGACGAGGCTCAATGTGGTTCACCCTCTTCAGAAGGAAAGATCTCTAGCATGGTTTCAATACAATATTAAATTCTTATACAACTTTTTCAATATACAGTTCCTCGTCTTATATTACTTTTGTTATTCGCAAAAACGCTGTATAATCCAAGATGCTAAATTATAAGTTTGGTGATTTTGGTGCAGTTTCTGATACATGTGGCAACCTGGTTTTTATGAAGTCATAGATAGGGATATATATAAAACATATTGCAGAAAATTTTATTTTAGTAAACTTTGTCATCCCGTACGACATCTTGGCAATATTTATTAATCATTAGAAATTTCAGATTCCTGTATTATATGCCATCTGTGCCTTATTGTCATTAATCCGGATTAATTCATTCAATATTATTTCTAATACAATAAACATCCAACAAGAATATCTCAATATACGTCTATCAATAATATTCAATTTACATCTATCAAAAATTGTAAGCATTTTTATACATTTACAAATTTATTTAAAATGGAAATAATTTATGGTATAAAGTCAGAGAATTTAAAATTTTTATCATAGTCTTAAATCTTTTAATATGAATTTAAGGATAATTTGCGAAAATATTTTTATATACAAAGGGAAAGAGTTAAATTTATTTCATGCACATAAATGAGACATTATTGCCTTTATTATTTTACATTATATTAAGTAATGTTTAAAACTGTTCGACAAATATATTATGCATTATTATGAATATATATTCAAGTAAAAAATGCATTGTTGACAAACATTAATCATATAACAATGCAAAATACAGTTACAACAATAATATTTGTCCTTGTATTTACATTGTTATTCATATATTTTAAAATAAAATTTTACATCATTGTTTAACAATATAAAATTTCAAAACTTTTTAATATATAGTTGTAACAATTATATTTTTCGATTTGTTTCTGAATCGTTAGTTTTGAAGTTGTGTTTTTAGAAACTGATTATAAAACTGTTTGAAAAAAATGGATAAAATGATATTCAAATGGATTTTGAGGAAATTGTATGTGCTTAAATCTCTTAAAACTCTTAATGTGTGATGTTCCTTTTAATATAACTGTTTATGGTTTAAAATAATATATATATATATATATATATATATATATATATATATATATATATATATATATATATATATATATATATATATATATATATATATATATATATATATATATATATATATATATATATATATATATATATATGTATATAGATAGATAGATCGATAGATATTTGCAAAAATAGAAATTGTTTTTTAATTTCGTAATTTTATACAGCATCATGCACTTAAAGCATTAACAAATTGAACTATTAAATAATTTTTTAAAATATTTACAAATATAATAAAAAATATTTAAAGAATTTATTTATATATGATATAAAATATCATATATATAATACAAAATTATAAAATATCATATATATAATATAAAATACCATATTGGCACCTGTGTGCCAATATTTTAATTTATGAATTTAGATTGTCAGAAGCATATTAATTTGAAAAACTTAACTATTGATAATTCACATTCGTCCAAAATTTCAAAAAAGTTATTATGAAGTAAAATTTAAATATCGTACAAATTTGTTTTCAGCATAAAAAGAAAAAAACAAATTACAAAGTTGATAACAAGTCTAATTATTTTCACTGATTAGTTGGAATACATTTCTTTTAAGAAAGAACTTTATTCATTTATTTTGGGCTAATAACATTTCCATAAGTGATCAAGGAAGGCTTCATAATGTTAATATATATCTGTAACAACACTCTCATTAGTAGCAGGAGCAAATATATTAAAATTTATTTTTCTCAAGAATATTTCACTAATCTAAATGTATAATATTTATTTACAAATAATTGAAATTGTGCAATTTTATTTTAGATGTCCTTGTGTATGTGTTAAAAAGAAAAATATCATAAATTTGGAAAAGGTAAACAATATTTCTTTTGTTATTAGGAATACAAAACGTTAAATTGACTAATATATACATATATATATTAGTGTCTATTATATTACTCTATATATATATATATATATATATATATATATATATACATACTAGAATGTGTATGCGTGACAGTTACACAAAAGTTTCTATTTTTTTCTTCTAATATTTAAATTATATTTTATATTTAAAAAGAAAATATGGAATATTAAAATAAGGAATATAATTTAATACCACATTTATAGTTAAAATAATATATTAAATTAATTTTAATCCATAAGGTAAATGGAACTCGTGGTAAGAGTTTACTTATTGGTACTCCTTAATTTTTGGTGATTTTATTTTGCCGCCAAGGTAGCTGATAAAATGTGAATAACAAAGTGAGAATGTCTGAAAGTATACTAGTTAAAGCATTGAAAATACCAGGGTTACTAGGAATTAAATATTATAGCCAATATATAACGATAATTTTTTCCAATCCAAGGGACACCTATTTCTACATCAAGCCCAATTTTCTTAGAGTCCAATAAAATCAAAAAAATTTTAATAGTTTAAAGAACATTAATGTTTTATAATTGCAAAAATCAAATTGCTTGGTTAAATAAAGTATGCATAAGATGTATTCTACTTATGTATTTCTTCATAAGTAAATGTTTTTTGTAGGAAAAACATGATAGAATTATCCAAGTTGAGAATGGTGAAAAAATCTACGATGAAGATTCCAAATATATAAATGTAAGTTAATTAAGTGATTATTTAATATTTCAAATGTTGATATTTTTGTATCACCGTTACTGTGAACTATAAAATAAAGAATTTAGTTCATTAATTTATTAACTGCATATCACATTGTTAATCTATGAATAAGTGAACATAAGAATATGTGTTTCTGCTTATAAAATTTCAGATTTCTAGAAATTTAATATATGCTAAACAGGAAATAATGTTTTATAATTATCTATGACAAATTACTAGAATGCAGACTAAATGTATAGGGCAGTATAAAAAATGTTCAAAAATAGAAATGTGAGGGAATAATAATTTAAGTATTTTGGTCTATTCAGAGCAAGTAGTCGAGAAGTTAAGCGAACAAATTTTTAGTTTTTATATTTGTTATTTTGATATACAATTTTTAACATAGGATATCCAAAAAGATGTTCTTTACAGGAAATTTTTAATTCCCAATAGTTTTTCCCAATTAATTATAGGTAAGATTCCAACGTTTTAAAAAATGAAATCAGAAAAAAGTCGTGTTGCAAGCAACATGTAAAAGCATCGACAACCCCCACCGTTCACTTGTAGCTGAGCTCGAAAATGAGATGTATCACCACGTAAACCACAAATGGCCAAATTTCCATGCTTTATTTAAATCACGTAAAACATGACAGTCTCAAAATTTGTCTCATGGAGGTAAAATAGGCCTGTAAAACTATGATTTACTTAAAACAATAATTTAGCTGCTCAGTTAAAAGTAAGAAATTACATTGAATTGAGCAGCTAAAGTATTGTTTTAAGTAAATCATTTGTGGTTGCACTTTTTTTAAATAGTATTTATTTAAAAAAGTGCAACCACAAAATTTAAGCGAAAATCTTTTACAGCGCACCATTTGACTACAACATGGAAGAAATATTATGAATGCAAAACAAATTATGAATACATTACGGTCACTTTTGACTAAAATATATAAAAAATGTTCTGAATTCAAAACAAAATATGATTAATACAAAAGAATATTAAATACGAAATTTGAAAGAAAAAATGTATCCACTGCACAATTCAGAAGTGTGGGATCCATTTCTATTATTTCAACACTGGCGCAAATTATACATTTCGTCCTTGAAGTGTACAAAGCATCCTTTCAAGCATTGATAAAACTAAAAATATAATTAGTTCTATTTGAATATTATCTCGGTATTTTGTTCTTTATAAAAGATCATTACACATTTCATCGGATTTCTTGGTTTTGACAATGATGTAGGCTCAAGTATGATCCAAAAAAATTTACAAATAATCTATCATAAACTAGTTTGCATCAAAGTTCTGTGAACTCATACAATAGTCAATAAATCATCTCCTGAACTCATAGGTAAAGTAAAAAAAAGCCCAAAAAATTAAAAATACCACTTAATATACAGAAACAGTTTAAAATCATCGAAAATAACATGATTGTGCAAATAAAACTCATAATTTAAATAATACTTATATGAAAAATGAAATATTTATTTAAATACTATAAACTTCAACAAAATGTGTCACTAACAAAATTTATATCTCCGCAGAAAGAAACAACTAAAGAGGAAGAATATTTTGTGAAATACACTGAGGTATATATTAAAAAATAAATTATTTTAACTATCTTATAATTAGAGCTATAAATTAGATTCATTAAAAGCCTTCCAATAAAAATTGAATTGTTTGTTTATAATTTCTAGATTTCAAATTGGACTTATCAATCTATTGTTTCATGTAAAACTGAAAAAGAAAAAACGGAAATGATTGGCAAATTGATTGACATTGCTGAGGATTTGTATTTGTTGGGATATATACATGCTTTCTCTGAAATTGTACACGTTATAAGAGAAAAGTCTATATTTCGTTCAGACTCATGGAATGTAAGTATAAATTAACTAAGTGATTTTACATATATATATATATATATATATATATATATATATATATATATATATATATATATATGTATGTATGTATATGAACAGATAAATATATATGTACATGAACATAATACAGATAAATTTGTATGTCAAAATATATTTCAGTATACTCAAATTTCGAAAATATTTGGCGTAGTTAATATCAGATAAATTAATTTTTACTAGCATTTATTTCATAGCAACAAATTTAATTAATAGCAATAAATGAGAACTCATGTTAAATGAAACATCATTTAGGTGAATAACTCGTTTTATGTTGAAAAAATAATTGTTTTTACTTAGATAAGTGTTGTAAAATGGATATTGATTTTTTATTGTTACAAAGATCGTATTAAAATTTCTAGAAAGCAATCGTATCAAAATTTAATACATATGTGTATAGAAACGTTTGAAAAAAACAGAATTTTCAATAATTATTTTCTCATGTTATCGACACAATAGAGTTTTTTATTGATTAAATATAAAATAAATTCCTATAATTATAGTTATACCTTAAGCAAATCATTACAAAATAATTTTTGTCTGTACTGTTTACAGAAACTCTACACACCAATTATTATTTTACATTCTAAATTTATCTGATATTAATTTATTAAAGTTAAGTTAAAGTAGGTCATAAGGTTTAGGTTATTTAATAAAGTTTAGTTAAAGTAGATTAGAATGTTTAGGTTATTTAATAAAGTTTAGTTAAAGTAGGTTAGAAGGTTTAGGTTATTTAATAAAGTTTAGTTAAAGTTTAAGACAACCATTTTAAGTAATTATATGCCATTAAATAATATTACGTCATTTTAATTAATGAAACTAATATTTGATTTTATAAATAAAGTTTGTTTTAATCACTTTTTCTTTTTTAGAATCTTCCCTTAGAGAAGAAATTAATATTCTTGAGATTTATTCCCCCGTATAAAGTTGATGAAGATGATTTTAAAAATTGGTTAACAGTCGAAGGACCATCGAAATGTTTATATGTTAAAAGTAAGTAATGTAAAATATTCAATAAAATTTAGTTTTAGACTATATTATTAAACTTAAACAAGAAATCTTGTAGTGCGAATCGCAGTGAAACATTCTCACGAAGTAAAAATCATTAAATATATCAGAATTTTGTAATACTTTGTTATCGTAAGAGAAATTTTGCCAGAAATATTCAAGCACAAACTTTGAACATATTATTAGCAAGATTACTTAATTACGAGGCATTATAGTTAAATTATAAATGAAGTTATTTCCTTTGAGTATAAACAATCATTTAATTGAAAATAATATTTTTTGCCAGAAACTGCGCAATTACTTATTTGAGCTTACCCGGAAATAGAAGTTTAAAATAGATTTGCAGCATTTATTTCGCTTATTTAATAAATGTAAACGAGGCGCGATAGACTTTATATGAATATTTTTGTAAACAGAATAAATATTAAACATTTCGAAAGATTAGTAACTTTCTCACGAAGTAAAAATAATTAAATCATTAAATACACAAGGAGGAACTACGACACAAAAATGTAAACCAAGATGATAAGATATGTATTCGTTTGTTTTTCCGGGATATAATTCTTTGAAAGGGTGTTTTTTAAATATTATGTATGGTAATTAGTTAGTGTAGTGACAGGCAAGTATAGTCATGCTCAGAGTCTTAAACATGTAGTGGTTTTTCATTTCTCATACTCAAAAGCATTTATTTAAAAAAAATGTTAATTAGTAGCATACTCAAGTGTAACTAAAAGTTTCATCTGATTCTGGTACTATTTAATTTATTTGGTATAATTATTATATTAAAATAAATAAAATAATGAATGTAAATTTGCTTATTGCATACCTATTAGAAAATAATAGAGGAGCAATGATTGAAGGCAGTGTCTAAGAAAATGTTTCATAACAGTTGAAAAAATACAACAAAATAACTTTTAATGACTGTTTTGAAAACAGCATTTTGGTTGCTCGAAATGGAATGCATTTACCCAGTTCAATGTTTAGAACTTCTTGTCATGCAGAGAATACCATTAGTCCATTTCAAAGACCAAGAGCCCATATGAGTATACATGAATAGTACCCTGAAAACGAACTCGAAGGTTTCTGTGAAAATAAATTGCCAATTTTTGAATTCTAACTTAGTAAGAAAAATATTTCTTGTATTTTGAAATTTTCCGATTAGCGATTCATGAGATTCATTATCCACCCTCGGAAATCCTTTTCAATCCGAGAAGATATGTTTGAAAAGTAGCAAATAATTCTATAATAGTATTAATTAAATTAGAAATTTTTTTAACTTTATATATATTTTACAAAATTATTATAATGAAAAATAATAATTAATTTTACTTTGGATTCACTTATAATCACATTTTAAATTCTTAAATTTGCATATGTCACAAAAGTATAATCAAATTGACTTATTAAGCTTGCATAATTGCTTTTCTATTTTCTAAAATTTTCAATATTAAAGACATTTAATAAATACGTCTAATCTTTATATTAGGTTTCGTATGTTTCCTTGAAATTTTTTCCAAAATTCATATATTTTCACTTCTTTTATTTACTAAATGACATTTCCTGCAAATACTTTTTAAACTAAAAAGTGAAGACTTAATGTTTTGCATATTTTAGTTATTTTGTATTTCCGATAAAAGATGATATCTGATGAATGAAAAAATTTTCTCATTATCGTTATGATATTTTTCTGAAATTCATTAATTCAATGTCATATTTTGATTGTCAGTTTTGTAAACCTATTTTCTGTGTGAGTCTTTATTATTTTTAAAATAAGCAATTTCCAATGTGATTTATTTCATTTTTTATCATCTTAAGTTTTGTTCTTTTGATATATAATTAGTTTGTTCTAGTCATTCTTGATTACAGTAATCCAAAAGCAATAAATTTTGATTTATTTGTTTTAGGCCAAAAATCTGTGTACAAAATCTGTTATATACATAATTTCTACCTTCTTAAAAAAATCTTACAGTCAGATTTTTAAAAACGTTTTCACAGACAGTTTACATTGAACATTTGTTTAATTGTTTCAGATATATTCACAGATATTCTATTATCTGATAGTTCTTGTAACTCAGTTCTTTCAGTAAATGTTTAACATTTTCAAATGAAAGTTTAGAATTACCATTTGCAATGTATTTCCATATTTTGTAAACTGCTCATTTTCATAAAAGTTACGAAATTTTATTGATATCACTGAGCATTTTGTTAATATATTCAATTTTTTGATTTTTATTGCACTCTACTAGTTGAAATGTTACTCTACAAATTTCTATTAAACAACTGAAATACTTTTTGAATTAAATTAGTTATTTGTTAGGTTTGTAATAATCGTTTCCCTACATATTTATGTATGTAAATATAAAATGAATAATTTAAAAAATATAAAAATTCATTATTTAAAAACTATGTTATATTATATAACTATTAATAAATTTCAGCATCAATTTGAATACACAAAAGATTTTTGACTAATAAAAATTATTTTATAGTTATTTAAATAATTTTTGACAATAAAGATATTTTACAGATAAAAATGATCTATAAATTTTATTAATTAACTTCTCAAAGCATACTTTAGGATTTTAAATTTTGATTTTATATATGTTCCAAGTTGGAGATAACTTGTATATATCGGTTACTTCAAAAAATGTTCCATTCTTTTATTATATAAATATTAATAAAGCTTATATAAATATTAATAAAGTGTCTCATTATATAAATATTAATAAAGCTTCCTCTAAAATCACTTTATTGAAGTATTTATTGTATTTATTGGTTGTCATTAATCAATATTTTTTAAAAAATCTTATTCTGTTATTATTTGATGTTATTATTATACTACAAGTCAAGAATGCAGAAATAGCTGAAAAAGTAATTTTATCATTTAATTTCAGTGATTCCAAAATTGAGCCATTATTTGGTTTATATAAGGTCAAATGTTGGTGAAGATAATGACCCAGATATTTTCACAAGTCATAATGACTATGATGAGTAAGCATGTTTTTATATTAAAATTGTATTACATTGTATACATACTATTTTTAGGGTTTCATTTTTACTAATTACTGTTATTTCATTACAGATTAAGTATAAGAAAAACTAAAACTCTTAGTGCTTCTCTGAAAAGTTTGAATGATACACTTATGGATAATAAAATAAAAAATATGAACAAGTTGAAAAACATGAATTTTACATGTCTGTTATAAAAATTTAAATAAGGTGAGTAAAAAATATCTTTTTTGTTTAGTTCCGCTAAATTTGACTCGATTATAGACTGTGTTAGAATATATAAAGAAGAGATTAAAAAATAGTTTCTTGACAAAAATGTATGTTACTAAAGAAGTTTCATTCTTTTAAATATCAAAATTGTTTTTTTTAATTTTAAATAATAATACCATAAATACTTGGCAACAAACACGTTCTCTATAAAAATAAAAGCTTTAATAAAATTAAATATATCTTTAACAAATATTTCTAAAAACATAATTAACAATGGGAATATGAAGTCAATAAAAATAGGATCCATTTTATATTTTACATGAGAATTAACTTTTTTTAGAATAGAATTACATTTCTTCAAAAACAAGGTGTTGATGTAAAAGAGATGTTAATTATTCATCTTTTAACTTGATGTAGCTTCTGTTAACAAATATTGCGGAAACTGATAACACTGAATAATCCGCATAATCACTGATCCGTTCGCGATCTTGTCAGATGATAATATTTAACAACCCATATTATAAATGTGCTAAATTTATGATGGAATGCCAGTGCTGTATCAGATAATTAAAAACAAATTTTGTGTGACTAACACTAAACACTTTATTTTATTTAAATATTAAACAAAACATATTTATTATTCATATATTTTTAAATGATTCATTAATTTAATGTATTAAAACAAGATTATTATTCTGTTTCTGGATATCTTGAACAATGTTTACATTTTTACAAGCCAACATATTATTTTAATAACAGATCAGGGTAAATTGCATAATCGTTATTTTTTATCTATGCATATATATTTAAAAAAGTCAATATTTCTATTTCAGAAAGACTTTAAATTGTATTATTCAACACATAAATACGTTTCAAAAACATTGTATTTAAAAAATACATTAATATAAAACATGCCAATCGTAGATTTCTAGCAAAATAAATGCAAAGAAATTTAAACTTGGTATTAAAATAAATCGAATAATTTTATCTTTATTAGTAATAGCTGTAAAAATAGCAAAATGCCATGATATTTTCTTAAAATGCCGCACCTGCTTTTTTTACAGATTTATTTAAAATTATTCTAATAAAAAAAAGATAAAATTTAATAAATAATATTTTTAACAAAGATCATACAGCATAGTATTTAAACACGGGCAAACAAATCTGCATACTTTTATTGCCTATTCAATAAATATTCTTGTGAAAATTTATACATTTATTTTGTAGTCATTTAAAAAAACTGCAAATTTTTGTTGTCTTACAATATTTTGGTAAACAAACTAAAAAGTATCTTCAAACTTTTAAGTAATTAAGTTTTTCTTCCGATTAAAATATCTTAATATACAAGATCTAAAACAGCCAATTTTACCTGTGTGCGCAGTTGTGTGGAAAATTTTAATGGTATTGGCATATTCTAAAATATAAGGATCTTATTTATGCAGCATTTGTGTAAAATTATTTATATAAAGTAAAAGATTTGGAATATTTTTAAGGAATTCGAGTTTTTGGATGTACTTTTGCTAAGAAGCAAGAGAATGACCATTTCTAAAGTAAAAAGTCATTAATTGTTCCTAAGTTAAATTTTCTGGATCTAATATGGTTAATAAACGTATTAAAATTTATCATTATCTTAACAATATTACATAATGATAAATTAAAACAAAAATTAAGGTGGAAGATAGGTTATAAACATCAGCTGTATATTCAGATTATTATTTCGAGTATGTGGATAAAATAACTTACAAATAATATGATAAAAGTAATAAATTATTAACATGAATACAACCTAAACGTAAAAGTGAAAATTTACCATTTATAACAATTGATATTTCATAAATTAAAAAATGTCCTCTTAGAATTTTTAATAATGAATAAATTTCATTTAAATTAATATTAACAAATAAAATAATAAAGAGATAATTTTATATTTTATTTGAAATAATAAATCGTACAATATTGTATCTTATATAATTTTATATTATATTTAAAATAATAAATCATATAATATTGTCTCTTGTGGTGTTACTTCAGACCATAAGAAATTGAATTAAAATAAAAATTTAGAAAATAATTTTTGATATGGCTTAAAAATATAGGAAAGTGAAAAATAATATAAATGCTTACAAGAAAAATAATCTTGAAAATTAAAAGGTTCCATTTAGTGCCAGAATTAATAATTGGAATGTAGGCAATATTGTCTATATATCTTTGATGACTTCAATAAACTCATTATATAAATATTAATAAAATTTTTTAATATTTTATGAAAAAAATTTAGTTAAATTTATTTTTGGAGTATAAAAGCTGTTGTAATGTGTATAAGTTTTATGACTAAAGAAATATTCAATTTTATTCCAGGTTTAGAATAAATGAATTCAGTGGAAAATCGAGCATTCTGACATGCAAAAGAAACCATTGCTTGAATGAGAAAAACTAAAAAAACTTTAAAATTCTAAAGAAACTTTATACTAAGCAATAAAACTTGAATACTCAAATTTATTTTTCCTTTAAATATTTGTATAAATTATTGTAAATCAAAATTTTTAATTCAATAAAATTATGTTCTAATTTTCTGCTCTTTTTGTTTTACTAAATCATATATATTACTTGACTTCAGGTGTAAATTTATATTCATAGAGATACTTAGTTAATTGATTAAACCGTAATTTAGGTAGATAAGTATCTTTGTTTCCAATTCATTGACTGTAAATTTATATGTAATGTAACAAGCATAATATTCATGAAACTAAAACAAGTTTATTAAAATGTAACTGACCAGGGTGAATATGAGTAATTTTTCATGAAAAGATAAATCTATTTCGTAATACGATAGATGAGATATATTTATGAAATATTTTGAAGCTGATGACTTGAAATTGTAACTATTATTAGTAATTACATTGGTTTTACTCAAAGATCTTGCAAATTATTTTAAACGGTGAATATTTTATTGTAACACATGCATAATTTTAATCCGGGAATTTTTACTTTTAAAATGAATTTAAATTTGAACATGCATTTAATCTGATACAAATATATTTTTTGTATCTTGAAACTGAGTAATAAATTACAGAAATTCGCTTATGTTTCTCAATCTTATTCTTATAACAGAACAGATAAACACGCAAATGTAAATCTAATTCTCAAATCAATAACCGTGTTTTAACTCAATTATTCACTTGAATCAAAATATTTTTCATGAATCCTTATTAGTTTTATTTGATCTACCAAATTAAAAACAGCCTCAAATTTTAAGTAAATCCAAGCTATCTTCTTTAAGTATAAAAATTTAAATTACTTCGTTATAAAAAAATAAATTATCAAAAATATTCACATTTCTGCAAATGATTCAAGATTATTTTCTAAAATGTTGTATCCAAATTTGAATTAGAATCAGTTATTAATTCTAATATAAAATTGATATATCTAAACAAGAGATATAAAATTATCTATTGTTATAATATTGAATTACTAGTATATTGAATTAACTAAATTATCAAAATTCTGAAATAAATGAATTATTAGTGATTTTCAGTTATTAAAGTCTTTAATCATAATTATGAACCCTACAAATACCATTTTTCTCTTTTAATAACATTTAATACAGGCTGTTCAAAACTGTCTGCACATTACCTTGATCAAAAACTGCTAAACATACATTTTTTTTCTTTTTATAAGCTACAATTTTCGTGAACTCAATTTGATTTTACATATATCATTAAATAGATTGAAAAATGAGTATCTATTAAAAATCTGCAAACTTATTAAAATATTTAATACATCAATCAATTTTCCAAATTCATTGTTTTTACCAGAAACACTTGAAAAGATCAAAGCTAATGTTCCTAACATTTAAAACATATGGCACAGAAACTCAAAATTACTCAAAAACATATCGGATTAGGATGATAAAAAAGCTTTACTTAAATTGAAGTAAATTTAAATAAAACAAAGCATTTTTTATAAAATTTACAGCATTCATTGTCTTTAAAACTAAAAAAAAGATAAGTGCAGAATATATAATTTCACAGAATCAAAAGTTGTGAAACTTAATGTTGAGGTCTTATTTTGCGCGAAAAATATTTTCAAAATGTGAAAACAACGTGATTTGCCAGAATCCGCAGATTGATGAAGTTCCAGAGTTTGCAAGAATGGACAAACACAAAAAAGATGCAAATGAGGCGTGATTGGCAGCGTTACTATTCATTAGTTATAATCTGTCCTGAGTTAAACGCCAATCTGGTTTTACAAGCTGGAATTTAGCTTATGTTGAACAGTAATGGATGAATGAGTCGTCTATGTTTTCATAAATGAGTGTGAAGTCGGATAATTAAGTGTTTTCGGTGTTCATTCAGATAATTAAGTGTTTTCAAATAATTAAGTGAATAGTGGATATAAATCAAGAAATTTTTTTCCAGAAAGTATTACTGACAAGTTTATATAAATCTCATAATAGTATGCATTTATTTACATTTCGAAACGTGTTGTCCACAGTCAACCACCAGAAGCATCCATTTTCTTTCCTGTTGCTCATTTGAATGGGATTGAAATGATTTATGAAGTGTCTTGACACAAAACGATACACGCTGTGTATTAAGTCACTAAAAATGAGTGAGCTATTAGAATCTCTAATATAGAATAACAATTGCCGCAAAGAAGCAAACTATGACCTACTCGGAAAAGGTCTTATATTAGACACCAACCCAATTTGCAAAAATAGAAGAAGTGTTTTTTTAACTTAAACTTTTAAATCAAAATAACAGAAAACGTCTGAAAAATGAAAGAAATATTCTTTTAGAAACATTCTGTTAAAAGTTAAAGCAATTATATGAACTTCTTTTAATTGCGGTTTTGCTGATTTTCATTAAAATATTATTGTACCTAGCTTCGAGGTTTGTGTTGATTAAGAGTCGATGAAATAAACTCTTAACAATCACAGGACTTTTATTTGTAGAAATTTCTAAAAGATGCCGAAAAAATCCAACAGTTACAGCATTTACGAATCACAATTATACAGTACCAATTCAACAGATTCAACGGTAAACAGCTCCCAAAAACAGAGAGTCTATCATTGACGCTGGATACTCAGAAATGGACTGACTCGGTCCAGGGAACGGTGGTATTTATAACTTACCTGGAGTGAAAGCCTAGGTTTTTCTCCAAGGCTCGTGAAGATTCTAGGCTATCTCGCTTAGAACGGCCCTAGAGCTAAGGCGGTGAAAATTTTCAGAACTACCAATTTCTTGTCAGATCTCTCCAAGTAATTGCCAAGAGTCCCACCAAAGGGTCCCCAGTAATTTTTTCAAACAAGGATTTTTCGCTAAGCTACTAAATCACTGGAAAAGCCGATCTTAACGTAAAATACGCCTACATCGTACGATTTTTGTCTCAAAATCTAAGTGTTTTGGATTTGTCTGAGATTTTACAAGACGAATCTAAGAAATATTTACAAACTTTGTAACATTATGAGGAATCATGAGAATATCATTTTGAAAACGCTGTTGTCAACTAAATGGGATATCTAGAAATAGAACATCACTAAAAACAAGCTGAACCTAATGAAATATATTAGCAATAAAAGTTTTAAAAAAAACGTGTTGTTTTGTTAAAGGTACATTATAATATTTCTAGAATCATAAAGAGTAATAAAATCAGTGAGTTGCTTCAGTGAGAAAATTACCAAAAAATATTTAATTCTTTTGCTTATTTATCTTTCACATGGTGCAGTGATGAACCGCTTAACTTCCAAGTGCCTTGTAAGGTACTTTAATATATCCTATGTAATTCATCTTTTAAAAGGATTTTTTCATCAACAGTGCAAAATTCCTACGAATTAAAGGGAAGAAAACATGGAAAATTACCGAACACTCAAATCGATAGGCAAACAGGCATAAGTCGACCAATTATTTTATTTTACTTGTCTACATTTCAATAAATATATTTTAAAGAAACTTAGAATCAAGTTATACAATTTCTATGCTGTTTTGCTTTTGTTCTATCTAAAAAAAGGATTTTAATACTTATTCCTATCATTCTTTATTATTGATAAATTGCTATACTGATTTAAAACTATATCCATAGAACATCATTTACTCATGAATAATAAATTAAATCAAATGACTGAGAAAGTAATTAAAAATACTTGCATTAAATGCTTCCAGTTTGTCCGATATTTCAGGATGTTTAACTGAAAGACATCATTTCAGTCATTGATTTTTTGAAAGGTTAGAAAAAAATTTTCTATATTTATTGTTCCATATTTTTACAGTAATTTGAATCACTTCCTTAATATTTTGCTTTGTATATCTTGTATAAAAAAAGATTTTCATATCCTTACTGTAGTATTTAATGCAATTAAATCATACAACGTAGTCTTTACTTCTTACAAATATCTAATTTACGAAAATATATCAATCTACGAACTAAAAGGTGCTTTTTGGTGAACTCCTTTTCATAAAATTCTCATTAGCGTTTATTTTTCATAATTTTATTTTACATAATTATTTTTCATCATTTTATTTTACATAATTGAAAAACATATATACATACATACACACACACATTTATGCAGGAGAATTATAAGACTTTTGCTTTGGGGGCAACTAATGACTCTGAAGTGCAGATTTCTGAAATAATTTACGAGAGTTTCCTCCAACTTAATATAATTCCCAGCTTATATCTCTTATATAATCAATTGATTGAAGTGCAAATATCATAAAGTATTTTTGCAAGGAGTGATTGTGGCTTAGAACCTCCTTATGAAATCGACATTTTAGGCGCATATCAAAAAAAGTCAATGCTTAATTGTAACTGAAGTAATCCAAGCTGAAGGCTTAGGTGAAGGGAAGTTACTCATCCACGAACATCATCAAAGAAACATATTATTGCCCAAAAATTGCATTCAGAACTCTTAGAATAGATACTCAGAAATAATTTGTTATTTAGCTGTATATATCACCACATTTCGTGATCTCAGCGACTTTTTGTCATCGTTAACCAATCCTAACGTTGCTGCCACCTAAACAAATCATATGTATGACTCAAAAATGACGCAAAACAGGGGAAAAACCTAACCTGGCAATAAAAAATCCAAAAAATATCAAAAATTCAACTTACCAACATTGAAAAGAAAACCTTTAACACTATAATCAAAAACAAAGGACGCCAGATTTGGTGAGAAAACTCTTTGGGGGATATATCATACTTAAACCATAATTTGTACTTGGGAAACATTAACTAATTAAAGAATTGAGCACATATAAGTGAAAATAGAAAGGGATTTTCACAAACTTAAAAAGTAACAAATAATATTGTACTGCAATATGGGTAGATAAATGGTTAATAAGATAGAAGTACTTTTGTCAGATATCGTTCCTATATAAACTCTCCTATATTGAATAAGAAGAAAACATTCTGTTTTTAGAAATGCAATATTGATAGAAAAACCCATGAGATGTGAGCATCAGTAAATATCCTTTATTTAGCTCAGTGGTGGGCTCTAAAAGTTAGGTGTACGCTGCAGAGTAAAAGTGATTAAAAGGTAATTTTTAAGCAGAGCAAATAAAAAACATTAATACTTGATTTTCAAGCGCCAGAGGGATTATTTCTCTTGATAAAGGAAGACAATGTATTTAATCTTCCTTAGCTTCACTTAGGAAATACAATGGTCCTTCATTTAAGTCGAGTTTTGTTCTCACTGCTTTTCAACTATAAAAACAACCCAGACAATAAGCCACTGCGGCCTTTTCTGTGGACTGTAAAAAAAAAACCAGGTGCATATTCCGTTTCTACATATAATAATATGTATATTTTAGAATTAATTCTAAGAAGAGCGAAGACACTGAACTTAATTTATAAGAGGAGAGCAAACAGAAGAGTTTCAGTACTTGACTTGCCCACTCGAGAGGAATTATTTCTCTTAATAAGAAAACACGATGTAGTTAATCTTCCCTAGCTATCTTTAGGAAACACAGCGGTCCTTCATTTAAGCATTTAAGTCGAATGTTGTTCTAACTACTTTTGAATACAAAACACAACCCACACAATAAGACCATTGCAGCCTTTTTTAATTGACTGTAAAAGATCCTGATAAAACCACTGATTCCTATATAACCACGAACTCAAATTGAAATAAAGAGTGTCCAACATAGTCAATGTTATCAAGAGCTCCCAAATAAGGTGGCTAGGGCATATCTATCGGTATGACGATATGATCTTTGTTAGAAAAGTAACTTTCCAAGCACTAGAGGGAAAGAGAAGGAGAGGTAGGCCAAGAACCAAATGGATAGATAAAGAACTTTACTTTTACTTTAGCCAACGCCCGTTCTTGGCCTTTTGGCGATTTGACGCCGAGCCTCCAAATAACGGCTGACGACATCGTCAGCTGGATGTAGGGCAAGTGCAGAGCACTGCTTTAGATGACCGGCATCCATCCTAGCATGGCCACAGAGTGGGCAGGCTTCATCAGCAGCCAGACAAAGCCGGTATAGGTGGGCTCCCAGAAAGTTGTGTCCAGTGGTAAGGCGAAAGCGGGCAACAACCTCGGCTCTCCCCAGGTGATTTGGGATCGGGATAGTGGCGAAGGTTTCTCATCGCTTCCCAATACTCTCCTCTCTTAGGGCCGCCTTAGAAGACTTATTGATGTAGGTATTGATAATTGTCCTAGCTCTACCAAGGGTAGAGGAACTTCTGTGTGAGCATTACCTGACCCAAGTTTGGCCATTTTGTCTGTTTTTCGTTTCCAGGGATTCCGACGTGGTGGGTAGATAAAGTACAGAGCTGCAGCTCTCTACTTACTCTCAAGTCTAGTAATCATGATTACTGGGATTGAGAGTAAGCCGTTGGAGGAATTTGGTGTTTGGTAGATCAAGATGGAAAAGCTGTCAGTGACAATCTCTGCCGATAACAGGCTGTATAGCTCATTAAGAAGAAGTAAAAAACACTGATATATATATATTACTTTTGTGCATAGAAATAATATATATATTTTAATAATTTATTAGATACAATCCCTTTTTTACATTACTGCATGTAAATAATATGTATATTTTAGTAATTTATTAGATATAATCTCTTGTTCTTATACTACTCCTTATTGAAGGAAAATCTTACTGTAATTTTAAAATGATATTCAATTACAATTTAAGAAAAACCTTTCAACGGCATATAATTAAATTTGTTTATTAAGCGAAGAATGTTAAGAGATTATGTATCATGAGGGTAATGAACTGCTTGATTAATTTTCTATAATCGGTCCACCGATGCTTGAGTGGTTACCGTTCGTGACTCCTCAGCTGTGGGTCCCGGGTTCAAATCCCGATTCGGGCATAGCTGTAACATTTTCTCTGTGTTTCTCTATTCTTTTTCTCTGATGATATAAAAATATAATCTACTCTATGAGTAGTATTTTCCAGTTTTTTTTTTCTTTTTTTTGCGAAGATTCGTATTCAAGTGCTCTCTGTATTTAAAAAAAATTTAAGATCAAAGGTTTTAACTGTTAAAACATCATAATCGGAATGAAAACTTAAGAGGGTAAAATCTGCATTTAATTTCATTACAACTTGAATCTTCTATTCTTATCTTTAATATATCAGGCTTCATGCTTTATTATTTATTATTATTATTCTTCATATGTTTGGACACTTTACATTTGCCAATTTTTGTGTAATTAAAAAACATTCTTAAGCATTTAGACATCTTGTAATTCTAAATTATAAATAACTTAATAATTATGTAACTTTTCTTTATTAAATTATTAAAATTAACTTAAAAAAATTAAATAACAAACTGAATTTTGAAAAATCATTCTGAATCGTACAGTTTATTAACTCAGAGACTTCAGTAAATTTTAAAAATTTTGTCATTAACATATAAACATAATTATAAAGCAATGCAAAATATATATATATATATATATATATATATATATATATATATATATATATATATATATATATATATATATATATATATATATATATATATATATATATATATATATATATATATATATATATATATATATATATATATATATATATATATATATATATATATATATATATTAAATTGTATATTGTAAAAAATTTTTAATTGTTTGAATTGGTTTATAATATAATTATAAACCAATTCAAACAATTAAAAAAAATTTTTATTCAAACAATTATATATATATATATATATATATATATATATATATATACAATTGAATCTTATTTATTACAAAAGTGATTCAAAGTATTATTTCCCATTTTAATTGTTATTAATTACTCTTCAATAATGTGCAACAAATAAATTTTCCATTTTTAGGAATATGTATCTAAATAAAATGCATTGTTGAGAAATTTAAAATCACGTAATAATTAAAATTATACTTGTAACAATTTATAAATCACCATTTGATTTAAAATCGTCAGCTGTGAAGTTGTGTTTTGCAAGCTTACTGTAAAAGTGATTTAAATAATGGAAAGAATGATATTTAAATGGATTTTGAGGAAATTGTACGTATTTATGTTATTTGAAATGCTTAATTTGAGAAGTGCGTCCTTATAAAGTTATTTATTATTTATAAATTGATGTGAGAAATTAATTTTTATGTATTTGTTGGTGCATATTTCTTAAGCAGTTAAATAAGATATTTCAATATTTTTAAAGAATTAATTATTAAAAACAATTAAATATAAGTAATTAACGATTTTAATTTATGAATAAATTTCAATGAAACATTATTTTGAATAATCTTAAGTATTTCAATTACTCCTTTATAATAACTTTTTAATCTAATATAGACAAAATAAATTTACATACATTGATAATAAAGTAATACAATAACTGTATTAGTTTTCTAAATTATGGTTAAAAGTTAAAGCATTTTTTAATTATTTTTCTATGAATTCAAGCATGTACGGTTTACACAGAAGAAGCATATTTAGGTGCATTGAAAACCATGTTCATTGCACATATAAATATATTATTTTGCATATTGAAATTATGTTGAATGATGTTAGAGTATTAAAAATATTTAAGTGTGATAGTCACATGTTGCAGAAGTGATAGTCTTATGAATTTACAATGGTTCGTAAAATAATGTAGTGATCTAAATTTGTATCATTTATTACTATTCTCTAAATTTTATTATTTTAGATGTCCTTGTGCAAGTATCAAAAAAGAAAAAAAGTTAAATGCTGAAAATGTGAGTAAAATGTTTATTAGAAACACACAAAATGCGCGCACTGGTACACTTTAACCTAATTTATAGGTTATGAGAATAGCTAGTATTTATCTTGTCTTTTCCCAATACTTAAAAATACATAAAAGTGATAGTAAACTTGACTATGTATCTATTCATGATATTTGATTTTTAAATTGCATATTTTAAAATGGGCACAAATGCCATATAATCCAGGATGCCAACTTCTGCATTTTTTTGGCGATGAAGAAATGTTACCAAAATGAAAAATGTGACGTCTCGAAATGACATAAATACTAGGTTTGCTAAAAGAGAATTTTCCTCATAATTCGTATAGGTCTCCATATCTATGACGTAATAAAAACCAAGTTGCTAGATACATAAGAAAGTCCAGGAAAGTATCACTAAACTTAGAATTTGGCATCCTGCATTATGCAGCATATCTGCCCGTTTTATTTTTATTTAAAAAATTATAATGCTGAAACTATTTTTAAAATAATATATTAATTCATTATGTTTTTAAACTGTTAAGATATCAATGACTAATAATACTATCTTTTTAATAATTAAATCAATTTTTAGTAGTTTAGATAAATTATATGAATAAGAAAATATTCGGAGTAATTATATATTTTACATATTTTTAGGAGCAGCGAACTTATTGTGTCCAAAATGAGAATAAAGTGTTCAATGACGATAATTGCAAATATATGAATGTAAGTTTTATACGCATTTTAAATGTTTGAGTATTGGTGTTTTCAAAGCACCTGTGTGTGTGTGTGCGTGTGCATGCATGCGTGCGTGTGTGTGTGCGTGTGCATGCATGCGTGCGTGTGTGTGTGCGTGTGCATGCATGCGTGCGTGTGTGTGTGCGTGTGCATGCATGCGTGCGTGTGTGTGTGCGTGTGCATGCATGCGTGCGTGTGTGTGTGCGTGTGCATGCATGCGTGCGTGTGTGCGTGTGCATGCATGCGTGCGTGTGTGTGTGCGTGTGCATGCATGTGTGCGTGTGCATGCATGTGTGCGTGTGCATGCATGCGTGCGTGTGTGTGTGCGCGTGCATGCCTGCGTGCGTGTGTGTGTGTGTTTGCATGCGTGCGTGTGTGTGTGCGTGTGCTTGCATGCGTGCGTGTGTGTGTGTGTGCATGCATGCGTGCGTGTGTGTGTGCGTGTGCATGCATGCGTGCGTGTGTGTGTGAGAGTGCATGAAAGAGAGAGTGTGTGTGTGCTTTTGCATGCAGGCGTCGGGGTGTGTGTGCTTGTGCATGCGTGCGTGTGTGTGTGTGTGCTTGTGCATGCGTGCGTGTGTGTGTGTGCTTGTGCATGCGTGCGTGTGTGTGTGTGCGTGTGCATGCGTGCGTGTGTGTGTGCTTGTGCATGCGTGCGTGTGCTTGTGCATGCGTGCGTGTGCTTGTGCATGCGTGCGTGTGCTTGTGCATGCGTGCGTGTGTGTGCTTGTGCATGCGTGCGTGCGTGCGTGTGTGTGTGTGTGTGTGTGTGTGTGTGTGTGTGTGTGTTCAATTTTTAAATTCATTGAACACTCTTCGTATTTTATAACTCGTATGTAAACACAAGTTACAGAACAATAATTACTAAATAACAATATCGACTCACTGTAGAAACAACACTGGTGTTAAATGAAATATTATTTAATAAAACACATCAAGTTTACCAATATAAGTTGTAATGAAACAAATTGCATTATTACTAAGTGAGGAAAACTATTAACACAAACTCTATGCATCGTGCATTAATAAAAAGGAAATAAAAGCCAAAAATGTAAGAAATAAGATTTCTTTATAAAATAAAGAAATCATATTTATTGTCTATATAAAAAATATAATTTAAATTACTTTTGATACTGTTTATTTAATATAAAGTCAAACATGCTTAGTTAAGGCATTTATATTCTATCAAACTGGTATATCTCTTAATACCAAGGTTGTAACATTTCTTAGCACAAAGGATGTAATTGAGAATTTTTCAACTCCTAACAAGATTCGCTTATTGGGAATTATTTTCAAAATTTTGTATCAAATTAACCTAATTATTATTATTTTACGTACCTATGATTCACTTATAATAATTTACCTGAGCAATTTAAAATAAAAAAATTATTACATACTAGTTTGAATATATATATATAACTCAAAAATGTTGTGAATTAATGTATTGAAAATTATAGATTGTATAAAATCAAGTTATTTGTGTAGTTCAGGGTAGTTAATTAATCATCAATTGACGGACAGAGTCTATAAAGCATAAAACCTCAACATATCCGTTAACAATCCAATAAATTTACACATAGCATTTAATATAACTTTCCCGTTTTCGGCACAAGTGCCGTATAATCCAGGATGGTAAATTCTGAATTTTTTGGCAATGAAAAAATTTTGCCAAATGACATAAATAGTAGGGTTACTAAAATAGAATTTTTTGCGTAATTTTTATAAGTCTCCATATCTATGACGTAATAAAAAGCAGGTTACAAGATACGCAAGAAAATCTAAAAAAGAAATCACAAAACTCAGAATTTCGCATCCTGGATGATACGGCATCTGTGCTCCATTTTTCACATTAAATTAAGAAAATGCTTCATAAAAATCATGAACATTTTTTCCAGTATTATATTTCAAATGTTTAATTAACAAAAAGCATTTTTCTTTCCACAGGATGAAGCAAATAGTGAGAAAGAATTTTTTCTGAAATATACTGAGGTAAATGATTAAACGAAAGATATTTTAACCATGTTTATAACATTACGGAAAAGTGTTCATTATCAATTATGTATAGATATTTATATTTTCATTTTAAATATTTCAGATCTCAAATTGGACTTACCAGTGCATAATTTCATGCAAAACTGATAGTGATAAAACTGAAATGATTGGCAAGTTTATTGATATTGCTGAGAATTTATATTTATTGGGATATTTGCATGCATTTTCAGAGATTGTCCATGTTATAAGAGACAAATCTATATTTTATTCAGAATCATGGAATGTAAGTAAAGTATCTAATTTAAAATATTATATAAAATTTAATACGGTAAATTTCAATTCAAATAAGTTTTAGACATTAACAACGTTTTTGTGAATTAAAGTTTTATATTTTAAAATACTTTTCGGCACAGACACCGTATACCAAATTCCAGCATATCAAATTCGGAATTTTTTGGCGAAGAAGATATGTTGCTAAGATGACGTATTGTAACGTATCGTCATGATATTAATACTAGGGTTGTAAAAATAACATTTTCTACATAATTCTTCATATCTGTGACATAATAAAAACCAGGTTAACAGATTAAAAACAAAATCCACCATAAATATCACCAAGATCAGAATTTGGCATGCTGGATTATACATGTGTGCCTAATTTTCGTAATTATTATATACACATACATTACGGTGATTTATATTTCCTATGCTCAAATATTATATTTCGTTGTACATAATTTGTTACTGTTTTACAGTACGATGTTTAAAAATGCAAAGTAGAGGACGATATTTTACTGTACAAATTTATCAGTATTTAATAATTGTAAATTTTAAACACATTAATTTTATGTTTTATTCCATTTAATTAGAAAATACATTAATTAGTGGAGAAGAACTCCAATTATCTGAATCAATTGGGACCGGATCAATTTTGCATAGTCAAAATTTCAAGTATCTGGATTTTGTTGAAAAAGACTATATTTTAAGTAATTATTGTACGTTGAAAATGGGAAAAAACTACATAATTTCAGTGAAAAAGAACTTATTATCAATTAAATGAAAATGCAACACTTTTATATGTTAAGGTAATTACAAGTGCTATAAATTAAACTCTTTGCTAGCTGATGATGAATATCTAGGTCACAGCCTTCATCCGTTTACGGGCATTTAAGTCGCGCATGCACTTTATAGGGTGAATTTATCCATCCACTTCAAAGCAGTTTCAATGCCGGCAAATCTTTATTAGCTGATGGTCACTTGTCTGTCAACTTGAAAATAAAGTCATCTTATTAATCAATAATTTAAACAAGTTTACCACATTTCGCAATTTGAAATTTAGGGTCTCACTCATAATCCATTCTCTTATATCTCCAGAACTAACTTCTCAACATCAAGGTATTTTTAAAAGAATATTTTCGATTTCCTCAAGTGACACATCTCTCTCTCTCTCTCGTTCTCATTTTCCCCTTCTCTTACCTTTCTTTCTTTATATTTTTTCCTTTTTTTTCATTTAGATTCTCGTTTTCAATTTTTTTTTTTTTTTTTTTTTTTTTGAAATTTTGAAAGCGATTCGGACAATTAATGATTTCGATAAATAGAATTCGGATAATAAGAGTTCTAATTTATTATTATTATTTATAAAATTATACTTTTTTCTAATTTTCATTTGTTTTTATTCTGAACATAATATTTTTTCTAGTAATTAATAATAGAAAAAGTCACATGCATTTTAATGATGCAAATTAATCCTTTATTATTTTCAGAATCTTTCTTTAGAAAAAAAGCTGATTTTTTTAAGATTTATTCCTCCATTTCAAGTTTTTGATAAGGATGAATTCAGAAATTGGCTAACTGAAAAAGGACCATCACAATGCTCATATATCAAAAGTAAGTAACTTATATATTCTATTTGCTTTTTATACGGGTTCCTAATCTCGGGTTCAGTGTAGAAGCCGGTACCCTTTGTTTGGTAAAAAAATTAAATTTTCTGATATCAATGGTATTTTTATAGCTTTGACAAATGCACTTTAGGGTTGCCATTTTATTATTCACATTTTAAGCCTATCTTGACTTCAAAAAAATCACTAAAATGTCAGGGGTATCTGTTTGTAAAATTTTATTCTATTTATATAATTTCTAAGGTTTATATTGAATAAATAGATTTAGGTATCATTGATAATGACGGCAATATAAACTAACATAGCATAAAATCTTGATATTATACACAATTTTTTTAACATTTATAAAATTCCATGTAAAATGAAATCCTTATTCTTTTATTGCAGTGGTACCAAAATTGAATCATTTCTTAATTTATTTATGCTCATATGAACATGATGACAGTAGTGACCTTGAGATTTTCTCAAGTTATAATGATTATGAGTAAGCATTTTTTATTATTATAATAACATTTTTAAAATTATATGATTAACATTATATGAACTCATGTATTCTGAATAACTAATACATGTAGACAGGTATTATATGTATTTCTGTCTATCTATCTATCCATCCATCTATCTATCTATCTATCTATCTATCTATATATATATATATATATATGTATGTATATGTATGTATATATATATATATATATATATATATATATATATATATATATATATATATATATATATATATATGTATGTATACAAATTTAATTCCTAGTAATCAATTAATTTTATTTCGTTACAGATTGAATGTTAACAAAACTAAAATTCTCAGTACTTCCTTGACGAATTTGAATGCTTCATTTACAAATAATACTAAAAATATGAATAAGTTAAAAAATACGAATTCTGTGTTCAATTTGAAAGTTTAAATAAAGTAAGTAAATTTTAAACATAGACAGTCATATTTAATTATTTAAAGATTCTCAATTATAAGCCTTTTATATATTAAACTATTTTTTGTAAAATATCTAGGAATGAGATTTATGTTTAATCTAGGTCTAAAAAGTGATTAAGGGAAAATATTTAACTTTTATTTTTATTATGACCAATTACATTACTATATAAATGGTAATGCATATTTCTCAATATTTATTTTAAAATATCTCAGATATTTGAATTTTTCGTGTTAAGTTTTAAAGTATAAAAGTTGTAAAATAATAATCATATTTGCAAATAACTAAGTAATTTACAAAACCAGCAAACCTAACTGTATAAAGTCATAATAAGAATTAGGAAAATGTTTTGATATATTATTGATATTGAAATATTATTCTAGAAAAAAATATTTGTATACGTAAAAACCAAAATCAATTAATTCTACATAATTTTAAGTATATTTTTAATTCACTCATGAGTGTTTATATAGAAATTGTATTTGTAAAGATCTTCTAAGCTATGAAAATTTTAATTATGGCTTATTTGCCAGATTATATTTCAAGTCTAGATGATGTCTCATCCTTGAGTTTACTTTCAAATAAAAAGTACTGAGTTTTTTAGGCGATAATACACCAACTATCTCTAAAATTAAAATCCTTAAATTGTTTCTAATTTCAGTTGTATAAGTATAAAATTAATAGCACTAGTCATTACTAAAACAAAGAAGAGATATTATCGTCAAAGGAACTTCAAATATAAAGCAAAAATAAAATTATAAAGTTCTTGAACCAGAATATTAGCCATAAAATGATTTATAAATATCATATCAAATCAAATAAATTATGTTAATAAATAAAACACACACATATGCTTATATATGTGTGTGTGTGTATACATATATATATGTGTGTGCGTGTGTATACATATATATATGTGTGTGCGTGTGTATACATATATATATGTGTGTGCGTGTGTATACATATATATATGTGTGTGCGTGTGTATACATATATATATGTGTGTGTGTATACATATATATATGTGTGTGTGTGTATACATATATATGTGTGTGCGTGTGTATACATATATATATGTGTGTGTGTACATTGTTTTACTTTTTAAAATATATTTATCTCTTTCTACTGATTGAAGGATATATTCTTGGCAATTTATTAACAACAATGAAAAATTTCTCTTTTTTACAGGAATGGCGTAATCCAAGTCACACTGATTACAGCACATTCTTGCAAAAAATCGCATTACTACAATTACAAACTTAATTTAATTTGAAAAGGATTTTATATAACAAATAAACTAGTATACAGAAATTCCTTTTACGTTTAAATATTTATATAGATTATTGTAAATCAAAATTCTAATTTAATAAAATTATGGTTCTATTTTTGTGTTCTCTTTTTTACTGAAATTATATACTTAACATGATATGAAATAAATATTTTTGAAATAAATGAAAAAAGTTTGAAAATAATTAAAAATATTGATTATTATTATACTCGTGATATTCTAAAATGTTAATCAATATATGATGCAGCAGAGTAAATAGGATTAATTATTTTCGAAATGAGAAAGAAAATTTTGTTATTCTCAATCAAATTTAATGATTTAAAATGTTAATGTAATTTTTAAAAAGTATAAAAACAGTTATATTATTTTCTTAGTAGTTAATATTTATATTAAACTTGTAAGAACTTTAAACTGATATATTCATACATCAGTTATTTATATTTATACTGATCATATAAGGTTTTAATATAGATAATTAATGAGATACAATTTCAGTTATTTAGTAATATGGGAGATAATGTGCAAGCTATTTAAAATTTTAATGATGAATTTTTCACTTCCAAAGATGTGCGGAGTTAAACACACATTTAATATTGTTTGGTTTGCTTGTCCCTCAATTTTGCACATGAGGGCTAATTAGACCGGGGCCTACGGCTTAAAATGGATTCCGAACCACTACAAACATCCGTGCCCAAGGAGGGATTCGAACCCACGAATTGTTGAATCGAAGGCAAGAGCGCTAAACATTCGGATGCTTGGCACTCGTTTAATAGGAGACAAATTTTCAAAAATATGAGATTTAATTTTCAACTAATTTTTAAATAGACATTAAACAATTTTTCCTAATCAAATTATCATTTATCATTTTTTTAACGGATTAAATCGTTTCTTTATACATTTAATGTCTCACGCTGAAATGCAATGCATACTAACTTTTAGCTTATATGTACTTTATATAAATGTGAATATATAAAAAGATATAATATATCCTGTAATGTTTCTCACATAAAATAAAATTAGTTATTACTTTAAGCGATTAATAATAATAATTTGTAGGAATTTGCATTTAGATTATTATTTCATTCCGGATTTTAGAAAATTAAAATGTTATCAGCAAAATTTAATTCAGCCTGAAACGAATGCACACACACACACACACAAATTATTATACAAAAATTTATGTAAAATCATATTATTACCATAAAATACTTTCTGTTACGTATCAATAAAGAAAAGTTTCAACCATATGATGAAAAAAAAACAATACAGGACATTATTTCCGAGGATAAAACAAAAAAAGAAACTTGATTGTTTAGATCAAATTTTTAGGTATTCGATTAAGGCAAAAATTTAGCTTATCCATTTTTGGGCTAAATTAACAGACACAGTTCGATTTCTTACATTAATTTATTACGAATATTTCAGAATTCCATTCATTGAGAAAAATACAGTTTCTTTATGCACACGCAATTTAAATAAACATTCATTTATTCTATCAAAAGTTTTTTTGACAACAGTAATTTAAATTAGTTTTTTTTTCTTAAAAAATCCGAAGCATAGTACTTATTCATATAGGTCACAGTATAACACGAAAATGTGTTTTGACACATTCGGTTTTATAGTGCTTCCATGTGTTTGGTTTCGGGATCCCTATTTCCCGATAAACTTCTCAGCTGTCATGAATTTTTAATTTTCTTGTTTTACATCTACATATTCTTAGTTCTTTATTTTCTTGTTTTAGACCTATATTTTCTTTATTTTTGTTTTGTGACTGATATTAAAGATGATTCCTTATAATTTCCGAAATTAAAAATAAAAAAATACTTTCAAAATCAAATGAAAAAATCTCTTAAATTTCATTTTCAATTGATGAAGATTTTCCAATTTATAAACCTAATTTTTAATGACAGATTCTAATCATAACTATAATGACAAACCTATTAAAGTGAAACAAATGGGAGATGTTAAATAAAATAATTAGAACAAAATTTATACATAAAACATTTCGGTTTACCTTAATAAACACAAAGTTAAAATTTTAATGACAAAGAAGCATTGTGTTAATGTAGCTAATTTAACTATAAATTTTGCAACAGTTGCTGTTTTATAGTAGTTTAACCCTATATATTATTTATCTTCAAAAAATCTTACCATTAAGAATTTTTTAATAAATTCACTTCAATTTTTTTAGAATAATGAAATAATTTCTCTCTATATTTTTAAATTTATAATCCTGAAAAATATTTTTGTACAAAAAAAAATTGATTAAATAAAACTCTGGAACTGCTTTTAAAATAATGTTTAATGAGAGTGTCAAGCACTTAAAAATTCTTTTTTAAAGTATAAACCTGTGCATTGTGTGCATTACTGATTTAGATTTAAATTATAGATAAAAAATTTTAAAGACAATATTTTGAACTAGTTAAGATTGCCATTTTGAATATGTATGTGTTACATTATGAGTTCCCAAACATTCTCTTTTCGTGGTCCACTTTCAAAGTTTTACTATTTTCGGTATACCTCCCTGCTGCTGCATTTCTACAGTATTCCGAAAACTCCTTAAAATACACCCTAATTCGGAGTGTTAAGAAGGAAAAAAACACATTAAACACATTTGTGTCTTATTTATTAAAATAAAACTTACTGGTTATACAAAATTATAAACTCCGATCACACTCGGGCATCCTGATGACTTTCGACCTCCAAAGCTTGCACAAAGAAAGCAAAAAAAATATCTAGAAAAAATTAAGAAAAGAATAAAATTATTCACAGGCGCCATCTTTATTAGCCTCGTGTTGCCATTCGTCTTCATTATTGACAAGTTTCGTCTTTCTTTTGCGTCATCTTGATTTTAGAAACCTTCTAAAAAAAGAAACAATTAAAATATTTAAAAAAAAGTTTACTAAGAGCATCTGTTTATCATAAGTCCGTTTTCAAAAAAGTGAGACTAAAATCGTCGTTGTCCATTTAGTTCCAGTGCTTCATATTTTCAGCGGCAGTTAATGTGTTTATTCGAGCCTTCATGATTTCCGACTTTCATAACTTCATCTCGTTCGTTAACTGAAGTTATTTTGTACGGGTCCAAAAGGTTTGGACGTAGTTTTAATCCTGTATCGAACTGGGTTCTTTGTATTGCAACTAAATCTCCGACTTTATATGTTCGAGGTGACTTCCATTTCCGATTGAATTGGCGTTGGTTTTGTGTTTGTAGCTTCAGGATATTCTTTTTAGCTTCTTCTCGAAGTTCCTCTTTGTTTTTTATCGTGCTTGTTTGGTACTCTTCGTCGAGTAGTTTCTTTATTCGATAATACTATTTATTTTTCATTTTCACTCCAATCATGAGTTCGAAGGGAGAATATTTTGTACTGGTAGTTGTAACACTGTTCAGAATTCGTTGGACGTCTGGGACATATTTAAACGTGAGATCATCTGCAGAAAGCTTGCCAAGGATAGGAATAATGATTCCATGGATGCGTTCTACTTGTCCATTACCTCGTGCAAGACCAGTAGTTATAGTTATATGCTCAATTCCTTGCTCGGAACAATAATCGGCAAAATCTTTAGAAGTAAATGCTGAACCTTTGTCCGAAATTATTCTAGATGGATTCCCAAAAGTTGTTTGAAGAATTTTCAATTTTTCTGTTGCATCATTTTCTGTTGTTGATTTTACGGGATAAAACCATGTAAACTTTGTGAATGCATCAACTACAGAAAATATGTATTGATACTTTTTATTTGAAGAGGGAAATGTACCAAGAAAGTCTATGGGAAAAGTGTCTAAAGGAACGTTACCTTTAGGTATTGGGTGAAGATAACCTTCTGCTTTTCCTTTTTTCTTATTACATAAAATGCAGTATACACAATTAGCTTTTATATTTTCAATTTTAGGTCACAGATTATAAATATAAAAATCCCGTTGTAAATTTGACTGTGTTTGTGCAGGAGAAAATTGTCCATTGTTATGAGCTTGTTTAATAATTTCTTTTTCCATAGCTTGGGGAACAACTAAAATCTCGTTGCCTTTTTCATATTTGTATAGTATGTGATTTTTGATAATGTAGTCATTCGTATTATTTGTTCGGCATAAAGCTTTAAATCTTTGAATGTTATCATCTGTAGATTGGGCTCATTCAATTATTAATGACATTTCTGCTTGAGGTGTAATAAAATATACCGCGTTACGACTGAGGGCATCAACATGAAGCATTTGTGCACCAGATATATGAATTATTTCGTAATCAAAATCTTCAAGGATCATTGCCCATCTGGCAATTTTTGGAGTTAAATCTATCTTTTCTATAGTCTGTTTAAACGCAGTGCAATCTGTAACAATTTTAAATTTATTACCTTGTAAGTAAACACGGAATTTTTTCACAGCTTCTATAATCACAAGGACTTTTAGTTCGTAGCTGGAATATTTGGATTGTTGAGGAGAAGTCTTTCGGCTCATATAATAAATGGGGTGAAATTTTTCATCACTTCCTTTTTGAAGTAGCACTGCTCCAAAATATTGTGAGCTGGCGTCGGTATGCAATTCTAACTGTGAACCTGGTCGATAGATGTGTAAGACTGGTTTGTGAGACAGAATGTTTTTCAATTCTTGGTATGCATTTTTTTGTTCGGTATCAAATTTAAACTCTTGGTTGTTGCGAAGGAGGTCACTTAAGGTTTAGCGATGCGTGAATAATTAGGAATGAATTTTCGAAAATGTCCAGTTAACCCTAGGAAACTCTGAATCTGTTTTAAATTAGTAGGTTTAGGAAAATTTTGAAAGGCAAGGGATTTCAATGCAGAAGGTTGAATAGTTCCATTCTGTATAACGTAGCCGAGAAATTCAATTTTGCGTTGAAGGAAACAGCATATATCAAAATTAAATTCCAAACCATACTCTAAATTAACTTTAAGAACTCGATCTAATTTTTTAATACCTTCGGCTTCATCTCCAAATGGTATTATAACATCATCTAGGTATACTATTATTGTGCCATCTTTCAATAATTCATGAAATACATTATTAATAAATCTTTGGAAAACAGAAGGACTGTTACACAATCCAAAAGGCATTTTGAGAAATTCAAACTGTCCGTCATGCGTAACAAAAGCAGTGTATTTGCTACTAACAGGATCTATGGGAACATGAAATAAACCGTTTTTTTAAATATAATGTTGTAAAAACTTGAGATTGTTCTAAGCGATCAAGCACACACACACACACACACACATCTTCAATAAGGGGCAGGGGGAATCTATCCCGAATTAATTTTTTTTAATTGTCTGTAATCGATACATAATCTATGTTTACCATTTTTCTTTTTGCACAGAACCACTGGAGCTACATAATCGGAAGTACTTTCTTTAATAATACCAACTTTTAGCCATTGTTCTGTTTGTTCGTGGACGACTTTTTGCTCTGCATAAGGTAATCGGCGTGGACGCTGATTTACCAGCATTGAATCACAAAGAACTAGATTCATTGAAACATCGGAAGTCTTAGTTTTGTTTGGTTTATAGTTGTTAATTATTTTCTTAATTTGTTCTAGATCAGTTGTGTTTTTAATATGTGTAAGTTCAATTGTGTCCGCCTCATTGAAAACATTATATTAACAAGAAAGTTTTGATTATTGCTAACAAAATGAATACCATTTTTACCTATGTGAAATTCGCCTTGGTTGATGCAATCTGTTCCAATAATTGCATTTAAAGAAATACAATCATCTGGAATTACGTGAACCTTTATAGAGAATGAGGAATCCTCTATTTGAATTAAATATGTAAAATATCCCATTGATTTAATTTTAATGTTTCCTATTCCAGTAAAAACAAGAGGGAAAGAATTATGAAGAAGGGAACCAATGTGTTTATATATTGAATATTTTATCATAGAAGCTTCACTGCCCTTATCTAATAGTGCATTTATTTTGATATTGCATAAAGTAATTGGAATGGGCATGGGTTTTATTTGAGGTGATACAACATAATCTGTCTGAATATGCTGAACAGAATTTTTGGGTACTTTTGTGTTAGTTAACTGAGTATTAGGAAAGTCCATGGCCTTACGACCAAAATGATTACACTGGAAACATTTAAATCCTTTCTCTTTATGTAAACACTGTGAAGATTTATGACCTTTTTTGCCACAATTGAAAAAATTATTGGAGATACATTCAGCATATCTTGATTATTATGAGTAACTTTAATATTACCTTTATTTAAATCACGATTGCTGTGATTGTAATTTTTGAGGTCATAAAATTTAGTGGAAACATCGGAAAATATCTGTTTTTTAGAAATGTAAATTTTTTTATAAATTTTTAATTTTTCTTTAAAATCAGATATATCTTTAGTACCATATAACAAAATTTTGTTACTTGAGTTATCAGGTATACCATTTATTATGTATTCAATTCAAGATGCTTCATCTATTGCACCTCGAGAAGCAATTTCGCGCATGCATACAAAATATTCGAAAAGAGACCTTTTCGTAAAGTACATTCTTGAAGCATAGTGTGAATTTGTTTACTGTTAACTTTCGATTTAAATTCTAACAATAGAGTTTCTCTTAAAATTTTTCATGTAAGCAAACCATGAATACTCTAAGCAAGAGTTTTTGCAGTACCAGTTAAAGATTTTTTAGCAAAAATTACTTTTTGTTGATCACTTTTAATATTAAATAAGCAAAAATTATGTTTTAAATCTTGTATAAAATGTTCGACTGAATAATTGTCTGTACCATTAAAGAAGCGTAATGTGTCAGATCTTTCATAGTAAAAAATCCGCCAAAATTAGTGTTGTGTGAAAGGAAGTTAGTATTTAGCACCTGACGTGGGGGAGAAAAAGGATTTTCAGACTGCCTTTGTGAGTCATCTTCGGCTCCGAATAGAGAAAAAGTGCTGTCTATGACTGCTGTCTGGGCGTTGTTTACTGTTTCGTTTTGAAAATCACTGACACTGCGATTCTGTGAAGAGGAATTCTTAATTGAACTCGCTGAATTTCTAAGTGTATTATTAAAAGTTTCTACTAGTTCTGTTTCACTTTCGGAATCGGATTCAGCATTTCGAAATAAATCGAAATTTCTTACATGTTCAAAAATCAAATCACAATTATCTTTAGCATTAGATGTAAATTCAATATGAAGAACATTATACACAGAAATATAAAACCATTATCACTGAATAAACTTAATCATTTGTTTTGGCTTCTTCAACAGGATAGTCAGAATCAAAACCAGCAAAATTGCGTAAATTATTTCTATTTCTTCGTCCTTCATCTGTACCAAATATTAACTTTGGTGGATTTTTAATGCCCTTAGTGCTACTGTTTGATATTGAAATAGCAATTTTCTTAAAACCATTTAAGGAAGCCATAATTCTTATAGTCTATAAATAAGTTAAAGCTGACTCCCCGTTTTGAAGGAGTCAATCATCGGCATTTGTGGTCTTAGTTGCTTAGAGTTGCTAGACTGTCTAGGGCAGTGGTTTCCAGCCTGTGGGGCGCCCCCCCAGGGGGGCATGCACCTGTTTCCAAAATATCATTTTCGAATACGAACCAAAAAAGTCGAATAGGTGTCAAAAAAATGAATCAACAGTATACATACATAATCTACAATCTTCGCGTACAAATGCTATAACATCCCATCCATATTCTTATTGGAACGAAATATCTCGCTTTCGCGTTTGGAGCCGAGCACCGGTGGGGCGTGGAATCAAAAGTTAAGCACTCGCAACATCCCGGGAATTCTCGTGCTTACTCGCGCCTAACTTCAGTAAACAGAAGCATCTGATTGTTTCTGTTTTCTATGAACAGAATTAGTTCGTTAGTACTGCTTGCGATAACCACGTTGATATATACAGGGCCGGCCCTGGGGTAAGGCGAACCGGCCGGCCGCCTGGAGCGCAATGATCTAGAGACGCCAAAATCATGGAAAATTAAAATAAACTGGTAAAAGAATTTAAGTTACAGGCTTTTTAAAATGCACTAAAGAGTAAAGAATATTTTTTATCATTCTGATAAATCAATAAATTATTTTTTATAATATTGCGTTGTCATCGAACCAAGTATGCCAAATATCATTGAAATCAGTTCACGGCAATTTTCACAAAAACCCGTTGCAAGATTTGACTGACAGTTTTGATTTTGATTTCGAAACCAAGCGAAACAAGATCTACTTTTTAACTGCATATAAAAAAGAAGTACACTTAAAACAATGCATTATTTGCCAAAGGGGGGCGCACCAATTTTTTGTTTTTAAAAGGGGGCGCCGGTACAAAAAGGTTCGAAACCACTGGTCTAGGGTATAATGTTTGAGGTAAAGGAAATTCTCGTAATCTGCCGGGCTCCCATGTAATGAGGGAATATAGAAATTAAGTAGAAATCAAAACAGAATAATTTAATGTTAAGCTTACTGAAGTTAATTAATTGTGACAAATAGAAAAATTATTTATATAAATTTAAATGTGAAATTAACAAAATTGAGAAAATAACAATTAGACATTTTCCGTAATCGTATTCTATCAACGGGTTCATCTTTACGGTTTCCAAACTCCTTCTCTCTCTCTCTCTCTCCCGGCGAGGTCCCGCTTGGCCAAAGCATAGCGCTGTTACGTCATGTTTCATCTGACGTCTTATTGGTGGAAGAGTTAGATGAAAACATCGGTGCTGGATATAGTTCTCCTCTACACCGTTTCCGATCATATATATATATATATATATATATATATATATATATATATATATATATATAGATTTAACTATTTAACTATATATTCGAAATTTATTTTTATGTTTTGTAATTAATAAAATTTTTATAATAAAAATAATTTGTAATGAACAAGAAATGCAATTTTGAAGATATCTAATTTTTTCAAAAATGTTGTTATAAAAATATCGATAATTTAAATTATAGCAATTTTTTCCGCCCCGATATTTTGTTTCGATTAGAATATCCAATCGAAACAAAATATCGGGACAAATTATAAACAAAATAATCTGTTTGGTTAGTACGAACTCCATTTTTGTTTTATGATATTTGGATTTTCATTTTAAGATAACTTTTCATTGCAATTAAAATATATTTATATAATTATTTATATATCAGTAAAGAAAATAATATAACATATTACTGTTTTGCAAACAGTTTTGTTGATGATTAAATAAAATTTTATTCGTCTAAATACTGAAGTTTTTGAAATCATACATTTTTTCATGAACATTTAATTTTCTTTCCTATTTAAAAATTATTAAATTTAATATATTCCTCTTTTATTCCAGGGTTTTTATAATTAATTAAATTTTATCAAATAAAGTGATTATAATATCTTATTTTAAAATTACATTATTATATTATAAATATAGCAATTAATTATTAAATTTATAAATTCAATTATTTATAAAATGTAAAGAGAAAAAATGTGAAATAAACATTAATAAGTAAAATATTTCCACAGGATTAAGCGAAGTAATTCTCGTTAGATGATTTTCTTTCATTTTGTATACGAAAAATAATCAATAATTCCGCTGAAACATCTGAAGCTTTGTTGACTGGGAATATCATCTCGTTTTCTAAATATATTTGATTAATCCCAAGTTCAAAGTTAATAAAAGGATTACTTCAAGTGTAAATGAGTTTCCTTTTGCCAATAATAAATGAAATACAGAATTCGTTTTTTAAATTATTTGAATTGTATATTATGTATTTATATTTCCAGTAATAAATGAAACTTTAGAATTGCTCTAGTTTTAAATTATTCCAAATTTGTTTCCTGAATTTAATAGTCATCGCAGAAATTGTTAAATTTGAGAAATTGCACGAAATGATATTTTATGTAAACTGCAATATCCGGATAAATTAAATTTTCATTCTTAGTTTAAATGTTCGACGCAATATATATATATATATATTTTGTCTTGTGCCAGCTAGGCTATAATATGGAGTGCGTTGCTCAACTTTTCCATTCTGACCAATATTTGGTGTGGAGACGAACTTTTTATCTGAATCTGTATGAAAATATTGCTTTATTCCAATTAAATATTTTTTGCATTGCCTTACAAAAAATAAATTGCAAACAACTAAGCGAAGCAAAATCCACTTTAATAACAGAAATTGTATATGCTATATTAAAATATTATTCATAAATTTCTATCAAAACGTTTTTATGATTTTTTCTATTGGAATACAAAAATGGATCTTGATAAACCATAAGCGTATATACAATTTATATTGAACTCCCAAATGTACATGCCGGTAAGTACTTACAGCAAAAATCTTTTAAATTTCAATTTTGAATATGAGAAGTGGTCTGAGAGTAGTCATTTGGGAATTTCTTATTCAAGCTTCCCAGTTTTACTGAAATAGAATTTAATTGAAATTTTTCTTATACGTTGACATTTCAAAGACAAAAATGTAAAAGTTTTCTGGCTTCATATTTTTTACATGAGAACCTAATTAAAATATGCATTTTAAAATTCTTTATGTGTCATATGACTAGAAAGAATTTATATATCATATTTTCTAAACGGAAATATATAATAAAAGTAATTTTCTAATTTCTGTTAAATCTATATAACGCATTTACAAAAAATTTATTTAATTTTGCTCAGTAATTCAAGTCACACATACAGTATTGCGCCAGACTTATAATTTTCTTTTTTTTTTTTTTCTTTTTTTTTTTTTTTTTTTTTTTTTTTTTTTTTGTCTTGGCTGACAATATGGGATGCGCTGCTTCACTTTTTCATACTGAACCATATTTGATGTGGAGTCCGACTGCTTCTGTACATACATGCCATAGGGACCCATTTATAGGGTAGACAACCATTCACACCTCATTCTTAAACAGATAGGACAAAGACAGGATATAGAGAGAAAGTACATCCATGCCCGAACCGAGATTCGTACCCAGAACCTCCCTATCTGCAGTCAGTCACTAGACACTAGACAGGATGGTCGGCTTTATAAATGTTTAAGAAACAAAAATAAATAATATTAAAACGGCCATAATTAAGCAAACTAAAAGTTTAAGTATTATTCTTTGAAATAATAGTGCTCCAATAAATTTTATCAAACACTACTTAGAAAGTAGAGCAGTAATTATTAAAGTCAAATTAAAGGTGTAATTATTAAACTACCGAAATACCACTCAAACATAGTCGATTTAAAGAAAAACTGAAAATGTGACCTAATGATTGCACTTAGTCAATTATTTACGGTAATAATTTATTACTGATTTGCCTAGTTTAGAATTTATTTATATTTTTTTATTAATTTGCAATACTTTTTTAATTTTTTTAAAGTTGAATTTAAATTTGATGGCATTTACTTTCTGATTCTTAATGTTTACTTAATTCAGCTTCTTAAAATAACATTTGCATTATAAAAAAAATATTTTATTATCAATAAAATATTTTTTATTAATAAGAATGACGAAAATAATTAATATCCTTCCTTAACCTTAATTATAAATAGTTTTAACTTATTTTAGAAGCAATAGGGAATAGAAATTAAACGAAAATTTAAATTTTGTTCCATGTAGCAGAATTTTCGGTAAATTTCCAATTTATTCAATTTTGAAATAGGTTTTTTTATTTTTTAAAATATTATCTTAGGCCTAATCGTAAAACAGGGATATATTGAATGAATTATTTCGGGCTATATTTTAACCACTGTTAAACACCAATGGGATTCGATGTACCATTTGTGTGGTTTGGCGATACATTTGAGTGATAAACTTTAATTTTTGGTAATCCTGGTAACCCTATATTTGTATAACGTTTGTGTAGCAGCCATCTTGTCAGTCATTTCATCTTTGTCACCAGTAGCTCAACAGTCCTGGGTGGACCCTGACTTTCTAAAGAAGTCTGTGCCATTCTTTCCTTCTGCGCGCTCCAGCTTTCCAGTCATTTTGACCTTGATTGTGTCAAAGTCACCTTGGTGGCAATCAGGCCCTCTTAGTCGGGGTCTACCTTTTTTTCTAATTCCAATTGGTCTAGGCAAAAAGATTATTTTCGTTGGTCTGTCAGTTTTCATTCTTATTATGTGTCCGGGCTATTGGTATCTTATGGCACTTTATAATTTCCGGCTCTCTGACTGACCTGTAAAATTCAAAATTAGTTCTACTTCCCTGAATTACATCGTCACCAATGCCACCGAAAATGGATCGGAGAATCTTCCTCTCAAAGGTCCTCACATTGACTTGGGACAAAGTCTAGGTCTCAGATGCGTTGGTGAAAACTGACCTGATAGGGCTTCTATACATCAGCAACTTGGTGCCTCTTTAAATGTTATCAGATTTGTGAAGTTTTCTTATGCCATAAAAGAATCTGTTGACCACAGTTACTCTCTTCCTTACTCCTGAGGATATAGAGTTATCGGTATTGATTTCAGAGCTAAGATATGTGAAAGAATTCACCTTTTCAATTGTGTACTCTTTAATCTCAATGTGCGTGAAGATATCTGCATAGTTGACATATTGTACACACTTTGTCTTAGTATGATTAATTTAGAGGTACATTTTTTTGGCCTCTCTTTCCAGGTCTAGGAAAGCCTGCTTTAGATCATTAGGGGTTCTTGCTACGATATCAATACCGTCAGCATAACCTACAATTTGGTCAGAATTGGAAAGGATAATCCCTCTAGTGTTAATTTCTGAATCTTACTATTTTTTCAAGATCATGGTTGAAGAGGAAGACATGCTAATGCGTTATTAGTCATTTCTTGGTGTCAAAATAACTCCAAAGAATCAAGAGGTTCCTGATTGTAAACTTTTACCAACAACGGGTCCTGGAGGCTGATATTTTGCACTCTGCATGCACGCTTGTCAGAGTCATAGTTGGGAGTTTTCTGGATTTCCTACCAGGCTGCACTTGAGTGTGGACCATTATCTATGAAATCTCCACCAGAGAGACAAATTAGTTTATTAACATTACACTCTCGGTCTTAAGCTATTAGACAGTTCAATTTATGTTGTTGAAATATAATCTCTTAGCAAATAAGTACATATCCTCAGCGAAAATCTTTACACTAACACAATTCTTGTTTTAAGTGCTTAGAACTAGTAATTACATGGTTAGGTGTTTTCATTGCATTTAATTTGCGTTATCTTTACTATCATTAAGAATCTTCGATATTTCTGTTGTTCTACAGATATAAAATCTAGAGTAAAAATAAATGTACAATTTCAATTCATCAATAATGCTAATAAAAATAACTCATATTATTATGTCTTTGATGTAAACTAGAGAACTTATTTTTTAGCATGTGTTAATCATGTTGACATAAAACTAAGGATTATGTTAAGGTAACATTAGAGAAATGTGAATGTGTTAATGTAACGCTAGATTTTTTTCTTTTACGGGTGTTAATTTTGCTTATGTAACACTAGAGAATTAGGAATGTGTTAATGTAATACTAGAGGATTCATTAACACATATCCTCTAGTATTACATTAACACATAATAAGTGCACGGAACACTTATGTGCAGATGCATAACTTAGTAACATATCTTCACATTTTCAATCATGCAATGTTTCTTTTGGACCCATAAGAACTGACCACACTTTATGGTAGACTCCTGTGTATCATCAGTGTCCACCGATACCTATTAGTAATCGTTTCTGAGCACCAAATCACGTCTTTTATATTTTATGCAAAATACTCGCATTAATTTTCATTAATCAATTCACACCGGGAGAAAATCTTATGATGAATATATTTCCTTTGATATAAGAAAAATTAATAATTTCGTGCGAGGAGTCATTGTCAATAGAAAAAGCATTTAATTGATTTCAATAGGTTTAGCAATGTAATATAATTTTCATAAATGTTGAAGAGTTATTACTCATCATGCTATTTTTTGATTAATAAAATATTTAATATGTTATTAATAGCTTATATTCATTAAGAAATGCAAATCATTGAGTGCTGTCCAAATGAAATTGCTGATTAATTCATTTACTTTTAAATGTTCTTTCCAAATTTTATATTTTATTCTCATGAAACACAAAGTACAATAGATGAAGTTTTTAAGTTATATTGAACCTTTTCAATTAGAAATATCTATACTTTACTTTCATACTACAAAATATAATTATGATCATGTTTTACTACAAAAGTATGATATCATATTGCCAATAAAATTAGTTGATGATTCACTAGGTAATAAGATTTTTAGGGTTATATTTTTAAAATAATTTAATATGATCCACGATTCTCTAAATTTCGTAGATTCAATTCTAGTATCAGTAATAGTTAATAAAGGGTTATAATAATAATAGCTATTCAAGGGTGTGAATTATAACCTTATTATTGTCTTGAACTAATACCAAGAAGAACTAAAAAATAAATACTTCCGGCTACAAATTCTTCACTTTTTAGATTAACGAGATATCGAACGAGCTTTCAGTCGAATGTCTGTATACATCCCAATAACTTTCGATGGAATTTCTTCTTTCTCCACAATGATTCTAATTTTATGAACTATTTCGGACATTTCTGACATCAAATTCTGTCCATTTCTATATTAAATGATGTATTTATGAAAACTATTTTCATATTTTCTCACCATAATACCTCTGATTGCTTAAATAAACAGTTTAACAATGTAAAATATAATTGAATTTATTGATTATATTGTAATGATTTTGACAACCGCGAGATGGCGTTGCGGAGGTATCAGAAAACGAGTTTTAAAAATAGAAGAGAGAAAAGAGTAAGAAGTCTGTTCAGCTTGACTCTAGAAAGATAGAAAGAGAACAAAACTGTTGAGAATGTTATTGTGTATTTTCTCTTATAAGATGTTTCGGTAATTTTATTTTTATGTTCTTTGCATTCATAGAAGATAATAATTATTTGATTGATAAAATTATGTAAGATAAATTCGCGGCACAGTTATAATTCAACATCATATCAATATAATTATACTGGATATTAATATTTAATTAACTTTTGAATATTTTACACTTCGCCAGTGGTCACCTGAAGGGCCTCATTTATGTGCAGGATTAAAAGACTGTGTATAAAATATAAAGCTGAACAGGCATCGCCTGTATATATCTTGAGCTGCTGACTTTTGGCTTGGAAGAGGCCATTTCAAAGCCCCTTATGTTTTTGGATTTCCTTGGCTGTTTATGGACTTGTGGAGTTGGTCTAGTATTGGAATCGGACCTTCTGGAATTATCAAGAGCAACAACTTTTGAATATGCAGAGTGCAGAACGTAAAAGTGGTCCATTAATTCAACGCATGAAATAAAAGATAATGTGAAATATGATTACTCATTGTAGGTGCTGAAAATGCCCTCCACCCACGTCACCAAATAAGTGAGCAAACTTGAGGAGATTTATATGTATTCTCTTGTCAGTTCCTGTCTAGTGATTCTGCTGATGACAACCTGAATCTTGAATTCTTCTGTTCTGGATGAATTTTTTCTTATACTATTCCTTTTATCAGCCCTCCCCCCCCCCCCCAAGTAAAGGTCGCAAGTGAGCAAGTAAACGATCAAGGAGATCACAAGCCTTTGTTGCTCGTCTTCATGTGCAAACATCTAAATGCACACTGGACAATCTTGAATTGATTTGTGTCAAGTCGCATCGTATTGCTTAAAGTAACATAACTGAGGCTTCTCTTCTGGAAAGTTTGAACAGAATTTCTCTGATATTCCTTAATAAAATTCACTGTCATTTCAACACATGGATTTTGTTGCCAATAATGTAATATACAAATGTAAAAAAATTGTAAGAAAAGCAATGTTCTATGATAATTCAACGGGTGATTTTTACGTGCCACACTTTGTATCTCGTATTAAGTAATCCAGATAAAAAATATACTGATTTGTGATTTTATATTATACTTGAGTATATAATATCATTAATAAAGTATATTGTTATTTAATAACATTTATCTGGATTTTTACCATTGGTGAACAGAGTCGTGAGAAAACATTAAGACACAGAATTCATTATTTTCTATAAGGAAGTGCATGAATGAATAAAAGAGGAAATTCAAAAATATGAATATCATTAGCATTAATTTATTTAAAAGCTTTTAATAGCCATTTTAGTTTTGACATCATGTATAACTTACATAAAAACTCTGAAGTTATGGTGAATGTCATTACAATTAGAGAATTCATTTTTCCTGTTACCGTTATTTATTGATGCCTTTTATATATTGTTTTTATCTATGAAAGATACTAATGGACATTTTTTATTATAATATTTCGCATTTAAAGAAAGAATTTTTTTTATAATGATACCAATCTAATCATGTCTTCTATTATTATACATTTTATAGAACGTCTTAAAAATATTCCATTTAAGGATTAATTTAACTTTTTGTTTGTTGTTTATGTTCAAAATTCACTTACATTCACTTTTTTATATTATTTTTAAATATAATAAAAAAATATATTTAAAATTGTATAGTTTTAAAAATTGTATAGCTTTTAATTTTTAAAAATATACAATTTTCAAAAACCATTAACGAACAAACTTTTACATTTGTAGAAAAATGTTGATTAATCATATGTTTTAATCACCAATATTTATTATTTAATCATTTATGAGCCTTGCAAAATGTCATGAAATACAAATATTATGGTCAATATGTCGTGAAAAATTTGCGTGCCTCTTGGCGAAAACAAGCGAATTTTTTTTTTTTTTTTTTTTTTTTTTGTCATTAAAAATTTGTGCCACTCATATTAGGCAAAAATATACGCATAATTAAATCATTTTTATCATCATATTCAAAATCATCCAATCGGCCAAAAATTGGATGGAAACCAAGGGACACCCTAAAGTATAGTCCATCACCGATAAATCATCACAAAAAAAGTGTGAATAGATAAAGCATTGTCAGTACTTTTATTCGTAGTGAGGTAAGTGTTATGAAAAGTTTCAATGATTTTTATGATTCCCGACTGAACCCGCAAAACAAGAATGAAACTAAAATTGTAGAAAAATGGTACTTTAAATAAATTTAATATTTTTTGTCGAAAGCAGCTGGAAATTTTGACATTTTTTTTAAAACAAAATTTTAAGAGAGTCATTAAAATACAAGATTTTAGGAATATTTCATTATATTATGAGCAACGGAAATAGTCTAATCATTTTATAGAAGTCTAAAAACAGAAATTTAAGTTTAGAATAATCATTGTTAAAAAAAAGCAACATTGCATCTGGTAACTTTAAAGTTAAAATAATAAATGTGATTAGCATAAATGCCTGTGATGAAAAAAACAATATGTGAAACAATCATGAGTGTTTTTCAAAAATAAAAACAAATTGTTTTAGAAATTTAAGACTATTGCAGCTAATGAGACCAATATATTTATCCTGAAATAATAATCACAAATAATATTTAATAGGCTTCATGTATATTTAAAAATTAATCTATGATACAAAAAAAATTTTTTTTCAAATTGAGTTTAATTCCTAAGCAAAATAATCAGTATAAATGTCGTTTGGTTTCAAATAAATGATAGTTAAAAACTTTCAAAATTATCGATAACTTCAAATGAAGAATACAAGAGTATATCATATGGTTTACTTTATGGTATTGATTATTAAATGGTACTATGATAAGAGTATGTATGCACAAGAACACACGTCCTTTCACGTCACTTCAGAATAAGACAATTCAAGTCACAGTTACCGTGCAACATATCGTCTTGCACATTTAATGCAAATATTTTACAAACATATTTTAAAAGTTATCGAAATGGAGTGGAACTTGTGCCCAAAATATTGTAATGTATATCTTCAGTTCAATTAAGTTAATTGTTTCCTATATATAATTATTGGACAAAAATAGTCCTCTTATGGTTTGTTTAAACTTTAGCTAAATATAAACCCAACACACATACACACAGTTATTAAATTGTTTTTATATTTTTATAATATTTATTTTTACCTCACATAATTTGTTTTATCCTTCGGAATAATTTATATTTTATTTTATCGTAAGTAGTTTATTATAGCGTATCTATAATTTAGTTTATTACATGTATGCATTTATCAATCAATACATGATAAAAACCGACTCATATTTATGACCAATTCATGGTAATCAATGTAAGCATTGCTTACTTTATTTTATATATAAGTAAGCAAATTATATTATTTATAGTGTATTGAAAATTATATATATTTGTAATACACTCGTGTATTACAAATATATATATTTTTCAATAAATTTAATTTGCAATACATAAATTAAGAATAATTCAAAATCACACAGAAATTAAACTCTAAAATAAAAATTTCACATGTAGAATTATCACACACATCTTGAAGAATAATATATAAATTACAAGAAACCACCAGATGGCGGTGATAGTGCGTCACAATGACGAGAGTGTAAGAGAGGGGTTTATGAGGAAGGGTTGCAAAACAGTAAAATTGTTCACAAGCGCTTTAAAAGACTTTCAGTGCAACAACCGCATAGTTATGGCACAAAGAAAGCATTTGAATGATGTTTTCAATGGTAGAATTATCAGCCATCTGGAATGTGGCCATACCCAACTGGAAGTATCCAAAGAACTTAGAACTGCCCAGAGTGTCATCTCCAAGCTTTGGCAACAGTTTCAAAAAGATGTTAATGTGAGTAGACGTTAAAACACAGGTCGCCCCGAGTTACAACGCCGAATGAAGACAGGTCGTCTGGGGGGGGGGCAGTTACTGCCAAAACAAACAGACAACTGCATCAGACCTGTCTCGTCAGCATCTTCAGCTACCGGTACGACAGTTTCAAGGTAGAGCGTGAACAGATGCTTAGGGCACATTGGTCTAAATGCTGGTAGACCTGTCAGATGTGTTCCACTTACCGCAACTCACTACCGCCTGCGGATAGCCTGGAGTTGAGAGCATGAATTGTGGACACCGCAACAGTAGTCTTGTGTAATGTTTTCTGACATGTGCAGGTTTAGCTTTCAGGCTGATTCTCGCCGGACTTTCATATGGAGAGTGTAGGTACACGTTACCAGTAAGAGAACACCATTCAACGACACCATTATGGTTGTGCAGGATTACTCGTTTTGGGAGGAATTATTCTGGGTTCCAGAACTAACCTGCATGTTCAGAATGTAATTATGTGACAGGCCACATCTATTGGAATGTCATTCTGGAAGAACATGTACGTTTGTTTCGTGGCAACATAGGTGCAAAATATCTGTTTATGGATGACAACACCCGTTTTCATCTTCCAAACATTGTTGACGAATGCCTTCAATCGGAGTATATCGCACATATGGACTAGCCAGCATACTCACCGGACTTGAATCCAATGGAGCATGTGTGGAAAATGCTTGGCCAATGTATTGTAGCCCATCAACCCCCTCCTACATGTCTACCGGAACTTCGGATAGCATTACTTGATGAGTAATGTAATTTTCCCCAAGATCAGGTCGATAATTTGATACTTAGCATGCCTAGGCGTTGTATGGCCTGTATTGATTCGTCTACTATGTGTGTTACCAATCTTACCAACCATGTTATATTGGTTTTAGTAAGTAGGTTCTTATTTTAAATATGCTCCAAGAAGTAAAAACTGCAATTTTTATTAATAATGTTAAGTATATAGTATCTTTTTTGCTCTTTAACTTTTTGTTTAACAAATAGACTTTACATAGAAATCATATTTGTTTTGCTCTTCTGTCTCTTTCTTTACCTGAACTTGCATTATCCTTAATTTATGGACACAGGTGTAGTACTGAAAATATATTATTTATAAATACGTTTAGAGAAACTGCTGACAGATTCAAGATTAAAAAAATGAGATTTATTATTTAAAATTTGATTTAAGCTAATAAACTGGTAATTAACGTTTCAAGAAAATACTATTACCAAGAAAAAAGATTGCAGAAAGTGCAAAATAAAAAATCTAGATTTTTAAAAGTTTATGTTCATTGTTATAATTATTTTTCTTTTTATATCCTTAATTAATCATTCAAATAATATATATTTTATTTTATCACATATTATAATAAGTAGCTTACGTGGAATACGTACAATCTGATGCAGGTACATAAACATAAAACGTTTTAATAAACTTTTGACTCCACAAAAACTGAATTTTCCAACTAAGGCATTTTTTAACATATCATTTTCAAAGTCACAAAACTCGTTTCTAATAACAAATGCATCAGTTGAATAATTTTTATTGAGGGAAAATTAAATTTCTCGTCTTTATAATAAATAAATTCAAAATTAGGTTGAATATAAAAATATGTTGAAAGAAACTTCCAAGTGTATACATTCCAAGATTTGATAATAGATTTTCGAATAGGAAATAAAAAATATTATTTTATATTTCAACTTTTGTACTTTAAAAAAAATTTAGAAATGCATACTTTTTTTAATGAATTTCTAGAACTAGATTACTTATTTTTAAATAACAAGAGAAACTGAAAATAGTTGTAAGCATTTTATATGTATTCTGCCTTAGAATTATCTTTGTTTTTAAAATAAAATATTGCTTTAAATTTATTTATTTGCTTCATTTTAAATAACATTATATTAATACATGCCTTCTTGTTTTTGTCTTGTGCCAGCTAGGCTGACAATATGGTGTGAACTTCTCCACTTTTTCATATTCAAACATATTTGGTATGGAGTCTAATTGCTTCAGTAAACACATGCCATAGGGTCCCGTTTATAGGGTAGGCAACAGTTCACACCTCATTCACACACAAGATAGGATAGATAGAGAGAGAAAGTACATCCATGCCCGAACCGGGATTTGAACCCAGGACTTCCCGATTCTATCACTCAGATCACTATACAGGGCGGTCGGCACATACCTTCTTCAAACTGTGATATGAGATAATATGAGCTGAAATCGGAAATAGGAGATCATTTATAAAATTCATGTTGTTTTAAAATTGGAAAATAATTCTATTTGAAACTGATTCATTGTCAGTTAAAAGAGTTTTTTTTTTTAATAAAAAAACATAAATAAAAATTAAAAAAAACCATGAAAATCAATGTTGCAGTTTTAAAGAAAAAAATGTACCCTACTGGCCATTAAAATTGCTACACTAAGACGGCGACATGCTACAAACGTGAAATTTATACGAAAGGAAGAAGGTGCTGTGATATGCAAATGATTAGCTTTTCAGCGCATTCAGACAAAGCAGACGCCAGTAGCGACGCCTACATTGTGTTTAAATGAAGAACTTGTTCAGCCGGTTTCTCATACACAAATTGCATTTGAACGTTGTTGCCTGGTGAAAAGTTGTTGTGATGCCTCGTATAAGAAGGAGAAATGCATACCAGCACGTTTCTGACTTTGATAAAGGTCGAATTGTAGCGTAACGGGATTGCGGTTTCTCTTATCGCAGTATTGCTGCTCGCGTCGGTCGAGATCCAATGACTGTTAGCAGAATATGGAATCGATGGGTTCAGGACGGTAATACGGAACGCCATGCGGGATCTCAACAGCAAGTGAAGAATAAGTGTCTGCACGAACAGTTCGACGATGTTTGCAGCAGCATGGACTCTCAGCTCGGAGACCATGACTGTGGCTTCCCTTGACGCTGCAACAAAGACAAGAGTGCCTTCAATGGTTGGATCAACGACGAACCTGGGCGCATGAATGGCGAGACGTCATCTTTTCAGATGAATCCAGGTTCTGTGTACAGCATCATGATGGTCGCGTCCGTGTTTGGCGGCATCGTGGTGAACGCACACTGGCAGCGTGCATTCGTCATCGTCATACTGGCCCATCACCTGGCGTGATGGTATGGGGTGCCATTGGATACACGTTTCGGTCACCTCTTGTTCGCATTGACGGTGCTTTGAACAGTGTACGTTACATTTCTGGTGTGTTACGACTCGTGGCTCTACCCTTATTTCGAGCCCTGCGAAACCCTACGTTTCAGCAGGATAATGCCCGACGGCATGTTGCCGTTATTGTACGGACCTTCCTTGATACGGAACATGTTCAGCTGTTGCCATGACCAGCACGTTCTCCAGATCTTTCACCAATAGAAAACATCTGGTCAAAGGTTGCCGAGCGACTGGCTCGTCACCAAACGCCAGTCACTACGGTTGTTGAACTGTGGCATCGTGTTGAAGCTGCATGGGCATCTGTACCTGTACATGCAATCCAATCTCTGTTTGACTCAATGCCCAGGCGTATAACTGCTGTTATTACTGCCAGAGGTGGTTGTTCTGGGTACTGATTTCTCAGGATCTATCCAGCCAAATTTTTTGAAAATTTAATCACTTGTTATTTCTAGTAAAATATATTTGTCCAATAAATATCATTTTGTTATCTGCGTTTCTTCCTGGTGTAATTCATTCAATTTTAATGGCCAGTAGTGTACTTTCCCTTTTAATTACAAAAATAGTAACAAATACTAATATCATTCTAATTCAATGTAATAATACATTTTCTGTAATAAGACTTAATATATTTAATTACAAAAAGACATTGTTTAATTTCCTTCAAATGGGTGAACTCTTGACAAGTTATTTAATCTTAATTGTACATTTATTTTCTGGAAACATCATTAAATTAAAGTAACTTCAAGACAATATAAATATTATGTAGCAAATTCTTAATAAACATTCTTTTTGCGTTTTTTTTCTTTAGAAGTTTGCACTGACAATAAATCTAATTCATTTTCAGCAGGAAAGGAGAAACCTCGGAATCTCCGTAGCACATCAAAAATGATTGAAAAAGTAGAAGAGAATTATCTACATTGGAATGAGATCAAATTGCTGCCTTACAATCATTCTGATGTGATGTTCCAAATGGATAAATATATTTCAAAATTCGGCACAAGTGCCGTATAATCCATGACTTCAAATTCTGAGATGAACGGTTTTTTGGCTGATTTTCTTATGTATCTGGCAACCTCGTTTTTATTACGTCATACATACGGGGACTTATGAGAATTAAGCAGATTATTCTATTTTGGTAATCCTAATACGTCACGTCACGAATTTCATTTCAAGAGTCTTCTTGGCAACATTCCTTCATTTCAGGCATTTGGCAGCATTCCTTCAAAAAATTCAGAATTTGGAATCATGGCACCTGTATCCAAGATTCTATTTTTAACCTATATCATACAATGTATTGATTTGTTTTTTTCTCTTTTGACATTTTGTTTACTATGCCAGAAACTACAGAGTAATGCTGTTTAAAATCTACTGCAAACACGAACTCTTGAAATGAAATTCGAGTCCACATCAATATAAAACTCAGAACGCCAAAGATTCATCTGCTATCTGCAGGTGAAAAAAGGAAGATAAATATCACAGATTTACTTTTTTTAACCATAAAATGGTTTCTTCTTTTGTTACAGTTACGATCCTTATCGATTTACTTTAACCACTTCAATACGATTCTCATTGGATTAAAACGCCGAACTGGCAGCCGAATGGTTAGCGCTCTTGCCTTCGATTTAACAGCTCGTGGGTTCGAATCCAACCTTGGGCATGGATGTTTGTAGTGATTTGGAACCCACTTTAAACCGTAGGTCTCGGTTTAATTAGCCCTTGTGTGCAAAAAATGACCGTTGAGCGACAAACAAACAAAACCAACCAACCAAACCTCATTGAATTAAAATATCCATTATGTCAAATAATGTTTCATTCACCTCCCATCATATTGAAGCGGCGTTGTAAATCTGACATGTCGACGAATTTGCTGCCTGCTTTTGAATCACATTCTTCGAGTGGCAGCAAAAATGCGAAGTTCACCCTCGAATGTCTGAGAACATTATCGATGTTCATTTTGTTAATAAAATTACTTCTTGTATAAGGAACAAAATATCAGTTTGAAAAACCGCTTTTCATTGATTTAAGCCATTAACACATGGACAATAGAAAACATCAGGAAAGGTAATATGAAAAATACAGGACGGAGGAGGAAGACCCTGGGTTTGAATCCCGGTTCTGGCATGAATGCACTTTCTCTCTCTCTCTATCCTGTCTTTGTCCTTTCCTTGTGTGTGTGAATGAAGTAAGAATGATGCCCACCCTACAGGTTCCTATGGCATTTGTGAGGGTGCGATGGTGGCCCACCCCCTGTGGTGCAACCGGGACAACGCCTCGGCGGCTAAGAGGTCGCTGTTTCTGGCCGGTTCCTTCGGTATCAGAGAACAATAGATTAATAGACTCTCTATTGCAGTTGTAAATTGTCTACAAGATGAAATTGGAAAAAAAATGGTTAGCTTAAATCATCAAGACTTATTTTTAAGAAATCTAAATTTTTGAAAAACCCATGATTTAATAGGTTTTAAAATTAATAATAGCAAAATTTGTAAACAATCTCTTTTGAATCTTAAGACTATTGCCTTGCCTGCTCTAACATTAAAAAATTTCTTTTAATTAATATTGCTAAACAAGTAAAAAACAGATTTACAAAACATGGGCTCAAAAATTTCGTTAAATTTCTTAAAATTTTTAACCATAGAGTGATTGCTTCGTTGCAATTGAGATCCTGATTAAGCACATTTATTGAAATATACGCTTGAGAATTTTGTTAGTTCCTTCTCTTGTGAAAATTAAATATTATAATATGGGAATCTGCAATTTGTTAGAATTCATTATGGAAGATAAATAGAATGATGATTTCATAAAAGCTACAAGGGAATCACTGCAATGCCAATAAGACTTCCGTTTTTGACCGTAGAAAGATAAAACCTAAACCATTTTTATTCAGAAATGCATCTTTAATCCAAAGAACACGAAACGAAATAAAAATAAATATCCACAAAATTAGCTGTATTTACACAATGTTATTTATTTTTACATTTGTAATAAAATATTTGTAATAATATGCGTAAGAATCCAATATTTAGGAAAATTTATCTTTGTAATAAATGAATATTCTTTTTTATTTTTGTTAAAAATTAAAGTTTTCACTGATGATAATTTCGATACAACTCGTTTTCATCTATTTTAATAAAAAAAAATTCAATGAAAATTTCAGCAGTCCAATTTATAATTTTTTAGTATTCTTATACGATGCAGTATTAAAAATTATAACGTGTTTGAATGCCTTCTGAAAAACTTAATTCTAGCTGAAAGACATCGAGTGTGATAAAAATATTTATAAATTCCTCTTCATCTTGCAAAGTAAGCGATACTACTTTAAATGACTAATTTTCATGACAAACACCATTTAAAAAATATTATCATTTATGAATAATAAGAGCCTCAATTAAATTAATGTGGAGAATTATAAGAAATAAGTATTATTAAAATATTTATTGCCAAACTTTACATATCTTAAATAATATTTGGTATTGTGTGTGAAAATATATCTATAAGATAAATTACCTTGAATTTATCAACTTGGTTAAAATCAATCAAAATTTAATTTACATACCTTGTTTTAAAAGTTATTTTAGAAATTAAATTTTATGACTTTGTCTCATTACATTTTTAGACAATCGATCAAGTATGAATTCTCTTACACAAAATTTGCTTAAAACATTATTTTATTGTTAAACATTGAAAAAAAAAACTTATAAGAGAACAGTGAATATAACAGATGGAAAACTATTTTTCAAGTTATCTAAGGTAATTAAACTTTTTCTTAAATGTTTTTCTTGATTATGTAAAACAGTTTACAATATCATTTAGTAATGCGAAAAAATATTAGTAATCGATGCAATGTTTCTTTAAAATTCACAATGCAAATACAGCTCAAATATGCATATGAAAAAAATTTGAGGAATTTTGAAATTGATTCATAAAAAAATATATCTATATCAGTATTAATGTTTGTTAATATACTAAAACAAGTTTTACATGATTTATTAAGTATCTTCAGTGTACGGCATTCAAAATAAACCCAATTATTCCATAAATCCAAGCCAAGACTACAAAAAAGTAATCCTTTGCCATGTTGAGAAAAGCCTGCTCATCAGAAATTTAAGGTAATCCTTTTAGCAATAGAACAATAGAATTTATTCGAGTATGCGGTGAGAGTGACATGATTTTCCTAATCTAACAGAATTATTAAATATTCTTCTCGGATAAAATGAATGGTAATCTGCTAAAGAGATTTGTTTCTCTTTATCCTGTTGAAATATTTGACTCATAGATGTATATTTCATACCCTATTTTTGTATGTCATCTATAATTATTTATTTCAATTACTAGTTAAATTCCTGATAAAAATATTTCAAATTATAAACTATAAAGTGAAATTTTCGTTTTAAGTAATAAATATTCACTATAATTATCAAAACCAATATATAGATAAGGTGTGCATAACAGGAATCTATGAATATATTTTTTAATTTTTTGAAATTAAAAAGGAAATAAAAAATGATTGCATAAGTTAGGTAAAGTGTCTAATTAGTCTTAAAGAAACCAATGAGTGCTAAAAATACTATATTTTTTTAATTATAAATTAAATATCAGTAATATTTCCGATTTAAAATTATAGGTTATATATAATTAAAGTGCAATTGAAATAAAAATATATTTTAAGAGAGAGACAAATATCAAAGAAAAGAATCAGTGATATAAATATTAACACAATAATTCGTACTAAGGTTCATCAATTCAAATATAGAAATGGAATTCAAACCTAGAGTATTTTAAAATTTATATAGCAATATATAATTGTAAAATTTTATTAAGTAACATTTTTAAATAATATGAAAATTTGATTGTGACCTTTTTTCTTAAAATGTTTTTTCAACTGCGGGTTGTTGGAGGGTGAACCCTATACCACAACAAGGCCAGAAACTTCTACTCATTTGTCGTTACCCAACGGGCACCTGTGAACCAATTCACGGAAGCAAGTAGCTATGCCCACGCCATGCCTCCACAAACCCGTGTATAGGGTGGGCCATATTCTTATATCATCAAAGAAGAAATGACAGAAAAACACCGAGAGAAAGTAACAAAAAAAACCGGGATTCGAGCCAGGGACCCACAGCTCAGGAGTCAAGAATGCTAACCACTCAGCAATCGGGTGGCTTTCTGAAAAAATATTTCTATAAAATTTCTATCTTAATGTATTAGAGTAGGAATAAGAAATACGAACAGAAACTTGAATATAAATTAAATTTATTCTGAAAATATATCATTGCTAAAGAACTTAAAAAAGTGTTTATTATAATATTTTAAGTTATTTTTATCATGAAAATCTAAGTATGGTTTTCTTTTAAAACCATGCATGTTTAACAATACGATTGTTATAGTTAAAACTGTCAATTAAATTTTTATTATGTGTTCAAGAAATTGCGACTTCTGTTTTAATTATAATTTATTCATAAAATTTTGGCTCGAAATCTCATTTCAATCCATGAATAATTGATTTCAAAAGCAAAATAAAGTTTTTAAAATTTCTATCTAGTCTATACAGTATGTAAATTGTTCATAATGTGTGCCACACATACATAAATTAAGAATATTAACTCTAAATGCTTGGACTATTGCAAAAATTAAAATTAAATATAAAACAAACAAATTTAGTTATTGTTATGCAGACTTTCCTTTTTTATGGCGATACGAAATCAACATTATTTTTCTCAGTTAATGCCAGAAAACTCTCGAAGTTTAACTTTCAGCATTAAGTTTCTAGGACATTTATTTTCTACACAACAACAGTGAATAATAAATTTTATGAATGGAGTAATTGAGGATGAAACTTTATTTCTTTTAGATTGCGGTGCAGATTACAAGAACCCATTCTTTAGGAAAAATATCGTTAATTTTTATGAAAAATAATTTGTGTCTTCTAATTATAGAATTATCTGTAAACTTTAATATATATTCTCTCTTGTGAGAGCTCTTGCATATTCATTAGATGACACATTTTGATTAATTCAATTTTGGCATGTGTGTCGATTTTTTTTTTACAATTTTTATTTTATAACTCTGCCTTTAAACAGTTTCAGAAGTATAAATCAACTACATCGCTTAAAGTGAATAAACTATGAAGTTTAATGTTGAAATTCTGTTTATTTTTATCTATTACATTGGCTTTTTTGATTTATCTTTAAATACCAAAAAGGAATAAAATGTCGAGATGAAGATGTTACAATTTGTTTAGTAGATTATATCGGCAACACGAGATAAACTAATTTTAAACCTCATGGCAGAATCCATAACAGAAAATTATTTTTATGATTTGAACTATTGATAAGTTTCGAAGTCATTAATTTTTTATCAATAAGTTTAGCTCTGTTCTTTTTATTTTTTTATTTTTTTAGAATTCTATTAGTTTTTATTTAGATTTATTAATAATAAATTCTCATTTATTTTCTTCTTTGATTTATCTTTAAATACAAAAAAAAGAAAGAAGAAGAAGAATGACATCTTAAAAAATGTTAAACATTGTTCTGGTACTGATTTCGATAACCAGAGATAAACTATTTTAAAGTTCGTGGTAGAATGTTGGGTCATAGAATGTTTTTATGATTTCAATTATTGTTAAATTTAAAATTTTCTTACTTTTTAATATGATTAAATTTTAAGATATTTAATTAATTTTAATCAAATAACAAATCCAATTCGTTAGAGTACTATAGAGATACTATGAGAATGTGGTTGAAAACTTTCTCTAATATTAACAATTTAAGTCGACAATTGTTGAAAATCCGTGAAGGTTTTCCCAAGATATACACAAAAGTTAACAATTAATGGAATGTCGATGGTAAGTTTGAATGCAGATCAGAAATAAAAATAAAACTAATTCATTCGTGTATCATATTTTTCTAACTGCTAAATTAAAAAAAAAATAATTTAAATTTAAAAAACGTTTTATAATTTTCTTGCTAAAATAAATTTTGTTTATCTATTCTTTTCTTCTCATTTACCAGTTCTTTTTAGAATCTAACTAACTACAGCCTGTTGTTACGTCAAATGCTTGGTAAAATGAATTAAGATGCATTTGCTGAAATTTATAGCAATAAATCGCAAAAATTTAGAAAGCAATAAAGGCAACACAAAAATGGAATCCCTTTTAAATTGCTGATTTGGTAATTCTTGACAAAGGATTGTAGTTACAAAAGTAATACATCTAATTTAACAAAATGTGCGATTCTAATCAATACTTTATAATTTACTTTGGTTTCCTTCGAAGTAAATTTTTTGCTTTTCCTGTGATAAATGCGAAGTAATTAGAACTGCAGAGCGATCTTGAAATTATAAGTATTTGATATTTTCTCGAAAATAGAAAATACATATTAAGGATAACTTTCGAACTTGTGAAAATAAAAGAACATTTAAAATCTTTAGTGTAAGAAAATTAAAATTAGTTCAATGAAAATAAATTCGACATTAAGTTTTTGCATAAAATTTTAAATATATCAAAACTAGATTTAACATTATTTTCCTTTATTTTCAGCTGAACTTCAAAAACAAAATTTTTATGATTTTTTTTTTTTAACTTTTTGTTTGATTTTTAGTTCTTTTATAAATGTTTAAATTAAGTAAATTCAATTATGAGATAATACGATTTTGATCATATAAGAAATACTTCTCACAAGAATTTACTTTTTTACAAATGACAAACAACTAAGTTTTTGGAGTATCTAATACATTTCAAACAAGCACTCACACCGAGAAATTGCAATACAGAATTTAAATATTCAAAATTCATTGACTGATTAACATTAAGCAAAATAAAGTCTGGGAAAAAAGTCTTCGTTGATCCTAATTCCACTATGGGGTAGAAAATTTTCTTGTAAAACTGAGAATAGTTCTTTCCTCTCGTGAAATCCTCATTATCTTATCCAGAGCACGTTAAACAAATAATAGAAATGTATGAAATGAAAATAACTCGGTTTATGCATTACTTTATACAAAAATTCATTTTAGCCAATGTATCAGCTTTTTTGTCACCGTGATTTCCCAAAGCGGTACACTCCATTGGAAAGAAATTCTGAGTGACAATGTCTTTAGCAAAGGCCCATAATTTAAAATCCTTTTAGAATTATTTTGACTAATTAAAAGTACTTGAAGCAAAATTTTGAATCTAAAAATTTGACTCACTTGAAGGAATTCCTAACCCTTGGATTCCTTTGTCTATCGAGAATAATGTATTTCTAATAGACAACGGAGTCTGAAAGTTTAATTTTTTTTATGAAACACAGCTATCTGAAAATAAGAATTCTAGAAAAATAAATTTATAATTTTTACTATTTAAAAAAAAATTGGAATACATTAAAAAATCAAGATTAATTTAATTATGAAATATACACTTTAAAATTTCATAATAATTCCTGAACTTTTATTTGAAATCTATTTATAATATTTTGAATTTAATAAGCTAACAAAAGACAGAAACATACATATAGAAATAGCCTATAGCGGGTATTTAATCTCATAGTAAGGAATATTTTTTCCACGTGACATGCATTTTTAAAGTTATTATATTTTTTGACAGATATCAATTTATTTTACGCTTTATTAAAAAAATAGTATTTCATTAGAATAATTTTCAAATTATATGTTTATCACTTTAAATGTGAAACAAATTCTAATATTGTATGAATATTGCTTGTAGATCTAAGCTATCTTCCGTGAAAGCATTTTCTCCCTTGCAATAGTTATCTAATTATAAATTAGATAATATTAAATTCAATGCAATAATTCCCCCTTAACCGTAACAATTTATAATTCTCAAACATTTGAAAACAATTTGTTCATAATCAAGATGGTTACTCTCATTATAAGAAATACAATAGACTAGACTCATGTAATTTGAGTAAATCATAGACATTAATCATAAACATTAACATAAACAAAGAAATCTGAAATATAATAATTGACCAAAGAAATGAAAATAAAAGGAGAAAAATAAAACTGCTTTGGTAAATAATTAAAGAAAATATAACCTATAACAATTACTTCATTATGTAGTCAATTATTTTCAGTAAATATTTCACAATGCAAATGATAAACGTACTTAATTTGTAATCATGACACAATTAATTAAATATAGGATATGTTGTGAAATTTTATAATAAAATCATAACTTTTTATAATATAATTTTATCATGCAAAAAGTTGTTTTGAAAAAAAAATAGTGTGCTTTAAAACTCAACACAATCATTCTATTTAAGAGTATGAAATTCATATTAAATTGTAAATAATAAACTTATCAAATTCAGACTACATTATTTCGATACTAATTTAGACACTTTTGTTTCATATAATTTTGCTTACTATTTTTATACTGATAAAGTATATTTACTAATAATTACTCTCTTACTTCTTAATTTATTTTCTATAGTTAAATCTCCTGGGAAAAATAAAACACGTCGTATCAGTGAAAATTTTCATTTTTCGCGATCAGAGCTAAGAAACAAATTATGCACAACTACAAGGATTCAAATGTTTTGACCTCACGAAAAAAATAATTACAAGATGTCTTCACTGTTTTACTTGTGCGTAATTTAATTATCGCTCGGAATACACACACACACACATCACATGATAGATATAAATAACTTTTTCTGAAGTTCTGCACTGGTGATTACCAATTGATCAAAAACATTTTCCTGTAAAAAGTTCGAAATTTAATTAAATTACCTGTAAAATTTTGGAAGAATTATTGGTAACTTTTTAACATACTCTTAACTATGGGTACGATCCACCTAAGGAAAACGGCATGTAACTTTAAATCTAAAAATATGCAAAGTTTTTTTTTTTTTTTTTTTTGGTATTCCAAAAAAGTGAAATAAAATTATGAAATAGTGGATTCAAAACAATTGTTATCGTAATCAAAATCAGTTAAAGAGAATAAAATTTTCATTTTTACTAAAGATACTGTCAAATATCGAAAATTCAATATTTATTTTAAAGGAATTTGGGAGTTCATGCATCTGAATCAGGCAATATTTTTTATATTAATACTACTTTTGAGACCTTGAATTTAAAAACGCCGAGCTGGCAACTTAATGGTTAGTGCTCTTGTCTTCGGTTCAATAGTTCGTGGGTTCGAATCCCACCTTGGTCATGGATGTTTATAGCGGTTCGGAATCCACTTTAAACCGTAGGTCCCGGTCTAATTAGCCCTCATGTACAAAAAATGACCATTGCGTGGCAAACAAACAAACAATTGAATTTAAAAACATCGGAAAATATATTTATCATGTTGATAAAACAGAAGTAAATGACTTACAAAATTCCAGCTAAAGTTATGCTTTAAATAAAAAATTCTGTTTAAATTTAGAAAATTGGAAACAAAAATTTTTTTTACAAACTTTAGTATTTCATAGAATAAATTGAGTACTAAATGTCCCCTAAGAATTCATATGAATATTTTCTAAGGAATGTAACTATTGGTTTAACAAGAAAATAATGTTTCTCACAAATAAATGTCATCGTAAAAACTGAATAACCTTTTTTATCCACCTAATATCAGAAAGCAAGGCAAAAAAGATAGCATAGCTGCTTGGTAAAATGAACATATAATTTACGATATCATAATTAATGGCGAGAAAAATATACTTTAAGGTGCCAGTTTCGCAAAAATTGGCGATCTTTTTTCCAAAAGCTTGTTTTCGTGCATGTTTAAAGAAACAAGATGGCATTGAAAACACGATAGATCAATCAGAAATAAATCAACATCGCTGACATTAGGACGCCAAATCGGCGAGAAACTGAGGTGCACACTAAAATATAGATCATCCATTAAAGATTGCATCCGATTTCTTAGCTTCATAATATTGACTTAACATTTGAGTAAGTAATTCTCTGTGTATAAAAACTGAATATAGTATCTTAATCTCTTATCGACTACATACAAGATAAAGAAAAAATATTAATATAAAAAAGTTTAATCATCCAATTTTAAATTGCATTTCTGTGTGGCTTATGAATGTGAAAGACTGAAAGAAAGTTTTAAAAACTAATAACAACTATAAGAAATTTGTAATATTAAATAGTTTCTATCGAAAAAATAATATATATTTTAAAATTTTTTTTGCTTACAGTAGTAGAAGAAAAAAAGGAAATTATTATTGTGTTTCTTGTATCAAGAACTAATTATTTATGAGTTTTATATTAAATTTTATGTTATTTTAAATATTTCATTTTATTGGGTATATTTAAGTTATGTATTATTTATGAGATAAAATTCATTCCTTCATTTATTTTCAATCTCCACACTTTTTGCTGTATTTAAAATGATGTAGGATTATTATGAAAAACTAAAACATACTATTGCACAATTTGTAAAATAGGATTAAACTTATTGTATTTATAATTATTGAAATCAAAAAATACTTCAGTGTTCCCTAGCCACTTCGCACTTCATGTTTTGAGGCTTCAAATTTTCCAAAATATTCATCGCAAAATAAAAATGAAAAAATACAACCATGTTGGCAGCCACGTTGCAGAAAGAAAGCGTTGTTTCATGTTGATGCGCGAGAGAGAAGGATCTCTGCATCTCAGACAAAGAGAGGAGTTGACTCAGAGTACAAACCACGGGGCTCTCATAAAGGTGGGGGATTGGTTTCCGGTGAGGCATCAATCAAGATGACAAAAGAAGACATCAGCTCCTGCCCTTTTCGATTGGGACTCGGTACCACGCACCGAGGAAGACCTCTTTGAGGCAACAAAGTCTGTAAGTGAGGAAGGAAACGAAGAAGAGGATAAAAATGAAAAGCGTGGCCTTACCCTGGAGAATCTGGTACAGTTGTGGATCATGGCAAGATTTTGCAACAATTTGCACAAGACATTGACGACACTGTGGTTCAAGCTTTCGAGTCCAACGAAGACAACAACTACCCATCACCCTGTTTCTCCCTAAGGTAAAGTTCCCGACTCTAACCTCAGTGCCTTCAGCAGAGGAGTCTCTCGGAGTGAAGCTAAGGCTTCTACGAGTCAAGTGAGAGCCTCTCCTCCACCACCCCCACGAGATTCTTCGCCTCTCTTAGAAACAGTGTTGATTAATGTTTATTACTGTGTAAGGTTTTGTAATCAACCTTATTAATAAGCAGACACGTTTAAGTGAATATGTATACTGCTGCCATTTTTGTCTTAAATGTGAAAAGTGTAAATGCTGTTTATATATTTAAAACATTCGAGTAACCGTATACATGAATATTCCTAGGGGACAAATCCAACTTCGTAATTTTGCAGTGTTTGCGGAAGGCTCTGGTCCTCATTAATTGCGAAAAACGTGGGATCACTGTATACTGTAATTTAATGTATTTTGTATTTATAATATGCCTTTTTTCGTTAATGAATACAATCAACGTTAATATTGTATTTCTGAGTTCTGCTAGCATATCTTTCATGGTGATTACTTGAGAATTTTCCAAATTTTCTCTCTTGTTACATGTGAATACTCACCTCTGTCTCTGAAAAGTACTCTCAAAAAATCTATTTTAAAACTGAAATATTATCTTTTTTATGCGAAACACAAATCTAGACAGTAAAACAGAAAACAATATTTAAAATTTGTTTTCATAAAGTACACAGATTTCAAAATAGAATGAAAATAGATTATTGTTTAAACAAATTGTATTTTACAACTCAGAATTGCTGTTTAAGTATTTATCAAGTTGAAGCTATTCTTCATCTTCAAAATTTTATAATCAATTTTTTTGAAATGAAATCAACTGTTTAAATTTAAAATAAGTTCAATTGTGTAGCATTTAGCCAAATTAACCAATTGACTGATGTGACTACCAGCAGCATTTTTGGTTCCTGTTTTTATCAAGCAATTTTAAATCACATTACTATAAGAAAAAGTTGCTATATTTTGAAAACTCATGAATTGTTTTTGGCATAAGTGCTGTAAATTCCAGTATAAAAAATTTTTAATTTGGGGATTTTTTTGGTGAATTTTCTTGTTTATCTAGCAACCTTGATTTTGTTATGTCACACAGATGGAGACCGATAAAAATTGTTTAGAAAATTCTATTATGTGGTAACCCTAGTATTTATGTCTTAATATGTTTATCACACTAATACATACTAACACCTTAGCAATATTTCTTTTTTGACAAAAAAATTCAAAATTTGGCATGCTGGATTATTTTGCACACGCACAGCTGCGCCTCTTTTTTTAAATGGTGACATAAAAAAGATAGAAACAGTAATATACTCTATTCAACAACTAAATATTTGAGAATCTTGATAAATATACAAATCACATCACATTTTCTCATAAGGTTTAAAGCCTCATTTAGGCTTAAAATAGGATATAAAGTGAATAATATATACAGCAGCTGGGAAATGAAATAATGTTTTTAGATGAAGGGGATTAGACTGCTTTAGTCGAAATTGTTGCCTATCATACTTTAATGGATATAATATACCTTATTAATAAAATATGTGGGATTACTGTTTCACAACCAAAGTAGCAAGATGATCTATACGGGATATAAAAATGTGCCTTTGCCACACATTAATGTATAGTTGGCTTAAGGAACCAACTGTCCATTACTGTATTTCATACGTGTTTAATTAGCCAACTATGCATTTTTATTTAGATTTAAGTCAAAAGAGCATACTGCTCTCTTTCTTACGCCACGTTGTTTTTTTAATCCAAAGTTTAAAAAGAATGAAGCATGACATCATTAAACACCAAACAAAAATATCATTAAAGATTACAATAAAGCATATAACATAAGATCTAAGTATGTAATCTGTATGTTAAAGAACGTTAAGCAATCAATCCGATTTATATGTAGTTCGTAGATAAATGTCTGTCCATTCTATAAAAATCATAACTTTAACATGTCTTACGCATCTTACGCATTTAATTTGTCTTATGCAGAAGAATGCGTTTTATTTGTAAGGATACATTTTACTATTCCAAAATAAATTTGATATTTTATCTTTTTTTTTTTTTTTTTTTTGATCTGTAAATAGTATTTGTTAATTTTTTTACGTACTCCTCACGCAGAGCTTGTCTGGTAATGTTCCAAATCAGAAATTCTAGTAAATCAAATTTACAGAATTCGGAATTTTTTCAATTAACAAAATCTAATGAAGTTTTGGCAACTTGATTGTTTTGTGTATATTAGGAGTCAGTTACTGATTTTACTACGCTTTGGGAAAAATATAAAATGACTGAGCAATTCGATCTTCTCTATAATCTATATTCCAAGCAGATAATAAATCTATTATAAAGAAATTTTATTCGCTTTATTATATATATATATATATATATATATATATATATATATATATATATATATATATATATATATATATATATATATATATATATATATATATATATACTACAATATTTAGTTATTTTTCTTGTCTAAATAATTAGAGTTTTTGTATAAACAAGATATGTATTTTGACAATAAAATAGTCCTATTTTGTAAGAATAAGTAACTGATAACACAGTAACTTAGGTGATTAACAGATTTTAACGCTTTATGCGCCTTACATTTTTATCGCTGTTGTATTAAAAAATTGGAATGAAATTTATTTGGTTTCTGTACACCTGGTTCATTAAGCAAGATAGGTAAAGCTTAATTATTAAGAACAAAGTACTAGATATAGAGTACTAAACACATAGAACAATAAAAAACATGAACACAAGAAAAATTTAGACTAAAGAACAAAGGAATTCTACAATTAATTCTGTATCAGCCTTTTTATATGTTCATTTACTCATTTTATTTATTTGCAAACCAATGAAATTAAAATTGATAAACGCTTCTTTCAGATTGTTTTGTTTTTCTTAGGCTATTATTTTTGTAAACAGATCATAATAATATCCGCTTACAGATAATGAATAAAAAAGAACGCTTTCAATGTTTTGTATAAATTCTGCTTTGTAAATTCTATAACGCTCAGCAAATAAATCGAAGTGAGCTTGACATTCATTATAAATTGCGATTGGACCCTGAACCGTTTTCTAGACAAATAAAATTGGACCGCGAATCTCGTTTCTTTTATATTTCCTTCTGAAATTAATATCCAACGATGCAAAATAAAATGTGCTAAAAACACTTTTTACTTTTCTTGCTTTTCTCCAATGATAATAAATGTTTCATGTAAATGTAATTTAATTTGAATATGCTAAAACTATCAGTGCCTGAATGAATTTTAATTTGAAATCATTTTTATTACTTTTTTCTCAATAAACAAAACGTTAAATACTAATTCCTGTAATTTGTTTATTTATCCTAAAAACGCGTGGTACATTTTAGTTCAGAGATAAGCTAAATTCAGCAAAATATATCACAATTTATTATCTAATTAGAATTTATTGGTTTTAAAACTATATGAAAAATAAACGATACTCATTAATATTTATCTTAGCTTTAATTTATATTTGAAATATATAACACGAAATAATTTTAATATACTAATCTGAATTATACTGAATTTAAACAACTTCATTAAGCCTTTGCAATTCATAATTATTTAACATAATTAATAAAAATTTATTTTATGAGATTATTATCTGCTTTTAAGTTTATTTTATTAAGATTATACACTAATATTTATTATGGTATAAGTATAATATTACTCCCCCGAGAGAGTCCTCGCCAAATTTAATGTCCTTTATTTGGATTATAGCGTTGCCAATTTGAGGTTTTGTTTCTTTTAGGATTTTTTTTGTTGCCAGATTTGGTTCTTCTCGTATTTTACATTATTTTTGCGTCATATATATGGTTCTTTTAGTGGAGACAGCATTTGAAGTTTTTGTTTTACTTTCAATTCGGAGATTTTTTTATACTTTTTAATTAAATTGGGTTTTTTTTAATCAGTCAACAATCATGTATATTCTTTTTTAAATCAATGGAGTAAAAATTATTTTAACTTAGTAGCAATCAAGCATTGGAAAAATTTTTCTTTGCAATTTTACATCTGATAATAAAAAAATCATCTCAGATTCTTCTACGTATGACTAAATTGATTTTTTTCCTGCAAATTAGTGAAAAATGGTATTTTGACGACCAAAAAAAAGCTTTATCGTGGCAAAACTAATTTGTAGTCAGAATTGTTTTATATAAGAATTATATACATGATAATAAATCAATTTATATTCTAGTATTGATAACTGCCATTTCTTTTGCCAAAATAGCTCTGTAGTTTAAATTTAGTCTTTATTTTATTTTACCATAATAAGGTTTTATAAAATTAATTTCACTGAAATGCGAGACTAACATGCACGGATTGGAGATAAACAAACAAAATGGCGAAATAAATATCACTCTTTAAATACTTGTAACCTAAACATATTATATTCAAATTTAACACAGTTTATACAATGGATGCATCGAACAAAAAATATCTCCGACAAATTCGACTAACTTACTTCATACGTAAGTAATTTAGTCGTATAACTTACCTGATTTCTACTACGTTATATTAACTTATTTCATACGACGAAAAGCAGGAGCTTTTAGTCATATGAAGTAAGTTCATTATTTTTATTTACTTATATTTTTTACCAATCGCTTAAGAACGAAGCCAAACCCAACATAATAGGTTTTTATTCCTTTTTCAGTAATACAGTTTAGATTTTTTATGCTATTATGTAACTTAAAATTTTCTAAAATGCATATTTTTGGAACTTTGGGAAATTTTCCGTTCTAAAAATATGCGCTTACTTTGGCGACGAAAAAAAGTGTTAATGATTGCCAATGGGGGATATCGTAGTAGTTCCTTTATTATAAAATTCATTCACTTTAACGGGAAAATTACATTTATTTATTACATCTGATAATTTGCTTAACACATTCCAGTTTCATGCAGATTTGTTATATTAATAAAAATTTGTTTTTACATTTATATTATTTCGCAAATAATTCAAACCGCTTACACATGGCAACGAAATCTCTAATTTTACCATAAACATAAATATTAATTATGATTCAAAAATATTTTAAAGTATCTGAATATAACTCACAAATTTTCACTACCAGTCAGTGTAAGTGTATAAAACTACAATAAAACACGAAAAAGCAGAAAAAGTCTTATTTATTGAAATAAAATTTTGTATATACAATACTTAAAATAATTAAAATGAATTGTTATAAGTTCTTGAGTAGTTTTATAATAATGTAAAAAAACTTCTTAATATAAATTAAATAAGTTTTTGTAACCTCTTAGCTTAAGTAAGATTTAAACACATTTCTTCATAAATAATTTTACTTTAAAGTTTTTACTTTTTTTTTTTTTTTTTTTAATGATATAATTTTAATTTTTTTGTAAGTCCAGGATAGAGTTTACTAGCAGATAGAACATTCAAAGCAGTTTTAATATAAATAACTATTATTATTATTTCCTTTGTTCCGCAACCATTTTAAAATCTTCACTTGATTCCATGTTTAGTATTTTTGATTAATAACACAAAATCATAAATCTAGTTCTTTTAATGGGATTCTGATTCTGAAAAAGAAAGAAAAATCTGTAAAACTAATAAACTAATCAAACTATTATTATAAACTAAAGCAACAAATTAATATTTATTAGTTACAATATTGATTAGAATAACACAGTCACATAAAAATGAGAAAAAATGGAAATTAACTACTTTAAAATAAACTATAATGATATTAAGAGAATTTTCGTTTTGCATCAATCTCATACTTTGCAATTATTTATTTATAATTTGAATTAATTTTTTTAATTAGTAGTATAATTAGTTCTTATATACATATTTATATATTACTTCAATGTATATAATTTTTACTGGAGTTTTAAGCATAGTAATTGTAATTATTAAACATATTATTTAAATTGCATTTAATAATTTAATTTGTTATATTAAGTAAAATTTACTCTATATGAAGAAATTATTTTAAAAAAGCAAGAATTTCTATACTTAAAGGATAAACTTATACTACACTATTCACCCCGTCACACCAGATTATTTAATATTTAAATATAGAACGTTGAAAGATGAAAATAAAACTACAAAAACTTTTTCGTAGATAATAATGATTTAAATCTTTCAATTTACTTTTTCAAACATTTCTGTAAAATAATGCAAATAAGTTAAAAAATATGCTGGCTTCAATGCATAATTTGTATTTTCAGAAATGCATTTCTTGTAGTTATTATAAAAATAATTACAATAATTTTTCCTATTAAAGAAACACTGGTATTTTTTAAATAAAAAAGTGTGTGCCTTAACATTTATTTCACTTAAATGATAGTTTAATACAATTTCAATATTTCCAAAAAAAAAGACTAAAAAGTTTATTTATTTGGCTCTATGTGCGAAATGTTAATTTTTTTTTTTTTTAAGTATTTGGAAAACATTTACTGAAGACTTTCTGTTAAAAATATTGCTATAAGCTACGATATTTTTTATAAACTGTTATTTTAATATATTTTAATCCGTTTAATAATTCGTAAATTTATCCAATATAAAAACTGAAAAGTAATCTCTTATAGGAGATGTAGAATTTTGATTACTTCATTATATAAACATGTTTTTCGAAAGTTTCTTAACGTATAATGCTGCATTTTAGTACCAACTCATATTTGTACTAAATTCAATAGCAAAGAAATATTCAGCTTTCAAAATTTAATGCAAATATAAGAAAACTTTAAATACGTATTGTTTCTAATTGAAAAAGAATATTAAAATTAAAAATGAATCAAGGGAGTATATTCATTTTATTTTCGAGATAAAATGTTATCAATAAATTTTATTGTAAAATTACTATATTTTGTGATTAAAATTGGATCACTTTTATTCTTTATTTATTTGAAATAACATCTTGAAGTACACTTTTAAGTTTTGATTTTATCAAAACTTTATTGAACAATAATTGAAATAAATAAATTTATATATATATATATACATATCACAACATTTATATTTATTAATATATACAATAATATAAATACAGTGCCCCACATTGAAAATGCCACCAAGAAAGAGTTGCCAGAAAGTCTCGGTAAAAGGAAAGAAGCAGCAACAAACAATAAGTGATCTGTATTTCGAAATAATATGCATGATACAGAGCGAGAATAGCATCTAATCAATAGATAGTAGGACCACCGTGAACGGGGATACACGGAGCGACACGTCTAGACACAGAGCCCATGAGAATGGGTATGGCGTCCTGAGGAATGGCTCTCTTTCCTTGTCAATCATTTGCCCAAGTGTTTCTTCTGAAGGAGGTTCTGTGTCAGGGTCTAAAAATGACGTCCAAATATATCCCAAACGTGCTCGATCGGTAAGATATCTGTTGATAATAGTGGCCAGGGAATCAGCTATACATCTTACTGGACATGTTGGCTGATGCGAGCAATGTGCGGTCGGGAGTTGCTGCTGATAAAAGGTATTGGGCACCCCCTATATGTATGGGAGGGTCACCAGTCGCAGCACATCATTCACTTAACGTTGGGCTGTCATAGTGCCGTGAATACGAACTAGAGGTGATCTGGAATCGTAAGTAGCCATGTCGACAGAGGTTTATACAGAATACTGATTCACCATCCCTTATTGTTCAACAGTTGTTGAGATCGAACCAAGGGCTTCTCGTTTTGAAGAATGGTATCCTATGACGAGGTCACTACTAGTCAACAAAGCAATCTTTTCATATTTCACGCAGCAGTTTTACTGATGATCAGCTGAAAGGAACAATTTTTACTGAGATTTTTGTATTCTATCCTTTGGCCAGTGGCTTATATCAATAATTAATTTCAAATGTAAAAATTATATGTAATAATTTTTACATTTGAAATTATCTATTAGAGAGGTGAATAATTTTAAATGTAAAAAAATGTATAGAAATTTAAGTCATTATTTCAATTAAAATATGCTTCATATGCATTTTGCTCATGAGGACAAAGATAGCCATAGCTAAACAAACATTTTCATCTTCACAAATTGCTCAATTATCTGTTCTTTATAAAAAAAAAAAAAAAGGAAATGAGTTTAAAACTGTCTGATTATTCCCAGTGCATTGGATGACACACTGGATGCACATAACATGTAAAAGAAATGATCTTCCAGAAATTTAGAAGAAAAGTGAAACAAATATCAGAACAACATGCATTGTGAGCAAATTTTTTTGCAATTTCTTCTACATGATGGCGAATATCAGGTAGCATATAATGAATGTAAAAATTATTCTTCTGCATTATTTTTTAAAAAATAAATTGGAGAAAATATTGATGAAATTATTAATTATTTTTTTTAAAAAATCATGCTAATTATATTATCAATATTCTTCATCAATATATATTTCTATATATTGTAGAATTAATAAATTTCCTTCCAAAATGAAACTTATTCCGAGGTGTTTATTTCTTATGATTCTTAAAGCAGAAAGTAAAATTTATGATGACCCCTTGAAATTTTAAAAGGCATTCATGCAACAATAGTGGACTATATTTAGTTGTTACAAGGGAGGAAACCCGGAAAACTCCTAAATACTCACTCCAATAGATGCACATGTCGAAACCAGAAGCACATAATTAGTTTTTATTCAGTAGTAACCTGTTTTGAACCCAGGACATTTTGTACTGGAGAGTGGTTGGACAGTGAAATCAAAAGTATTTAATATTAAAATTATTTAGTACATCTAGATTGTAATAATAGATTGTAATAAAAGCCAATGCTACCATAAGTGTTTATTTATCGACGTTTTTAGAAGATTAATCATTAGCTTAAGCTATTACCAAAAGACCAATACATATTTTTTTACAATATAAATAATATAATGAAATCATGATCACTCATCATAGTCCTTAAAAAAAACTTGTGTAAACATCAAAGTTTTCATCACCATCATCTACATATGCACGAAGATAACATAAAAAATGGCTCAATTTTGGCACCACTACAATAGCAAAAAGGATAAAATTATTTTGAAAGTGATTTTATTGCAATTTTAAAGACCTTATAAATTATATATACTACAATTACATATCATTCATATTTAATTATTGAAAACCTTATAAAATTAGACACAATGAAAACATTTTCAGGTTTTATGTTTTGGTAAACTTTAATAATTTTACGAAATAATTTAAAAACATTTATTTTTTACAATTTATTGTTTTTGGAAATAAATTCGACACATAATTTAATTTTTCTGTAAAACAAAATCAGTCTTTAAGCCAGAAAAAATTTATCCAATTTTTCATGCCCATTTTAACAAGGTTGAAAATTTGAAACAAATTTTAACTTCCAATTTAGGAAAAAGGGAAAATTTTTACATACAAAAAGTAACTCTTCAACAATTTGAAAAATTTAAAAATAATAATAATAAAACGTTAGAGCCTTTTCTACTGAAATGCACTTAATGAATATTACCAGATGGAACCGATAGAAAAAGTAATGATAATAGTAAAAATTAAATATGAAATAAGAAATCTGGTGATTTTAATGAAAATCTTAAAACGAAGTTTGAATTTACCTGTACACATAAATATTGAAAAATAAAATTTTCCTTCTAAAGAGAGAAAAGTATTTCGAAAATAGAAAAATAGAGGTATATCCTCAAATTTCAAGTTATAGTAAATATGCTTCATAAATAAAAGAATACAAGTAATATTTAATCAGGGAGATGTATTAAATATATATAATAAACGTAAATTGATTGACTTAAGCTCAATAGAATGGCATGACCTGAATTTTCATTAAAATAATCCTACAAATTTATAGTTCAAATTTAAAAGTGAAGAAAGCTTTTCCTCAAGATTTTAGATAATAGTTATATTAAAATGTGTGCTCAAGATTTCAACAAATTAAAATATTACAGCAACATATATATCTTTGCAAAAGCAGAAAAACTCTTATTAAGAATTAATAACATTTTTAAAAAATAATATAGAACAATACAAATTTAAGAAATAAATTCATAAATTATTTGGCACAGATGGCGCGTAATACATGAAGTCAAATTTTGGGCTTGGTGATTAATTTGGCATGTTTTCTTTTTTATCTGGCAAATTGGTTTTCGTAGAGGTATAGACCTATAAGTTTTTGTAATTTACATTTCTTTTCTGTTAAACCACAATATTTAATCGCTGCATTTTAGTTATTTATCTTACTATGAATGCATTTTTCTACGCAGTATTGAATGCAGCTGAAGCATCAATTCCTAAGAGTTCCTTTATAACACACAGGCGTAGCAAACCTTGGTGGAACAAAGAATGCCAAAAGAGTTATTAAAAACAAAGGAAGTTATGGGGGTTATTTAAGAGATACCCCACAACAGAGAATCTTGTCGTCTTTAAGAAAGCAAGAGCTCTAGCTCTCAGAGCTCGTCGACGAAGTCAGAAGGAATCTTGGTCTCGCAATTACATCTTATGCATCCAGTAAGCAGTTGTGGAGAAAAGTGAAAGCAGCCCCAGTGGAATATATAGAGAATTCTCTATTCCTCTCTTAAAATTCAGAGCTGTTAAATACTATCATCTCCTAAAGACATTGCTAATACCCTTGGTGAAACTTTTGCTAGTGTCTCAAATAACGGCTCTTATAGTCCTTCATTTTTAAGAGATAGAGGTCACGCTGAGAGAACATTTGTTTCAACCATGGTGAAGCCATGCCTTACAACTGCGAATTTAGGATGTCGAAATTGAAGAGAACATTAAAGCAGGCCCATGATACCAGTCCTGGACCTGATGAAATCAGCTATCAAATGCTTCGAAATTTATGTCCAGACATCCTATTGAACCTATTACTTTTGTTCAATAAAATCTGGACTGAAAAGAAATTTTCATCAGCTTGGAGTGAAGGGATATTGATTCCGGTTCTTAAGGCTGGTAAAGATCCTTCAGATTCTTCACATTATCGACTAATAGGTCTGACAAGTTGCTTCTGTAAGACTCTCGAACGTATGGCCAACGCCCGTCTCGTATATGTCTTAGAAAAAATAAATGTATATATATTAATCAGAGTGGCTTCCGTAAAGGGAGATCTTTTCTTGATAATATCACATATTTGGAGACCCAAATCGCAATGCTTTTGTGCGGAAGAACCAACTGGTCTTCATTTTCTTTGACATCGAGAAGGCATACGACCGTACATGGCGATAAGGAATTCTCCGTTCACTATATAATTTTGGCTTTCGGGGTATAATCTTCCAATATTCCTACAAAATTTTTTAAGCTCCCGTGTTTTTAAAGTTCGTATTGGAACTGTATTTTCCAATAATTTTATTCAAGCTGAGGGTGTTCCCCAAGGCTCCATTTTTAATTTATTCATCAGTAACATCTTGCATCCGTTACCACCTTTTGGAAATGGTACACTTTATGTTGACGACGTGCAAATATCATGTCAAGATTCAAATATGCGTTTAATTGAGAGATAACTGCAAACAGCAGTTAACAAGCTTGCTGCATGGTGTGCTGAGAATGGTCATACCTTATCACAAAGCAAGAGTAGATGTGTCCACTTCTGTAGAAAGACTAGCCTTCACAATGATCCAGTTATTAATATCAACAACATCCCAATATAAGTAGTAAACGAAATAAAATTTCCAGGAATTAACTTTGACCGAAAATTAACATTCCTTCCGCATGTTTTGTATTTATGGAAGAAGTGTGAGCGATCGCTTAATATCCTCAAGGAAATTTCCATCAGCTTGGAAATTTCCTTGAGGATATTAAGCGATATCCTCAAGGAAATTTCCAGGACAACACATGTTGTCAAATACATCTTGGAGTTCAGATCACACACATCACTTCTTCGAATTTATCAGTCATTGATTCTATCCCGCATTGACTACGGAAGTGTTGTTTTTGGATCGGCTAGATTTGCCATTATACGAAGATTGGACACAGTTCATCACTCCTCTTTCAGGATATGTTCTGGGGCATTCCGCACATCCCCCGTCCACAGTCTATACGTGATGTGTCATCAATTACCGTTAAACCTGAGACGAATGCAGCAGTCTCTCAGTTATTATGCTAAGATCAGGTCAACCCCTGACCATCCACTACGTCCCATGGTTCCTAATGCATTTCTTAAAAGAGTATATGATGCTCGTCCAATGAGCATCCCACCTTTTTTCACATGAGCTAAATCCCATCTGTGGCTCTCAGACCTATGAGATATCGGATGGAAACAACTGATTATTTTCTTCATCCGCCTTGGTATGATCAAACAATTAGTTTTAATGACACTTTTGCTCAGTTTCGAAAATTAGACACAACACCTATTGTTTTTCAAATTCTATTTTCCTCCCATCGCTGTCAGTATCAGTCACACATTCCTGTATTCGCAGCTGGTTCTAAAACAGTAGGGCATGTGTGGGCTGTGGAGTTTTTATTCATAATACAGTTTTTAGTTACAGCCTACATTCGTCCTGCTCCATCTTTACTGCTGAAGCAAAAGCTATTTTTACGCACTTCAGCATGTGAATACAGATGATCATCGTCAATTTTATATATATACTGACAACATGAAAGTATTAGGCAAGAAGCATACGTCAAGAGAGATGAAAAACGATTTTTGGTCCGTTGGATTTGGTAACCCTGTACATCATGCTCCGAGAGCCGAGAAGTGTTCGTTAGAATTCGTTTTAGTTTGCTATCCGAATATGTGTTCGTTGCCAAACATAAAAATCTTTAGCGAAAGTGTTAGTTGCCCGATTTTTTCACATTCCAAACTGTGTTACCTGTACCTATTCCAGAGCTGTTATTTACCAGTTAAATGAAAGCAGCCGAGTGTGATTCTTCGTAAATGTAAAGCAGGGGCTAAACAGAAGAGGCCTAAAAACGTCAATATGAAGTCTCCCAAGATTCCTGTGGAAGAATTTGCAAGTATCGCTTATGAAGCGTACCTCAACCACCTGTTGTGAAAACGTCATTATCAGAGAAAGGCTTTTTAGTGAAAATTCCAGTAAAACATTTCATGATGTTAAATGTGTGTGTGTGTGTTTCTTAAGCTTTTAACCAACATATTTTATTAATTCATCATAGGTAATCAACTATTGGATTCAGGTTCGGGTAATTTCAAGGCCATATCTGATTATTTAGTTATTTTTCACTAAAAATCAATATTACTTTTTTCATAGAATTGTACAGAATTTCAGAATATAAAATTTTAGTCTGCTTAGAGATATCAAAGCTGATGAGACCTCATTTTTTATTTATTAGCGTTTAATAAATAATTCTGTTGCCATTCTTTTAATTCTTAATGACGTATAATATTTAAATTGCATAGGTTTTGTGGATTGGATGAATTTTTCAAAGCAGTGTTTTAAAATCACATAAAATATTTTATTAAATTTAGAAATTTATTCGAAATATTATCCAAATTCGGAGGTACTTTGCTATCTTGATCCAAATGTTTTTTAAGATAATTACATTTCATTGTGTCCCATCATATTAACATTATCCAACAAAAATCATGCAATTTTAAAATTTTGTGAGTATTACTTAAAAAATAGTAAATTTTCGATAAATTTAAGTAAAAAATTTAAATATAAGACATTGAAACATGTTATTTGGCGTGACCATTACCATTAAATAAATAAACTAGAGCTTACATTTTTTTTTAACAGACAAGTCTCATTATTTATTCCTTTTGAAAGATCATTCTACACATTGCAGTTTTTGAATATTATAGGGAAGGAAGAAGGCTTTTAAAAGAACTTAAAAATATCATATTTATAAACTGTCTTTAACAAGAGAAATTTAAGTTCTATTCTAATTATACATATGGTGTTAGGATATTCTTTTTTAATTTCAATGGTATATATAAACATTCATTTATGGAAATTTTAATTCTTAAAAATTCCTTCAATGAATAAGGAGACTACATTCCTAATTCTTTATGTTTAATATCATTCTGCGCCTAATAATGTTGCCAGAAACATTTTTAGAATAGCATAACTGCGCCTTCTTTTAAAACAAAGCAAACAATTTATCGAATTGCGGGTATATTTACAAATATTCATTGTTTACTCAAAATTAAAAATGTAGCTTAAAAATAAAAATACTTCTATAGATATGTATTTATTATGTATTAACAACTACAAGTATTCACTTTATTAATGTAACACTTGAAATTTTTAATTTCAGAAAATATTTTACACTGTGTTGCTTCAACTAATCGCTCACATTTTACTTAGTCAATTGCTATCTCATTCTTGAAATTATTTAGTTTTGTATTAAATGTGATATACGTGTATTTTATGTTTCGAAATCCGTATTATTGTAAACATTTTATCAGTTTAAAACGAAAAAGAATAGATTCGTTTTGATTCCTAATATTTTTATTAGAACATAATAAAATATTGAAAATTTATTACAAAGCAATAATTCTAACACACAGAATTATTTAAACATTTGACTTCCTGGCATAAAGTAAACAAAAAGCAATATTTTAGTTAAAAATAGGCTATATATATATATATATATATATATATATATATATATATATATATATATATATATATATATATATATATATATATATATATATATATATATATATATATATATATATATATATATATATATATATATATATTCATATATATTCATATATATATATATATATATATATATATATATATATATATATATATATATATATATATTCATATATATATATATATATATATATATATATATATATATATATATATACATATATATATATATATATATATATATATATATATATATATATATTCATATATATTCATATATATACAGCAAAAACGAGAAAATAAATAGCACCATGTTATCTCTGGAATCAAATCTATCCATGAAGAGATTTATTTTTCAGATAAAAAATATCAACAGAATATCGAGAAGATTTGAATAGAAAGGCAGATCTAATTTATCTAATTTATATATATGGCACAGATTCCGAATAATTCAGGATGCCAAATTTTGAGTTTGGTGATTTTGTGGCTGATATTCGTATGTATCTGGCTACCTGATTTTTATTACATCATCGATATGGAGACCTATAAAAATGATGCAGAAAATTCTATTCTGGCAACCCTAGTATTTACACCATCACGCACGATAAAATACGTCATCTATGCAAATTAAAATTCATGAATGTTAAATTGTGGGCATTTAGCAGACGCTTATTATGAAAATTTCATTATAACATATCCTTAGCATTTTTAAACTCAAGCACCTCACTTGCTGCTAAAATGCTAGAGTTCTGGATTTATGTTAGTTTTAGTACTCCGTCCTGCGCTCATCTGTAAGTTATTGTGATGGAAATAAAAATAACTTCCTTGCACGACAGCCGATGTGGGCCAAGGCCTACAGTGCCTATAACTGTTTTCATGACTGAGGGTCTTGGGGTGCGAAGCATATGTCCCAGATAGGTGGTAAGCTTAACGTGAGACCCTTTAGTTTAGTTCCCTAGCATGCTTGGTATTCAGTTTATCTACTCATTGAAGGGATGAAAAGCTGAGACCACCTTGCCCAGTATGTGAATCAAGCCTCTGACCTATGCTTTGGGTGCGTAAAACGCTGTCACTAAGGCTCTGGGATTCGATTGCAAAAAACTGAAATCAATTTTAATAACATTTACCGGTTGAATTAACTGTTGTGTGCAAAAAGAAATATATTTTAACACAATAAACCAACATTATTTTTAAGAAATACACTTTATAAGAAAAATCCATTAAAAATCTTTAGCGCTTATAGCACTCTCATAACATGCTTAAAATGTGTATTAAATTTTCATACACTTTTAGCAGTAACGTAATTATTTTGTAAGTATTTATGATCCGAAAACACATGCCTTGCCTCTAACTTATTAAAAGAAATTCCCTTAAACTCTCTTTATTTGGAATTTCGTTAATAAATTGAGTGAAAAATAAATTAGATTCATAAATATAACCAAACAATTCATCTCTATGCTCTTAAGAAAAAAAAATATTTTAAGATTTCAATCATTAAAAATAAAAGTCCTGTGACATTTCGTTTTCTCACATAAAATATAAAAATGTTTAAATTGCTTTGTTAATAATTCCTAAAACCAACTCATTAGTGAAGAGTGCACGTGCTTCTGAAATTTATACTTTTATTTATTCATTGTTATTCCTCTAATTGCTAATTAAGGACAATTAATACATGCAATCATTAGTTCTAATTAAGAATGTCTTCCACGTGCTCTTCCTCGCTAAACACTATTTTTTTATCACGAGAAGTTTCAGTTTTAATTATTTATAAATAGTTTGAAGAAATGGCTTAATTATATAGCATTGATTTACAATAAATTCTAAGAAATTAAGACAAGCTAGTTTTTATCTGCATTTATTTAGAAATTTCTGTTGCAATACTTTATTTCTACTTTGTAAAATATTTGTTACACAAATAAGTAAAGGATTCAATTCATTAAATGTTTACACTTTGAATTTTTAATATAAAATATGTTATATAAGTTCATTTAATAAATTTGTAACATCAGTTTTCTGTCTTTTTAAGAAGTAATTATTCATTATCTAAATAAAATAAATGGAAATCGTAATTCGAAAAATTATTGATTTATTCTGAGCCACACGCATATACACTGACCTAAATAATTTATGGAACAACATGTTTTTTGAAGATCCTCATAACAAAAATGACAGTAAAAAGTATAATATGTAAATAACGAACTTATCTAAATTATGCAAAAAAAACTTTCTTGATAAAAAAGAATATAGGTATATATGAGGAACAAAAAAAATGAGCAAACACTATGCTTTCGTGAAAACGCGTGTAATATTAATTGATTTTCGATTTTTGTTACTAAATTCGTTCAAAAAAATTCGGGGGACTCCTATAGTGCTTGAGAGAAGCCGTTTTCTGAATCTGTAATGTGACAGGTAGTTGGAGGAATGGAACTGGAGATGTTACGTGCTGATACTAAGCTTTTTCATCTATGCTGCAGTGTGGTTCACCATCTCTTGAAACTGAAACTTTTGTGCACAGAAGATATGTTCCGATAAATCCATGAATTACAACACCTGCAGAAGACCATTTTATAGCTCTTTGAGCGAAGTAAAAGAAGCATTTCAGTGATATAACTTGGTGTAGATAACTCGGTAGCATCAGACAGAAGAATATCCTTTAGTACAAGATTCTCGACCATCTTTGGAAGGTGACCTGTTGTGTTTGTCTCCCTCACCGAATGACAGGGAAGAGTTTGCTTATCTTGGACAAGAGAACATATTTTCTAGACCAGACAGCTATGTTGTTATGTATTTTTTACAGGAGCTTCCAGATTCTTACTGGACAGTGATTCAGGACGCATAATGATTTAGCTGGTACAAAGCACCAACTCAATACTATGGAAAGACACAGTTACGGTGGTGATGGAAAAATGTTTTGAGCAGGAATCTCACTCGGTGGTCAGACTGACCTGCACGTCTTCCAGGGAGGAGCTCTGACTAGTGTGAGATGTCGGTATGAGACTCTTGAACCAGATGTCCGCCTACATGACAGTGTATTTGGCAATTATTTCATTCTGATGGATGACAACGCATGACCTCAGCAATCTTCAGTTACTGCGGAATAACTTGAGGTTCTTAGTTTGGAGTGAATGGAATGACACGCTTAAGCTCCAGGCCTGAATCCTAAAGAGAGTCTGAGGGGAATTTCTTGGTATATAAGTTGCTGCTTTTAAGTCATCCTCCAGTGTGAATAGGAGAATTGGAAACATCTTACTCCGTGTTTGGTTTTTGTTTCCCGATTTGGTAACAGACAACTTAACTGACAGCATGTAAAGTCTATATAGCTAATGCATTTAAACTAGAGGTGGGTAAATCTCGTATTAAAACTCTTTTTGATATGTTTCCATGACTTTTTACCAATGAAACTGTGATTATTCTTCTTTCCAAATGTGGACTTTTCCAGCGAAATAGCTTCTTTTTGTCGTAAATCTTTTATGGGTTTTTCTTATGTAAACTTCTATGTTGTTAACGTAAGAAAAATGCATAAATGTTTTGTGAATTTGTCATTCAAATTTGATGTTTCTACATCCAATCATTTGCATATTAAGAGTGAAAAAGCAGTTCCTTAACTTTCGGAGGTTAGGGTATATGTATATATATATATATATATATATATTAATTTATATATATATATATATAATGGAATTATATTTTATAACTTTTTTATAAAATAAAATACTTTAATCAACATACATTTGAAATATGCTTAATAACATTTTTCTTAGCTTATATTTGCAATATAAGTTTTTATTTTATTAGTTTGTGAACTGATTTAAAAATGTTTTATGTAATTTAGCGTCACCTTGTTTTCTGTTAAATAGATGTCTGTGCTTCTTAAAATATCTGAAGTCGATCAAAATGAAAATAATGGAAACAAAAATTTGAAAAATGATGAAACAATATTATTGATAAAAGTATTGTTTAAGCATCAACAAAAATTATGTTTAAAGAGAAATAAGTTCAAAAGTCAAACGCATTCTCTGATTTAGTATTTTTCATTTGAAAAATCTTACTCTTAAGCACTATCATTTTGTTCTCTGAGAGCTTAAGAAACGTGATCAAATGTAAAAATTTTACAAATACCTTATAACATATAATAACAACAGTAAAAAAAATAAGAAATTAAATAAACATCAGTCATTTTTAAAATAAGCTTCAAATATAGAGCAATGAAAAAGTTGGTTTCAGCGTCGTATTTTAAGTTTAATGGGATTTAATTTTAAATTGATTTAAAGTATGCCGTGTAACTGGGATTTTATGTACGATAAACATACTAAAAATGATTTTAATAATTTTATACATTTAATAGAGCAGATTATTCTCCATTTTTTATAGTTCAATTCAAGGAAACTGAAATATTTTTTAAAAATAAGGAGCAAGCAATTAATATAAGCATTTTTTAATAAGAAGCGTGATGTACATAAGGAAAAAATTTTTCCGTGTTACAGTTTATGTTGTTATGAATTCATTCTTGTAATATCTCTTCTTTCTAAAATTTCAGAATTACTTGGCATACTTTATTCCTCACAATTTATTATTATTACCACCTGAAAAAATGTCTGCTGTGATCCAAACCATTTGTAAAAATTAAAATGAGGGAAAAAAATTTTTAAAACATTATTAAAAATCATGTTATTAACAGAAGGTAAAAATTTATACAATTGGGTATCCCTTGATTATTTGGTGATTTTTCTGAAGCCAAGATGTGACTAACAAGGTGGCTGCTATGCAAAAGCTATACAAAGATAGGGTTATAAGTTCATCGCCAAGATGTATTGCCAATTTTTTAGCCAAACCAAAGGGTACCCAATTTTACAATGAACCTTGATAAACATAAGAAAATAATCTTATAATGTCAAAGTTTTATTATCAATTAGTTTTTGTTGAATTTAAAACCATTAAGTAAAATTATATTTTATCAATTGAATTTTTAAAAAATAAAAACAAAAACACTGAAATTTTAATTGAAAGAAACAAAGTCATATTTTTCCCTGAATGAAATTTATTCCTTCAATAATAAAAAATATTTTATTATAATTTGTAAGTCAATCATATTACTGATATAATTTTCCCCATTCAAAAATGAATATTGATATATCTTTATTTAATGAAAGAAAATTAGATTTATCTTTACAGATTATCACTATAACCATATTCTAAAAACAGTTTATTGAACTGAATTATTTATACAAGCCATCAGATAAAAATAATCGCTTCTTCCGGAAATATTAAGCTCGAAACGCTGTTAACTTGTTAGAGGCTGCAATCATTCTTAATTTCTTATTGGCTGTCCCCTTCCGCAATTTAATTGGCTGGCCGCCCGCATATTCGGACAGAAATTAATGATACAACAGTTATTCGGATACTGAGATATCGACTCATGTCATTGAAACGCCAAGATCCGGAGTGGAGTCTAAGAGTCTAGACGAAATAAACAGAATTTGGCTCGGGAGTTTCATTCCAGCCCCCTTTTCTTCGGGAAGCCAAGTCTCTTTTCGAATCTTTGTGTTATTCTTTGTTTCTCCTGGTTTCTTGTTTGCGAGATTCTCTCGAGTTCTTGAAGCGGAACTATTTTTGGGGATTGCGCACATTTTTTCTCAAATATCTTTTTCTTATCAGCCATTGTGGTTTTATTTTCTTGGTGCCTTATTTTTTATTCATGTATTTTTTTAAGATAACCTAATGTCAAGTAATAGGAAAAATAGAAAATAGAATTAGACATATACATAATTTGGAAAATAAATGCGCAATTTTGCGTTTCAAAGTCGTGCTTGAACGTTATGTATGAGTACATACATTAATACATTATTTAGATTACCATAAAAGTGGTTAATAGGTGATTTTACATAGTAATACTGCACTCGGTAACTGTGATAATTTTTTTAAATATTTATCACTTTTACCGGTAAATATCTCTAATCTCTAACTCGTAATGAGGAATGTGATAAATTCTGATATTTTGTAGTAAAATTATATTTAATTAAGTTTAATTATTAAAAATATTTTCAAGCAATATGAAATATTTCGATCTTAAGATTTTAAAGAACATCATGATGACTTAGAATAAAATTTATATTTTATTCAATTTATAAAAATAACAGTGACTTATTTGTAAATTCATTTCAGGAGATATTTTAAGACAATAACATAATTTAGAAATATGTATTAAAATATATTGAAAAATACAAGATGTTAAAAATCATTAAAAGTAAAATAAAAACTAGCTTATTATCTCAGTAATAACATTATATTTATGCAAACAAAACAGACATATTAACAAGATTTTTAGACAACTTTTATCAGTTAAAAGTCCTAAAAAAGAAAACAATTTAGATCATCAGAATTTGAAAAATACATACTTCCATGTTAAAACAATCTATTTTCTAAGAAAAGTATTTATTTATATTTACTTGTAAGTTTGCTTTCTTTAATAATTTTTTTTAATACATATTTAAATACCAAGACTACGTGACGCAATTCTTTCAGTGGAACTCTCCAAAAAGAATCTTGACGGAATTCTTTTTTTATATTTGGGGTTTCCTATATATTTCCAAGGAACAAAAATCTGGTGTTGAATAATCAAATTGTAGAAGGCGCTTGTGCATTGTTGCTCTATTTCGAAAATTGTGCATGGAAAATCTAGACACATCTATACTGAAAGTTTAGTTCCGTGTATACGCCCAGATATTGAAAACATGCTAAGTTCTTGGTTGGAAAGCCATGAAACTAGTAAATGATCTGACGGAATTATGATAAACATATGATTTTATGGTAGTATCAAATGTTTTTCTTATAAAGCAATGTTTGGGATGCATTTAAAAGTAGATATCATTTCCTTCATCAATGTTATATATTTTAGATTAATTACACAACATTACATTGAATATTTTATAGCCAAAGAAGCAATTCAGGCTAATAGAAAAGTTTAACAACGCTTCTGATAAAATCAGGAGTCAAATAGAGAATTCTAATGTGAAAATAGAGGATTCTAATGTGAAAAAAATTATTCTAATGTGAAAATAAAGGATTCTAATGTGAAAATAAAGGATTCTAATGTGAAATTAAAGGATTCTAATGTGAAAATAAAGGATTCTAATGCGAAAATAAAGGATTCTAATGTGAAAATAAAGGATTCTAATGCGAAAATAAAGGATTCGAATGATTGATTACTTCTTAAATTATATACATTTTGTGATTTTTAATGAAAATGATGAAGGGGTGCATTTTAACTAGACAAACTAACAACTAACTAGCCAAGAACAAGGAAGAAAATAAAGAAAAAGTGCTTAAGAAAGTCATGAATCGGATTCAAAAATGACTATGGAAGTTCAAGTCTTAAACAATTTTCTTTCGGTAATATTCATGACACAGAGAAACTACTAGTAAATGATGTAGACAAAGCAAGAAGTGACTCACAAAATTTATTATTGAAAATACCGCTAATATATATATATATATATATATATATATATATATATATATATATATATATATATATATATATATATATATATATATATATATACTGTTTACCAATAAGTATTTGGATAATAAATATTTGGATGTAATAGAAAAGAAAAACTAACTCTATTCAAAATCAATAATTGGTAAAGCTTCCACGACTGGCAATAATAGCGTAAGTGTTATTGTCTTTTACTCGGCTTGGAATAGACATACAAGTTCCTTCACCGATTTTGGACGAGTAGTGCATCCCTTAATACGGCGATCCAACTCGTCCCAGAAGTTCTCGATGGGGTTCTGGGTAGGCAAGTCCATTCAATGAACTCCAGTGGCACCTCCAGTTAACCTCGAAACATGACAACTGGCAATGATGTCTTGAAAGTAATATGGGTCAAACCCGTAAAACTGTTCAATGAAGGAAGCACATTGTCATACAAAATGGTGCAGTAGGTATCGGCTTTCATCTTATCATGAATAGGGACCAAAGGTCCCAGTCAACAAGAATATAACTGTTATGAAGATCTATCCTATTTAAACCTGTATAAAGCAAGATGTGGTCGGGAGAGGCCTAAGCGAAGTTGAAGTTGGTACTCTTCAAATAGGTCTTTTTTGTCTTGTCAAAAGACACAGTTGATATGCTCACTTGCGAACTTGTATATGATGGACTGAATGAGACTATCAAAGTTGATAAAGGTACCGCTTGGTGCATAATAATGTGATTAAATGATATTGCATAATAAAGGGAACGTCCTTTAAAACGTGTTAGTTATAACTTCTACAGTAAAGAATACTATGACGTCTTTGACTAATAATGTGATAGATAGCATAAAAAGAAGAATCAGATGATGTTCCATGTGTGCATAGAGCATTTTAGGAAGCCTTTAATTATATTTAGTATAAGGAAATGCTAAAATGGCTTTGGTTGGTTGTGCGATAGATGGCCCAAACAGAAGCATCGGATGATAGACCATATATGCATTGACCAATATATTTGAAAATATGCTAGTTAGTACAAATGCATGGTGGGATCATTTCAAATAATATATGATGGTTTTCCCAGATGACGTTGAAAATGTGTGGTTGGTATTATTCTGTTTTCTATCCATGGCATGATTAAATATCTAAGTCGGTGAATAAAGTCTAAATTATGATCACTGATTATTGATGATTATAACCAGATTGCTTGATATGATTATGTATGACCAGGACTCATAATTTCAAACATCTTAGGAAAAGACCGAACTCTCTTTTTCGTTCATTTTTAGCTTTTTACAGTATTAAGAATAATAAAATAAGTTTTCTCATCTCATTCTTGTCCTTCTTCTTATGTTTACTATCACTATGTCCGAGCATCTCATAATTTAATTTCGCAATTTTATCTTGGAATCTTTATTTAAAATCGTTGTTTTCATCAACTTAATCTGCTTTATCCTGTATGAAAAGATTATAGAGTATTACACGAAATACCCTGTAGAGTAATTTCAATATAATACTAATTTCAGAACACAGATACAATGCATTTTTTCATTGGAAAAACTGTGTACTGCATATAAATTGCCAATTTTCAGATTCAATTTTCGTTTTCATGACATTCTGTCAAATTAAGAAAGGAAGGCAGTTGTAGTGATTATTAAGAAAAAAAACTATGTCTTGGTTGTGAAATTTTCGAGTTAAGTGCTTGATAATTTTTATTTCCATATTAATCAGCATTCAATTAGAATTTGGCTTTAGCATGTATATTCTGGATAATGTGCATTTCATTGTCTAAATCTTCTCAAGAAGTGATTTCAATTGTTTTTTGAGTAAAAGATCAAAGGGTAATTTTAACGAAAGTAATATTTTAAAACAGTATTAAGTAGGAAACTGTGAAACTGTTTTTTCCCTCCGTCTAAGAGTTATAATGAGTTTTTAATTTAATTTAGTATTTCATAAATCCTTTAAATTTAAATAAAGACTCAGATTTTTTTATAAATACTTTTTTGCTTAAAAAACTTAAAAGTGTAAAAAATTCTTCATTCATTTAATAATTCGTTATAACGATATTCTCTTCGTAAATAATGTGAGTACTATGCTTACAGATTCTTTTAGTGAACGAGCATTTGTTCATTAGAAAACACTAAGTATATTTCACACATTTTTCTTACTTATCTATAGTTTTCAGATTTTTTGTTTAATTTTATACACTACACTCTCTTAAGTTATGTGATGCATAAAATACAAAGTAAAAATACAAAATGAATGTACTATTTTTTAAGCACAGCAATATGTTATTCTTACTTTAACTTCTTACGGAGCTTACGTTTCTGTATTTTTTTTTCTTTTTACCATTATTGTTAATTTAATGCCGATGCATACTTTATGTACTAAAATTAAAAGTATTTCATTTCATTATTTTTCTTTCTCGACTTTAGTCTTTTCAACGTATAAAACCCAGAGTTGAAGCAGTCTTCTAATATTCCTTTCAATTTTAATCTCCTACTATCACTATTAATCACTATTCCCATATTATTTTTTATCCTTATTTATTAAAAATTGTTATGGTATACTACAAACATACAAGACTTATATACGTGATTAAGGAATCTTTTCTTAATAACTTTTTTTTAAAAGAAACAAATTTTTATCTCTAAATTTTATTGCTATTTTAGGAAATTTTAGCTGATGTGAAATCCACAATTACTGTGAAACAGTATTTTAAATTGTTTATATTTATATACTGTACATGATATTTGTAGTTTAAGTTATATAACACACATTAAGCAAAATATCATATACAGTATATAAATATAAATCTCATAAAACACTATTTTGCAGTAACATGCGAGATTTTAAATCAATTAGAAGTTCTTAAAATTGCAGTAAAAATTAAATCTAAATAAAAGTTTTATTTTTAATGCTACTTTAAAAAATTCAATTTTTTTTATTTTGTTATAAGAAAATTACAGAGAAAAAATTTTTTTATTATATAATCATTGATTCCCTGAAACGTCCATGGAAATGTGGACAACTAAACTCCATAAAGATTTTTTTCTTATTTGTTTAAGTCTCTAATCGCCATCAAATGAATGTCAACCAAAACTGTAACGTTTATGAAAAATACCCTTCGCTTTCTGGGAAGATAAATCAAATTTATATTCTGTAAACGTATCCGATAAAGCGGCAAATAATTCAATTATTCGTCATTTTAGCGAGCAAAATTCTTCAATAAAACGAGCGAGAAGTCGATTAAAAATTCATAATCGAAATCTGTAGGGGGGGGTGAGTTATTTTTATCCCTCACGTCTTATGTGAATAACGCTCCCATTTTCCTTATTAAATGACTTCTTGAATTTGTGTTGCTTATCGCAATTTACAACAGGTCTTATGCAGTAGCGTTTAAAGTGGAGACAGAAATATTTTAAATGCAATTCTTGGCATATATACTACCTTTCGTTTGTCAATCATGGAAATGAATCTGGAGTTAAATAAATATGCATTTAGTTATATGTCAAATAGCTATTTTCTCTTATGAATATTGAGCCAAGTGTGAAAAAGTGTGTTAAATGAGGCACAATTTATAATGTATTATCTTCAAAATAGTTGAAATCAATCAAAGTCGCTTTGTTACAAGTATGAAATTTAAATATTTATGTGATTTTTTGAACACACACACAGATATATATATATATATATATATATATATATATATATATATATATATATACATTCAAACCTACATATATATATATATATATATACATTCAAACATACATATATATATATATATATTGGTTTATGGGCTGACTGAGGTAGCGTCATAAAATCAAATGATGAAATGAAATTCCCAAGTTTAAAATTTCAATTGAAATTAAGTTCAGAAGTTCAATTTAGTTTTCTGCATATGTGTTTTGATATGCAGCGGTTAGTATAGATAACACAAAATTATATGTTTTTAAATTATTATTTAACTTTGTCATGAAAAATAAAAATAAAATATTGTTGGGGGATTAAATTTGAAACTTTAATAAAACATAAATTTCCTGACTAAGGAATGTTACTCATTGCAAAACAAATTTTATTATTAAAACTTTATGACTTACATTAGTACGAAAATTTAATACACGAAATGAGAGAGCTTAAGTGAAAAATTAAGCTTTAAAGTATATTGTTTATTGAAAAGCTTATAATAGTTAAAGAAGAGTGTAGTGCAAGCAAAGGTGGATGTAATTACCTTGTTTAAGAAGTTTGCCTCATAGCTCGATTTCACCATAAGAGGCAAGTCTGCAACAGCAATGTAAAAGAGGGTATAGCTATGCTCAAGAAGATATTCTTGAAATATTTTGATAAAAGATTCATCACAATGTGAGAATCCTCAGTTAAAAGTACCCAATTGATTTATGTCTGTGTGGAATTCGAGAAGGATTCATTAAAAGTTTAAATCTTTTTTGCAGTATTTACGATAAAACTTAAATGACGCTGTTTTTTTCAACAAAAATGGCAATGAACGGTTTTATGTACTTGAATAGATATTAAGTTGTTATTGTTGATGCCACTGACTGCTGATACTTCACCTTTCAAAAAGGACATGATTCCGCCTCACTGAAACGCACTTATTGTCACCATTTTCAACAAAAATTCACCACATCGCTGGCTAGATTTCACTAATTATTTTAATTTCTTTATTTATTCGTTTACATATTTATCGAGTGTTTTTTTTTTTCTTAAAAATATTTGCGTTGATTCGGCCCCATTCGTATCTTTTAAAGTCTTTATGAATCATAATTACGCTCATACTCTCTCTTATCTCTTAATAATAACTTTATTTTTGAAAAATATTTTTAAGTAAAGTATGTGTTAATACCAAGCAGTTGACGGAGTGGACATAGTGATAAAACCGTGTATGACAACCTCTAGTTACCTCTTAACTTCCAGCAGCAAATTGATCAAGCAAGAAGTACATTAAATTAAAGGGATCGGTTTAAATTTAAAGGAAAGATTTGAACGTGATACGAAAAATTATCCCACTTGTAAAAATTGCTTTGACAATCCATCCTCACGGAAACATATTCTGGATTGCGTCGAACTTTCCCGGCAGCATGAAAAACTTTTAAAATATTTATCCCCATTTTATACAATTGATCAATTATTCAACTAATTTTCTGTAAGACCCACAAATTTATTAATTGCTCTCCTATTCACAAGTCAAGCAAAATAGTCTCAAAAGAAGTTCTCGTAAATCAAAGCAGCAAAATTGTTTTTAACTAGTCGTGTTTTCTGAAGTTAGGTATGTTAGTTATACAGAGTATGAAAGGATTTGAAAGGTTTTTTTTTCTATTTTTTTGAATAAAATATTCGTTTGTCTTATCAATTCTCCCTCAAGCTCTAGAGAATTACGCCCGAAAAAGAAACTATTTTCAAAATAGATTCTTAGAAATTTAAACTTTTTCTTTCGAAAAATGAATAGAATCGTTGGATGAAAGTAAAAATGTACTACAATAATGATTAAGTCCAAATAAAAAATTACTTATAATAATAGTGATTTTTATTCATGGATTCAATGTTTGGAAGAAAAAAATTCCGCTTAATTGCGTTTGTTTTCACAGAAAACTAATTTTTATAAAATATTTATTTAAAAAATGTTATATTATAATTACTTTTACATTTTTCTCTCTTTCCAATAATGGAAGAAAATAAAAGTATCCATTTGACCTGTTTTATTTTTATCTTAAAATTACCATTGTGTTGCCCTTAGCAACTGAATTTTTTTTATATTTTTTCTGATAAAAGAACCGTAAAAATTACAGAAAAAAATATCTTTCTCTAACATTTAGTTCATTGATGACTAACACAAACAATGGTTACACAGGATATGAATTTCAGATTAAAACTGTTGAACAACTGACAACTATGACTATATTGAAAGACGAATATATAAAGCATTTTCAACCTATTCTTAATTTATTGGAAACGTCTACAGAAAATTTAAAATTAGGTTATATATATATTTCTTTGTTTCATTATGAAGAAACCTTTTTATATACATAATATTGGTAGAATTTTACTTTATCTCTGAAATAATGAAGTGAATGAAAAAAAGAGTGAAAAACTGGCAAATTTGGATATGAAATCAAATCATGATTTAACCATACATCATAGTATCATACATCAAAGAGCAAAAAATAAATAAGACAAATTTAAAATATTAAGAAAAATGAATGCTCTTATGAGGTGAGGAAGCAGTAGTTTTTAATAAATTTTTATTAATTAAGCACTTTATTAAAGAATTTTAATATATTATTGCTTAGCAGTTATGATTCTGACAAAGTAGTCAAAGCTAACTTTACAGAAATTTGAGGTATATAAATCACTTGCTATATCATTTCGTTGGATAAATAAAAGAGATACGCAAAGATACCTTCACATATTATCCCAGATTACAAACATTGTGAAAAACTTTTTAATATAGATAAATTGTAAATATCATTTTTAAGATTTTACGAAACTTATAGAAAATTTGGTTATATTGTGCAATATTATTTTTGGGGGAAATAAATGCAAATCACTCTTATTTCCATCCTACTTAAATTTGTCTGGTCAAAATATATCATTTTGTAATTTTCCTACAGAGTTTTCATAAAGAAAAAATTTCAACTAATGTTTAATATCAGCAATTTTAGGTTTTATATGTAAGAACAATGTTGTTTCTCATCAATATCTCTGGGGCAGGCAGAGATGTTTTTTGCAAAAGCTTATAATATTTGAACAAAGATTATATCAAAAACGAAAGGTCCATGAGCCCATTCACCTTGAAGGACTCCATTACCAATAGGGGATCATGAACCAGATCCTGCCTGCAATTCACAAACAAGACAAAATGTGGCCAGGGGATGCCAGAGCAGGAGAACACTTAGTGAAAATTTTGAAGTGCTTATTACCAACAGCAAAAGTCATTGATGATGGATGACCACTAAGGAATCGGGTAAGGGCCATTTGATCCTGTTTACTGCCACCCCAAATCAAGGAGCCCCCAGGGTACTTACTCTACTACCAGACGTGTACCCGTGGGACCAGTCAAATGGCCTTATTCTGTGCCTTATATTTCGAAAATGTCTCTATATAAGTATGATGAGCTGCAAACGCTGTTGCCTTGCCAAAACCATCTCTAGCCAGGCTGTTCACAATTTCATTTCCAGCAACGTTGGTGTGAAACGGAATCCATTGAATTTGTATCCAATGAGAAAGGGAAAGCTGTCTTAGTTTCTTGAGGATGCCTGGACCTGCAATATCTCTCATGTTATTCCAATTCGCCAAGTGCTGGTGGCACTTCTACTATCCGAAAAGATCCAGATATCCTTAAACTATAGTATCAAAATGATGGAGTTGAGACCCTCTAAAATTGCAGTGAAATAACAATAGAAATTACAGCATGTATAAATAATGAAAATACTGTTAAGTGGAAAGTTATGCTATATTTTCAGTCATGTTTAAAAAATTCCATATGCAATCCTAAACTTAAAGGCTTAGCATATTTCAATTATTCATTTTGAATTTTATTATTTAAGATACCGGATTGCAAAACAACTATTTTTTACATAAAAATACTTTGGCGGTTTTATTTACATTCTGGGGATTTTATGAATACCGTGAGAACACACAAGAAATGTAGTATTTCAACAAAGATTATATCAAAAACGAAAGCGTGAATAATAGAATCACATATATTTCATTATTTTTCTCTTGTTATTAAAGGAATAAAAATCATCATAAAGCACATTTTGTTGTTTTGTTCATGTGAAGTTTGTGATTGCACATTTAGTCAGATTATAAGCTAAAATTTGTTTTCCGAGTTAAAAAAAACTGGTAACACTAATATGTTATAAATATTTTATTAAAATGCTTAGAAATATTTAAAAATAAACTATTTTAAGCAAATAAAATCAATTTATCATTACTGATTACACAAACACCTGCATTAAAATCTAAAAATAAATTATGATTAAATATAATATGATGTTTAAAAGAAAAAGTTTATATTTTCCGAAATTTAATCTGTTAATTATTATGTAATTTACTTAAATTAATAAAACAATGCGAAATTTCCAAGCAGAAAATTGAGCCATCGAAGATATAAAGTAACCAGTGTAAAAAAACCTGTCAATAGAAGATATTGAGAAAAGAATGTTTTATTGTTTGATAGATAAAATTCAATACTTGACCGAGATCACAGAAACACATCGTGCTAAAAATGGCTGACGTCTGTAAAAATCTTTCTTAGGTATTTTAGATTCTACTCTAATTGTAAAGTATGGAAGACGAAATTATCAACTCAGATGATTAACTGGACACTTGAATATATCAAAAAATTCTGGAAATATTAACTATATTTAGCAGATTAAGTAAACAGAAATAAAAAGCAACAAATGTAATGCATAAATAACCAATAAATATTTTATATGACAAAGAAAATATTTTCGGATACAAATAATCTTTCCTTCAGAAAATGTTAAGCAAGAAACGTGATTTAGTTTCTATAGGAAGTAACTATTCTTAGTTCTGATTGGTTACCCCGTTCACAGTTCAGTTGATTAAAGATTCGAATTGCTGGAAATGAGTTAATGGTAGAACAGAAATTCGAATGATAAGATATCTGTTTATGGCATGATCATTTAAACGTCAACAAGATCTGGGCAAGAATCTAGGCGTCTAGACGAAAGAAATTCTTTCAGGCTCAGGAACTACATTGCTACTGTTTATTTTCTCCGGGAAGTTTCTTTTTTATTTTTATTTTGTTCGAATCTTGTTTGTGAGATATTTTCTAGAATTGTTGAAGTGGAACTACTTTTAGAGTGATACACTTTCCTGTAAATATATCACCAATGACTATGTCTTCAACATTACCAAGAATACGTTTTTAATAAAAATAACTTTTGTTGTCAAAAAGCATAAAAGTGTTGACATAATAATAAATAATGTTGATCAAATGGATATTATTTTGGAATATTTTACCTACATAATATTATTTTTACTTACATTATAACTTCTATTTTATAGAGAAAATATACATCCCTCAATAATACTGATTTATCATTTAAATTATATAAATACAATATTTAATATTCGCGATAATATGAATTTTTTTATTCATTTCGCCTCTTTTTCACAAATTACGTCCCGTAATAATGGGCGATTTTTTTTTCACGCTCGAGTGGTGTGATATTTAATCTACATCCATATTTTTGGATGTTTCACTTAATCATTTTCCCTAAGCGTCCTTCAAATCGACTTCAATGCAGAAATAACTACTTTAGTCTTGTTGGAACAGATGTTACGGAACATTTGAAAAATAGCAACTTCGATACTAGGCGTAAATGACTGTCGTTTTGTTGAAGTGAATTATAAATTACATGAATTGGTTGTGGTAACCTAGTGGTTAGGGTATTTGCCTTTTATCCGAAAGGATGGTGTTCGATTCCCAATGTCGCCAAAGACCCACCGAGTACATGCGATATACGTACTCGTTAAATCTATGGAATCAGAAGTCCTGTTGTCGGAGCAGTTGCCATGGGTGCAATGGTCTGGAGATATTTACTCCCACTTCAGATCAATGCCAAAATTGAAAGAGTAGATCCTTTGGTGCGGCCATTTATTGGAGGATTTGAAGAGCAAAAGTCGTACTTTATCCTTCATGGTGCTCTGATTAAACGAAAGACGACCCCAATTGACTTAAATTCGCATAGCTGAGGCATAGCTAGCTTGGCTTGTCCAAGTGCCATTAGTAACAACAACATAAATTACATGTTAAATGACATCTAATACTCCTCCTTTAATATATGATATATCTTGAGGAATATGGCACATCTCTACATAGTTTAAATTTTCATCATAACCTCGATTGGTACAAATAGATAATCCGAAATATATTGAAATAAATTTCCCAATACTACTCACATTTGAAATTATATATTTACATTTCTTATAAGTAAATATTAGGAAATTTAAAGGTAGATATTATATATTTGTGTGTTCAGCACTTTTTTTTATTACATAAATTCCAATAGTCAATAAATGTCTTAAGTTACCCAGGTGTAGAGTGTGTGCGCATACGTGCGTATACAGACACATAAAAATATATGTAAATTTATATATATATATATATATATATATATATATATATATATATATGTATATATATATATATATATATATATATATATATATATATATATATATATATATATATATATATATATATATATATATATATATATATATATAATGTATTGTCTTGATGAATTTAAATATTCCTGAATAGGCATATTTTCAAGAATGCATAAGGTTATTTTTACATTAGCATTTCTTTATGTGATGATGACTAAACATAATATCTGTAGTAAGTCTGCTCGATAGGAGAGCTCAACCAGAAAAAGCCTCGAGAGAACTTACCCCCCTCAGAAGGATACAGCATACTGGTCACTCATTAGTTGAGAATAGTGGCATGAAATGGCATCATTGGCCAGTTCGACAATCCTTAGATATATTTGGTGATGTACAAATATATAAGTTACAGCACCACAACATCAGTGGTGTAACTCTTACATTTATTAAACGGGGTCAGATATACAACAAAAGGATGCAAATTACTGTTACGAAAAATGGAATATATATATATATATATATATATATATATATATATATATATATATATATATATATATATATATATATATATATATATATATATATATATATATATATATATATATATATATATATATATATATATATATTAAGTCTACTAGAAACCTCTGTACACTGATCGATGATGATGCATTTAAAAAATATAGACAGATCTTTTTCTGACAGCATCGGAGATTCCAGAAAACTTATATCACTTCAACAAACTATTTCGAACCGTATTCGGAAGGTAATATTGGTGTGAAAATATTAAAAATGGGTGCCACATGAATTATGTCAGAAGAAACTAGGTTGGTCGTGTCAGCAGCTCATGACTGTCCTGTTCGGAATAGAATTACACCCTTCTTCAACCGGATGATAACTGGTAATGAAAAGAGGATTACCTGTGAAAACATCATGTGCGGAAAAAAAACCCTTCAAATTCTTAAACATATTTGGCTCTGAAAGAGAGAATTGTGTGTATAAAGTGAGATATTTAAGTACCAATACACTATCAGAGCATTAAAAATTGAAAGCAAAGCTCAGTTCGAAAAGTATTGTCAGCAACTGGATAATTTTAAGGGAACAATCCAAGTAAAGAGGCCTACAATGTTCCAAAAAAGAGGCCAAGATAAAGAATTCGTCAAAATGTTCCAGAATTAAGCAGGGAAATTCTGTCCCATACAACATACTTTCCAGGCTTATCAGTCTAACAATCTTGCTTTTTTTCGTTTGAAAAGATAAAACATTTTTCAAACATGGTTTGTACAAATCGCCCTCACACAGGCAAGAAGTCATTAATAATAATGGCAATTATGTTATTTAATAAATTTTATTGGTGTTACAAAAAATTTGTGTTTTGTTTTATTCCAAAAAATGGAAAGAACTTTCTGATATATTTAATATTTACGTGTATTGCCTTTTTAATATTTATGTTAAAGCAGAACATAATTAGATATTTTTACGCATTAGACAAATGGAAATGAATAAAAATCTACTAAATTGAAAATTTACTTTTGATTGAAGTCTCAGCTTAAACACGAAAACCGGTAGTTCTAAAATATTAGCAGATATCGATGCGCGTTTGACAAAATTATTAAACTAAAAACGTCTTGAAACCGCGGGTTGCGTTCCAAGTGCAAAATAACTAGAAACAAATCCAGTGAAGAATAAAATATCTAAAATTTCTCTATGTAAAAAAATTTGTTTAATAGGCAATTCTCGAGTCTTTTCACTCGTATTTAAACTTATTTTTTATCGGCAACGTGTTAACATAAACGTAAATGCATTCTATGAAAATCGCATATTTTTTCGAATATAAACTATTATTTTCATTTTTTCTTTATGAACAAATGCTCTGAGGAATTTAAAAAAATAGTGTATCCAATGTCGTGAATTATTTTTGTACACTCCTGCGTTAACTTATAAGTGGCGATTTTCGAAAGCGGAAAAAAAGGACAAATTTCTTTCTTGCAGAAAAACATTTAGGAGCAGAAAAAAATTACATCATATTAGTTAATTGTATCAAGACATAAGTAACTTTATGGAAATTTTAAATTTCATTTAATTAGATTTGAATCCGTGCAGTCAATATCATTTCAACCCTTGATGAATATTTGAATGATGAACTGAATAAGATTTTTATTGATACAGTTTTCATTAAACACCATTTTCCTTTTCTATAATTTACAAATATTGATAATAAAAAACAATTACATCCAGTTTTTCTAGAATGCAAACAATAGCTCTTTTTATTTAAATATAATGTTTCATAATATTCTTTACTGTAGGTTTTTTTCCTTTTCTTCCAGATTTGTAGGATTAGGCATAATTTAATTACATTATAATATTATATTATAATAAATTTAATAAAAATAAAATAAAGACTTAGATAAACCTTTTGTTATTATGTATTACAGTGTTAACAAATTTTTAATGATACAAAACTTTTAAATATTATGTAATTGTATCAAATAATCCATAATTTTCATTAATTCAAAGTGGAAGTGAATTTTTTATGTAGATTAAATCATGTTGGTCATAGGCTGTTAAAAATATCTGGTTCATAAACGTTGGAAAAGCTAAGAATCAGCTCTTTGATTGAATTTGTCCTTTATAATTGATTTAAAAATATATCTAGGAAATTGTATTTCATTAAGATTTCAGATAATTAATGTTGATTTAATTAAAGTATAGCTCAATATTTCGATTGGTATATTAATACAGCATACAATTAAAATGTAGACAACATCTTTCTCTCTCTCATTTAATTTATATATTGTAAAGGATTTACATTTTTTTAAATAATTCCAGCCATTTATCCGCACCGAAGTATTTTATGTTTCATAAAAAATAAATAAATGGGTTATAAACACTACATTGTTCATATAAATTAATGGTCAAAAACGTGAAGAGATAAAGCTTATAAATAATCAAATTACAGTCTTATTTTTCACGAGCGAGTTACTTTCGGAAAGTAAGGAAGAAGAAATCGATTAAAAAATCGTAATCGAAATCGGAGGTGAACACTATTTTTATTACTGCTTCGAGTACTGTAGTTTTCATTCGGTAAATGGAAGGATTATAGTAGTTTTCTTCACCTTTTCATACGTTGCAATTTAATCTTCTCTACTCTGACATTTAAAATATATATATAAGAAATGTATAATTTAAACAAAGGGAATTCTTCGAGATATTTCTTTTGCTGTTTTAAAGTGCCATTTCTGCTGGGTAATACAGTAAAAATGGTAGATATTTCTTAACATATCTCGATGTTTTCACATGTGTCTTTTTATGTTAAATTTTAAAGGTGTAATTGTAAGCCTTATTTCTTTCCTTTAGATGAATCCCTACATTATAAAATGTATTCAAATTCATTAATTTTCATAATTTGTTCATTTAATAACGTATTGAGGAATGATTTTACTTTGCAAAATTATTTGTCAGCAATTTAATGAATTTTATTAGATAAGACACACTTAACTAAATAAAATCTTATGTAAATGAATAATAGTATTAATTATTACATTAATAACTTTAAGAATAGATTCTGGTTTAGATGTATACATACATACTTATATATGTGTGTGTGCGTATGTGCGTGCACGCGCGCGCACTTATTTTTACACATATATATTTATATAAAAATAAATAAATAGACGTATATATAAAAATTTAAAAAAAAAACATGTGAAACAATGAAATTGACAAATCAAAAAGTAACACTATTTTTTATAATTTCAGAAAAGTGCTTCTAGATGATAGTAAATTCTGAATGAATTATATACAAAGAAGAGTGTCTGTGGGTGCTGAGAATTCACTCTGGAAATAAAAAAGTTCATTTTTAAATATAACCCAAATTAAACTTAAAAAAAGTAATAAACATATCGAAGAAGCGACCAATCAGATAGCCCTGTGTCTCTCATTTTACATTTATTTATGCAAAAAAACTATTTCCGTTACAATATTTTTGGCATAAATTAGTACAAAAGACTATTTTTATTGATAGACATAAAAGTATTTAAATATACATTAAATTTTTTATAAATGAATGGACAACTAATCTTTCTTTTATGATTTATAGTAACTCTTAGGGAAAATTATATAATCATGGATTATTGTTTAATACTTTCTCCTAAGCCAAAAATACATTTACAAAGCAAAAAGTTGGGGTAAAAAATGTGATAAGATTAAGAAATTTTATCATCAATAAATGAGAAAATGGATATTTGGAGTATATATTCTTTGAGAATTATACTAACAAGTGAAAAAATATCGCTTCAACAAATCTACATTTTTCTTCTTCTAAAAAATCAAGCAAAAAAGCTACAAATATAAACGAAAAAAAAAAGAATAAAAATATCTTAACTTCACGGGGAAAAAAGGATAAAAATGAAACTTCCGGGACTAATCCTATTTATTTCGCCCAGACGCCAAGACTCCTTTCCGGATGATGTTGGCGTTTAAGTGATCTTGATGTAAACCGATATTATAGTCTCCGAACAGCTGTTGTACTATTAATTCCAAGCCAAATATTCGGACATGTAGCCAATGAAATTGCGGAAAGAGAACCAATTAGAATTAAGAATGATTACTGCTTCTATCCAGTTAACGACGTTTCCAACTTGTTATTTTCAGAAGAAACAATTATTTTCACTTGACAGCTCCCTACCTAAGAAATATAAATTGTTCAGTGTTAAGCGAGCTATTTTTGTTAAAGAAATGTTAGCATTAGCTTTGGCACATGACCTAATATTTAGCTTTTGATATTTGCTTTCTAATCAGGAGGCTTCGACATTCATAGTTTTTATTTAACATTTTATTTTTAACTAAATTTTATGATTTGGATTATTTGACTACTTTATTCTGTTTTCAGATGTATATAAATGCGTTTATTGAATGAAATTCAGCTATGTGGTTGGTTATTTATTATATTCTAAATCAATAATAGAACTATTTAATACAGATTTCAAAACAGGTGTATGAAAACGCATCATTAAAATAATGTTAAGATTTATTAGATGTTTAGCTGATAAATAGCTATTTATATGATACATTTTATCCACTTATCAAGACCAAATTTTCTTGTCACGCATTCAATAAGAAATTAGCTTTAAAATGTTTCTAATTGCGTGTGAGCAGCGAAAAGGATTAAAATACATTTTAAATTAAAATGTGCAAATACAAATATGTATTCTAAACAATTTAATTGGTTCAAATCCCGAATAAAGATTCCAATTTAATTAGCTTCATATGAAATTGTTTATCATAATACAAAAATATTGTACATGTTTATACAAAATGTATTTCACTTGTCAAGCTTGTACGTTTAAATTAAATAGAAATTATCAAATCGCAAAATTTATGAACATTTAGTTTAAATTATAGAATAAAATCAGGATTTTAAATAATTCTACCCCTACGAATTATACATTTCATTGCATAGCTTCATATTTGCATTCATAATTATAAAAGGAGCCATAAATTTAATCAAAATCAAAAATCTACATATTTCACACTCGTTTGAATTTCCCTATGAATGACAATAACAATAAAGGAAACAATAGTCTTATCAGGCGAAATAATAAACACAGAAAGTATACACACACACACATTCCTTACAAAATGGAATACTTTTAGAATATTTTAAAGTATGCCAATTAATTTAGTATCAGCCAAAAGGATAAATACAGAAAATATGCATTCCTTGCAGAATGCAATATTTTTAAAATATTTTAAAGTATATGCCAATTAATTTAGTATCAGTCAAAATGATAGATACAGAAAATATGCATTCCTTGCAGAATGCAATATTTTTAGAATATTTTAAAGTATATGCCAATTAATTTAGTATCAGTCAAAATTATAGATACAGAAAATATGCATTCCTTGCAGAATGCAATATTTTTAGAATATTTTAATGTATGCCAATTAATTTAGTATTAGGCGAACTTATAAACACAGAAAATATGCATTCCTTACAGAATGGAACACCTTTAAAATATTTTAATGCATAGCAATTAATTTAGTACTTTAATATTATTTTAATATAAAATATTACTTTTTAATATAAATAATAATACATTGAATTAATTTAATATTTATAGAAAATATACTTATACACTAGTTTCTTTGAACTCAAGGAATCGTAAATAATTTAACATTGAAAAATGATATGCAGACTGAAACCAGTTATAGAATGTAATCTACACCAATGGTTTTATTTTCTTAAGAACTGTAGGTAGCTTGATTTCCTCCACCAGAATTGTTTTCTAAATTGAATTTATAATTAAGAAATTACAACTCCATGCTCAAAAGAATGCTATTAAGGACATAAAAAAGATCTAATAACCAAAAATGAAAGACTAAATAAAAACAATAAATTTTTCAGTTTTCTTTTAAAAATATCATGCTAAAAGTATTGTGCTGAAAATAATATAGTAAGAAGTCTGCGTGACCTGTATCTTGAATTTTAAGAAATATTTTTCAAGCCATTGGCAGTTTGCTGTCCCTTCCGCCGTTGAAATAATTGAATTCCTTATATATTCCTCTATATCTTATAATATTATGATTTATATTTGTGACATGCTGATGCACATATATGTCAAATAAGAAAAATAAATTTTAAATAAATCATTTTGAAAAAAAAATTGATTAAAAAATTTAAAGGGCAAAATATTAAACGATGTTCAGAGAAATAACCATAAGACTGAGAAAAAGTTCCTAAAATCGAAAATCTCTACCTCCCGTTCGTCAATTTTAGAAACAAAGTTTTAAAGGTTAAAGTAAATTAAGATAATTATCTAAATATAAATTACAAAAAATTGAAAAACTTTTGAGGAATTACTCACCGTAATTTTTAATATGTTTAATTATTAGGCTGTTTGCTGTCTTGTGACAGCTTGGTTGGCAATATGGGGTGCACTGCTTCACTTTTCCAACTAAACTGTAATTTGGCGCAGAGTTCGAATTCCTTAGTACACACATTCCATTGGTATCTTCTTATAGGTTAGGTCACTATTCAAAACATATTCATAGAAGGAAAGAACAAAGACAGGAGAGAGAAAGAGAGTGTGTGTGCGTGCGTACATCACTGCCCGAACCGAGATCGAACCCCGGACCTCACTATCCCTATTTAGTCGGGCTGACTACTAGACATGATGGGCATAACTACGTTCTTTAACATATACATACTTAATAGCTATATATTACATAAATTTATAATTTATCTTATTTATAATAGTATTTTAATAATTATTCCCAATATAATGCTATACATATGTAATTTCACTGTGAATAACCTTTAACTACCATTACTCAACTTAAAAGTATCCATATTTAAAAACAATCTCTTATAATTTTGAAATACATTGATAAAACATTCTTCTAAAATATTCCATTCCTTAGCAGGCATTTTTCCACACCAAAATTTCGGAAATTATTTGCAATAGATATACCATATCATTATAGCTCGTTTTAGCTATAGAAACAAAGCATATATTCCTAATATAATCTGACACAATAGCATGTATTGACGTACTTTAAAAAAATCTTTACGTCCATCTTTGAACCATGTGGTAATATAATAGATTGTATGTTGTCTTTAGGAACTTAAAACAATTATATTGGTTTATTTACAGCGCGCGAAAATTAAACCTATTTTCATATATATATGTGTGTGTGTGTGTGTGTGTGTGTGTGTGTGTGTGTGTGTGTGTGTGTGTGTGTGTGTGTGTGTGTGTGTGTGTGTGTGTGTGTGTGTGTGTGTGTGTTGTAAACAAATATGTAAGATTACATTTTCTGTACTGTATATAAATGTTATTTTAACTATTGATTGGCATGATGAGTTATCCTATGGATCTTTAAGACTCAATAAACCCACACAGCCAAGGATGTCCAATGGACATCCCGAAAACATCCACCATGTCCAGTGGACGTCATGGATGCTAAATAGACGTAAATAGATTACATTACATTAACACCAAGCAAAAAATGTAAAAGAAATTTAGTTGATGATATCTATGTTGAATCAAAACTTTTTGATTGACGATTGTATATTTTAATATTATTTATATATAGCATAATTTTTGTGGGTCAATTAAATATCTTCAAGATCATTTTTTAGATTAGAGCCAAAATGATTATTGAATGAGTTAGCCGCAAAGATCAAGAATAAAAAAAGCCTAAATTTTGTATAAGAATGAATAAATTTTGTGAAAGAATTCCAATTATTTTCTGGATATAAAAACTTAAATTCCATAGTAAATTACGAATGAAAGATATTTGGTAACTAACTATTATTGCTGGTACATAGTGTATAATTATTTTTGTCTTTTTTGGGAAATGTTCGATTAATTTAACAGTTTTTTTATTTATCGTTCATGTTTGTAATTATATTAGATATTAAAAGTTAATGGTGATCTTAAAATGTGCTTTTACGGATGGTAGAAATTTTTATACCTTGAATGTATTACAATACTTAAAATATTATGCAGATAATATAAAACTTAAATGTATACCATTTATCACTTGAAACTTGTTTTTTAAAATTTGATACTGCTCAAAACACCTATATAATATACACTTACAGTTTTCTAGTAAAATGATTTATTGTGTTTTCTAGTTTGATGAAAAAAGTGACTATGAGTGCTATGTTAATGCCTAATTTCAAAAACAAAATATATTTTGAATAATTGATACTGTTTGCATTATGCATAGTTTAAAAAATGTTTCAAATTTTTATATTATAGATTTAAAATTTTTATAGACTAAGCATTTTTAAATTGAAAAGTAATATTTTCATGATATATTTTTAATTAGAAAAGAAAATAAACTATATGATAGAAATGATTAGTGAATTGAATGTAACATTTAATAATCTATTAATATTTATTTTTTTTAGATGTGAATAGATTTAAATAAAATTCAACTGAAAAATTTCCAGTGGAAGGAAAAGAGTTTTTATATTAATAAAATGTATCCTTGTAAAATTAGATCCATTTTAGTGTTAAACTTATGAAGCAAATTGAAAAGGATTTTAAATATTATAAGAGTAGTTACTTTTTATTTAGGTGATTCAGTTGACTAAAGGATTTTCAAGTGATATCAAAATATTAATAACTGTAGAAGAAATGGCCATTCATAAAGAAATAGGGGCGTATGATTGGAAGCTCATGCGCATTCTCTCGCACTAGATTCGTGACGTCACTCCTAATGTCATGTAACAATATCCAAAATACGTTCATCAGAAGTTATCTATGAACGTCTATTAGAAGTTCCGTGGATGTTTTCCGGACGGTCAATGGGTGATCCACTGGATCATTTATAGATATCTACGGAACCATGGTGGATCATCCACGTGACGTCGCATAAACGTATTTTTGTTGTGTGGGAAGAGAGAAAGGCTTACATAATTGATTGATGATATTTTGAAAAAGCATTACTTTTAAAGGTGTCATTAGTACTCACATAAGAAATTCGTAAGAAGAACCACAAATTCATCAGGTTTCTTGATGGCAGAGCGCAACTGTTCTCGGTCGGATCGGGTGAAGCAATACGAGGTTAACACCAGTCAAAACTATGAAAAGTAACAAGAAAGACGGGTGAGCAAGAAAAATGCTTTCGTATCTTTGAATATGCTAGTTAATCCCATGTTATAGCTGTGCAGTGCATTTTCAAGGGAGGCAATGACAAAGAGCCTTTATGTAAATAAAAATTTTGGAGTAATATTAGCAATTCAAAAGGACACCAGTTGTGCTTATTATAAAATTTATGGAATGGGTTTGATTAGGTTCAGAATCTGTTCCATTTGGACGTGGGGTTATGTCACCAAAGGTGACACATAATGTACATTTGTAGAGCATGTGTTAGTCATTCTTTCCTTCTATCCTTGATGTGAGTATTTGTAATATTTTAATAATGTAGCCTCTTTAAATCGTTTAAGCTAACCCCGTATTATATTTACCGAAGCATATATTTGCTGATTGATGTGGCATTAAGCAAATGTATCACTTGTAAATAATTTATAGATATACATACAAACATAGCGGCGCAGGCGAACACAGGACTGTACCTTAAGGTTAACGTGTTCAGCTGAATTTTGGAAGGAATTTTTGTACGTGATTTGTTTTCACTGTAAGTTTAATTTATTTGTTCCTCAATAGTGACTTTTTCTATGTCTAGCTGCAGTTCATTCATCTTCACAATTTAAAGTGTGTTTGAAACAATTGGAAAAAATATAACCAAAAAATAATTGACTCCTGAATTAAATTTTTGACTTGAAAGTCAAAATTCTATCTATTTAGCTCAACACCTAAATTTCTGGAAGGAAAATGTATTATAATAAATTTTGCTAACATAAGCATAACTGCTTAAAAAAAACTTTCAGGTTTTAGATAAAAAAAATTAGAAAAAAAATTTTCTCATTTAGCTTAGCTTCTTCCATCTATTTCTTTCTATTTCTTACAGGTTACGAACTCTCGTGAGTTTATGTAACTGTAGAGTTTTCTTAGTAAAAATAATTTTTATAAATAAAAAATTTAGTTAAAATATAATAAATGCGAATAAAATATTCCATTTTTAAAAATACATTATGAAAATGTTATGTTCGATGCACTTGCAATTTCTTCCCCCTTTGTTGAAAATAATGAGTCATTTTCAGTAATTTTGCTTTGTCCGCAATAAATTATACTTATGAATAAAATATCATTGAGTTTTCACGTATCCTAATAATTATAAAAATCAAAATCAAAGATTTTAAATACATATTTTGACTTAAAATGCATACATCCGCGCGTATCTACCAATTCATAATAACTATAGATTTATTATGAAATCAGAATTAGATATGTAATTAATTTTAATGCACTTAGTTGCTTCACATTATTTTATAAATATTAATTTAAATAGAAATTATTAATTGCAATTATAAACCACTTTTAATTATAGTCCTGTTTAAACAATAGATAATTCCCATCGCTTAGTTTTTTTAATATGTGAACAACTACTTATTTTACAACTTACAAAGGATATACTGTACACACACAAAATATTGGATCTTACATGACGCTTTTTGGTATTCAAATATAAGGTTAAGTATACCAAGTTACAAAGAAAAAATTCTAGGTATGTAGAAAGTGGGTATTTCATCTGTAAGCTTTAGGTGCTATTCAGGAAAGTAATTTTGTGTCCACATCTCTCTTTCTCCTTTAAATGCCCAACTAAATTGAGTGGTCCGAAATATTTAGGATGGCCACTTATCCAGAATACTGTCGCCACTTTCGCTTGAAGTAGATCTGGCGCAAAGTGCCGTTCCAGGAGACCTGAATTCGAGAAACTCCAGCATTAGGAAATCGTTGTCGAGGCTTTGGAACTCTCATTAAGGAGATCGTATTTTCTTTCGATTCTCTTTTATCTCTGTAGTCGTAGCCAAGAATGTGCTAGAGAGGTGTTTCTCGGGAATTTTTGTTGAATCTTTTCTTATAGGGCCGATCATAAAGTTCTTTCTTCATTCGTCTACTTCTCTTATATATAGTAAGTAGAAATTTACATCTTTGATAAAATAGTATTCATTTAAACTCATTGGCAGAATATATATCTAGCAATCACTTAAAAAATGAAAATCGATTCAGATCTTAATTAGTGATTATCAGATTCATATAATCAGATCAAATTACTCTATATATATGTTAAAACTTACTGCATATTTAATAAATTTTTAAATTAGATAAATTTTTATTTAATTAGGAATAATAAATGCCCTGGAGGAAAAAGGTGGTCGGATTAATAAAATAATGACCAAAATGTATTGTTATTCACCTACAAAATTTCTGAAAAATCAACTGTGTTACGATAATAAAAAATAATGAATACCTCATGTGAATTTTTTTGGTGATCATTGCACAACATTTGATTGTGAATCGAGAGATAAAAGAAAGAAAAAGAAAAATACTTTTTAAAAAAAATTAAATTTTTTAAAAGTGCTTTTCAAGATAAAATATTATTATATCATGATAATAAAATATTTCCAATTTATAGCATATTATTTATATATAAGAGAACAAAAAACGTATTTGAAATGAAGATCAAAATACTTATTGTTAATTTTTTAACATTTTCATGAATTAATTTGATTTTAAATATAAAATAACTATTAATATTACATCTATCCATAGTATTTATTCATGATGGGCCATTTACCACGCTGTAAAAATTGACTCCGAAAACAAATGATTCAGAAATAATTAATAAAATCATAATTAGATACTTTCAAATTATGTCTTCGGACTTCCACGGATGAAATCGCCTGTTTACTTTCTAGAGTAAAATTAAAAGTAAACATGAGTCATGATTCATGTTGAGAAATGTACACAGTAATCCTTGATCTACTAGTATTAATCGTCTGCATATTGAAATGAAAAGAAAAAGAAATTAGAACTGAACATGAGCGTAGACATGTGGTAAGAAGCATTTCTATTTATGCATTCAGTTTTTTTAGGTTTCAATAGGCCTGCTGGAACATATAGAAAACATATAAATATAACAGTTACGTTTTCCTTCCTCAGTAGTCTTATTCCTGTCTAAGTGAAAGTATCTAATTCTGTTCGAAAAAATCACACATGGACATTAATTTCACTGGAAAACAAGTGAATATTAGTATGTTAATAATTAGAAGCCTGGAAAATGTTCTGTTTATCTAATAGAGTAAAAATAAATCAATGGTCAAAGCAAATTAGTAAATACAAGTATATTGAGATTGACCATTAGTTTTTTGAAAAACTTATGATTACATAGCTCAATCGGATTCAAAGATAAAAATATGACAATAACTTATCACTCTATCTTAAAGCAACTCCTGTATTGGATATGATAATTAGAAATCAATATCTGTAACATGTTAGGATGGTATTCTCCATATTAGTATCACAGAGAATTGTGGGATTTATTATCAGGGACAAAATACTGAGTAAGATTGGATCAGTTACCTCCATATGAGGATTCATTCATAATCTGTTTTTAAGCAGAAACATAGATCTATATTTAGACAGTGCACTGAAATTTTTGCGCTTTCAATCCAATTGCTGATTTGAGGACAATAAGCAGTTGGAAAAGTGGGGCAGCACACCCCATAATGCCGGCCTAGCGGGTACACGACAACAACAACATGTGACACTAAGCTATTCATTATATAACTTGGAAATATTATTCACTTTTGCAATAACGTCATCTAAGGGAATAACCTAAAAGGCATCAAGTACTCTGCTATAGTGAATGAGTATGGTAAATATTATGACATTGTCATAGTAGGTGGTTTCCAAATAATATCACGGATGAAACTGATCAATTTATTTGATGATATTTACTTCCTCTCGTTGGAGCGTAAACTCTTCTGAATAATGTGTACATGAGGAGATATTTGTTACATTTTGGCTTTGAGTTGGATGCTTGTTGTTTTTCAAGACTTTTTGATTTCCAGTATATGCATTGCATAATTACCCTCTTTCCCAATATGTAAATAGTTACTTACATATTATTCCGTCTGAACCGTACCTGCAAAAAATAAGTGTCGCAATAAATAAGCATTTCTCATTTTCCTTCACGTTTTGAAAAAATAATTATTAAAATTTGGAAATTCGGTGACATATTTTTATGGTGGAAAAAATCTACGGCATAAGACATAATTACTGCAGTGATTTTGACTACCGTGAGGTGGCGCTGAGGAGGTAACGCGAAACGAGTTTTAACAACAGAAGATGGATACATGGACCATACGGCATGGTGGAACTGTTTTAGAATGCTGAATGTGTGTTTTCGTTTATAAAATTTCGCGTAACTTTATTGTGTGTTCTGTGCAATCTAGAAAATAATAAATAAGTGATTGGCTAAAATGATGCTCGATAAATTCGTGGCACAAATTTAATTCAGAATCATAACATTGCGTATAAATAGAACGCAATGTTATGAAGCTGAATTAATTATATATATATAAGCTATTATTATTAATACATATTCATTATTTATATGATCTATAACGCAATAAAATCTTCATTGAAACAAATAAATGAAATCCTTATTTTTTTCTAATACTTTGATAAAGATGGTTGCAGAAAACTTCCTCATAGGCATCTACCTACACAAAAATGTCTGAAAATAAAAAATCTAAAAATGAGGACTCACTAGCTTATGGAAGTGCTGAATCTCTGTGTAATCACAAAATTTCAAGATTGCATACTAAATCGCAACATTTGACTTTAGATTTTTCTTATAATGGGTGACTAATCCTTAACCACAAGGCCAGAAACTGCTACTCGTTTATTGTTAACCTGTTATAGCACGTGTAAACCAAATAACGAACAAGAACAGTATTACTTACGTCATTCAATTCCGAACCCGTTAATAGGGTGGGGCAGTTTCCTTCATCATCATAGCTGAAAAGACAATAAAACACAAACAGAAAGGGGATGTAACATCTATGACCGAATCATGACTCCAGCCCGAGACCGACAGATTATATGTCAAGGGTGCTAATCACCCAGCCATCGGCCAATAGCGATATGATTTTTTTGTCCATGGAAAGAGTTGAGATAATACTAAATACTGGTTAAATAATATCCTAAATAAATCAAGGTGTAGAAAATGATTACTTTAATGAAAAATTGCATCAAAATTTTATTTCGTTGTAAAATGGAGAGAAAAAAATTGATTAGCATTATTAATCATTTAAATTATTAAAAAATTATTTCTGCAATTCTGAATTTTTATATCGCCAATCAATAAACAACCGAAGGAAATACAATAACAATTTATTTTTTGTTATTTATTGATCTTTAAATAAACTACAGAAATTAAAAAGCTTTATTCATTAACACTAAAAGCAACAATTCCTTTTTCGTTTTTATCAATAAAAATGTGTATTTTAATGAAAATTCTTTGGAAAATCTCAAATAATGATGCTTGAATTTTTATTTCAAGTGGAGTTTTCGAAATACTAATTCCTCTTCCGAGTCATATTTTATTCCACAGAGAGATTGCTATTTTTGGGTTGATTGATCATTTCAAATTCTTAAAATTCATTTTAAACAACTTATTCTGCAGTTTGGAAAAGGTTAATTAAGAGAGAATTTCCCAATGAAAGAGGGAATTAACATTAATTGGGAAAATTATTTAAACTTACATTTTAAAAGTTCCAGAAAGTCATTCAAAATTCTTTTCAAGAATTGTAGAATGCTATATTTTCTCCTTTTGCCGTGAGGACAGAATTTCTTTAATTCTTTAGGATTCTTTCATCGAGATTTAATATGAAATCAATAAAATACTTATTTATCAAAGGTCAAATGAAAGGGGCTGATAGATCAGATTTGCAACTCAAATGCCATAAATGTTTATTAAAAGCTAAAATTTCATTAATCATTTAATTCTATGCATTAATATTTTGTCTCATTGGCAGTTTGTATAAATAAACTATTACAATACTCATAATTTATTGCAACGGTAATTAACTTGTGATTTTTCCCCCAGATTGCACTCAAATCTAAAAACATGTCTTATCATGAAATTCTAGCACTGTAATTCATGAATCACAAAATTATGAATAATGCATGAATAATAAACTTTTTTTAAAGAAATGTTAATAGTGTTTACCAATAAGTTTAGTTTAAAATTTATATAGCTATTAATGCATAATACATAATATATATTAAAAAAGTACAAATTGCACACATATAAAAATGATTTATAAAATTCACATATATATAATATTCACATAGTTATAATATTGTTATACAAAAAATGTTTATTTATAATAAAAGATTACAATGCATGTAATTGTCATTGTTAGAAAGAAGAAAGTGATGTGTCCCGAAGGTAATGGGTTCGATATAAGATCGAAGTGCTGAGATTGCCTAGAGACATTAAATAATATTGAGTTATTACAGTTAGAAACATAACTATAAATTTATGAATATAATTTAAAGAAAGCGTTGAAGAATTAAACAATTTTTCAATTATGCATTTTATGTAAAACTTCTTATAACAACATAATATCTGATATTGTTAATTCTAGGAAAGAGAAAATTATGAGAGAGAATCTAGAGCAATATTAATTACACTTATATCACATTGCATATAACTATATCTCTCTTAATCAACGAACAAAATATAAATCATATTTCCAAACATAGATATATTTTCATTTTTTCTCCTCACTACCCGATGCCAAATTCAATAACAAAATGCAGTACTTCTTCGTCGATACGAAGAAATAATATAATAACAGAAAGTAATTAATAATAAGACAATAATAAAAACAAATTTAATTATAAAACAAATAGGGGATCTGTCCCTCTTAGGAAATTTTACGATATTGCCAGTAGATAAAAGAAAAATACACAAATATATTGCATTATTTTCACAGAGTGTGTAGTTGGTTAAAGATTTCCACATTACTTGTGATTGATTTTTTGTGCTGCATTCGCTTTCTGAACTTAAGATACTCTGAAGTTTTAAATAGGCTTAAAAAATCCTAAATATACTGAATGTTTACATAATCTGTATGCATTTATTTATACTACAGATTTTTTGAGATTTTTCTACAGATGCATGTAAAATGTTTCTACTTAAGTGAATTAATCCTGCTGAACACAATTTACACCCTTGAGTTTTCAATACGTTTTCACCACTGACTCTCTTGACTCAGTGACTCCAATGACTGAACTGATTCGCTTTGAAAATCTGATCTGAATGAGAAAATGTTAGGTGGATCAAACAGGAAAGGGTTAAAGACAGTGCTTCATAAATTCAATAAATCAATACATCCATCAATTCTTGGTTGAAACTTTGCGTGCTATGGTAGCTATCTTTAAAATAAATACCAGAAGGCAATATAAAACATTTCATTGTCATGAAATATAAATGAAAATAATGTCCAAAAAATATGAAATTTCAGGCAACATATTTTTGTTTTATACGAAAAGTAAATAACTTTAAATATAATTCGCCTATTAATCAATAATATTCTAAATGCCTTTCTTGTTAAATACTTAACAAGTGTTTATTATTTCATTTTCTTAAAATCCATAATAACATATATATAGTTTTAATTATAACACTTTTTCTAAAGTTAACAAAGCCTTCATCAGAAGTGTTAATGAAAGCTTTGTTGACTTTAGAAAAAACAAATATCTTCATTGAATCTGAGTAAAATATAGTATTAATACTAGGATTTATGCTATTAATTTTTTTTATTAATTTTTTATCACAGTAGGGTTATAGTGCAGGAAAATACTTTATTATATTAGCTGCATCAGCTAAATTTTGCTTGTACGACATGTAAGAACGGGTGTTTGTGTGTTAGTTTTCATAGTTTTCCCTTCTATGATTCGTGAACATGGTCCACAGTTTACGAGAAATCTTTCCGAAAAAAAAAGCACTACAAATCATTAACAATGATTAATAGCATCCATGTCAGAAAATTATGTAATAGCCATGAACATACAATCAAAGTACCAATTTTTGCTTGGGAACTGAAAATCAGGGCTATCACGTTAGGCTGACCATCTAACCGGGACACATATGTTTCGCACCTCAGGGGCATCGGTTATAGGAACAGATGCAGCTGTTGCACTGGCAACCATCCCTGTACCTAATCTCGAGTTAGACTCTGCCAGTTAAACAGAAGCATCAGAGTAAAGTTTTCGCGATTTTGAAGTAGGAACCTAACAGAAGTTCATAATACCTTGCCTGCCACTACCAGAGATATCATTTCACTTGGAGGACATTGCGAATATTCCCTATTTTAGCATCCTCTAGTTGTCTTTAGAAACACAGTGAAGTGAAGAAGGAACACGAACTTACTACTTTTCAATAACGAGAAAGATGACTCCTGCGTCCGCGGTGGCCTGGTTGATAGGCATCATTTTTCAGTGAATCAACCAGGCAACCGCGGACGCAGGGGAACAGATGTGATTATTATAGGCCTTGGTCTCATATGGGCTATAATGCTACTGGGATTTATATTAAGTATTATATATAAGTACGCGTCTTTTTCATAAATTTCAATTCTTCGGTGAAATAATTTTTACATATCTTTTCATTACATGAAGAAATAGATGTTAATTTTTTTTAAAACTTATTTAACCTTAAGTGTTAACGTTAGCAAAATTTTAACTTCAGAATTTCACATTACTTGTTCAATTGATAGTAGTGCGTATGTATGATTATTTAAAAAGAAATTTATACCTTCAAAATCTTTAACCAACTTTGAACTATTAAAACAAATTGATAAAAAAAAGAGATCCATTTCAGTTAACTATTCTATCTACTTCTTCATGCTATAGAAAGGGATTCTTCAGCATATATTTCAGCTAAAACCTAATTTCCTGGCTGAGTGAAATTTAAACCCTTAAAATATTCATTGAGATAAACTATTCGAAAGAGAAACCAGCTCTGGAATTTTAATGAATTGATTTAAGATTAGACTTCACTTGAATCAGAGGCATCATTTTCCAGTGAATAATTGCCTAAAAAAATCAATGATGAATAGAATCTTCTACAATTACACACATTTTATGAGGAAAGAATTGGCGAAAAAGATGGTAATCAAACACTGAATTTATTAAGTAAATGATACCTGAAAATAGTTTAAATGAGCTAATTTAATTTTATTGCCAGAATTTTAATTAAATAATTTATATTTTAAAAGCAACAATATTTAGCTAACATAATTCTGGTAAGTTACATATACGTGTACATCTAATAAAACTCACCAGCTATTGAGCAGTTATGTAATGCTTACATAATTTTTATTCGAATTTAATTTGAAAAGATTACAATATTTATTCTATAAATGGAGTAAAATTTCACTCTAAATATGAAATTTATAACAGTTTTGTAGTACTCAAAACATCTAAAATGATAAATTGTCCGGGTAATTTATGTATACAACACGTAATTATCAAAATATAATATTATTTTTAGCGTTTTCTTTTTCAAAATAGTGATAAGAGTATAATTTGTGTTGGCTATTCAGTCAAATATGGAGGAAATGTTTTTGTGATCTAAAAATCAAGAAGTATAACATATATCACTTAGAACTATTAGGATAAATTCCCTAATTGGCGACCTTTGCGACTTTTTTTATCGCCAAGCTGAATTTATGTTTTTGAAACGGGAAATTTCGCAAAGTCCGCCGAATTGAAACGTGGAACAAAAAATGTAAATGTTGTTACCACTTAAAAAAAACCATATACATGAAGCAAACATGATGTAAAACACGATCTAGAAAAAACCAAACCTATCAGAAAAAAAAGCAACAAAAACTCAAATTGACGACACCAAAAGGAAACCGACAACACTATAATCAAAACAAAGCATGCCAGGTTTGGAGAAAAATCTCTTGGGGGAGATGCTTACTTATACCATTACTAAATATATATTTGATTGGTTTCTTAGAATACCTTATAACATAAAGATTTCAATATCCATAAGTACAGTAGAAATCAAGGCCACTAACTCTGGAACAAAAATCAAAATGATAATCTCTTAACGATGCTTTTAGCTCAATGCACACACATGTATATAAAAAAATCTTTAGTTTGTTTGTTAATTTTATGATTAAAGTTTGAACGCAAAACTAATTCCACTGAACTTAGAGTTTAAATTTATTTCATCACTATGAATTCCAACATCTGAATAATCTTGGTTTTCTCCCCCGATTCATGCCTTGTATAGTGGCAAGCAACCAACAGGTGTTGTAACTTTTGAGACTTATCTTGTACAGCAATCAGCGTGAACAAGACTCATAAATGATGATCTGAAATGTCTTAGAATGTCTCACTACGATGCAAACATCATGTACTTATGTACTTTTTTGCTTAGGGCATGAAAGAGCGGATTCATTTCGAATTTCTCTTCTCGTTTTAGACTTTTTATCTGTCTTTGATTTCATGTATTTTGTTCTGCCTATTGGATAACCAGATGGCCTAAGATATAACAACAATACATTTGAATAATGTCGTATTTGGAGGATATATTATGAATATAATGTGATTTTTTGTATCCAACAGCCTTATGTCATACAGGCCCACTATACAAAGCGAAAATATTTTATAATTTAACTCACTGTGGCCAGATGGTAGGACAATGTTCTGAGCAAAGTGTACCGGGTTTGATATCAGTCATTGTTAAGCAATAGGTGGAAGCATACTTCCCTTGTGATTTCTACTGGAACCCCTAAGGAAGCGAATGCATGAAAATGCTTCCGGTATTTTCCACTTACGATGCTGAAACTGAGAAAATTTCTCTTCGGTGATTTACTCGAAATGCTTTCCAATTCTACGCAGAGTGGTAGAATCGGTCACCCCTTGATATGGCGATACATCTCAGCAATAAAATTTAATTTCTGTGGTAACCCTGGTAATCCTATTTTTGTATGGCTTTTGTGAAGCTGTTAATCACATCTTGGCGTCAAAAATTCGCCAAAGAATAAGGGATACCCCGTTGTAAACTTTTACGAAGGCTTTTCAGCAATCTAAAACCATTGAGTAAGAAGCAGTAATAATTAGGAGGTGAAAGATAAATTATGAATGTTATAAGTTAAATAATAATGATAGGAAAATGGCATACCTTTTTTTTTTTAGTTGGGAAATACAAGTCACAATTCTTGTGAAAAGAATTATATAATTGATATTTTATTCATTACCAATTGTCTAGAACACACATTTAAATTTTTCACATTTGAATCATTTCTTAAACATTTATCATTATTACTTATCTTATTGCTGCATCACATTAAGAATTCAAGTCATATATATATATTTGTAAGCAATTAATGTAATACATTTTTGCAATTATTTAACATATGTTCACTATTCAAAGAAACAGAGTATTATTTTACAGAAATTGAATATTTTATTTTCCTTTTTGTTAACAATAATGCAATATCAATTTATTTTTAATAATAATTAGTTAAAATTTTAAACATATACATTAACATTAAAAAACATGCCAAACGTAAGTGCATTTAACATTTTTAAAAACTAATTTGTATGTAAAATGTTTTTAAACTTTCAGATTTTTATGTAAATATGTATTCCCTAAAATTTATAAGAATAACAGTAATAAAATAACAGTAACATATTCATTAATATGAGACGTTTTTCTCTTTGTACAGTTTTTGTATTATAAAGACAATTACTATAATAAATTAACTACTCAGCAATTTGTATGTGAGAACAATTTTGAGAGTTGAGCCAAAATATTATAGATTTAAGAAAAATATCTCCCACAATTACAAATTTCTTGAGTTTTTTTTTTCTTTTTTTTTTCAAAAGCTAGAAAGAAATAAAATTTCTAAAAGTTTTTTTTTTTGTTTTTGTTTTTTGTATTATTGATGTGTAAATTAAGAAAAGAAATCAATACAAGTTTCACACATTCAATTAAAAAGTATATTTTTTTCACAAAGTTCTAAGAATTAAATAAATGTACATTTGTTTCAATTAAAATTTTCAGAATGAATACAATTTCCATTTTATCCCAGTGATTAATGAATAAAAATGGAATATCTCTTAATTATTCACTTTTTTATATACGCCATTTTATCAACGTAAAAACTTTTTTTTCCTTTTTTTGCAAATGGAAGCATTAAATTTTATTCAATATTTTTTCTTTACTCTTTTGTTATTATTTACTTCGTGGAACAAAAATTGTATTAAGTAGAAAGTCGAATAAAACAAATTTTATTTTGAATTTTTAATACATCAATTTAATATATTCTGTTTACTCACAAATGTATCATAGAAAATATTTGGAAAGAAAATCTTAATCTAAAGTGCTAAAAATATCAAAAAAAGAACATTACAATTTCCTTTATTCAAACAATTATTTTTACCCATGCAAATTATAAAAAATATTTGAACTAATGCATTAAAATGAATGCGCAGTAATTAAAAGTAGTAGAAATTTGAAAATTCCTTTTTGAACAGTATAAAAACAATTTTACAAATTGCATAAAAAATGTTTAAAAATACTTTTTTTATTCTATCTGTATTAAATAAACATTTTGCCGACATTTTTAATTTAATATTCGGGCAAAAATATTATTCTTTTTTTCCCAAATTTCATATTTGAAAAAAATTAAAATGTTCTTTTGCAATTTAAAGTAAGATCAAACACCAGTATTTTTTTTAAAAAAATTCTAAAGTCAATATATTAATGGAATGCTCAAAACGTGAATTTTTACTTCAATCATTTTAGAATGAAGTAAAGAATATAAGATTTTATTTACTTTTAGCAAATATCTGAATTATTTGATTTATTGATTATCAATAAAAGGGAGATTTGTACAAGTTACAAAAAAAAAAAAATTTGTGAGTATTATGGATTTTATTTTAAATATATTTTATGTGTGAATCTGTAAGTCGTTGAAAGGATTAAGAAAATAAAATATGCAAGTGAAAAAATAAACAATAATACTTTAATTTTATCAACTAAAAAATTTAAATTAATATTTTTCAGAACTTTTTTCTGTGCAATATCAAATAAAACACATCTAAGCATTTTCCTGCATTTTTTTTACAGAAATAAATTATAATATACATTTACAAAAAATCAAAACTGTATATAATAATTAATGAGGTGCTTTTAAAGACAAATGTTTCGATGAATCCGCTGCAGTGTTGCGGAATGTTTCCAGCTACTTATTTCTTTCATTTGAAGTTCAGCCTTAAACGAATTCATCATGGTATGGATAATGGCTTTCCTGCTATAAACACGTGACTAATGACATCACACTAAAGCCTGACCAATGAAAGTATACTTACAATTTGAATTCCAACAATCCAATTTTTACCTCATCATATAATTTGAGTTTTGAGATCAGCGTATATTTAAAAAAATGGTTTCAATCAAAAATTTTCGAGACTTAACCCTCAATTACGTTTATGCAATATACACAAAATGAATTTAAATATATTTATTTGAGAGTTACTTTTTAATTCGGATGAATGAAATAAGTAGTATAAATTAAATTTTAAATCAAATCAGGATCTTGTTGAATATTGAGTATATTCCTCGTTGCATTACAGAAAATTCTTTTACACAATAAAAATAGTTGTATCAAATATAATTATAATTTGTATAGATTTGTATTAAATTTACTAATCAATAAATCATTTATTTTGCAATTTATAAGCTTAAATTTTACCATGCTAAAGTTTTTGCATTTAAATAACATGTATCAAATTAAAGGATTTCTCTCACTTAAAATGAAACGGGTGAAAACTTGGAATATATTTTTTCTTTAATTGTATTTTGTTAATTTACAATTAATATATTACATGAAATATTGAAAAAAAATTTCTAAGCTTAAAACAAACTAAAAACATTTACATGAAATGAAAATGCATAACTTAAAAAATTAAAAATTATAATTTAAAAATGCCCCGGACTGTTTCCTTAGGTTAATGGGTTTGGAATATTCGTCCATCATCAATTGACTTTCAATGACAAGAGCAATTTTCAATCACGGTCAGGTGATGAGGCCACACCTGAGTTGGCTCCCTCTTCTCTACATATCCCCCCCCCACAGCATCAAACACTCAATTAATAACTTCCTTAGATTTTACATAGGAATAATAATGCAGCAATAAATACTAATCTGAATAAAATTATTATACACAAAATTAGTAGATGGTCCAAGATGGGTTAATTAACACCTATTTCAACAACTTTATTCAAAGTGGTAAGCAGTTTGTGCATTTAAATTTCAACAAGTGTCCCTCCTTTCCCTTTATTTCACAGGGACATAAAGAATATAAATATTTTTCATATTTTATCCCTGGCCTTAAAAATTTTGGGTAAATCAGGATACTGCATTGGGCAAAACATTTATCCAACTTAGACTAATATGGACTTTTATTTTTGTTTAGAATATTTTCTCTCTTAGTGTCATTATTCACGGATACAATAAAATTACAATTTGTGTAAGACTCTTGAATCCAAATAGCAGGCCAACGTCATTGACACGGCCAGAATCTTCAAACCTCAAATTGATGCTTCTGGAAACAATTCTAATGTTAAGCTTTGTATTAGACATTTTGGTCATATTTTTAGTCATTATTTCGGTCATATTGACTTAAATCATCGATGCTTTTTGTCACTATATCTGGCAACACAAAACTTTATAATCTTTGGAGATGAGATATGATTGACTATAATTACATTTTATTATGCATTATATTAAATATTCTTCACCTTATATCTCCATATCTGATATGCTATAAACGATTAATATCTTTTCTTGTTGCTAACATTATTTAACAGTGAAAGCTTTTCAATGTTATATAAATATATTAATAAAAGTGGATTATCTTTATACATAGCTCACCTGAAATACATATGAATAACACCTCTTGTATATAGTTTAAATTTTAACAACGACAATCTATATTAGTTTCATTTATTGAACATATGTTCAACATTATTGAAACAGTACAGTTGAAAGTTTATCTTAAACATAATAGGCTCAATATTTGAATTTATAGCCACTAAAGATTCCCATTTAAAAAAGTTAAAAGCCAAGAAATCACCAAGAGAATATAGAATATAAATATATAAAATTGAAACAAAATCTGAAATGACACATTTTTAAATATCAATAGTGTAAAATCATATTTAAAACCCCAATAAGCTTGCTAATCTATAATAAAATTCAAAAACATTCAAAATTTTATGAATTTGTAATAACTTACTCCATTGTAAAATTTGCAATTTGTACAGACTTTAATATTAATAAAAACCAAATGTTAGAACAGTTAATTTTCATTAATTCAATTTGAATATTTTCAGTATTTTATAATTGTTTTTTATACTCTTTTTGTATAATAATATATGTGTACGTTAATGTCAGTATTGAAAGTAATGTACGTGCAAAATATTATGTACATAATTTTTTTCTTTTTTTTTTTTTTTTGTATTTTACTTTTACTGTATTATTATGAATTTAGAGATTCATTACAATATTTTATTTGAAAACATTTCTTGCAAAAATACTACTTGAATTTCTTCTGCAATATGATTTTATTGAATTTCTAACTTTTATCAGTGTTTACTCAATTAATATCTCACGCGGAAAAAAACATTCTCAATCATACTTAGGCACAATATAAAATATTTTATTACCAAACCTGACAGTTAATTTATGCTTCTAAGTTCAGTTAATAAAACAGCTACACAATAAACGTAGTTTTATAATATGATACGTATGAGAAAAAGTGTCATGAATTAGAAATTATTCTGTGGTACAATTTTATGATCCAGAAAATAAATCATTCAATGATGTAAATTAATTTTCCTTCTTTTTTTATGATATCTGGGATGGGCGGGAAATAATCCCAACATTAAAGTTTATTTGCTATATAAGCATACATATATATATATATATATATATATATATATACATATATATATATATATACATATATATACATATATATATATATATATATATATATATATATATATATATATAATATTTCATAAATTAATACCAGATGAAGAATGATACATTGAAAATACTAATTGGAAAACAATACATTGAAAATACTTGGAAAATTTAAAAGAAAAATATCAAAACTATATAAAATGGAACCAAAAGTTCAAACCAAGTTTTGGTTTGAACTTTTAGTGTGGCTTTGGGATGTACTAGCTTCTTTAAGACTACGTCTTGGACCAGTGCAGAAAAGCCATACTTTGTGGCAATGTGGTCAACACTCCCTGACGAAGCTGCCCATGCTGGTACTTCGTTCCATTTTATATACTTTTGATACATTTTCTTTTTAATTTTCCAAATATTTTCAATGTATTGTTTTCAATCTAGTATTTTCAATTTATTGTTTTCCATTTAGTATTTTCAAAGTATCATTCTTCATCTAATATTAGCTTATGAAATATTATATTAACTATATTTTAGTAATTCTATTTTAGCTGCTTGTGCGCCGGATGTATTGCTAAGTCTTTATATGTTTCTATTACTAAACATAAATGTCTTTATATAATTCTATATCTAATTTTGCATTATATATATATATATATATATATATATATATATGTGTTTGTGTGTGTGTGTGTGTGTGTGTGTGTGTGTGTGTGTGTGTGTGTGTGTGTGTGTGTGTGTGTGTGTGTGTGTGTGTGTGTGTGTGTGTGTGTGTGTGTGTGAGTGTGTGTGTGTGTGTGTGTGTGTGTACGTAGATATAGATAGATAAAAATGTCATAGTTATTGATAAGAAAACGTCTGACCACTACAAATTCAATCTTATTTTATTTTTATAGCAATAAAAAATTCAATAAACAACTAAGATTTATTAACATCAATATTCCAGTGGTAACAAAAAAATCTACAAAGAAGTTTTTATGATAATTTACAAATTTACACTTTCCGACCATTAATAAACAAAATTTAATTGGTTTCAAAAAAAAAAAAACTTTTGAAAAAGTAAATTTATATGAATTTTTATACTTATTTAATGAAATATATATTTATTGAAAAAATTACTGCATCTCCGAATAAAATTGTTCTTAAAACATTCACATGAGATATATTCATTTTAATCGTACAAATTATTTAGAAGAAGATGTTTCGATCTTATAAATTCATCACAGGTAATAGCTATAAATGAAGGTAGACTCGTTCTTCTGTTATCTTAAATAGGATAAAAATAATAAATGATTTTGTAAAATTTTAAACAAAAACAATAAATTTAGGGTTGTTAAAAATGCTTTCTTTAAAAATAGCAAAAGTATAAAGGAAAGGAAATTTCTAGTTAATTTATAATATCCAGTTTTCAAAAGTTATTTAATTCAATTGAATTTATCGTATAAAATTAATTCTCAGGATGAAATTTTGCACTGGAGAAAACTTGATGGTGGCAGTTAGTGAAGAGAAGCAAAAATGAGAGTAAAAATAGAATAAGCTGAGTGTTTTGACAGGCCCTATCGACCAAGGCCTACAGTGACCATATCTGTTTTCTGGCGCAAGAGCTATAACCCGTGTATAAATATTCGCCAAATACATTTTCGGCTTCAATATTTTAATGGTCTGAATGCTAAAATATAATCAACAATTCATTCATTATATCCAACTGTAAATATTAATGAATTTTATAAGTTAAAAGCAGGACAAAAAGATGCGATCATAATTTAAGCAACTATATATGCATAGATTTGAATATTTTTTAATTACTTGATAATGCTTGAAATATTATTGTTTATTTAGAAATAGAATTAGGCTTGGAGATTATAGTAGCAATTTTGCACTATCTCTTACACACATTTATCATAATTTTAACCATTAATTCCCCTGATGCAATCAATCATTAAATCCATTTTGAATACTAATGGATTTTTATTTGTTTTTGATTAATACACATTAACCGTTTGCAAGACATAAAACCCTTCCAGACAATCAAAAACATTTTTAACATAAAGTGGTTGCTTCTTTCGTTCCAGTTGTGATCATGGTTGATCTTTATCACAATTCTCATAGATTAACTTATCACAATTCTCATAGATTAAAAATATCCATTTCGTCAAATAGCTTTTCATCTACGTATTCAGACGCCATTGTAAAGCCGACGAATTAGCTGCCTGCCTTCAAATCATGTTCTTTGAGCGGTAGCAAACAAGGCGAAGTTCCCCATCGAGTGTCTTAGAATGTTTTCAATTTCCTTTTGTTAATAAAACAATTTCTTATATAATAACCAAAGCATGGGTTTCAGAAGCTGTTTTCCATTAAATCAAACCATTAATAAGTTGACAATAGAAGAGAAGAAAAAGCAAACTAAAAAGTCAAGACAAAACATTCACTTTATGGTTAGTTTAAATCGGCAAATACTATTTAAATTTTTCTAATGTATTTCTAACTGTCCTTTTTTTAATTATTTGATGATATTTTAGTCCTTGAGAACATAAATGAATCCTTCAAGGACGGATTTGGAAATTTGGTAGCCTCTTATATATTTATCAAGATTTCAAATAAAATAGAATTTACTAACAAGGGGTGCATTTCTAATTTATTTCGTTTTGAATTTTATTAATATACATATATGCGTAAATAAAAGTCAATAATTTACTTCATAAGAAATGCAAAGAATGGACTAGTATCAGTTATATTATTGAACTTGAAAGATATACACCTCCAACATTTACACTACTAATAACATTCGATGAAGTATTTAAAATAACATTCGATGAAGTATTCAAAATAACATTCGATGAAGTATTTAAAATAACATTCGATGAAGTATTTAAAATAACATTCGATGAAGTATTTAAACTTTAGATAAACAGGTTTTAATATAGGCATATATAGACTGACAAAATAAAGCTTTAATTTAATCAAGAAATTATTTTTTTACAAGTTTTATTAACCCTTATAATTTATTAATTGAAATTTTACGCTTTTTCGTTATGTGTTAATTTATTAAAACAATTTAATAACAAAACTTATAACATACTTAATTACCTAAAAAGTTGATAAATTGAATATGTATATATAATTTATTGTGTCCATTTTTTTTTACTTTAACATTAGAATTTTGATATAAAAATGCTGAATGTGTCGCTAAATTTGAAGTGAGTGAAGATTATTAAGAGTATGATTCTTGATTAAGCATTCCACATCACTTATTTCTGAAAGTTAAGACCACAAGTAACAGAAGGAAAAAATAGAATACTTCCGACAAGAAGACAAGATTAAAAAAAACTGTGATTCTAGACTTCGATTCTATTTATTTTGTCTAGACTTTTTGACTCTTCCAAGAGCTACATGTCTGCATTTCAATGAATGTTGGCATACCAACATTCATACATGTAATCCGTTGATTATGAAGGAAGGTCTAAATAAATGGTGTTAAACTTCATTAGAATTGGTGCGAAAATTAAGTACATTGAATAATTATAATAAAAGAAAGATGTAAACGCAAATCTCACAAAAATTCTGAATTTGAAAATTATGTTTAGTTAATTATTTTTATACATGGAAGTTTTAAATTTTTCTTTAATTTGTATTTAATGGAAAATTATACATTATTCTACTTCTATTTTTACATTTTATAGAAACGCAAAAGACAATTTGAAGTTCAAAAACATAGATTTCTAAGGATATATATATATATACTTCTTTGTTTACTTTAAAAAGTGAAATGATATGATGTATTGTCAAATTTGTAATGTTATTTCATTCGTAATTTTTTATTTGTTTTTATATTTTACTGCAAAAGATCAAAATCTAATTAATTTAATATTGTTCTGTATCATAGTAGAGCGTAATATCAATTATGGAATTAAAGATAGTTTCTCAATTTTAATCGAATAAAAATGATGTCAATAATTTAATTATATTCGTATATTTAAACTAATGGTACACACACAAGGATTTCAAACCCATAAGGATTACAATTCGTATGTTTTTGTTTTTCGACTTTATATAACAAATATATTTTTATCTTATTTTACTGAAATATTAGCTTATGTATACATGTAAATAATACATATGTAAATAATATTTGTAATAATAATATATGTAAATAATGTTTATGTAAATAAACATCATAAAAAATTATAAACTGCACAAAATTTTAAGTATATTACCTATCTTAATATTTTACATTTTTAGAGTTGAATTGGTTCATTTATACTTAATCCTTAAATAAATGTTTTTTTTTATTTTGTAGTCAGCGTAAATTGTGTAAATTTTCTGTAGTTAATCTGTCTTATTTATAAGGGGTCATCTTCTAATCTTTAGTGAATTTAGTTATATTTATATATCAATAAAATTAAAGCATCTATATAATATATAAAGAATAAAAGTCTCTCTCTTACCGGAAAATCAGGAAGCTCTGAAATTATTTAATTTGATTTATAAAAGGTTGTCTAAGTATTTAATAAGTGAAAACTAAATCTAATGTTTAAATTATTTTAAAAATAATTTCAGATAAAATTTGAATTGTTTAATTAAGTTGCTTTACTTTTGTAATTAATCTGTGAACAAGGTGGTTCATTCATTTTTAATAAATAGCAAAAGTTTTCCCTGATTTTTGATAAGTACAAATTATTTATTTAAAAACATACTGAAGTAGGCAAAATATTATTTAAAAAATTAAAATCTTAAAGAATTATAAATAATGTAAATAATGAACTGGAATTCAATAAATATAAATTTAAAAAAATTCAAATTATTAGAAGATATACTTTTCACATTTATTGTAGTTGGAGCAATCATTTTTTTATTTTTATGGAAGAGATGTGTACGAATTTGAGAATTTTTTAATTTAAAAATATCTGATCTTTATTTACGCTTGACTAATTCATTGTTAGATAAACATTTTGTCGGTTCAAATTTATTTTGATTTTTATGTATTTAGAGTAGCATGGGGTCATGTATATTCAATAAATTTACGGTGTGATATAAATTAGGAGATTCTCATTATCATAAAATATTAAGGAACTGCTTTACAAAATATAGATTTCTACATTATATGTATTTGTACATTATATATTACATACGGTATTTATTTTTCATTTTGCAAAATTAAGGAATTCCAGAAATTTTTTAGAATTATATAAAATTTTAAACCAATTAGTTTATTGATCAATAGTCACACAAATTACAAGCAGAAGTTTTATAAAAAGAAAACAAACTTATTATACCCAACCTAGGAATGATCAATTCTTAATATTTAGAATAAAACAATAAACAACAAAGTTAGACATCGAATGATTATTTGCTTATTTAGTTGTATTCAAATAATTAAAAAGAAAAATTAATTATTTTTAAGACCATAATCTAAAGATTTTTCTTAAGATTATTTTATTTCTAATTCTTAATATAGTTCTTGCAAAACTCTATATACATATATATATATATATATATATATATATATATATATATATATATATATGTATATATATATATATATATATTATATATATATATATATATATGTATGTATGTATATATATATATGTATGTATATATATATATATATATATATATATATATATATATATATATATATATATATATATATATATATATATATATATATATATATATATATATATATATATATATATATATATATATATATATATATATATATATATATATATATATATATATACCTATGTGTGTAAAGTTTTTTAATTAACATTAAGTATTACATTAAATCATATTTATGCTATTTGAAATCATATGTAACGAATGGGGACGTGTATTTTAAGTATCTCTTTAAAATTACATTCCTCATTTATTTGTCATTAACATATGAGTTAATTTATAGTTGAAAATTTTCCCAACAAAGTTGTATCTGCATAATTCACATAGAAGTGTAAAAGTGATTATGAGATTTAATTTAAATTTGTTGCCAATGGTTAATTTTTCTAAACTGTAATCGTAGAAATCTATTTTGGATTACCGTCAATATTCCTTCTAGCTTTTTTATATACTCAATGAGATTTTCCTGCTTAATAGTGGAGCAATTTTTTTTAAACGAGGAAAATTACTAAATATTTTATTTCTAATACTCTATTGAAAAAAATTGTAATTTAGTTTAAAAATTAAATGTACACAGTGAGAAGTTAGGTATTATTTTATCTTTCCCTTCCAATTCTAAATTCAGTGTTTGCGTATATTTCATGACATCAGTCAAAAACAGTAAGTCTTGTAACCAATCACCATCATCTAATTCTGAATAGGTTTCTTCCTTTTCTTTTAGAAATGCAGTTATCGGATCAAACGAATCTACTAATAGATTTAATATGTTGTATCTAGATAACCATCTAACGATGGAAAAGAAATGGATGTCACATGGTCACACTCTTCGTTCTTTAATTCTTCAAGGAAAATTTTGAATTGTCGATGATTTTCTTTTGCTTTGGTGCTAATGTAATTTACAATATGTAACACTGCTTTCATCGCATCAGCATATTTTAAATATTTCGCAACGAGGTGTTCTCGGTGATTTATGCAGTGAATAATTCATGTACCACTGCTTACAAGTTTATTAAGAGGTACATCAACAGTTTTCATTATAGAATCTAATGCATTTTAATATTGACACCGTTGGTTGACTCTTGAAGTGTTACTAAATCTAATAATTCTTACTAAATCTGCTGTTAAATCTTCTGTTACTAAATGCAGTTATTTAATAACGACGTCACGAGAAAGAAAACACATGAAAACTGCCAATTATGAAAGATCTGTGATATCTGTCAATCGGTCAGTGGCGAAGCATAAATTAATACAAAACAAATTTGTGCAATGTGGCATTATTTGCATCTAAAACATTTTCCAAGCTTTTTTTAATAAACTCTCCCACTTTATACGAGTGTTTTCCAGGCAATAACAAACTGGATTTAGCCACATTATTAGATTGATTCGTAAGGGCCATCAAAATTGATTTATTTATTTAAATTTGGTTTAAAAGAAGTAAGTTTATCTGATCTCAGTTTAGAATTTGGTGGATATTGATTAGAAAACTAAGGATGATTGTTTTCATAATGTTGGCGTAAATTTCTAGCTTTATAATTTTTGACCATAGAATTACAAATAGCACATAATGCTTTCCTGTTATTGTCAATAAAAATTAATTTTTCTCCTACTCATAACTAAAACTTCTATTTTCTTGCTCAAATTTTCTTTTTTTTAATTTTCGTTACCTGTCATGTTTTTAAAAGAACTGAAAATAAAGAAATTTAAAAAGAATACAAGTTTTGTGTTAATAAACAATAACAACATGCGTTACATACTACGAAACAAATTATAACTAACCAATCAAAAATTCCAATTTACAAATTATATCCGTAGCAGGAGTGAAGCAAATCATTTCCTTCAGAGCACAATGTAAATATTCTGTTGCAATGAAAGTTTACAAATTCAAAACCGGTGTGGAGTCGTTCGACTACCCCACTTTTTATGTTCCTTCTCGCAGTTTTGAATGAGACATAGCCTTAGTTAGTTTGTTTGTCGTTCAACGGTCATTTTTTGCACAAGAGGGCTAACTAAACTGAGACCTATGGTTTAAAGTGGATTCCGAACCACTACAAACATTCATGCCCAAGGTGGTACTCGAACCCACAAACTGTTGATGAAGGCAAGAGTGCTAACCAATCGGCTACCAGCTCGGTGAGACATAGCCTTAACTTAGGTGAAAAGGAAATTTGTCACAACGTTATACTTGGTCTTTCGCATTTATTGTCAGTAATTTAAAAGACAATTTGAAACATACATGGAATGATAACAATTTTCTAAAACATAATAACACAAAAATGAAAATATATATATATATATATATATATATATATATATATATATATATATATATATATATATATATATATATATATATATATATATATATATATATATATATATATATATATATATATAAAGGAATACAATTTTGAATATATATATATATATTCAAAATTGTATTCCTTTTTCCGCTTTTCGTCAAAAGTCATTGCAGACGCGAATCATTGAAAACACACACGGTCAAAATTATCATGAAATTTTATGGTCTTCTTTTACACTTTGTTTAAAAAAAAAAAATGATCTCCTTCAATCATCGAATCTTCCTACTTCATATGCAGGATGATTTCTGGCCTACAAACTGCTATAGATTTTTAATTTCCTGCACAGAATGAAAGGTAAACTCGCTTATATTCATTATGGCAAACTATTCCATCCTTAACTTTTTCCAAGACAGAGTCTGGTTAGCAAGAGAATTTTAACGATGCTGGTTTAAAAGTCGCTGGAACTATTGAAACTATTTTATTGAATATTAATTAAGTAGGAATTAAACATGAAAGAAAAAAATGTGCTCTTATGGATGATATTTCCTGAATGATATTTTTGCTATAATTTTTTTCGTAAATATAGGAATGTATTTCCATAAAAATTAATTCCAAATTTTTTAAAGATAAGAACTATATTTCAATCCTTGAAATATTTTGCATTAATTTGTATTTTTAATTGTTGGTTATTATCTTGAAACAAACTTTTAAATGAAATCAATGAGAAGTTTTAATTGAAAATGGTACATTCTAGTATTGTTTCTATTTAAAAGAAGAATATTTTCAGGCGAAAGTGTCCTTATTCTTTAAATCACAAATGATAATCCTAAAATTTAATCTTTATGATGATTTTAAATACGCTTTTTAGTAAGGGTTCATTTTGATAAATATTTTGATCGAACAATTGTTATATTTATTTCCATTAATAGTTTTTTAATTGTAATATTTTATATTTTAAATTTCTGATATAAAAATATGCTGCATTATTCGATGAATATTTTAAATCAGAAGTGAAATCCTATATTAATTTTTGTCACTTGAATGAAGAAACTTAGATAAAATAAAATGTTGTTATTTTATAACTTCTAAACAGTCGGTGCTCTCTGAATGCTTCATACAATAAAGAATATATGAATTTCTTTCATAGAAAATTAATTTAAGTAAAAGTTTTGAAATAATCTTACTCCACGTAGTAATCATAGCTGATTATATATGTAGTTACAATGAAAAATACCGCATTACATCTGCAAGAAATTTTTTGAAAAGCTATTGTGTGTTCCTTTAATCCAAGATACAAGATCATTTTAGAAGTGAATTTAAAAAAATCTAAAATTGAAATTCATCAAGCTCACTACAATATCTACAAACATTTATAAATTCAAAACAAGTCATTTGGTAATGAAAAATATGAATAAGAAAGATGAATATTCGTATAAAAAAATTCAGTATTAAAATCTATTTAAATAAAATCTTTTTTTCGCCTAAATTTGGGCCAGAAATAAACTAACTGCATGGAAGGAAATTTATATTAGGATGTGCTGGTATAAGTCTAAACTGAAATTTCGAATTTTAATACATAATCAAAACGAAATTTAAATAATCCAAATTTTCCATATCTCATTCATAATTATTTTAAATCGTAATTTACTAATCACTCTGTAAAGTTGCTAAAGTCATGATGCACAAAGCTCTGGAAATACAATCACTTAAAAAACAATACCTCTTGGTTCTTCTTCTGTTTCAAAATTCAAAATCATCGATTATATTCAAAAATTGTTATGTTTTGTGTATAATCGATAGAATAGAGAAAGCATATAAATCATCGTGTTCATTAAACTTCCACCCTTCCTTCATAAGACATTTAAAAAAATAACATTTTTGATTATCTTTTGATTTATGAAAAAGCAAAGTTTTCCTCCCACTGCTACGCATGTTTTTATTTTCTCTAATGTTGCGCTGATCAGAACTGAACAATTCACAGAGAAAAATAATGCCGACTTTAGTGTTTAATAAATTCATATTTAAACGGAGTTTTCATGCATTTAACAAATTAACCTCAAATATATGATAGACCATTTTTTTGTGATATTAAATGGTATTTTGAATAAATGAAATAAACACCTTCAAAATATGGTCTTAATAATTCTTTTCTAAATCAAGATACATCTCAAATCTTGGTACACGATTTTCTGTGGATGACAAGTCAATCGAATATTGGTCAGTTTGACAGGTTTGTGAATTAATAAAACACCATATATGAATATTAAATAGAAAAATACAATTTATAAATAAAGAAAAAATTAAAACTGTTTGAGAATACTTTTGCTCTTTTCGTAAAAAATTAGTTAATTTTACTTACTACTTTTGTTTTCTTTTTTAAGCCTATAAAATCTATTGTATATTATGTCAATTACATTGACATTGTTTGATATAATCTCAAAGTTTGACTACAAGGAATCATTCAGTAGATTAATTTAAATTAAAATTCATTAAATTCAATTTTTTATTTCAAGTTATTTTGAATAATTTTTATTTTAATATTTTTGTGATATAACCAACTTTAAAGTAATTCCAAAGAGATCATGCTTAAAATTAAATCAATTTAAATCTGTTTCAAACAACGTAAATGTACGCGTATAATATCTTAAGTTTCTTATTATTGAATATTTTTTTTAACAACGATGAAATTTTACAAATCCATGAACTAGTACTGAATAAGCCTATATCAAAGACTACTCTATCCTTTATTGTTATAATATAATTATTTTCAGTGTCACATATGTGTGGAGCAGCAACGTATATGTAAACCTGACAATTATTGGAAGCAAATATTATCAAAAATATTAATTGCTGATAAAGATATTTATTGTATTACAACAATTCTTCACTTAAAATTTATTAATAAATACTTTAAAATTTAAATATATAAATTAATATTTTTTTATTTCAAATTCAAAAAATCAATAAAAATATTTCAAACTTTCCTAAAAAAATTTGAGAAACATTTTCCGAATAATTTAACATTTTGCAATTTGAATATAAAAAAAAATATTTTTTCAATATTTGTTTATGGAGATTTTACTGATGTAATTTCATGAATATTTATTAATAACAATGCTTAAAACATTTTTGGCATCATTGGAATCAGTATGATATATATTATTAGACTAAATACATTGAATAAATAATATAAACGAAAAAAAAGAATCAGCCAATGTTCAGATTTTTAATCAATGAAATAATTTGGGAATTTTCAATGATTCCTCACCTGTGGGACTCACTTATAAAAGTGAATCAATGTTGGAAAAATTCTTAAATTCTACACAAAAAATTAGCTTTAAAAATTTATGAAAGAAGGTGAAGAAGCAAGCATAAATAATTTTATATAATTTGCATATTTGTAAATAATTCGGCAATTAAGTTTACTTTTCCTGAAGAAATTTAATGACGCAAACAACATAGTATATCCCATACTTATTAAAAAGCAAATTTAAAACATTGTTTCTTTTATGGTATTTTAGAATGAGAACATGTTAATTAAACTTTTTTTGTTTCCAACTTGCTGTATTTTTTACAAGGGTGTAGAGTTTAATAAGCGAATTCAGTGGAAAAGTTTCTTTTCAATTTTTCTTCCCAATAAACTTGGCAGAAACGAAACACTTATTTTACCTCAGTGAATACTGCATAAACCGTGAATTTACATTAATTATGCATTTTTACTATGAAAAACTCATAATCAGCTTAAAAAACACTCAGTAAAAATATCATTTGTAATTTAATGGAAATGTCTGAAAGAAATGTCATATTTTTTTAATAACGTTTTTTATTTTTGCCTGGTATATGGATTACTTTAAAAGAAAATATAAATAAATGTTTTGTATCTTACGTTGTTTGCTTTTGGGAATTTATTTTTTTAAAATATTTCTAAGAAAAATATTCGTTCTCCGGATGTAGAAGAAATATAGCTTTTTATGAATGAAAACTCGAAATATGTATTTAATAAGTAAAGTTTTATTCTAAATCTTTGCTCATTTTAAATCAATTTAATTTTATTTTAAAGTCATTAATGAATTTTATTCATTAATGACTTCATCAGTACTTAAACAAGGAAAAATATTACGAACTGAATGTATAAAATAAAACAGTTTTCAAATAAAATATTGAAAATTTCCAATAATAAAAATTATATAAAAGCATTAAGTGTCAAAATTCATAAATTTTAAATTAAGTGAACGAACTTGCATGTGAATAAGAGAGACAGAAAGTAATTAAATTTAAACATACTTTAGATTCAGATAAAAGTCTATGTTCAATAATATAGTTTCATTCAAAAATATAGGGAATAATTTTCAAAGTGTATTTTTTGCAAGATTTTATCAAAAAAATATGACAGTAAAAAGAATAATTCCGGAAAATAATTGTGTATAAAATATATAATAAAAATAAAAATAAAAGATAATATACTGTGTTTATAGATATCTCCAGAAAACTTATATTTTTTGGTAGAAAAAGTATAATTTTATTTTTTAGTTTTCCTGAATTCACATTTATATTTAGTTTTCTTTCGTAAAAGAACATTTAATTAATATAGCAGAATCTTGTTTTAAATTAAATATTTTAATAATAAACAATAACAAGAATAAATATTTTAATACACTACTGGCCATTAAAATTGCTACACCAAGAAGGCGACATGCTACAGACGTGAAATTTATACGAAACGAAAACGGTGCTGTGATATGCAAATGATTAGCTTTTCAGCGCATTCAGAGAAAGCAGGCGCCAGTAGCGACACCTATATTGTGTTTAAATGAGGAAATTGTTCAGTCGGTTCCTCATACACAAATTGCATTTGAACGTTGTTGCCTGGAGAAAAGTTGTTGTGATACCTCGTGTAAGAAGGAGAAATGCGTACCAGCACGTTTCTGACTTTGATAAAGGTCGAACTGTAGCGTACCGGGATTGCGGTTTATTTTATCGCAGTATTGCTACTCGCGTCGGTCGAGATCCAATGACTGTTAGCAGAATATGGAATCGATGGGTTCAGGACGGTAATACGGAACGCCATGCGGGATCTCAACGGCCACCTATCACTAGCAGCCGAGAAGACAGGCATATTATCCGCATGGCCGTAATGAATCGTGCAACCACGTCACGAGCCGTGAGTCGAGGAACGGAGTCGTTTGGAAGACAACAAGTGTCTGCACGAACAGTTCGACGACGTTTGCAGCAGCATGGACTCAGCTCGGAGACCATGGCTGCGGCTTCCCTTGACGCTGCGTCATAGACAAGAGCGCCTTCAATGGTGTGATCAACGACGAACCTGGGCGCACGAATGGCGAGACGTCATCTTTTCAGATGAATCCAGGTTCTGTGTACAGCATCATGATGGTCGCATCCGTGTTTGGCGCCATCGTGGTGAACGCACACTGCCAGCGTGCATTCGTCATCGTCATACTGGCCCATCACCTGGCGTGATGGTATGGGGTGCCATTGGATACACGTCTCGGTCACCTCTTGTTGGCATTGACGGTGCTTTGAACAGTGCACGTTACATTTCTGGTGTGTTACGACCCGTGGCTCTACCCTTTATTCGAGCCCTGCGAAACCCTACGTTTCAGCAGGATAATGCCCGACCGCATGTTGCCGGTATTGTACGGAGCTTCCTTGATACGGAACATGTTCGGCTGTTGCCCTGGCCAGCACGTTCTCCAGATCTTTCACCAATAGAAAACGTCTGGTCAATGGTTGCCGAGCGACTGGCTCGTCACCAAAGGCCAGTCACTACGGTTGATGAACTGTGGCATCGTGTTGAAGCTGGATGGGCATCTGTACCTGTACATGCAATCCAATCTCTGTTTGACTCAATGCCCAGGCGTATAACTGCTGTTATTACTGCCAGAGGTGGTTGTTCTGGGTACTGATTTCTCAAGATCTATATATATATATATATATCCAGCCAAATTTTTTGAAAATTCAATCACTTGTTATTTCTAGTATAATATATTTGTCCAATAAATATCATTTTGTTATCTGCATTTCTTCCTGGTGTAGCAATTTTAATGGTCAGTAGTGTATCATTAAAATAAAAAATATATTTTCAAAGTGATTCTTTCAAAATATATTCAAAAAAAATTTTCTATTTGTGTGACTTATTATTAGATGAACTCAACAATAAACATTGAAATCTAAAAATATAATTTAAACTAATGCTCTTAACATTTTATTGACAAAATAGGCTGAAGAAAAGAAACAGCATACTTTCCGTTGAAATAAAAGCTAATTTAATCATTAATACTTTTAATTTAAGCTTATTCGATATTTATAATTCATCAGAAAATTTAACTTGATGTAAAATGAATTTATTGGATTTCGTAGAACGATAATTACTTTAAATTAAAAATAATCATGCCTTCACTTATTTTTTATTATCATTTCATATAAAAGCAATAAATTCGTATAATGTATATGAATAATTACACGTACAAAAGTGTGCTTATATCTTATAGTGAATTAAGTCATTGATTTAAATAAATGCAACCCGTTAAAAAAATTGTTATTTTAAAATGTTGTATTTTATTCCTTGTTTTCATAGCCATATTTAGTTAGCCTTTTTTCATATCACTAGTAAGAGCTTCGAAAAAATATAAAATCATTTCCTTAGTTCAATTTTCCATCCCAAGAAAAAAATGGCTCATCGAAGTATTAGTCACTATATCTTAAATTGGTAAAAAAATTGTACTGAATTATATATGATTTTCTTTGTATTTATTTTAAAATTTGTTCTTATGATATTTTTAATGAGCTCATCCCACAATGCAGTAGAAAGAACATTTTCATCCAGGGATAAAAGATCCCAAGTTTGATACCAACCACTACGGAATAACTACGAACGATGAATACTGAGTTATTTTGCTTTCTGAATATCAGAGTGACTGCTTGGGAATATTTTGGGCTAATTTCTTTGAAATAAGTGAGCGTATCTCACAGTCTATGATGGAGATTCGGTAGAATGATTGGTTATGGCATCCGTTCTCATTTTCGCTAAGAGTTTGAATCCCTACCCAATTTGAAGCTCCATCTTGTTTGCTTAGGGTGTCTCTAGCATGTTAAATATGCCTTGATAGCAATTTTTTCCATGTGAAATGATACTGAAGACAATTATATGGGGTCTTGTGCTTGGTTCCAACTTCTAAATCATGAAGACACTTTCAGATCCATGATGGCACACACACCGGGTGCTCCTCTTGCTAAGAAGCCAACTCTTCCGCTACTCGAAATACTGATAAACGTGAAAAGTCCCAGTGTCCGAAAGTTAAAGAAAAAACATTCTATAGCACCCATTAAACCTTGTGTTCGAGAAGTTTATAACATTTCAAAATTAAGGCTGTTCCATAACGTGTGTTATAATATCAAATGAAATTAAATTTTGAGGGCTTTTTTGTTCCTGTTAAAATGAATAAATTTGCCCCAAAATTACTTTGATTTTGTAAAAATCCTTTACAAAAAGTACTTCAATTCTTAATATTTAAAGGTTTTTTTCTATTCTAGGGTTATAACAATTGCTAAATTTAGCCCACAGGGCAGTGTATTATAAAATAATTACTAAATATAAATTTAAGTAAAATGAGATCACATGATGAAATTTGTGTTCTCTGATAATAACAAGAAATTATTTGAACAAGAAATATTTAGTAATTTTTTTATTTTTAGTTTCACGCGTGGGAGGTTATTTTATTTTATTTTAATTACATTTATAATTGGAATTAAGACTAACAGTTCTATGAGTGTCTCTTTGACATTATGTTATTACTGAACTTCAGTTTGATTATGAATTATATATTTATAAGAATCGTGTTATTTAAATTTTGTAAATAACGGGAAAAATAGAATTGATATGACATAGAAAATAAAATAAATACTTTAATCATAGTTACAATGGTTTTACATTAAGGAAATTCTTTTAATTTTCTTGTAAATACTTAACTTATTTTAATTTGAACTTTTTTAATAAAATTTAACAATATGTATTTTACAAAGTGCATTTTAATAATTTAAACAATGTTATATTTTATTTGGATATTGTAATTTTCAATTTATTTAAAATTTAATTTTATTGTAAAATAAGTTATACTTATTTGAAATAAACACTTTCTAAAACAGAAAATCTTTTACAAAATTCATTTCGACATATTATATTTAGATATATATAAAATGAAATATATAAAATTATGAGTATACATTGTCTCTATACAAGATAAATTTATATTCCGAGAAAATAAAAACATTTTCCTGATCAAATAATATATTGTTTCTTATTAAAAATATTAAGTCATAAGTTTAATATTTATTATAATCATAAGGTTAATATTTAAAACAAATGGAATACAAATATCAAAACAAATCATCATGATAATAAAAAAAACTTATTTTTGAGTTCTTTTCGTATTTTTTAATATAAAGTATATTATACACTATAAAGCTCTTAACTCACAAATTTATATTGTTGTTACTTATGACACTTTAACAAACCAAGCTCACTATGCCGTTTAAGCCAGAAAGGTGCGTGTTACGTTTAACCAGAGTATCGTGAAGGTGAAAGCATTGCTTTAATTTAAACTCCGCCGAGAGATGGCACTACCAAAGGATCTACTGCCTCAGTTTTGAAGGGGGACTGCATTTTCTCCAGGCAATTACACCAGTGGTAACTACTCAACGACCAATCACAGGACTCTCGATTCCATAGATTTGACGAGCACGTATATTGCATGTACTCGGTGGGTCTTGGGAATCGAACCCAGTCCTTCCGGACGAAGGGTTTCTAACCACTAGGCTACCACATCCTTTATAAGCTCTATCTAACTAGTAAAGTCCATCTCAGAGCTAGGTACAGGGAAGTATGCTGGTGCAACAACAGCCTTTATAAAATTATGTGAACATCTTATGTGGCTTATGCTAAACATAAAAAGTGTTTACTAGTTTACTTTTAAATGTATTGTTAATGCATTCCATTTCAAGCAATATTTCTGTGTAACAGTAGACTCAAACCCTCTATATTTAGATTTTTAATCGAGTACCCTATACGATGTATTGCAGCAATTTCTAAAACAAAATGGCATTTAATACCACCTGCATTAAGTTTCTCAAAGAAGATATCAATATAAAGGAGAAAAAATTGGAATTCCAATTAAAAACTGTGTGACTCTTAAAACGAGTAAACAAAATTCCTGGCATTCTTAAGGGAGGGTTCCAGCTGGGGAAAACTAGTAATTCTCGGATTGGGTCGTTTGTCAAAGTGGATTCTCCGACTGACTGGATCGTTTCGTAGGGGGGTCCCGCTGTTTCACTTACCAAATACATTTGCAGCTAAAGCAAAGAGGTTTTTAGTTTCAGAGTGCAATGGTATGTATATAATGAAATAAAGTTTATTTTCTAAAGAGGCGCTAAAATTTTAATAAAAAAGCTTAATTATTAAAATAATACATGACAATTTTAGGTAAACATTTAACGGACGGCACCTTTGTCATAATTTTAATTAATGAAAAAGATAGACTGAACATTTTGACTATTAAGAAACTTATTGTGCTTTTTTGAACTATATATATATATATATATATATATATATATATATATATATATATATATTATTTTTACAAAACCACAAATATATATATATATATATATATATATATATATATATATATATATATATATATATATATATATATATATATATATATATATATATATATTATTTAACGATATGTCATTTTTATTCCAGCACAGTTTTCGTATCGTATCCATTTTCTCAAATTTTGTTTTCTATATTTTAATGTTATGAATCTCAATAAAAAGATTAAATCGTCAATCAAAATAAGTTAGGAAATCTATGTATCAATCAAAATAAGTTAGAAAGTTCACCTATCATCAATGAAAATAAGTTAGAAAGTTCATATATCACCAATCAAATAGCAAAGGAAAATAAAATATCAACAATCAAAATAAGTTAGATAGTTCATATAAACCAACAATCAGAATACATTATAAATTTTACTTTACATAAATAAAAGTGTATTATGAATTAGATATATATTGTTAAAGAAAAAGGCATCATAAGTTTCAAGTATCACAAATCACTGAATCATAAGCAATTTATGAACAGAATTTAATAATCAGAATCAATTTGTACTAAATTTTAGATTCATTACAGACACAAAGTTAATAAAATATTTTAATTTTATAATAAAACTGATAAAAATAATATTCTGTAATTTTTTAATAAAAACTAATATAAATTCCTCTACTGTAACTTTGAATTAAGGTTAGGTTAGGTTAAGACACAAAAAGCTGTTTAGAAGATTTATGCTCATAGGCTTATAGCTCGCATTGAATAAGATCGAGTTTTTATTTGAAACCTAAGCAAGATAGTCTTTGAATTGAAAAAGTGTTCTGTTTTACAACAAACGACAGTTCTTCATTTCAATTTTAAAAAAATACAACAAATGGTAATCAACAAAATTGAGATGTTATGAGAAACGAATAATGATATATTGAAATGAAGAAATAGTTTTATCCATATTATGTGTCATACTAATAATCATAAAATTAGAAGATATTGCTGTGTATTTATTATTAAATAGCAAAAAACAATAAAATTGAGGAATCACTGAAAATTGCAACTCACGAAAAAGCAAACAATTTCATCTTTATTACAAATTTTAACGCTCGATTAATAATAGTAAAATATAAAATAAAATTAAATAAATATTTTAAGAAAATTTTAATAAAATGATTACTTATTTAAATTTTGCACTAAAGAGAAAGTTTTCTTACATTTTTCACCCACAGTAAGAGTTTATATTCCATTGAATGCAGAATATCAGCAAAGCAAAAAACGTTCGCTGTCAACATTGATATACTAGAGACTCAGGGCTAGTCTCTTTTCCTTGCCCTGCTGGAGACTAGTCTTTAAGTATATTAGTAATGACAAATCGCCTTTAGGTCGAACCATCAAAGTAATTTCAGGGCCAGACGGCAATGTCAGAGTAGCTGTGCGACGTCAAATATTAGAAGACCTATCTCTAAAATTTACATTTCTATTGTGGATGATTTTCAGTCGAATGGAAATGCTTAATCTTTTTTGTTAGATCTATATGTTAATTGTATTCATTATTACTGTTATAATTATTGCGTTACTTTTGTGTTTACATATATATATCAATGAGTGATGTAACTTTATATATTTTTCTTTGAAACATATGCATATTTCAACTTCGGGCGGATGTTCCGTATTTGTTATGTATACCCTTGGCTACGGAGGACCCTCCTTGGCGCATTCTGTAATCACACCATTTACAGCAACATTTTTTTGTGTAAGTCTTAAATTTGTACTCTTACGCAAAACCGCGCAGAGAAAACACGCAGAAAAATAAACGCTTTATTTACAATTCTTTTGTCTTTAACTAACGCAACCTCCGCACAACTGCTATATAAAATAACAGCCATATAAAATAACAGCCATATAAGTCAGAATGTAGACAGTTATAGTTTAGATATTTACAAAAACATTTCTTTTGAATTACATGGTTGAAAAGAATTAACAACTACTTTTCAACGTCAAAGGTGGTTACAAAATGCTTCTTGAAATCTACTCATATTTTTTAGCACTATTGTTAGTCATAGTGTCGATTGTTTCAGTGATGTTTTTTCACCAGGAGTTATAGCCGATAACTAGTAAATAAAGATCGAACCTCCTTGACATCGTTATTTATCAATCTATCTTAATGATAGTCCATATTAAATTGGTTTAGGAATGAAAAATTAAAGACTAATTTTCCTCACTAAATAAAAAAGTGCTTTAAAACAGAAACAATTCATTAATTATTTTAATAAATTAACTATAGAGATTAATCAATCAAATAATCAATTTTATAATGCAGATGTTGTTTTAAGAGAATTTTTGTGAGAAAAGAAATTTTAAAAAGTATTATGTTAAGAACTGATTGTTTTCGCTAAAACATATAACTTATAACAATTGAATTTTTAGTCAGAAAAGTTTAGTTTTACGAATCTATTATATTATATGGAATAAAAGAGTGAAATAAGGCCCAAATTATCTAAGCACACATTTAAAAATGATATTTCACTTATTGCCAACGTCTCTAAAATAGATAACAGTCTCAGAGAATTAGCTGAAGAAAAGATAAGCACTACACATGGTAAGGTTGACATTTTTTTTCGATTATGAATAATTCAGCATTTACACATAAAAGTTCAGATAATAAATTTTTTACGAATCATTAAAATTCAATCTGTGAAAAATAATATACCATTGGGATATTGATACCTGCATTTTGCTATAAATAAATATTAATTGATATTTACCTGCTGTTCATCAATATGAGGCACATTAATGAGTCATAAGCAAAAAATCAAAGATTATTACATATTGCTTTGAAATTGTTTGCCTTTCACAAGCTGGCAGGAACTAAAAGCTACGATTTAATACTGATACATGTATTAGGATTCTCCAAATAACTTATTTAATTAAATGGCAATAAAAAGTTTACAGAAATTCAACTAATCAAAAAATAAGTTTTCATATCAAATTACACGTTTTACTGCATAATAAAGACAAGTGCTACGATTTCTTTACTTTACTTTATGTTGTTAAAAATTGAATGGAAAATTTTCTTTTAATCTTTATTTGAAAGAATCAATTAATTCAAAAGCATTTCGTATACTTAATAAATTATGCAACTTTTATTTTATCTTATTTATTTGTGGAAATCTAACACAAACAATCAAAACACAATTGAACGTTTTAAATTTCTTTTATTAATAAATTGCAATTAATAGTGAGCAGAATTTTCCCAAATCTCAATTGATCATAGATCATTTAATACACATATTTTTTAAAGTTCTCCATTTTTTAGTTAGTGGAAAAATCTAATTAATAAATCATGAAATATATATATATATATATATATATATATATATATATATATATATATATATATATATATATATATATATATATATATATATATATATATATATATATATATATATATATATATATATATATATATATATATATATATATATATATATATATATATATATATATATATATATATATACCTAGACCTGGTGTATCCGAGAATACGTTCTCACGTTCTCATTATTAGAAGCTAGCGAGTTCAAATCCCGACCTTATCGAAGATTCATCTTGTTCGCTAAAGACAGCTGGGGAATTTTAAATATGTCGTGATTGCAATTCTTCCATGTGAAATGAAAACTTTTGAGATAATAGATTAAGTCTGGGCTTCTTCTGCTTGATCTATCCTTCTAAATATTACAAAGACCCACCCACTTTGGGATCGAAAATGGCGCAACCACTGAGTAGCCCATTTGACAAAGAACCATCCTTTCCACTTCTAAAATTTCTTTAATCATTATGATTTAATACATTAATTGTTTTTCGTCAAACGTTCAAAATCTGCCGAATTATTTATTGATAAGATTTTTCAATGAAGAATTTGGGTGAATTTTGAAATTTTGGCTAATATATTTTGTTCAAAATACTATCTCTTAAAACCATTTTATGTATTTTTTAATGCAACAAATCTAATAAATAAAGTGTTCAATTTAAAGAAACGGAATTTTCATCACAACATCAATAAATGTTAAAATATATTATCAAAAATAAGATAAAATGACTAAATTAAAAGAATTCTTTTATTGAGTACTCTTAATTAAATAAATGACATTCGTTTCTTGCTAAAAAAGGGAAAACAAAAACTTGCTATTGGTACTTAAATTTCCGGATGCCAAGGAAACGGGCTGGTTGCTGATAAACACTTGTAACTGGCAATTTGTAACACTACGTCATTTGGCACTGTAACATTACGTCAACAACATTTCTTTTGATAAACGAGCCAATTTGGTAGCAAGTTGTTATTTGCAGGCTTTACTCTTCTCCCTTCTGTGCTATGGATTTCTCCCATGCATTTTGACTCGACCAATCACATTTCATTTGAAGCTCCTAAAATTCCTCTCTTTTTCAATACTATTTTACTTCTTCAACGTTTATTTTTTTTACTATGTTTGAATATGGTTTTGTAAGAAATATTTTTAATCGATTGTGTTATTATATTATATAAATATCAGATTGTCAGAAATGCATTCATAATTCTACATTTTAAGATAAATTAAACTACTAACTTTGTAAAAGAAGGTATTAACCCATTTTCATATATAGTATTTTTATACTGCATAAAAATGGATTAATTTGTTACATCAAATAAAATACACTATATATTTTTAACATTAACTATTTAAATTTGGTATACTGGCAATACTATAATCAAAAAGTAATCAAAAGTATTATAGTATTGCCAGTATACCTTTTTAATCTATAATTAAAAAGGTATACTGGCAATACTATAATCAAAATAAAAGACGCTAGATTTGGCAAAAAAAAAATCACTTTGGGGATATGTTATACCTATATCCCGTGTTGAAATTTAAGAATTTTCGGTTCACTGGACTAAAACTGGATTCACAGAGTGGCAGTATGAAAATGAATCGATACATCCTGGGGTGGCCAACCTGCGGCTCTTTGAAGGATTATTTGTGGCTCTTGATAACTGCACCCGAGCTCTCTTTTCATTTTTGAGTTATTACATTTAAGAAAATTATCATCGTCCCGTATGTGTTTCAAGATGTCTTATAACTAATAACAAATATGAAAGACTAAGTGAAACGTTATCGAAAGTTTCATTTCCGTCCAAATTAAGAACAATTTGACTCATCGAATGCTGCGGCGTAATCTTCGATAATCGACCGACCCCGGACAGATTTTGAATTTTTAAACATTTATTGCAAGAGAGGGTCGACATTGTGCTCTGAAGGAAACAATTTGTGTCATTCTTGCTACAGATATAATTTGTAATCTGGAATTTTCGGTTAGTTAACTGCATTTTGTTTTGTAGTATGTAACGCGTGTTGTTATTGTTTTAATAACGCAGTTTAACTGGAACTGAAAATAAATAAATAAATGTAGAAAATACAATAAACTTGTATTTTCTACATTTATTTATTTATTTCCAGTTCCATCAAAAATATGATGACCAAAATTGAAAATAAAAAAAAAGAAAATGCAATCAGGGAAATAGAAGTTTTAATAATGAGTGGGAGGAGAATTTCTTTTTTATTGACAGTAATGGAAAAACATTATGTGTTACTCGTAATTGTACGGTCAAAAGTTATAAAGTTAGCAGCTTACGTTGATATTATGAAACTAATCATCCTTAGTTTTCTTATCAATATCCACCAGATTCCAAATTATGATGAGATAAACTTGCTTCTTTAAAATCAGATATAAATATACGACTGTAAATTTTGATGATCCTAAGCAATTAAGCTAATAATGTGACTGAAGCCGGTTTTGCTATTGCCTAGAATATTGCTCTTGCTATTCACCCGTTTGGAGAAGGAGAGGGTATTAAAAAAAACATGAAAGACAGTTCAAATATTGCCTTGAAGAATCAAAGCACGAAGAACTTTCAAATGACATCAATTTCTTTTGCATTGTTAGATGGGTATCTATTTGCAATATATTATGTCGATTTGTAGATTTGTTTTATTTGATAACTGCATTTCTCAAAGAAAAGGAAATAACAAATTAAGAATTAGACAATGACGATTAGTTACAAGACTTACTATTTTTGACTGATGGCATGGATAATTTGCAAACACTGAATTTTCAATTGCAGAGTAAAGTTTATATAATATCTAGCATCTCGCTATGTATATTTAGTTTCCTAATTAAATTACAATTTTTTCAAAAAGGCATTAAAAATAAAACATTTTTATCATTTTCCTCAAATTAAAAAAATTTGTTTCACTATTAAACACAAAAATCTCAACGAGTATATAAAAAAGCTAGAAGGAATATTGACGGTAATCCAAAATAGATTTCAAGACTTGGAATATTTTAAATCGTCTCTTGATTTTTTCTGAATCCACTTGAAACTAACATAATTCAGGGTGAATTTTCTATTTCCAATATAAATATGGCTCAAACATAATCTGGAAATTTAGAATTAATAGAGATGAAAGAAGAATCAATCCTTCAATTAAAATATTCGTCGACATCAATTAATAAACTTTGGAAAGCTGTACAAGAATCAAAGTATCATGAATTAAAAAAGACAGCTTCTTGAATTATTTCAATATTTGGAGCAACGAGTTTATCTGAACCATTAAAATGCGTGAAACCAAACACCCCAATCAGTATTAACTTATGAGCATCTCAAAGAATTACTGAGAAGTGCTGTCACCGATTATTCACCAGATTTTAAGGAATTATCAAGAAAAGTAAAATAAATGTGTTTAATTTTTATTATTTAAATTCAATACACAAATTTTGTACTTTATTTATGCTTTGAATAAATATAATTTATTCAAAAATGTTTAAATTTTTTTGTATACCTTTGAAAACGTATTTAATTGCGGCTCACGATAAATTTCAAATTTTGAAAAATAGCTCGGATTATTTTGAATCTTGGAATATTTAGGACCACCTCTGCAATATAATATGTATACAATGGAAACATTGAATTTGTGATCAGGAAAAAAAGCGATGCTACTTATATGAGACTCCTTTGTAAATGCAATAAAATATATATCATAGATAGGGGACTATGCGAATATGTGTAAAGAAGAAAACTATGAAATTTTCTCAGCACTTAACTACATAGCGCTTCTGTAAAGAATAGTAGAAATACATTCACTTCCCGTTCGATATGTGTGTGTGCGAGCATACTCAAAAAATTACAGAAAGTAATTCATATTTCATGACACTTATGATTGGTTTTATTACTTAATTACGCGTTTAAATATTGATATTGTGGCATTTTTTACAGATTTTGATGCATATTAAGTATCTTTATGTCCCTTAGTAATACAATGTTTCTAATTTTTCCTGCCATAAAGATAGTAAAATATGAAATGGTTAAAAAAAAACCTTGTCGAATTAGTGCTGAATATAGAAATTCATATTACCAGCATAATTTGAGAATTTTTTAATATTATTACCTTAACAATTTTTTATTTTAATTTATTTTAAAGCAACTATTTATTTCAATTTCCACACTATTGAATGAATAGAAGTGAGTTCACATTTTCCGATGCAACAGAGCATGCTACAAATGCTGAATATAACTCTTCTGTGAGTTGAAACCTATATCTCGGAAATCTTTTATTGGGTTAGAAGTTAGTTTCGATAGCTAAATGTGCATATATAAATGTACTGCATTTTAAAAATCAGAACATTGGAAACAAATGAGAAGCAAGTTTATCAGTAAAGTTGAATTATGATGTTTCTTTCTGCCATAAATTATTCATAAGGATTTTCGGATGCTGTATATTACCCACAGCGTTTTTTTCAAGGTTTACCGAGGCTTTTGTCTTGGTGCCGTCAATATGAATATTTTACACGCAGAGCAGAAAAGATATAATAAAACAGAACGTCCGTTTTATATTAGATTTCTATTCTGATTCTAGTTTGTGGTGAAGATAAAAACAGAATCACACGCATTTTGTTTGGGTTTGACAAATGTTTTATTATTCTCAATCTAATGAAGGACTTTTTTTACATTTTTAATATACAAATGCAGCTGCTTTTAGCTTTTAGTAAAACTTCCGCAAATATTCAATAGATAAGTCATTACATGTATTCTGTATACCAGATGTTGCCATTTATAAGTACAAAATTTACCTGCGGTTCATTTTCTAGAAAAAAATAATTTAACAGTTCTTTTAATCATCTACTTTAGAGAATTTTACACTTAAAATATATTTCTCTTACTTCTTTCGTTTTTAGCTGCTTATTTCTGCAGAATGAAGCTTCTATAAATGAATGCAGTTAAGCGCGATTCGCCATTGTGAATAACAATTAAATGAAATAATCGACAACTGAACAATCTTTCTTGCGTAAATTTCAACACAAAAACAACAAGATGAGATTAAAATAACGCCAGCATGAAATGGACACAATAACTTGAGAACTGTTTTAAGACACTGCAAAATACTTTCCCAGAGAAAAGTTCATACATAAAGAGTGTAAATACATTAATATAAAAAAAGACGCAATGTATTGAGACTACGTTGAAAGTTGATACAAGATGTTACAGAATACTTTCCTGGAGAAATGTTCTTACATAACAGAAGAATTAAAACCATAACATAATGACGCCGCAAAATGTATGGACTAAGTCGAAATCGTTTATAAGACGCTACAGACAAAAGGAATTTTCATTTATAAGGTAAGAAATCAAAACCTTAACACAATAACACCGCAGAGTGTATAGACTATGTTAAAAGCTGGTGTACAGAATACTTGCCCCGAGAAGTTTCATAGATAATGGATCATATCTGTGGATGGAGTTTTCAATGTAAACAAAAACTAACCTCAGTTGACCGGATGCCATCTCAAATACATCCGGTTTTCTCTCGCCCCATTGAAAATCAATGCAATCGCAAAAAATTTTATTTAAATATTTTTAGGAATTTATTTCTTTTTTTGGAAATTTTTTTTTATTTTATCCGTTAAAATCATAACTTTTAATAAAAGTGCAATCAATGGTGATCCTGCCTATTTTTTAACTTTTTTTTAACTTTTACTTAAATAATCCTGATGGATTACCATATTTTGCTGGGAATCACTCTTATCGGCGATATTAGGTTCAATTGTTGATGAATAATATATTGTAACCCACATTCAAATTCATGTTATTATTTATGTCAATTGTTAATCAATTTCTTCTTTAACTAATTTTTAATTTTATGCATTTATTCCAAAATTTCAGAAATATATTTTGCGCGCGACTGAACAATAAATCATTTCAAATATTAAGCAAGGTATTATTTGTGTTTACATTTATAGTATTATAAATTGTATTAAAATTTTCTTGATCATGTTAAAATATATGAATTGGTGTCAATAATGAGTAAAACAAAATTGGTATGATGTGTTTATTTACTTGTGTGTGTGTTGTTTATTAATATTTTAAACAAATCTTGGTTTTTATTGCAATTAAAATTTAAGTCTTACTTTTAAGAGTTGATTTAATATATAACTAATAGAATTAAGGATTATAAATCGAGTGCCAATGGAAATTTGAACATTTTCACTTGCAAAAGTAAATTTGTTCCAGCTCGCATATTGCAACCAAATGCTGCGCAATAACTACTACCTTTACTTGCTCTATCTGCATTTCAAAAAAATTTATAGGATAATTATTTTTAAATGAATATTTCTCAAAAGCTATGGAAACTACAGAAAACAAGCACAATGGTATAAGATAATATAATAATGGAATAGCAAGCAGGAAGTTTCGTACCGGAAGTTTTCTCGATCTCCACAGTAGTTGCGCTCTTTATTCTACTCTTTACAGAAACTTCCATCAATAGGTAAAAAGGAAGAAAATCCATAAAATTTATAAACAACTGAATCTACATATGTATAAAGAAAACTCAACAGTCATTTTTCCGATATTCTGGCAAATACATTTTTTGCAAAGCTGTCAGATAAAAAATTGACAAACTATTGCAAATGAATTGAAAACATAAAAATAAACGCCAGAAATTACAATCAGAAAAGAAGAAGAAAAAAAAGTAATAAAGGAAATAAGTTTACAGATATTTATTTGTTGCTTAGTGGAAGTTCTATATTCTGTCTAACCTTGAACTTCACATAAATAATGCGATGATATCAAGTTCTTTTAACTAGACTTTTCTTTTGTTCACTTTTTTTGAACTATTCTATGTACAGAAAGTTAAAAAAATATCGAAAGCGCAATCTATGAGCATATTAAATGTAATTTAGTAATGTTTATAAAGTTTAACTTTCCAAAATAACATGTTTATTTATTTAACAACGTTGATTAATTAATAGATTTTTTAGTTTTATTTATAATTAAAATTTCTTAAATAATGAAAATAAATTACTTTTTGCTTAAACATGCACTAGAAAATTCAAAATAATCAAATATTTGCTAAATGAAACATATTTTTGCATTTGGTTTTATGTAATGCAGGTAATTAGTTATTGTTATCAAGGCAGCTGAAGCAGATATCGTTAATAAATTAAGAATAAAAACTGAAAGTTAAGCCACCAATTTTATCAGATATTTTTTACTACTTTATAACTATGCGGAAAAACATAGCACGTGAGACATTTGTCCCGTTACCTCTCATTCTTTTAGTCTCTCTTATGGATAAGTGCATGACTGACAAATTAACACCGTTAATAATTCGTGTTAAAGAAAATAAGGCATTAAAAATTATATAAGTTTTTCTAATCTGAATAAAAACATTACTTTTTTACTTTACTCAGAAATGATATTATTGATAACGGTGGCTGATTTACTTAAACTGATGCTTTACTTCTACTTTAAACTATAATTTTACTAAATAAATCTGACAGAACTAGAGCAAGGTATACTCTCGTAATTGGCAACCTTTTAAAGCATTTTTGTCGCCAAGCAATTCAAACTATTTTGCCACTTACAAAAACCATACATGTGATGCAAAATGGACGTAAAACAGGAGACAAAACCACACCTGATAACAAAAAATCCGAAAAACAACAAAAAAACAATTTGACAGCACCAAAGGGAAACTGGCAACACTATAATCAAATCAAAGAACACCTGATTTGGCGAGAAATCTCTTGGGGGAATTTATCCCAATTTGACATTTAAGCAGATGCTTTTAGGTACCCTAGAAATATTATTTCAAATTAAATTCCAATTTCCAGCTTAGTTGAACACTAATTTCATTTATAAAGAATTTTCTAAAGTATATTGTTTGTGAGCATGTGCAATTTTTAATTGCAACTTGCAAAATTTCAAAGAAGAAGAAACATTTTTTAATCTTAATTGTTTTTGTGTATATTAATAACAGGACATAAGCCAAGGAATTTCATTTTTTAAAAATATTTATATTTTTAATACTAGAAGAATATCATTTTTATAATATTTTCTGCAAAACGTTTCCAAAATATTCATCGAAACAAATTTGCTTTTTGACCATATGTATGTTTTGTTTTTGCTTTTGTATGTTTTACTTTGTAAAATATATTAATTTAACAAGAAATAACAAAAATTACAGAGGATTGCGCTTATTTTTAAAGTATTTTTATACCTGTTAAGAGAGTTACGTTAAATACATTATAAAAACATTATTAATCTTTTTGAGTGTTGGATATCAATGAAAATAAACAAATTAAAAAATCTGTTTTTATGTAGACCATATCTTTATGAGAATATTAAAAATACATTGACATGAACATAAGAAATACGTCTACATGTTTCTTATTTAATTTCTATAAAACGACGTAAAAAGTGGTGTCAGTTTTATTTTAAAATGGAGAATTAGTAATCTGACATGACAATGTCAAAACACAAGTATGCAAAAAGTTAAACATTTTTTATGATAAGAGTATAAAAAAATCAAAAGATGCTTACACTATTCTAATAACTTTATGCATTCGTTTTTAAAGCAAAACGATTTATTTTATTTAAAAAATATGTCTGGAAGGACAAAGAACTTAATCAATTTTCTTAAAAGTAATGATGTAATGGTAGTTGGATATATTTCTTAGTTTCTACACAATCTGTAGAATTCTATAATAATAAAATTTTTTTATCTGACATGTTTTGACAATAGAAATTTGAAAATTCTTATATCGATATTTTGTACAATTTCCTAAAACGTTTTTATATCTCCTTTGTAACTTTTACGATATCACGTATTACAGCTTGAGTTGAATACAGGGCACAATGCTTTGCATGGTTTATTCAAAATATTCACATACCTGCACATATTTATATTTAAATCCAAAACGTTTTTAACCCGTGGTTCTGACTGAACTCATTCCTGCCTTTTGTTTTCCATAAGCTACAAGTTTTTTTTTTTTTTTTTTTTTTTTTTTTGTTATCAACTATTATTTTAGACTACTTTATATAAAACCACTTTTTTATTTTTAATAACAGTTGGCACTTGGGTGACTTAGCCTTCACCACAACATGGCCAGAAACTGTTACTCATTTATCATTTCCCAGGGGATACCTGTGAACCAAGTCACGAAAGCGAGTAGCATTACCCACGCCATACCACCAAAAACCCATTTAAAAAGTGTGTAATATTCATTTATCATAGCAGAAGAAAGAAAAACACGGTTAGAAAGTGACATCCATGCCGGAACCAGGATTCAAACCTGGGAACCACAGCTCAGGAGTCAGGAACGCTAACCACTCAGACATCGATCACATATGTGGACTTAGAATATTTTGTCTTGCACGTAAAGTATAATATGGACAAACACAATGATGCAGCACTTAAATAATATCAGAAGAGCTTACGTAGATGAGTTGCATAAAAAATGCAATGCATCTATTAAACATATGATGATGGAGCCATCACAGGTAATTAGTGAGACGTGATTGGCTTAGAGTTTACTGACACCAGAACATGAAAGTCATGATTAATTGATATATACTGCCTAATGATCGTCTAATTACTTATACATGGCTTCAAGTTACTAATGCCTGACTGGCTATGTAATCTTTTCCTGTATGATGTTTTTACGCAAATTAATGGCAGACCTAGTGAGACTGTCCAGATCACTTAAATAATCATTGGATTTATGTACTGCTGTTGTATAGAAAATCGAATTCCAGTTGACACTTGGTTTACAGACATTTCTTAAAAGCTATATCTACAAATATGCTTCCATTTGAAGTATGAAGGAATGCATATATTTAAAGAAAGAAGCAACCCCAAAAAGAAAGGAATATCAATGTTTTTGAAAAAAATGTAGCTAAAAATGAAAGAATGAAATATATATTTACAAAATGTATTAGTTGTTCAGTGATATTTTTTCTACATTACTTCAATATTCTATTTTCATTCCGCGCATACGAGGGTTACTCTGAAATTTTTGAGATACGCGCAGACGAGAACTTACAAAATAAAAATAATGGTTTAATTTTAAAATACAAATTATTTTAACACAAAAGACGATATTTTACTGACTTACTTCAACTTGTTTAGCGTAGAATAAATTTTAAACAGAAGAGAAAATGGATTTGATGCGAAACATTTTCGCGCTATGATTTTCTACGATTTAAAAGCAGGATTAAATCAAGAACAATGCGTTCAACGGTTGCAATTAGCATTTGGTGATGAATCTCCAGTTCGTGCTATTGTATTCAGATGGCTTAGAGAATTTAGAAGAAGTCGCAATTTTCTACAGGATGAAGAACACTCAGGAAGGCCGCCGTTGGCAGTAATCCCGGAAAATGTGTCTGCCTTATGAAAAATGTTAATGGATGATAATCGCTGTACCTATCAAATGATATAGAAGGAACTTAACATTATACCCGCAGCCATACACAAAATCATTCATGTAGAATTACATACGAAAAAAGTAGTTTGCCGTTGGGTTCCCCATAATCTAATTGAGCACCAAAAAGAGGAATGTTTTCTTTAGAAGTACGGGATTGGTCAAAGCCATCAAGTTGGAAACTGGTATACCACTAAATGTCTTCCGGAAATTCTACAAGAACTGAATGTTAGGGGACTAATTCTTCACAATGACAATGCCTCTTCACATACAGCCGGATTAACAGTTGAGTTTCTTAAACAAAAACCAATTAAAGTGATCGAACATCCGCAGTATTCACCTGATCTAGCTATGTGCGACTTTTGGTTATTCTTTAATCTAAAAAAAAAACTTACATGGACGTTGTTTTCATTCAGAAGAAGAGATTGATGTGGCTATAAATGCAATTTTCTCATCTATTCCAAGAAATGAATGGCTTGAGGCATTTAATCTGAGGAAAATTCGTCTACAAAGTGCATTGATGCTGGAAGAGACTACTTTGAACTCACCTAAAATTTTGTAAGTATAACTTTAAATACCTAGTCGTATCTCAAAAATTTCAGAGTGACCCTCGTATTTGACTCTAATACTCAACTTTTGATTACAATTTTCATACAGTAATATTTTTCTCTTCACTGTGTTTATAGCTGGAATTATCTTTATTTCCTAATTGCTAATTGGACTATATGTATATATTAAGTTTGTGATGAAAAAGAGTGTATATATTTTGACACAGTGTATCTTTCAGTCTAAACGTCGGAAGGCATTTGTAAAGTATTTTTTAATGTCCACCATATAAACTGCCTTGTTAGAAAACTTTCCACAGATAGTGGGCAGTATTCTCCATGCCGCAAGGGAGGAAATCCGGAAAACTCCCACGCATTCACTCCGCGCGAGAAGTATATGTAAGATAAAAGCTTATTCACACAACCGCTATTATTCAGCAATGTCAATCGGCAGATCTGCAGCTCTAGAGAACACTGTCCTACCACAAACCCACAGCAAACTTAAACATGTGCATATTGGGAAACAATAGTAATATGGAATTCCATTAATTATTTTTTTCCAATGGCAGATTGTAGACAGTTACAACTGCAACAGAGTCTATTAATCTATTGTTCCTTGATACCAAAGAACAGGCCAGACACAGCGTCCTCTTAGCAGCCGAGGCGTTGCCCAGGGTGCACCACAGGGTTGGGTCACCATCGCACCCTCACACATGACCCGTTTATAGGGTAGGCATCATTCATACTTCATTCACACACACACAAGGAAAGGACAAAGACTGGATAGAGAGAGAGAAAGTACATTCATGCCTGAGCCGGGATTCGAACCCAGGTCCTTCCTATCCATAGTCAGGCACGCTGACCACTAGACAAGTTGGCCGGCGTTTCATTAGTTATTGTGCAGGGTAAATATCTAAATAACACAGATGCTGTATAATCCAGCATGCCAAATTATAAGTGTGGTGCTTTTTTTGGTGGATTTTCTTATTTTTCTATAGCAGCCTGGTTTGCATTATGCCATGAAGATGGAGACTTATAAAAATTATGTAGAAAATTTTATTTTAAAAATCCCAGTATTTACGTAATCGCAGAACCTCCCAATACGTCACCTTGACAACATTTCTTCATCGCCAAAAATTTAAGAATTTAACATGCTGTATACTGCATCAGTGCCTAACAATATAATTGCTTATAAATATTTGATAATATTAAATATTGGTCTTTTAAAACACTATTAGAATCATTACGGATGTGTGAATTTCTTAAATTATTTTCAAGAAATATTCATACAAATAATGCTTTTTGTTACTAATATTTTAATTACATCGTGCTCAATAGAAAAACTACATGTTAAGCGTATTAAATATATATCTCATAGTTTCAAAATGTTTTATTACTCTAATCCATTGTGCATATTCACAACTGGTTTATTTGCTAAAATTATGCGCATAAATGTTTTTCAGAAACAATGCTGCAGCACAAATGGACTATATATTAGAACTTCAAACTGTAACTTCCGAAAAGTTCCATTTTTTTATAATGCGCTTTTTCTTTGTATTGTATCCATTATAATAAAGTTTGGATTTGCTTACCATGTAAGATATTTTACTTGCATTGTTTCATAATTAAACTCAAAGTTCACAAAAATATTTTAATAACAGACAGCTTTTTTTTTAAATATTGCTTATTATATTAAAACAATTATGGATTTAAGGCCTTTAATTCTTGAAGAGGACCATATTGAGAGCAAAATTATGCAAAAAGTGTAAAATGTAAATCGAACTAGCCGATTTGAACTGACTATAAAGTTTATGTTTTCTTATTGCTTTCGTTTTGCTATTTCCTTTTTTACGTTTTCAGTTTTTGAAACGATATTGTTAGACTTTAAAATTTAAAAACGAATTATTTAGAACAGGTAATTTTCATGATCTAGAAAAACAGTACAAATTGAAAAATTATAATTAAAAAAATCCTTCTTTATTACTGATAAAAATTATGAATGCATTTTTTTTCATAGATGGACACTCAGACATTTGATGGTTAATTTCAACTTGTTTGCTCCTGCTCGAACAAAACTGTTTCATTGCAACAAGCAAACTCATGGACAAGTCGGATTTACGATGCCATCTTAATAAAATCTGTGACGTAGATGAAACGTTACCTGACGTCCTGTATATTTTAAACCAATGAAAATTGTAATAAAGTGGCATAATCATGATCTCAACTTGAATGAAAGAAACAAACACTTTATAATTAATAAGAAAAATTACAACATATCCTAAAAAGTAATAAAATATTTGATGTGTAAATATCTGGTTCATCAATATGAAGAAAGGTAGCAAGAAATTCCTCACCAGTTTTGAAGTAAAATTATAACAACATTCTACATTAATAATCAATAATAGTATTCAAGGTAATAATAGTAAAATACATAGAAGTAATTATATTATAATTCACAGAATAATATAACAAACAGTTGAATATGCTTGAATATCTAATGAACATTTTAATCAAAACGTGACAAGAAAATAAACGTTATTTAGGGTTAAAATAGTTATTATGTAACTTGCAGAAAATAATTCTGTTAATTAATGTAAAAAATGGTTATAGCTTAAGTTATTAAAATATAGCAGATGCACGTTTTTACAAACTCGAGGAAAAAATTTTTAAAATTGAAAGTCCGTAAAATAGAATAAAGTAGGATTTTTTTAAAAGTTAATTTTGTTTGCAAACTTCTCTTTTTGTAAATAAAAAACTATTGAAAAAAGATTTTCATTATTTGTATTCAATAAAAAAAATGGCATGCAAAATAAAATCAATGCTTAGAAATAATTTCTATTTTCATTTTGTTAACGAGAAATCAGGGACTGTAATCTTGTTCAATTTTTCTTTCAAAACTGCATTTTTAAATACATTCTACCATTTTTCCCACTTGAAGTATTAAAGAACTTTATAGTTGTTGTTTTCGGGAAAAAAATAAAAAATTATAATCTATTCTGATGATCGTTAATCGTTTTTCTTCTTGTACAATAACTGAAAGTTTTTTTCTCCACTCTTATTCATTATGTTTTCAAGAATTTCGTCATCTAATAGGACTTCCGTGCAAATGGCATCTAAATACATACTCCAAACATCTTGTGAAAAAATTTTATTTCGTTATTAGGAGTGGGTTTTTATTTTACAATTCGTATAAAAGTTAATCAGTAAAGTATTCGGGCAAAAAACTTATTGTATTTTTTCAGTGGGTCTTTCATAAGGTCTGTCTGTAAAATTATGTTTTAGACATATTTTCCTTAATATCCTTCAATCAGAGATTGACAAGCGCATTATGCCTTGGATGTCAGTTTTCTATGGTAGCTTCAAGTCTACACTTTGCCCAAACACTCTACGATGTTTGCATTAGAACTGTTAATTATATGCTATAAATTGGAAATTAGATAAGGTAGAATAATTTTCTACCTTATCTAATTTCCAATTTATAGCATTTCAGCATAATTCAATTTACAGCATAATGCATTTCTTAAAGTATTTGGTTTCCAATACGAATAGAGCAATTATTCACAATTAAAAAAATTTAGCAACTCTCGAATAAAAAAACTGTTATTCCATATTACTCAGTCATAAAATCGAGTAAAAGACTGACAATACATATTACTCTGTCATAAAGTCTAATAAAAGTCGTCAATCCATATTTCTCAGTTATAAATTCGAATGAAAAATTATCAATTCATATTACTCAGACAAAAAGTCTATTTAAAGTCGTCAATCTATATTTCTCTACTGTAAAGACGAATAAAAACGTTCAATCCATATTACTCTCTCTCTCTCTCTCTCTCTCAATCTTAAAATTGAATAAAAAATTATCAATCCAAAGTATTCAGTTATAAAATCGCATAAAAATTTATCAATCCATATTACTCAGTCATCAATTCAAATAAAAAAAACCTTGAATTCTTATTACTAAGTCATAAAGTAAAAGAACTAAATAAAAAAATTGAAAAATAAAAAATGTTTAAAAATGAGTTCCAAAAAGAGATTTTTCAAAATTTCGGTTCTTAAATGGAAAAATTTGAATGGTCTGTGTTTATAGAATCAACATTGAAACCAGCCATTAATTAAATTAGTTCGTAAAACAGTGAGAGTTCGTAAATTAAAAACTTATTAAAACGAGCTTCTACCGTGCATGAGATAGAAATAAAAATATAGTATAATTAGAAGAGTGGTGTGTATAATTAATATTATAGTTAAAAATAATATTAATTATTTGATTTGGTGTCGTGTCGTATTCGATTGAAGTCATATCAAATCCTTCCATGTACCGAAATCATAACCTTGGCAATGTGTACAATTTTGTTATTATGGAGACTTCCCTGAAAGGGAAACTCGTCAATGGTCTGTGATTTTCTTATGATGGCCAGACAGTTAAAAATATGCTCCGGGATGACTTCCTGATCAGGGCAGTTCCGACATGATTTGTAAGATCTGGTGCCGTCTGTATTTATAGCCATTTTACAGAATTGTTGGGTCTGGAAATAGTCCTGGTGATATTCATGTGTTCAATGTTGATCCATTTTGCTGTGTTTTTCTTTCAGTTGCAGATTTATTATTTAATTTATATCCAAGAAGGGGAAATCATTGCTTTCAAGGATAATAAGGTGGATAATTTTTACGTATCTAGCATAATTATTCTAGTTATTAATTGTATAAGAAATATCGATCGTGATTGTTTCAGGTTACAGCTGAAATCTGAGAAGAAATTATATTCTGGTTACTATTAAAGATTTCTTATAGCACAATCGGAAAAATTTAGCCATCTCTAAAGATTATTTAAAAAATAGTGAAAGAGAAAAAATACAGGGTTATTACGAAAGAATCATCAGGTTTTCAAAGCTTTCGTTTCGGAACATAATTAGGTTACAACAATGAGTTGTATATGTAAAGATACCAAAAATAGAGTAAAGAAGATTGACGTCCATACACTGCAGATGTTCAGTACGTTCTCCTTGAATGATACAGCAGATGTTAAGGTGATAGTTGTCATCTCCATTACTGAACTTGGTCGAGTATACAATCGTGCTAAGGTTTCACAGCTAAGCCAAAAAGTTAGGAAATGCTGGTACCCCAAAAGAAAATGTCAAACGATGTAGGTCGGGTGGTCTTGATGGCCATGAGAACAGTATCTTGTCATTATGGCCCAATCAATCAAACCGTGGTTGTGGAAACCACGATGGATGGATCGATCGGCCATTATGATTTACCTCTTTCTACCAGTGCTGGTGGAACTCCATCCTCTTGGTAAAGGAAACCGTTGATATCGTGTTCCAATTGAGGAAATAATCATTTTTGAAGTAAGTGTAGTTAGGAAGTACCCATCGCATTGATATAGACATATTCCTCTTCAATTTGATTTGTTTGAAAATCATGAGATCCGATATTTTATACTCCCAAAAAACTCCCAGATTTACAGAAATTCATAATGAAACTGCAATATACTAGCAGAATGTATACATTTCTATATATAAAAAAGAATTAGTAGCTATCATTATATTCTGATCCCTATGAAGATCATTCGAAAATATCACTTTAATTTACAGATGTTTCAATTATTTTTATACCCACCTGTATAATTACGAACTTGAATGATACATATGATTTTTATTTTTAACCATGAAAATTGGTAGTTTTTTTCGTTCCGAATGAGATCATGATTTAGCTCCTTTATTACAATTCTTATTCGTTTAAAATGTGAATGAAGTCAGTTAATGTTTCGTTTTCATCATATCGTACTGAGGCAGGGTCGTAAAACCGACTTGTGGACGAGTTTGCTGCCTACCTTCAAATCGCATTCTTCAAGCGGCAGCGGTAAAACAAGGTGAAGCTCGCTATCGAATGTCTGAGTGTCGTTATAGTGGAGAAAAGAAACCCAATTCATAGTTTTTACCAGTAATAAAGAAGTATTTTTAATCATAATTTTTTCCGTTTGTAAAAGATTTCAATATCATGCATTTCACCTGTTGTTCTAAATAATTAATTTTCAAATTTTCAACTCCTTAGGGATATTTCTTCTAAAATTTAACAGAATGAAAAGCATTATGAAAAAGACAAAAGAAACTTTATAATTAATTTAAATTGGCAAGAAAAATTAAATCTTTTCATTTTTCATTTATTATTGTGTTATATTTTTTTCATTCTATGAAAATAGAGAAAATATATTTTCTTTGAAAACAAATTTTAATAATTATAATACTAGGATTTATTAAAAGTGTAATATTACATTTCAAGATTCGCAAATTAACATCAATGTAAATTAATAAAATATTTTAAATAAAACTATTTTATATATATAAATTTAAAAACTTAGCATTAAATTCAACGTATATTCTGCAGTAAAATTGGAGTTTTCTTGTAGTAAAAAGAAAATATTAGATGATTTTGATGTTCTCAAGAAAAATTCAGCATTTTTTTAAAATAAGAACTTTGGAAACTCACTTTAAGTTATTCATCAAAAATGCAGATAATGTAACGTTATTTTCTTTATTTCCTTTTGTTAAAATAATTCATGGTTTGTTTTCTCTGCTCTTTATTGTTTTAGCTTTCAAATAACTTTAAAACTTATCTTTTTATTCATCGCCACGAATTTGCTTCGTTATCAGAAGGTGAAAGTAAGAAAGAAAAGTTAACTGATGTGAAAAGAATGATTCGTATTATATCTCATTACATTTTCACAATAGTTTTTTTAGCAATGCATATTCACAATAAAAATCAATTCAGACACTTGAAACATAAAGAATATTTCATTTTCATTCGATGAAGAAAAATACTAAAATCTTGCATTTTTCTACACATTTTAACCAACTAAAATTAATAAATTAATTAAATTCTTGTTAATGTATTTTGGCATCGTGCCTTGAAAAATTTAAATGCCCTACTAATTCGAAATGGCCGAATTAGTAGGGTAGAATTACTAGTGGTACGGCGAAATGGCCGAATTAGTAGAATTACTAGTGGTAATCATCGGCTTTCCGTACAAAAGAGCTGGGTTTAATTCCCAATGTCGCCAAAGACCCACCGAGTACATGCGATATTCTTGCTCGGTAAATCTGTGGAATCGAAAGCCCTGTAGTCGGTCGTTGAGTAATTAGCGTGGGTGTAATGATCTAGGAAAATTTTTGTCCCCCTCCAGATCAAAAGTCAAAATTGAGGGAGTGGTGCCATCTATCGGAGGAGTCTTAGGGAAATGACAAAATTTTACCAAGTGTCCAAGTACCATAAGTAACATCAACTACCTCGAAAACCAGTCATGGAGTTCCTAGGAATCAGAAGACCTGCGAAGAAATGGACGAGAACCTCGTGTTTGCAAGGACACAGGTGGCAAGAAGGGAGCAACTGTTGCAGTGTGAGCGACACGGTGTGGCCTCTTTCGTAAATAAATCTGAAATACATTAACTTTCTTGCAAATTAGTGAATGTAATAAATTGTGTGTAAATTAGTCAAGAAGTATTTCGTAGCAATGAAGTTATTTTTCAGCTAAAGAGATTAGACTTGCTCTCATGAACTAATCAACTTTTATAGCAGAGCCCTGTCCTCCAGGGCAGGTTTTCCTCTGTTTCATTCATATCCTCAGTATTTTTCTGTTGTTATTAGTGTAGATCAACGAAATGGCACGAGATTTCAAAAAATCACTAAACAATGCTCATTTTGGTGTAAATATTAAATCTCCATTGAAATATGTGTATTTAAAGAATATTTATAAGCAGAAATAATAGAAGTTATCCGTATAATGTCCAGTCCAATAATTTCACATCAAGAACATTTAAGAGTTTTTATGAACAGAATGTTGCATTTAAGAGTCCCAATGGAGGAAACCTTGAAACAAATATTTTAAAGTCAATCACGTAAATTGCTTCACACTAGCACTTTTTCATTGACACTTGGCAACACTTTCTTACAGCAAGAGAGAAAAGCTGGAAAACTCACAATCAACCACCAGGAAAAGCAGCCATGTGAAAGGCAGAAGCTTTCTCTCATTATTTCACAGGAGATGGGATTAAAGCCGAGACATTTTGCTGTAAAAAACATTATTTATTCATTAAGTCATGGCAAAACTAATGAAAATATTCCAACACGAATGCTTACATCAGAAGCACAGCATCCATTTTTCATTCTCCGGCAGTGGATGGGATCGAACCCGGGACCTTTCGCTCATAATTCTACTATTAGGTCACTGCATGCTAATAATAATATAATGGGTCTACAATGAAAGAAAGAAGCATAGTATTCGTCTCTCATTATTCTATAGGGGATAAGATTGGACCGGGTACCTTTCGATGTTATAAGAGCATTTTTCTACCGATAAGCCACTGCGAAACCTGACATAGATGTTCTATTTAATTTAACAATCATGTGAAAATTTCCTATTTAATTTAACAATCTCATGACCAGAATAAATGGAAAAAAGGATATTTTCTGTCCAATACTCCCGATACTGAATAACTTGATTAAGTTGTTGTTGTGTGCTTTGTACCAGCTAGGGTGACAAAATTGAGAGCGCACTGCTCCACTTTTCCGACTGAATCCAATTTTGGTGTTGAGTCCGACTTCGTCAGTACACACATGCCATAGGTACCCGCTTATAGGCTGGGCAACTATTCGCAACCCATTCGTACAAGGAAAGGATACTGATAGGAGAGACAGAAAGTACATCCATGTTCGAACCGGGATTCGAACTTAGAATCTCCCTATCCACAGTCAGGCACGCTGACCACAAGACAGGGTGGATGGCACACACTTGTTTAAGTAATATCTGGAAATATAAGCACTTAAATTTTTCACTGTATTAAAACTTTTCACACAAATATCTTAAAAAAATTCAAAGTAATTATACATTACCGAATCATACAGTACAATTCCTGTCTGTCGAAGATGTTTACATATATATATATATATATATATAGATAGATAGATAGATGTTTATATATATGTGTGTGTGTGTATCTATGTATGTATGTATAACTCAATTATTACTAAGCTATATATTTTAAGGAATCATACAAATCGATGTGAAACGTGCAATTGTAATGTTAATTAATGTAATAATAAATGTTTAATGTGATTATTAATACATAAATTCATTCGAAAACAAGTATTTAATGGAGTAAAATGGTATAAGCATGATATATCCATCCTCTCAACAGATTTCTCGTCCTATCTCGCGTCCTTTGTTTCCATTATAGTGTTGTCATTTCTCCGTTTGGTGTTGCAAATTTGAAATTTTGTAGATTTTGGTAATGTAACTGAGATTTTTATTATTTTTAGCTACGCGTGTATAAATAGAACGAAAAATACTTATTCTTTAAATTTATAAATATAACACACGTACCACTTATAAAAATAGTACATTTAGCCTTGCAAAATTAATATCCTATAACGGAAATTACTTGTTAAAACTCAATTATAATGTTATTTGAAATTTCAAAAATTGTATATATTGCAATCTCTTTTCTGTAGAAATCCGCTCTTCTGTAGAATAATCTTTGCAAGTCATAAAATTATTCCAGGTTATAAAATGTAACGTTTCTGTCATAAAATCATTTTTTATCAAACGTATCTTGTATAAATTCTAAAAAACGTGAACTGGATGAAAATTATTACTTCTGACCTGTAAAATAGGCAAGTTTTACGATTTACATTTACTTATTCATAAACTCTTTTCAAAACACCTATCTTTTTTTTATATTTGTTACTTCAGTCAAAATAATATATTTTAATTTCACATGTGCAGTTTCACATAATAATGCGTGTTTTTCCTTTTTTTTCTAACGCTATGTTAATACACGATTACTTTAGTGAGACTGTACCAAATAGCTCTAGAAAAAGTCATAAATGCTGAATAGTTTTATTTTTATTTTTACGCAAAAAGTTATCATGGAATACTTTTTCAAAATAACATGATAAAGTAATCATTAATCAGATTAGTAATAGTTATTGCTCAATTTTTAGAGATTTTATTACATGTGTTTAAAGAGTGTGCAAATGGTCTCGAACTATCTTCTTGAAAAATACGAAATTTTTTCATTTCATAGAAGATTAGTTAAAAATAAAAAATATTCAAATAGCGATAAGTTATTATTTGAGTTTTTTAAATGATCAGAAAATATCAAAGAAAGCTCTTTAACAGTCTTCTTTCATTTCGAAGAATCTTTAACCAATCAAAAATATTAGTCATAAAACTAATTTTTTGAATATTTGCACAATATTTTAAAAAATAATGAATTTTTTTAAAAAAATAATAATTAATTGAGCTTGCTTTTTTTGATTTTATGTATTTTTCACGTATTTTTTATTCCTTACTGATATATTATTGTTCCAATTTGTATCAGCCATTCCAATCGACCTAACTGTCGTCCATCAACCTAGACAGAATGTAGTAAATCCATCAATATTATAATTTCCAGTTCAGATGAATCCATGGTAAGACGGTATTTGATTAGATAACCATGTCTCGCGGGATCGAATCTGAAGCAGGGCGGGGGTGTTTGTGATTGTTTGAAATCCGCCTTATCCGTAACTAACCTTTAAAATGGCATTCATGTGGTTATCGTAGAGTAAAAAGTCAACTTCTATGAAATTATTATTATACAATAAATTCCGTTTTTAAATTATTCACTGCCGAACATTTTAATATTTATGTGGGTTTAATACTTGTTTCTAATTATGTGGTAAAAAGTGAATGTTTTTGTTAACCCTTAGTTAATCTATTGTTTATAATTCAAAATTACCTTATTTTATGAAAAATCAGTCAATAAATGCGCCAAAATATTTATACTATGCAAAACATTTTCTTAGCTTATTTATTTTATTACAAAATATTTTAAATTTATTTAAACGAATGACGCTCTGTATTATGGACTCATCATTGTGCCAATAGAGATTTCTTATGGTAAACCTCTGGATTAGGTATGGATTAGAGAATCTGAGAAGAATTCAATATCTTACATTCTTAAGCCTTTACTTACCTTATAAAAGAACTAAAACTATAAAATATTATTTTATGACAAAATTTATTTTAAGACTAATTTACATGAATGGCGCTATGAATTAAGGCTTTCGAATCACAGGGTCATTACACTCTCTAATAATTATCCTGAGTCGGGAATCTAAAAAGAATTCCTCAATGTCTTATATTCGATAAGCTTTATTTACTTTATAAGAGAATAAACATAAAATAATATGCTACAAAATATTTCAAATTAATTTATTTAAATGGCGCTCATAATTATGAAATTTAAATAATTGGGACATTGGACCATTTTTATACAATAAATTATAAATTATAATTAATAATAAATTATAAATTATAATTAAATAAATTATAATAAGTTTGATTAGAGAACCCAAAAAAAGGTCCCCAATGTCTTATACTTGGTAGAGTATCCGAGAAAATTTTGTATTTTGAAATATTATATGACAAAATATTTTAAACTAATTTAAATAATTGGTGCTCAATATTACAAATTACGAATCATTGCGTTTTTGGAACATTTTATTACTAACTTGATTAGGAAATCTAAGAAGAATTCCACAGTGTTTTATATTAGATAGGCTTTACTTATCTTATAAGAGAATCAGAATAGAATATTATACGATAAAATATTTTAAACTAATGTACACAAATGGTGCTCAGATCTTTCGAATTATGTATTAAACCCTCTTATAAACGCCCAGATTAGGTAAACAGTATTCCCCGAGTCTTACCATAAATAGGCTCTACTCATCTTATGTAGTGGGAGGAAAGGATAAACCTTCTCTCCCTCCATATAAGATGAGTAAAGCCCATAGGATAAATACGATATGGCCTGGTTAGGAAAGACGTCATGGTCATTATCAGAAAATATTGATTTCAAATCCATACTTTATCGAAGATTGGCTACATTCACTACGGGTGTATGACAAACAGGTCGTGGTTGCAATGTCCTCCAAGTGAAAGGAGCTGTCAAGTCTCAAGGCTCATCTGCTTACAAGTTTTAGATTAACTACCTTCGAACATTTCCATTGATTGAATCAATTCTTAAATAGAATCAACGCTTATAGGCACTAATTGATTGAATCAACGCTTATAAGCCCTTGTTACCGAAATTGATCACCATTACTTACCTATTAATATTAATAAAAACATACCTTTCTTACATTGAAAAATTTTGTCGTTTAGATTTATTCATTTTTATCTAGACTATATGCTTATTTCATTCATTACACTTATAAAAATGTATTATGAAATTTTAAAATGAAGCTCTTCATTTTCTTCTCAACATAGAACTAAATATGTGTGTCTGTATGAATCGATATGCATTGTTCAGTACCGTGGACGATTAAAAATTAATTACGATAAGTTGTAAAGCAACAAAAGTATCAATGCTTTCTTGAACTTCATTCTTTTACATGTAAATAGGCTATTTCAACCCCATTTCATTATTTTTGGTTAGTATTTAATTTGATCCATTAAAATGTTAATAGAAAAGGGTTTTTAAAATATGCACAGTTTGATTCGTCAAATGGAGTAATGCTTACACAACAGCGATTGTTTTGTTCCCTCTTTTACGGGTGAGAATTAAGTTTAACGGATTTACACAGTTTCAAATGGACTCAGAACCAGCACAAATATACAAGTCCGAGGAACCGAGCTGGCAGCCAAGAGGTTAGCACTCTTGCTTTCGGTTCAACAATTCGTGGGTTCCAATCCCACCTTGGGTATGGATGTTTGTAGTGGTTCAGAGCCCCCTTGAATCCGTAGGTCCCGGTCTGATTAGCCTTCGTGTGCAAAAAATGACCGTTGAACGACAAACAAATCAAACACAAGTCTGAGGTTCCAATCTACGAAGTGTTGTTTCAAAGATAAATGTGTTAATGCTAATCTACAAGTATGGAGACTTCACATCAGGTCTAAAAAAAATGACAGAGTTGTTTGTTCTAAGGAACATTCCAACGTTATGAACTTTTAAAATCTTGAAGATATTAAAGATATGATTTTCTATAATTATAGCTAAAAATTCTGTTAATTATTTCTTTAGATAAGCTCAAGTTGTATAGAAATGGGATTTGAAATATTGTGCTTCATTTAAATTTTAAAAAGATCTTTCTTAAAAGACATGTTAATTAGCACTCTGGCTTAGCTCGAATCCTATATTATACATAAATAATTGCAATGATTTTGGGTTTGAATACACTTTAAACAGTTTGGCCTCGTGTAATTAGTCCTCATGGGGAAAAAAGACCGTAAGTGGCAAAGAAATCAAATAAAACTTCCTTTACATAAGATATTTTACTTTCCAATATATGTTTTCTAAATTAAAGTAGGAATATTTATAAACGTGCATTTTTATTAAAACACATCAACCAATTATTTATTAACCAGATATTTTAACACCATCGCTTCCGAATGTGAAAAATTAGTTACTTTGGATTAAACTTATTATTTATTTTAAGAAAATATTTATAATATTTTACAACAATTTAGTTTTAAATGATATAAAAATATTTTCTTAGTTTCACAATATATTTTCGATAAAAAAAAAAGATCTAAAAATTATTAACTAGCAAATAAAGGTAAATAATTATATTTCTTAAAAATAAAAAAAATTGTTTTATTGACATAATCAAAAAATTATTAATACATAATTTTAAAGGTTCAATCAGAAAAAATTGCGATTGGAATCAATTACTTTAAAAAGGATTTTTCTTATTTTAAAATACTTTAATTCACTGCAAAAAATTTTTTGCTTCTTAAAGTCAAATTTTACATTTTTATTTTGCCTACTGAAAATTATATATTACTATAATATACGAAAAAGAAGAAAATAGATATAGCGTGGAGGATTTTTCATACCAGTTAAGAAAAATATTTCTCCTTAAAGACGTTTATATGAAATATAAATGAAGTAAAATCTTCTCGTTCTTTCCAATAAGCGAAATGTGCCTAGCTAGGTTTGAATTTAATTAATAACGACTAATAATAAAAAATGTGTCAGAAAAAATTACATTACTATTACTAGTTTCATGTTATAGTTACATATTACCAAAACACAAAAATAAAAATCGGCTTTTAGTACATTTTGTCGAGTATTTGAAAATATTTCTTTTAGTGATTACAAAAACTCACGAATTTTTCCCTCGTTGATTAAAAATTATAATTTTTATGCGATAAAATAAAAGAATATACAAGATTTTTACTAATGCTTTTGTACATTTTGATTTTTAAGGTTCATTTCTAAAATTTGTTGCATTTTTATTTTTAAAAAATGGATTTTGAAGAAAAAGGAGAAACACAAGCACATGAAACTTAATATAGGTATTGTGTTTGTAATCGCAAATAAATAAAAGTTCCGTATATATATATATATATATATATATATATATATATATATATATATATATATATATATATATATATATATATATATATATATATATATATATATATACACTTAGGGTGTGATAAAAATGAGACCTACCAATGTTAGACATGAGTAGCACTTATAATAATCCACGCAGCCTGTCTAAAAAGGCTTGGTATGACCTCATAAAAGTTTTCCATCATTGTTCTGTAAGAAGGTCTAGAAATAATTTTCGGCGTTCCATCCTCATTCTCGAAAAAATATGGGCCGATAGCTATATTGGACACTCACCGCACCAAACAGTACAATTAGATGAGTGCAACTGATGCTTTTATGTTGGCCTTTAATTTTCAGAACCCCAAAATCGACAGTTTTACTTGTTAACTTAAGCATTTAAATAGAAATTCTCTTCATACGACATATCAAAACATTATTTAAGAAAATCTATTTGTGAATTTAATTGAATAAGATGAACAAAAGCGTATTGTATTCACATTGGTGGTCTGCATAATCAACTTTACAGTGATTTAAAATCAGGATTAATGACATTTTACAATTATTAAAAACACTATAATCAAAATTTTGAAATAAATGTGACTTTTATTTTTAGTTAGTCAATGACCAACATATTGATACATGTCTCATTCCATGAGGTGAAAGTGTTGATATAAGAAATAGCAGACAACAGAATAAATATTTTATTTATATAATAATTTTTAAGAAAATCTCTAATAATAATAATTAATAATCATAATGTAAATATTTGTATGAATACCTTATTTCTGTTAAGTTACTTGTTTTAGTGTGTTATTAACGTTTCATTGTTGAAATTATTGTCTAAATAATGCTTACTCTAGGTAAAAATTGGTTAACGGAGCTGAGAAATAAATCTGAGGCATCTTGGCAACATTTGGCATTATATTTAGTAACTTGGCGTCATTTGGCGACCAAACGTAAATTGCCATTTCTGAAGCTTCAAATCGACAGAGCCAATGCTTACTTTTTCTGAATGTCAAATGTCTGCGATGTCAAATGCTTACTCTTTCTGAAAATTTTCTTGGAGGTATATATATCGGCCACAGCCGAGAAGCGAGTTATCAGTTCTGAAAATGGGTTTGGTAGTTAAGTTATTTGTTAAAATCAGAATGTAGCTTTAATTTCGATTTATTTTCTACATGATATAGAAAATGAAATATTTTGTCAACACTGAAAATTTCTGTTTTGTTCGGTATAAATTAAAATATTACAGAACAAGAATCTATTAAAGTTGTTTTTAAGTTTTTAAAATATTAAAATTTCAATAAATCCTGTTACGTTTATTAGTATTAGTTTTAATATACAAAATGATCTTTTTAAGGTGACAGTGCTTGGAGAATCCTGTAGCGCTATCTAATAACGACACCTAACTTGGTATTTAAACTAATATCAAAATGTTAAAAATAAAAAATGCTCCAAAAATTGCCGTTAGGTCATTTTATGGCGCTGATGTAGTTTACAATAACGAGAATCAGCGTAAAACACTGGTATAAAATAAAAATGCAAATGTTGTGCGATGACAGTGCCAATAGGGACTATAAAAGCAAGTATAGTAGACAGCTCCGACAAATAATCTCAGCTGAAGTAAACGAGCTCCAGTGGCCATGCCTCTCACGTTACCGCAAAGTGCGTTTATGTTGGTGGAGTATCAAATTTGCCTTTTCTAAAGAAAAACATAACGAAGAGAGTGCGGGATATTCCTCGTATGGCTGTGGAGAACTTTGGGCACAGAATGCATGGTGTTATTTCTGAAAACGGTGCTCACATTGAATGTGATCTAATTCCTCACCGGGGAAATTAATGTAGTAAATAAACATTAATAATTTAACTGTACAATTGTATGTGCTTGTATTTTTCTTTTCTCACATTTTATACATTGTAAAGCACCACAAAATGCCCTAGTGACGATTTTTTTTACAAATAAATGTTTTTTCACGGAATCCTTTTTTTCGTATCTCGAATAGTCTCAATATCAAGTTTCGTACCATTTCGGCTATAAGTTGCAGGATGCTGCAAGCACTTTAAAAGATATCAGCCTGTATCTTAGACACATCTAAAATACTCAGATTTTATAGTACAATTGAGCAATTTATGTGCATATTTTACATTAAAAACAACATTTCAAATAATTTAGAGACATTTTGAAGAGATTCTCGGAGAATTGTGGTTAGTTGGAAAAAATAAATATTTCTGAAAAATTTCATAACTAAGTTCTTAGCTTCTGACAAATTTCAAATTTTATTTCTTTTCGTAGATTCATTCATATGATAAATCATTTAATATTATGCGTTGCCGTATTATGATCTATATGTATAAGAACTTAGATTATAATTTATCATATATTTGTCACATTTATGCATATATATATATGACAAATGGAAGTCATAATCATATTTAAACAAGTAACTAGTAGGATATTCTCTCAATTGGCAACTTTACAACTTTTTCATTGCCAAGCCGAACGCGGGGAGGAATTTTAGGAATGGGATATTTCCGAAGGTCCGCCCAATTGAAACTGAAATGCTGAACAAAAAATTCAAATGCTGTTGCCACCATATATATCATGAGTAGAAAAACAGTATACATGACACAAAAATGACGTACAACAAAAGAAAAAACCGAACCTGGCAACAGAAAAATCCGAAAAGCAACAAAAACTCAAATTGACAACACTATAAACAAATCAAAAGACGCCAGATTTCGCGAAAAATCTCTGGGGGATAATCTATCATACTTATGCTTTAAAAATAATATTTTTAATAATATATTTTAAACAATTCATATTACAAAATAAAAAATTACAAAAATTTATGAAATATTAAAATGTTTATTATCATGCAATATATTCTGCTTTAAGATGCAAATGTTAAATTTTCTATTCAGTGAAAATTTCTCAATCAGTTTATTCTTTAATATTAAATAAAATATGAAATTTATGTAAAGAAAATATTATTTCAAGATTCCTTAGATAATTAAAATGTTATTTTTTATAAAAATTTTAATGAATGCGTGACCCCACTTGAAAAAACATCCATGTACATTTATTTGAAAATAAGTCTCTGAATACACGTAAGATAATTTTTTAAACTGTTATTCATTTTCTTGCAAAAATTATTTCGAGAAATGTTTCACCTTATATTTTAAAATTGAATAAATTTTTCACAATATAAAAGGTACTACACAGTTAAATTTTATTTTCCTATGAAAATAAGGGGACAACATCGGTAAATTCGAAATTCAAATATGTTATTTTCAAAGATTCTTCGAATAAAACAATTTAACATTAATTAATTTCAGAACTCAAATTTTTTAATATTGCTTTGAATCATGAAAACGCAATATATTGTAAAATTTATGTGAATAAATCCTTTTTCCCGGAAAGTATCACGTCATGAACACGAAATATTAAGTATGTGTCAACATAATGGTACAAAAATATAACTGAAAAAGAAAAGTATAAGGATTTATGCAATATTTTTCTGTAATTAGTCTTATATATAACCATATTGATTATTACTGTTTCTAAGCCTAAAATACGTAAAGTTATTTACTTCAAAATTTCTTTTCTTTTTTTCAGTTATTAATGTTTGAAATGTATAAGAAGCGTATGAGACCTGTTTTACTGCTTGCTATGGAAACTTGGACCGTAAATAAAGATCTACTGTGATCACAGGATATGTTGGAGAGAAAAATCTTCAGAATAACTATGGCCCAGAGCAGGAAGGAAGAGCCAGATACAATGTTTAACTGTACTGGCTCTATAGACAACCGCAAATTACTCAAATCATTCATAGTAACGATGGCTTGGTCATGTATGGAAAAGCCCAGATGATAATAAAAATCTTAAAAAGAAGAAAACCTAATAGATCCCGGACTAGAGGAAGACCACCTGCTAGGTGGTTGTGTGACACAAGAGTAGACCTAATTACTTTAAAAATCAAGAATTAGAGAGGAATCTCTTATGACAGGAAACACTGAAGGGAGCGTGTGGTTGAGGCAGCCAATGCCTGTAAAGCAGTGATTCTCAACCCTTAGGTGGCACACTAATGGGGAGCACGAGCATATCCAAGAGAAAATGTTATTCTTAAAAAAAACTAATTAAGTGACTGAAAGGAAAGAACACACACATACAAAACAAAATACATTTCGACATATTTAATAATTAACTTATTAAATTAATAACAACTTACTAAATTAAAAACAAATTTAATAAGTATTAGTGACTTCCTTGGACAGACTTTCAAAGCAAAGTGTTTCGAAGGAGAATTTAATATTAGAAATAGACACTCTCAATTCTTTTTCTATATTTAGGTGAGATCTATATTTTCTTTTCAAAGAAGCCACCGCAGAAAATCCAGTTTCACAAAAGTAAGATGTTGAAAATGGTAGTAGAATGCGAAATGTCCTTGTTTATAGTGCAGAAAACTCATCATCCATACCTGCCAAAATTCAAAGAGCAATTATTACTCAATTGCCAAAGAGCAATTATTACTCAAAGAGCAATCAAACTCAATTTATTACTCAATTACCAAAAGCATTATTACTCAATTGCCTTTTGGTTTCGCCGCTTGCCGTGAAGTCTATGAAGGTTTCTTCCTCTTCAATAGAGAATCCTTCGGGAGTATTTTGAAATGGATCCCTCACCTACTTGTAACTTGATAATAATTTGTCGTCAGCAAGAAGTACTTTTTAAAATTCTTTGCTAGCATTGCTTAATTATTTTAAATGGTTTCAAAAACAACTTTTATATGTTGTTCTTCAGTCTTGTAAGTTTTAATACAATCATTCAAATTTGGAAACATGGTTAAGTTTTCTTGCTTTAAATTTCTGCTCCACAATTCCAATTCCGTACAAAAAGCATTAACTTTATCACTCGTATCCAATATATGTGTCTTTGCTCCTTTCAGTTGAAGATTCAAGTTATTTAATTTCTTGAATATGTCGACCATGTAGCTCAATTTCATCACAAATAAACTATCGCGAAAATTCTCAGCTTTCGGTCTCTTTTCCTCTTCTAGGAAAAAGACGATTTCTTCTCCTAATTCATAAATACGTTGCAAAAGTTTCCCTCATGATAATCCTCTTCCCTCGCAATAAAATAGTAACACTAAATGTACTGCACCCATGTTTTTACAAAGTGCGAAAAAATTCTTCATTTCAGGGATCTCATTTTTATATAATGTACTACGGTTACAACCGTAGTTAACGCAATATTCAAACCAGGACTCATTTCTTTGCAAGCCAAAGCTTCTCTGTGGATCATGCAATGTGTCCAGACGCACTGTAGCGATTTTTGTTTCACAAGTGCTTGAATGCTTTGGAATCTTCCGGACATAGAACGAGCACCATCGGTGCATATTCCGACGCAATTTTTCCATTCTATGTTTTCCTCGTTCAAAAAATCATTTAAAATAGCAAATAATGCGAGTGCTGTTGCTTTGAGTTCTATTGGCTTGCAGAAAACTAATTCTTTTACTACTGACAAATCATCACAAAATCTAACATAGGCAATTAGGCAATGAAATGAGCATATTTATTACTATCTGTTGCCTCATCGAGTTGTATTGAAAACAATTTGTCACGCAACTTCGTCAAAAGCTGACACTCTACATCTTCAGCTATATCCGCAATTAAATAGGCAACAGCATCATTTGAAAGAGATATAGACTGCAATTATTTTGCAAAATTATCCCCAAACATCATTTCTACAATCTGAATTGCGGCTGCCAAAATAAGCTCTTCACCAATGGTGTGAGGCTTTTTACATCTAGCTATCTTATATGAAACTTTGTAGTAGGTAATTAAAGCTTTTTCATTCACAGACAAAGTTTTTTTACACAACGATTTTTGCTTTTCATATGATTTTAATTTTAATTCGAAGAATTCTCTGGGTTTGTTTACGTACTCACTATGAAGGGTTTCCAAATGTCGTTTCAGTTTATTAGGTTTCATGCTGTCTGCCGCCAATATTTCTGAGCAAATTATACACAGGGGCTTTTCTTCGCCATTTACTTTAGTACTAGTGAACCCAAAATTTAAGTATTCTTAAGAATATTTTCTTGATTTTATTTTCGGAACTACGCTCGTCTGTGTATTTGTTGATATTTGTCTATCGTCTAATACTTACTTACGCCCGCTTAAACATTTATCCATGATTCCGCATAAGTCTGCTGCCGTGAATATTTAATATGGTGAATTGCAGTTACACGAAAATATATATAACATACACATTCAGAATAGATTCAATAACATAGAAGGATCGACTCGAATGAGATTGTCTGGATTTGAAAAATTGGCGTCACAGAACTTTCTCCGACTCTTTATGATGAAACATTTGTTCACATTTTCACACGCTCTTAACTTAACTTTTAAGCTGACCAGACAAATCGAAACTTCTCGCAAAACCGTGAGAATGCCCGACATGGCGAGACGCAAGAACAATAAAAAGGCATAGGATTCTTGTTTTTTCAATGCTTGATGATGGGTATTGCAAAATTTCAATAAATTTCCGTATTCTTGGTCATTTGTAAAGTTTAAAGTTAAGATTGTAGTGTAGGTTTAGCACCAAAATACTGAAAATACATTATTATTGTATACATTTTATTGTATGCGGTGGGGAGGGGGGCGCGATGAAAATTATGATTGAAAATTGGGCCGTGAATACTAAAAGGTTGAGAAACACTGATGTAAAGGATTCCTATTGTTGTGAAGAGGAAGAAATTTCTGAAATCTACTGGATTGTGGTGAAAACATTCGAAACTAAATATTTTGAAACAAAGATATCACTCTTATATAGAAAAAAAGTCGCCTGTTATTTATAGAATTGAATTAAAATAAATAATATTAAATATTTACATAGCTTTAATTGTAGTTTTAAGCAATAGTTATTATTAAGGATTATAATTTCAAGGTACATAGTTATTTCTTCTCAATTCATTTTCTTTTCATTTCTCAGTAACAAAAAAAATTAATTCGAATTATTCCTGGTAGTTCTAAACTGCATTGTTTTTAGTCACAGATTGCACCCGTCTGTAAAATGTCCTGTTAGAGTTTGTTAGGATAGTATTTAAGTAACTTAATTTTACAAGCGACCTATTCGTGGCTTGCTTCTTTTTTCTGTACTTTTCCTTCAATTCTGTAAAAAAAAAATACTTCCAGCTACTTGAATGTATATTAAATTAAGCTTTTTTAAAAAAAGATACTGAATGTGTCTTACATAAAAGTAACCTTATTTCTCATATAAGGTCGACTTTTTTCACATGAAGGTTAATTGAATTGATTTTTAGTCAAATATATAAATTTGAGTACAGTTTTTTGTTTGACATTGTGATACTATTCTAAGAAATTAAATAATGGGGATTATTTCCTACTTATTTTCACGTTTATTTAAATCACAAAAGAGTTTTAATTGATTAATATAAGTTAGAATTTTTATGTTGTTGTGATAAAATTTTATAAACCGGAAACGTTTATTTCTGTTATTAATGAGCATGTATGAAATTATAAATGGAATTCAATGAGATTGGAATTTGATGAATTTCGTCTTTCATTTATTTCAAAATAACTACAGAGTATTTTCTCTTAAATAAAAAATTTATGATTTTTATAATATATGATAATAATGTATGAAAAGTACTTGTCACAATATTAAATTTAAGCATACGAATACAAGTAAATGATAAGTTTGCAATATCTATGTGTTGTTACATTCCTTAAATATAATTAACATTTCGCTTAAACATATTCTACTTACTTCTGCACAGGCTAATACTTACATATGTGATAAATTTATAAACTACATTTTTAACAGATAGTTAAAAAGATATTTATTGAATGATAAATGTTGTGGTATATTTTATTGTTTTAGTTATTATCAATGGTTAGAGTTTTTGTCACATTTCTAAATACAATCCTCATTAAAAACAGGTATATAATTATATGCCATATTACACTGTCGATATTACCCTTAAGGTGATAACACATTTATAAGTAAATTTCATTTTAGAACTTATACAATAAATTTATGGATTTATTTAACAGGAATTCCTTGAATTGAAAATAAATTTTTTCAAACATCATGTGTCACAAGCTTTATAAAAAATTAGAATAAGAGTTAAGATGTGAAAGATAAAATTTTACTCATATTGGATTTCACAGATTGTGTGTAGAAGATAAGAAATATATCCAACCACCCCATTACCATTATGATTAATATAATTGATTATGTGTCTCGTCCTTCCAGATACATTTTTCAACAAAAAAAATTCTTTTGATTTTTAAAAGAATCTTTAAACATATTAGGAGCATCTTTTGATTTTTTTTTATAGTCTTATCATAAAAAAGGCTTAACTTAACTTCTTGTATACTTGTGTTTTGACAGTCATGTCAGATTACTAATTCTCCATTTTAAAATAAAACGGACACCACTCTTTTACGCCGATTTCCAGAAATTAAATAAAAAAAGATGTAGGCGTATTTCTTATGTACATGTCAATGTATTTTTAATATTCTCATAAAAATACAGTATGCATAAAAACAAATTTTTAGATTTGTTTATTTCTATTGATATCCAACACTCAAAAAGATTTATAATTTTTTTATAATGTATTTAACGTAACTCTCTTAACAGGTATAAAAAATAATACTTTAAAAACAAGCGGATTTTTCGGTAATTTTTGTCATTTCTTGTTAAATTCTTGCAAAGTAAAATATGCAAAAATCCTTAAGAAAATACCCAAGTTAGGTGGTAGAAAAGCAAATTTGTTTTCATGAATTTTTTACAAACGTTTTGGAGTAAACATTATAAAAATTATTCTTCGAGTATTAAAATTAAAAGCCCTTGTCTTATTTTTTGTGTTATTACTATAAAAAATACAGAAAAATATTTAAAATTAAAGAATATTTCTTTTTTTCTGAAATTTTGTATGATGTGCTATTAAAAATTGCATATGCTTTGATTTAATTATAGTGTGTGTGTGTGTGTGTGTTGCCAGTTTCCTTAGGTGTTGTCAAATTGCGTTTTTGTTGCTTTTAGGGTTTTTTGTTATCAGGTTTCGTTTTGTCTCCTGATTTACGTCAATTTTGGGTCAGATATAGGGTTTTTGTAAGTGGTAACAATGTTTGAATTGCTTGGCCACAAAAATATTTGAAAAGGTTACCAAATTCCAGGGTATACCTTTTCTAGTTCCGCCAGATTTATTTAGTACGATTATTGTTTAAAGTAGAAGTAATTCATCAACTTGTGTGAATCAGCCACCGTAATCAAAAATATTATTTCTGAGTACAGTAAAAAAGTAATGCTTATTTAGTTGAGAAAAATTTAATTTGGAAAACCCTAATTTCTTTAACACGAATTACTAACGGTGTTAACTTGTCAGTCATGCACTTACCCATACGATAGACTAAAAGAAGGTGAGGTAACGGGACAAATGTCTCACATGCTATGTTTTTCCTTATAGTTATAAAGTAGTAAAAAAAATCTGAAGAAATTCGTGACTTAACCTTCAGTTTTTAAACTTAATTTATTAACGATATTGGCTTTAATTTCCTTGATAACAATAACTAATTACCAAATGCAAACACATTCTTCACTTGGTAAATTTTGATTATTTTTAAATTCTTTATTAAAATTAATGTACTAGTGCAAGTTTAAGCAAAAAGTAATTTATTTTCATTATTTAAGAAATTTTAACTATAAATAAAATTTAAAAATCTATAAGTTCATCAACTTTGTTAAATAAATAAATAGGGTTATTTTGGAAAGTTAAATTTTGTAAACATTACTATATAAATTACATTTAATGTGCTCATACATTGTTCTTTTGATATTTTTTTAACTTTATGTGCACAGAAAAGCTCAGAAAGTGAACAAAAGTATAAAGTCTAGTTAAAAGAAGTTGATATCGTGAAGTTCAAGGTTATTGATTAATTAAAAAGAACTTCCTTTAATCAATAACTTGATATAGAACTTCCTTTAATCAACAAATATTTATTTATATATGCTTGTCCTTTTCCCACTAAGCCATTAGACAACGGGCTTTTCAATATCTTGCAACACGGCAACAAAAAACAGATAGTGCAGAGCACTCGTCTAAATGGGAAGCAGTCATAACATGCCCAGACATACAAAGAGAATGCGCGGGAGAGTCCACAATATTAAAATGGAAGAGATGGGCGCAGAGACAGTCGTAACCAATCAGCATTCTAAATGTAGAAACTACAGTCGCTCGAGAGAAGTCAGGAATAGTGTGTGGGGCAGAGAAGAGTACAGTCCAAGGCTTGCCATTCGAAAGGTGTAAGGCAGTATCACGGCGAGAGATTCAAAAAATTTTAAGTTTAGATGAATGAAATCTCAGTTTCACAAGGAGTTTCTGCAGAATTAAGGTCACCTTCTTGGCAAGGACATCAGCTTTCTCGTTTCCCTGAATGACACAGTGGGAGGGAAACTACAGGAAGGACACTTTATTAGGGAATCTTTCAAGCAAAGTCCTGCAAATTAATACTCTTTGGTTCTTAATCTCTATATTAGTAGAAAGATCTTGAAGCGCAGAAATAGAGTCCAAATGGATTACGGCTCTTTTGGCAACCCTAGTATTTACGTCATCGCGTACGTCACAATACATTATTTTGGCAACATTTATTTTATTGCCAGAAAAATTCAGAAATTAGCAACCTGGCCAATATTTGTCAATTTTAGCCTAAGCCAATTTTAGTCAATTTCAAAGATAAGAGGTTCAACAGAAACTGTTTTACTTATTTGCTATACATATTTTAATTACTCAATAAAAATAAGTTACACATTAAAAATTATAACAATGGAAGTTGATAACTTGCTTAAATGCTTAATTATAGATATTCAACTTAATTACATTTTAAATGTTTATTTTATGAAATTAATGAAATTTAAAACATTTTTTTACAACTATACGTATACGTTTTTTTTACAATTATATGTATATTCTTTTTTTAAAATTTAAATTTCCAAAAGCAATCCAAAGCTCAGAAATTAAAAAAGGTAGAATTCGGTATACTATGTTATATTTATATATTAACTATCATATACAGTATAAAAACTTAATTCTTTTATAAACAAAAAAATAATGATTAACATTACTTAACAGTTAGTATTAATTTGAAAATTATTGAAGTAACTTAAAGTGGTCATATCTTCATGTAAAATACTGAATTATTGAAAATTTCATTTGTAGTTGTCCATGTATATGTGACGAAAAAAGATAAAAAGCTAGGAATAAAAAATATAAGTAAAGACATGTATTTATATATATTAGTAATTAAATATAATTAATTCTTAGTTAGAAACAGTATATTTATGTAATAAGGACATTTCTGCATTCCAAAATCATTTTAGATTTGATTTCAAAAGAATTGAGAGCTTTTAAAACGGCTTGACTGTCACTAAAAATGAGAATCCGCTTACGGTGGTAGCTCTTCCTCTTATTTAGTCGCAGACGGTGGATAATGGCCAAAACTTCTGCCTGGAAGACCAGAGCGTGTCACACAAGGCTTACAGATAAGCTGGTTTTTGGTGACACGCCACATACTCCCAGTCCTGAGAGGCTGTTTTTCAGTGATCCATCTGTATACCAGATTAGACCTCCTGTTTTAGTTTTGAACATGTTGTTGTCCCATTCGTCCGTAGTTGGGAAAACTATTTCAAATGTCCTTTCAAACATGTATGACTTTTCCATGAAGTCCAAGGTCATCAAGAAAGTAGGATCTTGAATTTTCCCGGTAATACCTCTGTGCCCTTTGGCAACAGGCTGGTCCTACCATTTGTTTTGTAACTTCATTTTGCATGCAGGCATTTTGGCAGTGCTACTGATGAAGATGTCTAAGGGAGTCAGATCCAACATAACTTCCAATGCTTTGGTTGCTGCTGTGGACATTGCTCCTGTGATGCAGAGACAAGTCAGTCTTTGTATATCTTATAGACTGTTTATTACAGTCTAGTGTTTCACCTTACGCCACCAGATCACACAATCATATGTGAAAATGGGCCTGACAATAGCTGTGTATATACAAAACATCAGTTTTGTATGTAAACTCCAGTTTTTACCAAGCATTCGCCTGCAAATCATAATGCTTTTCTTTGTTTGGTTAATTCTATCATCAATATGCTTATTCCAGGTAAGTTTTTGGTCTAAATAAATGCCCAGATACTTCACCTCTGAAGCCACATTGATTTCAACATCAAAAAGTCTTGCTATGAAAAACCTTCCCGTTTCCTTTTGCGTGTAAAAGGTACAATGTAGGTTTTCTAAGGATTAACCATCAGGTTCCTATCCATGCACCATTGACCTACATAACTTAGAGCATCCTGCATGAGATGACAAGTTATATCAAAATCTTTGCCAAAGATAAGGATGACAATGTCATCAGCATATCCTTGCGTACAGTAGCCCCTATCATTTAGATATTTTATAAGACTATTTACAACTAGGTTCCAAAGTAATAGAGAGAGAACACCTCCTTGAGGACAATCTCTAGTAGTCTTTTTTTCAAATGATTCACCGAAGCTGCTCATTTGTATACATCTATCCGAAATCAAGACCTCAATCCAAGTACACAGGGTCTGATTAATCTCTGCCCCTCTTACTGCATTGAGGATGAATAGATGGGAAATGTTGCCAAAGGCACCTTGGATGTCGAGAAAAGTTACCAAAGCAATTTCTTTTTGATCCAGAGTGGTTTCAAACTTAGAAACTAGCTGATGTAAAGCAGTTTCAATAGATTTGCCTGACTGATAGGCAAATTGAAGATCATGCAAGGGACCGTTAATACCTAAGTAATCTATAATAAGCAGATCAATGATTTTCTCATAATTTTAAGAACGAATGAAGAAAGACTGATAGGTCTGTAAAACTTGGCCTGGTCATAGGTGTCCTTGACAACTTTTGGAATGAAAACGATTCTGGTCTTCTGCCGTATGTTTGGTATATAGCCCAGTGCTAAGTTAGATCTGTAAATTCTAGTTAGTATTGGTATTATAACCTCATCTGCCTTCTGTATCATGATGGGCATAATTCCATCAGTCCCTGGGCTTTTTAGAGGTTTAAAAGCAGAGATTGCTCATTTAACATTGTTGTAGTTGACAATATTTTTAGCGATGGTCCATTGATATCTATTGATTCTTTGCAAAGAGCCAATGCAGTGCCCCCCTTCGTTGCTATAAATATCTTTGGCACCTGGAAAGTGCGTTTTGGTCATAATTTCCATAACCTCTTTCCCCGAAGCAGCATTATCCTCCTCGTTCTTTAAGATGCCAACCAAAATAGGTTCATCCCTTTTGAGGAGTTTTTGGAGTCTAGCTCCTTCAGAGATAGAATCTATCTCTTCACAGAACTTCCTCCAGGAGTTAATTTTGCTTTCTTTTTCTAACAAGTTTGTTATAATTAGTGAGGGCCGTTTTATAGTTCTCCCAGTCACCATTTTTCTTAACTTTATTAAAAAGTTTCCTAACATTTGTTCTTTCGGCTGCTAGAGAGTCATTCCACCAAGGACATTTGAGTTTAGCTCTCTAGTGCAAATAGGGCAGTTGTTATGATAAGAATCTAGAATACTACTGTGCAAAAGATCTGCTCTGACTTCTAGATCATAGTTATCTCTAATAGGTCTGTTCTCGAGCTCAACCAACCCGGTCAAATCCTCCTGGAATTTCTTCCAGTCCGTCCTAGCTGAGTCTCTGAACATGCGATCCAGACACACATTAGAGTGAATTTAAAAATGGTTGTTTTGATGGTCTGAACCAGAAGGTTTGCCACCTACTTTCCAATTTTGCATATTTTCGAATTAGCGTTGTCGCTATTGTAATGTCATTTACTTCAGATCGATTGGAAGTAATAAAAGTAGCTTCGTTGCCCTCATTTAGAATATCTAACCCGTAGTTTAGAATGAATTCTAAAAGGCAATCACCTCTTTTATTTGTGTCTGTGCTTCCCCAGGCAACATGGTGATCATTACAGTCTAGTCCTAGGACTACCTGTAAATTGTTGTCTCTGCAAAAGTTCAAGAGCTTGTCAGAGAATGGTCAGGTGGAGACTTCTCTTCATAGGACAGGTACACAGAGCCAACAACAATTTCTTTGCCCCCTCCCTCTATGTTGAGTCTGACTTTCACATCTGTAAAGATAAATTCAGAGAGGGGTAAGACCTCAATGTTTTTATGTAAAAGTATGAAAGTTCTAAAGTTACAATTGGTACAATAGATAAGCTTACCTTTAGTTTCCTTGAGGCCACTGATTCCCCCCTAACCAGCCATGGTTCTTGAATCAGGGCCATGTGTATATTCTCAGCAAAAACTTCTTACTGAGGTTAGTGGTACCACATCTACTGGGGTGGAGGTTAGCTTGAACTACCTTCACTCCCATCAGCAAAAGCGAATTTGTCTAGCACTTTTACCTGCACTTGGTGAAGTCCGATATGAAATTTATATCCCCTTGCACCAAGTGTCATAGAATCTAGTTCGGATACACTAAGAATGACAGTCTGCCCACATGGGTCGTTCTTGATGTTAAGAACATTCCACTCCGTTTTAGTGACCCCACCGTTCTGTGCCTCGATTTTCCTCAGAACCTTTTTAGGCTCCACTTTACCCTGTAGGTAAATCTTCCAGGTCCTTCTCTCTTGGCAGTCTTTCCGGATTTTTCCTGGTCCGTCCTGTTGGTGGGACATTTCTCGGCTTTGGTTGCCTTGGGTTTTTCAACACAAGTCCCCTCGGCAATTTTGCGTTCCTTCACCAGCTTCTTCTTCTGGGCACCAGAAAGTCTCTTTTTAAGCTTGATTCTGGTCAGAAAGTCAGTCATGCTAGCGAATGGTTTCCTGATTCTCACCAGAAGATGGTTTAAAGGTCATTTCTACCTCCTGTGAAGGATTCATTGCTGCCCTTTCACTAGATTGCCTCTGGGTTCCCTTGTCTTTTTCAGCAAGATCTACTTCAGAAGTTTCACCTGCAAATGCAGAAAGGTTTGTTATTACTTTTGTCTTTTCAGCCATAAGATAACAATTAATAGGCTCAGGTAATACAACAGTCAACCCATCATTGCCTGAGTTACTGGGAAAGGCAAAAAAGCTCTAGAAGTTCAGCAGGTAACTAGAGTTTCCGTTAAGACACCACGGTGCCAAAGAGCCCTAGACACGGGTCGCTTAACACCGGGGTTTTGGGAGCTGGTTCGCGGCCTCTGATTCTGTATTCAAGGTTATCCTGTCATTCCTACAGGACGTTCGGCTAACCACCACCTGCCAACGCGCCTAGTAGCTGCTCAGGGTTCAGGTATTGCAGTGTTACCAAAACTAAATTGTGTTTTGGGTTTCTTTAAACCTTATGCAAGTGAGGGTGGAAGCAAACATTCAAGCTTCAATGATTATGATGAGTAAGTGCATTTTATCTATTATATATTCATCAATATGAAGTAAATAAATAATATGTGTCAAAAAATCACATTATTTTTAACAATCGATAAAATTTAATTATATTTTGTGGCTTTACAAAGGCACATGTTTGTCGAGAGAGAAAATTATTAACAATTTTGCAATTACTTATACTCAAAACGTTTATTTTAAATGATTTTATTACATTACAGATTAGATATAAATATGGATTTTACACCCAGTAAATCTTTGATTGACATAAGAAGATCATATTTTAATAATAATGCAAACAATGGAGAGAATTGTATGCCCAGTTTGAAAATTTAAAGTAAATATTTTAAATACATTTAAATATTTTTAATAATATATTAAGAAAGTAAATCATAATCATTAGCATTTTTATTCAATATGTATTTAATAAAACAGCACCAAAATTAAAATTAAAATAAAGTATTTTAGAATATATATATTTTTAGAAGTATTCATTTTTGAGGATAAATTTTTCAGAATATAAATGATGATGAAGTAAAATGACCACAATCATTTTGCCTTATAAATGTTAATAAGAAAACAGTTCTGTCTAAAATTAAATGAGTCATTAGTGATTAAAATCAATTTTAATCATCAATGTTAATTATTTGATAAAATTAATTTTAATTTTATGATTAAATCAATTTTAGTGAATTTAACTATATTTCTATATTAGTGTTTTAACTATATTATTTATACTCTTCAGAATCAAACTTACATAAGTGTTCAAAAATTTAATGATTTTTAAAATAATTTTAAGCGAGCAATAATTTTTCACTATTTATTTTAATTTAGTTTAAAATTTTACTGAACAATTATTTACACACATGTATGTAAGTTTTATGCTGTAAAAGAATAATTCCTCAAAATATACTTAAAGCATATGTATTTATGAAATAATTTAAATATTGGTTTGTTCGGAAAGAAATTTGGTTTTTCCTACATACACCAGTTTGTGAGTGTGGAATCGTGCTACTACCAGAAACATGGTAAAAGCTATTGGACTAGAATGAACAATGTGCAATACAATACAATATTTATTTGCTGCACGTTTTTCATTTTCATGAAAAATGAAATGACTTTCCAAACAACCCAATATTATACTTGAAAGAAGAAGTGTCACATTTAAAATGATATTGATTTTCCACAACAAGTTTTTAAATAATCGATCCCTTCAAATCATTTTTTTTTTCAAAATCTTTTTTTCTTTTTAAGTACTCTACCGAAATGCGTTTTGAATACATTGAGAAATATCGTAACATTTTGAAAGCTTATTTTTGGATTTTGAAACAATGGTATTTTTTTCATTGCAATTTCCGTTATGATAGCAAAATATAGTTAATGTTATAAAACTTTCAATTAAATATTTTTTTATTTGGCTAGAATTTTACAAGACATGGTAATTAAACAAATCATGTAACTTTTTTTTCTATCAAATCAACTTAAGTAAATTCCTTTTCGTTTCGTAAATGAGTTTTATGAATACCATGGTTCAAAATTGCATGTTTTTATTGATGACAAAAGACAACAAACATCAATTTGATAGATTCTAAGGATAAACATCCACAATAAAATTACCACAATTGGCTAGCTTTATTTGGAATTGTCTTTCTAGGTCTATTTAAAAATTTATCACAATTGGACCATTTGCTTGCAAGAAAGTTCATGTATTTGCATTGAGTACAAATTTGATTTCATTTTTAAAATTATTTTTATTTTAAAATTTGATCTTTATTCAAACATTAATAAGCTCAAGAGAATATTCATTTCTTGTTCCGGATTTCACTATATCAATTATATTATCTGCATAATTCTTCTAATTTTTATAAATTAAGTTTTATTGCTAAAATAAACTTTTTAAAATTAACTAAATAATATACTTTTTCTATAAATGAAAATATTATTAAAATAACAAATTTTTTCAAAAAAAACATCAGTTTTAAAAATTATGTGACTATTTCTATTTCCTAATTCAGTTTTTTATACATAAAACAGTGTGCACAAATTATACAAATATATTAATAAAAATGACCGAAAATGTTAAAATATAATTTTTAACTATTTATTTAATATTATTTATAATAATCATAAAATATTTTAATATATCCATAAATTATTATAATCACAATTCACATTCTTTATATTTTTCTTAATGATAATTCACAAATTGAAAACTTTATATTAACTTCACTTTTATTAACACTTCGGATCAATTAACATGATATACACTACTGGCCATTAAAATTGCTACACCAAGAAGGCGACATGCTACAAAAAACATTATACGAAAGGATACATGTATACGAAATGAAGAAGGTGCTGTGATATGCAAATGATTAGCTTTTCAGCGCATTCAGACAAAGCAGGCGCCAGTAGCGACACCTACATTGTGTTTAAATGAGAAAATTGTTCAGCCGGTTCCTCATACACAAGTTGCATTTGAACGTTGTTGCCTGGTGAAAAGTTGTTGTGCTGCCTCGTGTAAGAAGGAGAAATACGTACCAGCACGTTTCTGACTTTGATAAAGGTCGAATTGTAGCGTACCGGGATTGCGGTTTATCTTATCGCAGTATTGCTGATCGCGTCGGTCGAGATCCAATGACTGTTAGCAGAATATGGAATCGATGGGTTCAGGACGGTAATACGGTACGCCATGCGGGATCTTAATGGCCACCTATCACTAGCAGCCGAGAAGACAGGCATATTATCCGCATGGCCATAATGGATCGCGCAACCACGTCACGAGCCGTGAGTCAAGAAACGGGGTCGTTTGGAAGACAACAAGTGTCTGCACGAACAGTTCGACGACGCTTGCAGCAGCATGGACTCTCAGCTCGGAGACCATGGCTGCGGCTTCCCTTGACGCTGCGTCATAGACAACAGCGCCGTCAGTGATGTGATCAACGACGAACCTGGGCACACGAATGGCGAGACGTCATCTTTTCAGGTGAATCCAGGTTCTGTGTACAGCATCATGATGGTCGCATCCGTGTTTGGCGGCATCGTGGTGATCGCACACAGGCAGCGTGTATTCGTCATCGTCATACTGGCCCATCACCTGGCGTGATGGTATGAGGTGCCATTGGATACACGTCTCGGTCACCTCTTGTTTGCATTGACTGTGCTTTGAACAGTGCACGTTACATTTCTAATGTGTTACGACCCGTGGCTCTACCCTTTATTCTAGCCCTGCGAAACCCTTCGTTTCAGCAGGATAATGCCCGACCGCATGTTGCCGGTATTGTACGGACCATCCTTGATACAGAACATGTTCGGCTGTTGCCCTGGCCAACACGCTCTCCAGATCTTTCACCAATAGAAAACGTCTGGGCAATGGTTGCCGAGCGACTGGCTCGTCACCAAACGCCAGTCACAACGGTTGATGAACTGTGGCATCGTGTTGAAGCTGCATGGGCATCTGTACCTGTACATGCTATGCAATCTCTGTTTGACTCAATGCCCAGGCGTATAACTGCTGTTATTACTGCCAGAGGTGGTTGTTCTGGGTACTGATTTCTCAGGATCTATCTAGCCAAATGTTTTGAAAATTTAATCACTTGTTATTTCTAGTATAATATATTTGTCCACTAAATATCATTTTGTTATCTGCATTTCTTCCTGGTGTATCATTTTTAATGGCCAGTAGTGTATAAAGTTTCACTTATTTTTTACTTATATATATTAAAGAAAAATAAATAGTTGTGTTGTTGATGTTGCTAATCTCCGTGTCCAGTCTCTGCTAGATGAAACATACGTGTCATCAAAAGCTCATACACTACAATTGGTAAATCTTGCAGTTTGTCAGTATTTGTAGCAGATTTTACAACATATATTTAATTAAAATTAAAAACTGCTTATAAAATTTAGTATTTATTGTAGATACTGAATGTAAATATCACAAGAATACGATAATTTTCTAAAAATTATTTTAATTGGCTTTAATGTTGCAGTACTCGTTTTTTATTCGCTAAAAATATTTCAGGCAAATTACTTCAAAATAGTTTATAATTCAGTTCTGTATCCTAACATACTGTTACGAGTTACTTCTCAACAATGACGATGCGATAATCGCGAAATATAAAGATAATTAGTTTTCTCCAAAACACACAAACACTACACTCCTAGTTTTCTCATGCATGATTGTTAATGCTTTAGCTTGATGCTTTCACACAGGCTAAAAAACCATTCAAAGTCTATGATAAGGAAACTAGCGAATGGTTTCCTGATTCTCACCAGAAGATGGTTTAAAGGTCATTCTACCTCCTGTGCAGGATTCATTGCTGCCCCTTCACTAGATTGCCTCTGGGTTCCCTTGTCTTTTTCAGCAAGATCGTATACAGTTGAGAACTTCGGCGTCTAACTTCCAGCTTCACTTTCAACATTAACTCATTTACTTGGCTCTGCAGCCAAGATTTATATGTCCTATGTATAAGCCCTGGAAATTTCTAGAACATTCCTATCGTAAACCCATAGTAACTCGGCTTCTAATGTCGCCAAGCTATCTTAGAATCCATTGCCTGGAAGTTAATAGAATAAGCTGGAATCTAGAAATTTCTAGAACATTCCTATCGTAAACCAATGGTATCTCGTCTCCTAATGTCGCCAAGCTACCTTGGAATCCATTACCTGGGAGTTATTAGAATTACCTGGAATCTAGAAATTTCCAGAACATTCCTATATTAAGAACACAGTAACTTGATTCTTAATGTCGCCATGCTGTCTTAGATTCCACAAACTTATTTCGCAGCTCTGGAAAGACCTATTTTCTCAGAATAACTGTAGTTTGGACAATAATTTAATAAAATAATCATTAATAGCACATTAAAGCAAGTAATTGTACAAAAATATAAGACATTCATACAAATAGTTCCAGTAGCTACAGTTTTCGTATACGTCTTCTTCTAATGTGATTATTCAGTGGATCTCTTTGCATGTAGACAGTTGAGGAAATGTGGCAGATGTCTTGGCTAAGATGTGTACCAAAGAAGCTATGGCTACTTCTAATTGTTTGACTTACCTTGAGTTGTATTCTGCTAGAAAATATAAAGATAAATGGATTTGGCTTGTACCTTTCGGTAAATTTTTGGTACTGTGCCAAATCCCCTCGTGAATCGCTTGATGTGAACTGGGACAGATACATTCAGGCAGCTTTCTCCCATATCCTTAGTGGCTATTTAAGAACCTTTGTCTTCGAAGGTAGTAAAAAAAAACCATCCGATTTGTCCGAAATGTAACTAAGAGCAGACTTCTCCGGCACACATTTATATGTGTCTAGGTTTGCCCTACAATAACCTACTAGATTCACCTAGGCTAGTTTATGATTTTTGAAGGCGAATAAACTCATTCAGTTTAAAATTTATTCGACCTCACATAATATATTAATAACACTGAAGAATTTAAATAAAAGTAAGAAATTTATTTAATAAAGTAAATTAATATTTTTAAACATGTAAAACTAACAAGAGCGAGATTAATATCTAAATACTTAAAACTAATGATTAATCAATGGAAAGCATATCTATATGAAAGCTGTATAAATATCAGGAACAGAATAAATAAAATTCATAGACTGCCATATTACTAAAATTTATTATCTTTTTACGAAATTTTTAACAAATTCTCTATATTCTTATTTTTAAAAACTAAGTTAATTATAAATGCAATTAAAGAGTAATGATTAATTTTGTTTTTCAGTAAGAGATGTGTTATGATTTGAATAGTTACTTAAATTTATTGTAATTTATTTTTCTTTTAGGACAAATTTTTAACTGGAGCCACTAAGCACATAACATTCTTGTTGAAGGAGTTAAGGATTGTAAAAATGGCTATTCTAAATATATTTTAAATAAAAAACTTAATAATTAACTGAAGATATTGAAATATTATAAAGTTCAAAGATGAGGGCATTTTAATTGAAAGAAAGAAATTGTTCAATCAGTAAAGGAAACATTCGAAGACTATAAAGAGAATTTATTCGAATTTACGACAAAGCCACTAAAATCATTTTTTAAAACAATTAAAAATATCTTACAAACTTTTATGTTTAAAATCTTCAAACTTCTTAAGTTCTTTTTTAAATAGTTCCTAACTTGTTGTAGAATTGAAGTTTTTAATTTAACAAAGGTATTTTTCTGGCTTCTTTGTCTTTTCGTGAATATTTAAAAGAAAAGTTTTCTTAAGTTGTTGAAGTTTTTAATTGAATTACAATTCAATCATTGTATAACAATGTATTCATATTTTATTATAAGCCTTATAAGACTATGTAATGGCTTACATTAACTAACATAATAATCGTAAATTAATATAAGTCTTTATAAAATCAAAATAATAAAGATGTATTTTGCATGATAAATTTAATTTGATTGCAAGATAAGTTATTTAAAAAAATATGTCTTTAATTTTTAATAAGTAAGAATTTTGAATTAACATTATATTAGGTAACAATATTTATAAAATTAAGAGACAAAATTTAAACAGACATTTTGTTAGATTTCCTTTAAAATAAAATGAAACCCAAATATAAATTTAATTAATCTTTAACATTTGTTTCTTCAAAAATAGTGTTCCACTTTTTAATACAAAGATTTAAAAATAAAGTTTAAATATTTGTTGCAAAGCCCTAGACCGCTAGTTAAAAAACAATTAATATTCGTACTTTTTCACTTACTTCAATTATCCTACTAACAGACAATCTAATCTCAACTAAAACTCATTAAACACTCATCTGAACTGAATGAAAATATAAGAGTTACATTTTAATAAAATTATATAGGGATGAAACATTTCTATTAAAATATTTTCAAAAACATAAATCAAAGACTCCATCAGTTAAAAATTCAACTTTATTTCATGTAAAAAAGGTTTAAAAATGAGATTCAAGTTTCAGAGTTAATTTCTCTCATCTAGACCTACTCATTCTAATCTTTATAATGACGGCATTTGAATAAATATTATCTAAATTGGCACAGTATAATTCAGCATGCCAAATTCTGAATTAGGAGATTTTTAGTGGATTTTCTTATGTATCTGGCAACCTAGCTTTTTATTATGCCATATAGATGGAGACCTATAAGAATTATGCAGAAAATTCTATTTTAGAAACCCTAGTAAGCATGTCATCGCTCACGTCACAATACATCATCTTGGCATCAATTCGTTTTCGCTAAAATTTTCAGAATTTAGTATCTTGGATTATAAAGCATCTATGCCATTTAATTTAATTTATTGCTGAACATACAGTACTTAATCACTTGTAACTTAAATGAAATATTAGAATATTTAATTGATTAATTTGAAAATTAATTGTACCTGTAGCATAAGGTTCCTTTATACACTCGTGTCCATAAATTAAGGATAATTCAAGTTCAGGTAATGAAGCGAAACAAATGTGACTTATTTGCAAAGTCTATGGCATCATTAAAATAAATTGTAATTTTTACTCTTTGCAGCAAATTTGAAAAAAAAAACCTATTTACAGAAACCAATACAAAATAGTTGGCATGATGATTAATACATATTATGCCCCCCAGACAATGCAATACATGCCGTACAACACCTAGGCATGCTGAGTATCAAATTATCAATCTGATCTCGGGGAATATTTTACTCATCAAGCAATGCTCTCCGGAGTTCCGGTAGTATGTGGGAGGGGGTTTATGGGCTGCAATTAATTGGCCAAGAATGTCCCACGCATAATCTATTGGAATCAAATCCAGTGAGTATGGTGGCAAGTCCATACGGGTGATATACTCCGTTTGAAGGCATTCGTCTACAATGTTTGCATGGTGAGGCCGGGTGTCGTCATCCATAAACAGAAATTCTGTACCCATGGCGTCCCGAAACAAACGTGCATGTTATTCCAGAATGACATCCCGAAAGATGTGGTCTGTTATAATTACATTCTAAAATACAGGTTAATACTGGAACCCAGAATAATTCTTCTCCAACTCCGTATTGGTGTTATTCAATGGTGATCTATTGGTGGTAACGGGTACCTGGACCGCTTCATATGAATGTCCGGTGAGAATGAGACTGAATTCTAAACCTGGACTCGTCGAAAAACTTCACACAAGACCACTGTTGTGGTATTCACAATGAATGCTCTCTACTCCAGCCTAATCGCAGATGACAATGAGTTGCGGTAAGTGGAACATATGTGACAAGCCTACGAGCATATAGACTAATGTACCCTAGGCGTCTGTACATGATCTGCCTTGAAACTGTCGTACCGGTAGCTGAAGAGAGATGACGAGACACTGTCTGATGCTGTGCTTCGTGTGCTTCTTTTGGGAGTAACTTCCAAATACCAGTCCTCATTCAATGTTGTAACTCGGGGGCGACCAGTGTTGTAACGTATACTCACTTTACCATCATCTTGGAACAATTGCCAAAGCCTGGAGATGACACTCCGGGCGATTCCATGTTCCTCGGATACTATCAGCTGGGTACGTTCACATTTCAGATGGTTGTTAATTCTATTACGTAAAACATCGTCCAAATGCTACCTTTGTGCCATAACTATGCAGTTGTTGCACTTAAAGGCTTTTGAAGTTCTTGTGAACAATTTTACTGTTTTGCAACCCTTCCTTATAAACCCCTCTCTTGCTCTTTCTTCATTGGGACGTACTTTCGGCACCATCTGGTGGTCTCTTTTAATTTGTATATTATTTTTCAAGTTGCAAGATGTGTGTGATAATTCTACATGTGAAATTTTTATTTTAGATTTTTATTTACGTGTGATTCTTAGTTATTCTTAATTTATGGACATGAGGGTAGTATATGTATATGTATTAGTATGTGTATAACAAGTGTGTCCCATTTCCTTGTTCCAACTGGATTTTTTGTGGGGCGCGATACATTTTTTAATTGTAGGAAAAGGGATTCATTTGAATTAAGCCCATATATGTGTGATAAAGATTGTTTCACAGGCGATGTGTTATGTTGGTGCTAACTGGAGGTGGAAATACGAATCTGCGGAATGCTAAAATCATGAGAAAGTAAAATGTATGTGGACAGAAAACTGTCATTTCCTGTCACACTTTATGCTTCAGTTTTGGTGAATTCCTTTCCTTTATACATAACAAAAACAGACCTCATGCAGCAGTTTATTATAGTACTCTTTAATGGGAATAAAAAAATAAAACATAGTTATAAGAGCAGTTAGTTTAAGTGATCCAAATCGATCCAGTAAATTTGAAAAATACATAAATTTTTACGTATTTTTTAATTTTTATATTTTATGCATAGTACCAAATTTAATATTGTTGTAAATTTTAAAATCATAATAATTATTTTTCTTTAAAATTATTATTATTATTTATAATTATTTAAAAATTTTCTTCCTTTTTATTTTTGTGATGGCAAAAATAGACCATTTTATTGAGATTCCCTTTCTTCAGCAGTGCAACAATAAGTCTTATCAACAGCATCAATACATTCATGCATTGCAGGTGTGCCACGATTTCAATTTTTCTACAGAATTACATGCGACGGTAGTCCACTTACATGTTTCAAACAACGCTTGCTTTGTCATACATGTTTAACAAATTAATGATTGCTCTTTCTATCATTTCGACGAAAGGTAATTACTTCTTCACAAGAATTCTTCATATATTTAAAGGGAAATATAAAGAGATTCTTTAAGCTCTTCAGAACAAAATTAAGGTACTATAAATTTGTTGTTGTGTCCAATCTCCATATCTAGGAGTATACTTGACGAGGTCAACGAGTCCACTCAATTTCAGAAAATCAAAAACAAGAGTTGGAGTCTTGAATAAGTACTCAAGAGACAATCCAGGCCCTCAAGAATATATGCCGGTGTTGCCGGTTCATTTTGGCATTTGCGACAGTTTGGATGTATTTTTAAAACGTCTCTCGAAAGTAAGTCCCTTCAGGTGGCCATTGAAGAAACAGGAAAAGGTAGTTTGAACTTATCTATCGCAAACAGTAGCAAAAGATCTTCCAGGACTTTCAACTTTAAACCAGGGGAATACGTCAAATTTGCCTGTTATTATGTCTTCTAATGGAACACAATTTAAGATATGCCAGGGAAAAAGTAACTGGTAAAGGTTCTTCAGAGCCTTTATTCGCCAGAACGTCTTTCATTTCATTTCCCCATATACATACGAATGAATCCATTGGAAGTGCACTTCACAAAGTGACAAGACCTGCTTAAGTTTGCTAAGAATTGCAATTCCGACTCTATTAGAAAGATATTGGAGGACGCTGTGACTATCAGACAAATACCACGTTGCATTAACATCCGTATAAGACAAAATAACGCTCAATCCTTCTCTGATGGCTATCTGGAGTATATAAAAAAGATAATTCCATATAAGAGAGAGCCTATTTCTTGAATTGAAAATTAATAAGAGCGAAACAGGATAAATAAAGTTAATGCAGAAATAAGGCGAATTTCCGTGTTACTCAAGAAGAGGAGGTGGGTGGGTATGTGTGAGATCATCTGTCACTGTAAGTTTAATTAATATTAATTATAAATCACACTTTGTAAAAATGTTGAACGTACTCAGTTTCAAACGAATTTTTATTCCACATTCAGAGAATACTTTTCCTTTTATTTTAAAAACTATTCACTAATACAGAATTAATTTGCTTGTTTAATTTGTTAAACTTTGCTAGAAAATATTCTGTAGAACTCATAATAAATTTCATATAAAATTTTTTAATTATATCAGGCTGCAAGTTATCCATAAAAAGCTTCGAATAAGCCATTAATATTCAATCGGAATATTTTTCTATTTAAATAATTAAGAATATATATTTAAATATATGATACGTAATAAAGTATACGTAATGCTGATTAGGCTAATTTGTAATATAATTTGAAGAATATTTCCAGAGTTTATAATAAATTTTAGCATAAATATTAGTTTTAAAATACCACAAACTAAATTTTTAAAACAGTGACATTTTAACCATATTTACTTTATGTTCATTATAATAAATTTTATTATTATCAATAAAATTATGAATTTTCAACAAATATTTCTTTTTAGGAATATAATTTCATTCTTTTTAACCAAAGTGTTCATAGCAAAAAAATAAAACCTATATTTTTGAGTCATTCAAAGGAAATATTTAATGACTGAGAAAATAGAGAAAAATATATTCTTCTTATAACTATTTTATTAGAAAAAATTTTGATCTTAATTAAATCTCATCAGCAAATATTATCAAACATCTTGAAGTATATTTTGTAAAAGTTTAACTATTTTTATGCTTGAAATTAATTCTTATGGAGAAAAACTACACAAAAAATCTTCAAAAATGCAATTTATTTAATTTTATTATTTTTAACTGATAAAAAGTACTGAAAGATATTGAAAGTTTTTTGTTTCTTTTGTAAAAAAAAATTCTTTTTAAAGTTAAGATATGTTTTAATTTCATTTGTATATCTTAAAAATCAAAAAAATATATTCATCAAATATATTTGTTTTGTTTAACTTTAATAACAGTTAAAATAGCCTATTTTTAAACTAATCGCAATAAAGTATTAAGTTTCATGTGAGAAAAATAAAAGAAGAAAATAAAGTGTTAAAAATTGTAGTTTTTTTTATCCCTTCAAAAGGAATTAAAAGGTTTATAACAATATTTTTAATTTCCGACATTAACTTAAAATCCTTTAAATATTTTGTTGTATATTTTTATGCAATTTTGAAATTAAGTTTTAATACTCATAAGGAATACATAAGCTTTTATTTTGAATATTTACATTAAGGATCATAATAAAACGAATGTTATTGCATTAGGATGTTTGTTTCAATAATGACTATTTAATCAGTTTTGTGATTGAATTCAGTACATAAACTATCCGTTTCTTGAAACTTATTCTAAAATTAATTTAAAATAACTTTTCTAAGCAAGAGTTCTGAGAAACAATAACAGTTATATCAATTTTCGAAAAAACTGATATGTGATTTTGTTTTACTAATATCAAATTGTAATTGATTTGATTAATTAATCCTGTAAAAGATTAAAAATATCTAAATCATTTGTAATCTAAATCATTTGTTTTGCTTAACTGAAAATATCTAAATCATTTGTAAACTTGAGTTATTCATTTAGGTGATTAATTACTTTTTTAAAAATAACGTTATGAAATCATCAAAAAATGACTTCGATCGTATAGCCTTCGTATAGTCGTATCGGTCGTATAGCTTCGTATAATAAAATTCGTATAGACTTCGGCTATACAAATTTAAGTCAGTTTCGCTTAAACAGAGCACCAGGAAGGTGAAAGTACGATTTTTTCTCTACATTACTCAGAAAGATGGCACCATCAGAGGATGCATTTCATCATTGATTTGCGGTTTCATCATTGATGATTTCATCATTGAGAGGATATTATATCCAGACCATTACCTCAATTATGCTCATCGGTTTACTACAGAACTTCTAAATCCGCAGATGTAACGAACACGTATATCGCATGTATTCGGTGGGTCTTTGGCGGCATTAGGTATTGAAGAAAGCCAAAAACGATTAGATACATATTATAAATTAGAATTTTATTTATCATCACTCACAAGATTGGACAGCAAGCATATGTAACCAGATGGATAAGGCGTAGGTCTCAGAAACCAAAGATTTGGGTTCAAATCCCACCAGACACGGAAAAAGGAATTTGAAAAATTTTACAAATTTCTTATCGAACAAAAAACAGATCTGCTTTCAAATGATTTTTCATTCAAGAAAAATTTGATTTGCATGCAAACATAAAGAAAAATGTTCCCTAGGAAATCATCGAATTAAACGTAACATAATTCAAACTGAGTGGCATGCAACAGCAAGAATCAACATGTCAGATAAAATCCATTCATTTCGCATTTATTACATGTATACCTCATCCCTCAATACGTCATAAAAGATGCTTCAGTACAATTTTTTTACTTATTAATATGTTTTGATAAAGGGAAGGAAGACTTTACGATACAAATTACAAAGAAACATTTAATTTAGCTTCAGTCACGATAACAAAAAAAGAATGCGCTTTTGGCCTAATGAATAAGACGTTGATCTCCGCAACCGAAGATTAAAAGTCCCACCAGGTGTAGGATAATAGTATTGGAATAATTTTACATCAATCTGATGGAAAGATCTTTTTTAAATGAAATAAATATTCTTTGCCCGATTCAAACAACAATCAACTCAATTGCACCAACAGAATGCAAAATGTTCTCTATAAAGTCCTCAAATATAAGCTCAATAGATTTAAACAGAGTAGAGTGAGACACCAAGAATCTCCAAGTCGAGCACAATTCTTAAATTACGCATTATTTATGGATATACCTCGGTGCTGAAGACATCCCTCATGCCGCTTCTGTACAGTTCTTTTACCAATTGATAAGTTTTGATAAAGGGAAGGATGACTTTATAATAAATATTATAAATAAGAATTTGATTTACCTTCAGTCATGACATGTCTGCAAGCACCTGTGGCCTAATGGATAAGGTGATGGTCTCCGGTATTAAAGATTATGGTTTTAAGTCATACCAGGCATTGGAGAATGGTGTTTGAATAATTTTACATATATCTGATGGAAAAATCTTTTTTTTAGATAAATTAAATATTCTCAGCCCAATTCAAACAGTATTAAACTCACATGCACCCACAGAATGTAAAACGTTTCTTATAAAATCATCGAATAAAAGCAAAATTTATTTAAACAGAACGGATAGAGACAGCAAGAGTCTCCAAGTTGAATACTATTCCAATGTTGCGCATTCTTTGCGGGTATACATGGGTTCTGAACACCTTCCCAAACATTACTTCAATTCAATTTCTTTTACGTTTTGAGAATGACTTTACCGTATATATTATCGCATAGAATATCATACCTTCAGACCGTATAGAATACTTTACCGTAAAGAATATCATTTACCTTCAGTCACGCGATACCCGCAAACGCCTGTGGACTAATGTTTACAAAAGTCGGTCGCCAGAACTAAAGATTGTGTTTTGAAACCACAAAAGAAAGTGAATGGAGTTTATATAACCTTACCTATACCTGATAAAAAGATTTTTTTTTTCAAGATGAATTTTTTTAAAAAATACTCTCTGCCCCATTCATACAAAATTCAAATCACGAGCACCCACAAAATGTAAAATCTTCCCTATAAATTCATGGAAAAAATCTCAATTGATTTAAGAAGAGTGGAGTAAAAAAGAAGGAATCTTCAATTTGTGCACGATTCCTGTACTACGTATTCTTTATGAGTATACCTCAGCGCTCAAGACATGGCAAATGCCACTTCTGTACAATTATTTTACTGATTAATACGTTTTGATAACGGAAAGGATGACTTTACATTATTACAAAACAGAATTTGTGACTTATCTTCAGTCACGAGAAAAATCAGTAAGCACGTGTGTCCTAACGCATAAGGCTTCAGACTATCGAACTGAAGATTGTGGGTTCAAGTCCCACCAGGCTCAGGAGAATGGTAATTAAATAATTTAACATATATCTAATGGAAACACATCTTTTTATAGATGAATTAAATATTTTCTGCTCAATTCAAAAATCATTCAACTCATGTGCACGCAGAGAATGTAAAATATTCCTTATGAAATCATCGATTAAAAACAAAATTGATTTAAACAGAGTACATTGAGAAAGCAAAAATCTGCAAGTGGCGAACGATTCCTATATTATGCATTTTTATGGGTATACCTCGGAGCTGAAGACATCCTTCTTGCCGCCTCAGCACAATTCTTTAACTGAATGGTAAGTTTTGCAAAAGGAAATGATATATATTATAAAAGAGAATTTGATTTAACTTAAGTCACGAGAGCTGTCTGCAAACACCTGTAGCCTAATGTATAAGGCATCGGTTTCCGGAGCCGAGGGTTAAAGGTTCGATTCCCACCAGGCCCAATACATTTTCATTTTATCAGTTTTACTTATATTTCATAGAAAGATCTTTTTTTAGATAAATTAAATATTCTCTCCTCAATTCACACAACATTCAAGTGACATGCACCCACAGAATGTAAAATAATCCCTATAAATTCATCGAATAAAAGCAAAATTGATCTAAACAGAGTGGAGTGAGACAGCCAGAATCAGCAAGTCGAGAACAATTCTTACATTACGCTTACTTTTTGGGTATACCTCGGCTCTGAAGCTATAGCAAATGCCACTTGTGTACATTTTTTTACTAATTAATATTATTTGATAATTTAAATGATATCTTTACATTATATATTATAAAACAAAATTTGATTTACTTACAGTCACGAAAAAAATCCGCAAGGGCTCGTGGCCTAATGTATAAGTCATAGGTCTCCAGAACTGAAGATTGTGAATTCAATTTCCATCAGGCGCAAGAGAAAGGTGCTTGAATGATTTTACATACATTTGATTGAACGAACTTTTTTTATATGAATTTAATATTCTCTGCCCAATTGAAACAGTAATCAACTTATTTGCACTCATGGCACTTCAATACAATACTTTCGCTGAGTAATTCGTTTTCACAAAGGAAAGGTTGAATTTATAATATATATTATAAAACCGAATTTGCTTTATTTAAATCATGAAAGGCATATGCATGTGCCTGTGGCATAATGGATAAGGCGTCGGTCTCCGGAACCGAAGATTGTGGGTTCAAGTCCCACCAGGCACAGGAGACGAGTATTTTAAATAATTTTATATATATCAGATAGAAATACCTCTTTTTAGAAATGTTATACATTATATCTTCCCTATTCAAACAATAACGCACACAATTCAACTGACGCGCACCCACAGAATGTAGAGTGTTACCTATAAAATTATCCAATAAAAGCAAAATTGTATGATTTAACCAGAGAGCAGTGAGACAGTAAGAATCTGCAAGTCAAACAAAATTCTCATATTACACATTCGTTATGGGTACACCTTGGCGTTGAAGACATCCCTTACACCGCTTCTGTACAAATCTTTTACTGATTAATACGTTTTGATACCGGAATGAATGTCTTTACATTATATATTGTAAAACAGAATTTGATTTACCGTCAATCACGGGAAACGTCTGCAAGCGCCTGTGGAATAATGGAAAAGGCGTTGGTATCCGGAAACGGAAAATGTGGGGTTATTTTCCACCAGGCGCTGGATATTACACGTTTTGCTTATATTTGTTACAAAGACCTTTTTTAGACGAATTAAATATTCTCTGTCTGTTTCAAACAATATTCAACTCGGGTGCACCCACAGATACAAAAAGTGTTCCCTGAAATGTCATCGATTGAAAGCAAAATTGATTTAGGTAGATTAGAGTGCGCCAGCAAGAATCTGCAAATCGAGCATATTTCCCATATTATGCATTCTTTATGGACATAACTAGTCGCTGAAGACATCCCTCATGGCACTTCAGTACAATACTTTCACTGAGTAATTCGTTTTGACAAAGGAAAGGATGAATTTATAATAGATATTATAAAACTGAATTTGCTTTATTTAAATCATGAAAGGCATATCCGTGTGCCTGTGGCCTAATGGATAAGGCGTCGGTCTCCGGAACCGAAGATTGTGGGTTCAAGTCCCACCAGGCACAGGTGACGTGTTTTTCAAACAATTTTATATATATCAGATGGAAATATCTTTTTCATATGAGTTATGTATTCTCTTCCCTATTCAAAGATCATTCAACTCACGTGCACCCACAGAATGTAAAATGTTACCCATAAAATCATCGAATAAAAGCAAAATTGTGTGATTTAACTAGAGTGCAGTGAAACAGCAAGAATCTGCAAGTCGAATACAATTTCTATATTTCAATTCTTTATGGGTTTACCTCAGCGCAGACGACATCCCAATAGTCGTTTCTGTACAACTCTTTTACTAAGTTTTGATAATGAAAAACATGTTTTTCCATTATATATTATAAATCAGAATATGATTTACCTTCAGTCACGAGAAACGTCTGCAAGCGCCTGTTGCATAAAGCATAAGGCGTCGGTATCCGGAAACAAAAAGTGAGAGTCTGACTCCCACAAGGCGCCGGACAATAAACGTTTTACTTATATTTGCTAGAAAGATCTTTTTAGACGAATTAAGTATTCTCTGCCCGATTCAAACAACATTCAACTCAGGTGCACCCACAGATATTAAAATGTTCTAAAAGATCATCAATTAAAAGAAAAAATTGATTTAAGTAGAGTGGAGTGAGGTAGTAAGAATCTGCAAATCGAGCACAATTATCATATTACGCATTTCTGTATGTATACTTCGGCGCTAAAAACATCCCTCATGCTGTTTCTATACAATTGTTTTTATCAGTAATACGTTTTGATAACGGAAAGGATGACTTTATAATATATATTATAAAACCGAATTTGCTATAGATGAGTCACGAGAAAATTATGCAAGTGCCTGTGGCCTAAGGATAAGGCGTCTGTCCCCGGAACCAAAGATTGTGGTTTCAAGTACCACTAGCCACATGAGAAGCGCGCATAAATCATTTTATATATATCAGATGGAAAGATTTTTTAGACGAATTGAATATTCTCTGCCCTATTCAAACAAAATTCAACTCACATGCACACACACAATGTAAAATGTTCCCTATGAAATCATCTATTAAAAACAATATTGTTTAATTTAACCGGAGTGGAGTGAGACAGCAATAATCTGCAAGTCAAACACAATTCTCATATTACACTTTGGTTATGGATATACCTCGGCGCTGAAGACATCCCTTACACAGCTTCTGTACAAGTCTTTTACTGATTAATACGTTTTGATACCGGAATGAATGTCTTTACATTATATATTGTATAACCGAATTTGATTTACCATTAATCACGGGAAAAGTCTGCAAGCGCCTGTGGGATAATAGAAAAGGCATCGGTATCCGGAAACAGAAAATGTGGGGTTATTTTCCACCAGGCGCTGGATATTACTAGTTTTGCTTATATTTGTTACAAAGACCATTTTTAGACGAATTAAATATTTTTTGTCTGTTTCAAACAACATTCAACTCAGGAGCACCCACAGATACAAAAAATGTTCCCTGAAATGTCATCGATTAAAAGCAAAATTGATTTAGGTAGATTAGAGTGCGCCAGCAAGAATCTGCAAATCGAGCATTTTTCCCATATTATGCATTCTTTATGGACATAACTAGTCGCTGAAGACATACCTCATGGCACTTCAATACAATAATTTCATTGAGAAATTCGTTTTCACAAAGAAAGGATGAATTTATAATATATATTATGAAACCGAATTTGCTTTCTTTAAATCATGAAAGGCATATGCATGTGCCTGTGGCCTAATGGATAAGGCGTCGGTCTCGGGAACCGAAGATTGTGGGTTCAAGTCCCACCAGGTACAAGTGACGAGTATTTTAAATAATTTTATATATATCAGATGGAAATACCTCTTTTTAGAAATGTTATACATTCTCTTCCCTATTCAAACGCAAACGCACACAATTCAACTGACGTGTACCCACAGAATGTAAAATGCTACCTATAAAATTATCCAATAAAAGCAAAATTGTATGATTTAACCAGAGAGCAGTGAGACAGTAAGAATCTGCAAGTCAAACAAAATTCTCATATTACACATTCGTTATGGGTACACCTTGGCGTTGAAGACATCCCTTACACCGCTTCTGTACAAATCTTTTACTGATTAATACGTTTTGATACCGGAATGAATGTCTTTACATTATATATTGTAAAACAGAATTTGATTTACCGTCAATCACGGGAAACGTCTGCAAGCGCCTGTGGAATAATGGAAAAGGCGTTGGTATCCGGAAACGGAAAATGTGGGGTTATTTTCCACCAGGCGCTGGATATTACACGTTTTGCTTATATTTGTTACAAAGACCTTTTTTAGACGAATTAAATATTCTCTGTCTGTTTCAAACAACATTCAACTCGGGTGCACCCACAGATACAAAAAGTGTTCCCTGAAATGTCATCGATTGAAAGCAAAATTGATTTAGGTAGATTAGATTGCGCCAGCAAGAATCTGCAAATCGAGCATATTTCCCATATTATGCATTCTTTATGGACATAACTAGTCGCTGAAGACATCCCTCATGGCACTTCAATACAATACTTTCACTGAGTAATTCGTTTTGACAAAGGAAAGGATGAATTTATAATAGATATTATAAAACTGAATTTGCTTTATTTAAATCATGAAAGGCATATCCGTGTGCCTGTGGCCTAATGGATAAGGCGTCGGTCTCCGGAACCGAAGATTGTGGGTTCAAGTCCCACCAGGCACAGGTGACGTGTTTTTCAAACAATTTTATGTATATCAGATGGAAATATCTTTTTCATATGAGTTATGTATTCTCTTCCCTATTCAAAGATCATTCAACTCACGTGCACCCACAGAATGTAAAATGTTACCCATAAAATCATCGAATAAAAGCAAAATTGTGTGATTTAACTAGAGTGCAGTGAGACAGCAAGAATCTGCAAGTCGAATACAATTTCTATATTTCAATTCTTTATGGGTTTACCTCAGCGCAGACGACATCCCAATAGTCGTTTCTGTACAACTCTTTTACTAAGTTTTGATAATGAAAAACATGTTTTTCCATTATATATTATAAATCAGAATATGATTTACCTTCAGTCACGAGAAACGTCTGCAAGCGCCTGTTGCATAAAGCATAAGGCGTCGGTATCCGGAAACAAAAAGTGAGAGTCTGACTCCCACAAGGCGCCGGACAATAAACGTTTTACTTATATTTGCTAGAAAGATCTTTTTAGACGAATTAAGTATTCTCTGCCCGATTCAAACAACATTCAACTCAGGTGCACCCACAGATATTAAAATGTTCTAAAAGATCATCAATTAAAAGAAAAAATTGATTTAAGTAGAGTGGAGTGAGGTAGTAAGAATCTGGAAATCGAGCACAATTATCATATTACGCATTTCTGTATGTATACTTCGGCGCTAAAAACATCCCTCATGCTGTTTCTATACAATTGTTTTTATCAGTAATACGTTTTGATAACGGAAAGGATGACTTTATAATATATATTATAAAACCGAATTTGCTTTAGATGAGTCACGAGAAAATTATGCAAGTGCCTGTGGCCTAAGGATAAGGCGTCTGTCCCCGGAACCAAAGATTGTGGTTTCAAGTACCACTAGCCACATGAGAAGCGCGCATAAATCATTTTATATATATCAGATGGAAAGATTTTTTAGACGAATTGAATATTCTCTGCCCTATTCAAACAAAATTCAACTCACATGCACACACACAATGTAAAATGTTCCCTATGAAATCATCTATTAAAAACAATATTGTTTAATTTAACCGGAGTGGAGTGAGACAGCAATAATCTGCAAGTCAAACACAATTCTCATATTACACTTTGGTTATGGATATACCTCGGCGCTGAAGACATCCCTTACACAGCTTCTGTACAATTCTTTTACTGATTAATACGTTTTGATACCGGAATGAATGTCTTTACATTATATATTGTATAACCGAATTTGATTTACCATCAATCACGGGAAAAGTCTGCAAGCGCCTGTGGGATAATAGAAAAGGCATCGGTATCCGGAAACAGAAAATGTGGGGTTATTTTCCACCAGGCGCTGGATATTACTAGTTTTGCTTATATTTGTTACAAAGACCATTTTTAGACGAATTAAATATTTTTTGTCTGTTTCAAACAACATTCAACTCAGGAGCACCCACAGATACAAAAAATGTTCCCTGAAATGTCATCGATTAAAAGCAAAATTGATTTAGGTAGATTAGAGTGCGCCAGCAAGAATCTGCAAATCGAGCATTTTTCCCATATTATGCATTCTTTATGGACATAACTAGTCGCTGAAGACATCCCTCATGGCACTTCAATACAATAATTTCATTGAGAAATTCGTTTTCACAAAGAAAGGATGAATTTATAATATATATTATGAAACCGAATTTGCTTTCTTTAAATCATGAAAGGCATATGCATGTGCCTGTGGCCTAATGGATAAGGCGTCGGTCTCGGGAACCGAAGATTGTGGGTTCAAGTCCCACCAGGTACAAGTGACGAGTATTTTAAATAATTTTATATATATCAGATGGAAATACCTCTTTTTAGAAATGTTATACATTCTCTTCCCTATTCAAACGCAAACGCACACAATTCAACTGACGTGTACCCACAGAATGTAAAATGCTACCTATAAAATTATCCAATAAAAGCAAAATTGTATGATTTAACCAGAGAGCAGTGAGACAGTAAGAAACTGCAAGTCAAACAAAATTCTCATATTACACACTGGTTATGGGTACACCTCGTTGCTGAACACATCCCTTACGCCTCTTCTGTACAAATCTTTTACTGATTAACACGTTTTGATACCGGAATGAATGTCTTTACATTATATATTTTAAAACAGAATTTGATTTACCATCAATCACGGGAAAAGTCTGCAAGCGCCTGTGGAATAATGGAAAAGGCGTCGGTCTCCGGAAACGGAAAATGTGGGGTTTTTTTCCACCAGGCGCTGGATATTACTAGTTTTGCTTATATTTGTTACAAAGACCTTTTTTAGACGAATTAAATATCCTCTGTCTGTTTCAAACAACATTCAACTCAGGTGCACCCACAGATACAAAAAGTGTTCTCTGAAATGTCATCGATTAAAAGCAAAATTGATTTAGGTAGATTAGAGTGCGCCAGCAAGAATCTGCAAATCGAGCATATTTCCCATATTATGCATTTTTTATGGACATAACTAGTCGCTGAAGGCATCCCTCATGCCACTTCAATACAATACTTTCGCTCAGTAATTCGTTTTCACAAAGGAAAGGATGAATTTATAATGTATGTTATAAAATCGAATTTGCTTTATTTAAATCACGAGAGACATATGTATGTGCCTGTGGCCTAATAGATAAGGCGTTGGTCTCCGGAACCGAAGATTGATGGTTCAAGTCCCTCCAGGCATAGGGGACGAGTTTTTTAAATAATTTTATGTATATCAGATGGAAAAACCTTTTTTCAGAAATGTTATACATTCTCTTCCCTATTCAAATACACACACACACACCATTCAACTCACGTGCACCCACAGAATGTAAAATGTTACCCATAAAATCATCGAATAAAAGCAAAATTGTGTGATTTAACCAGAGTGCAGTGAGACAGCAAGAATCTGCATCTCGAAAACAATTTCCATATTGCACACTCTTTATGGGTTTACCTCGACGCAAAAGACATCCCAAAAGCCGCTTCTGTGCAATTCTTTTATTGATTAATACATTTTGATAATGGAAAACATGTCGTTCCATTATATATTATAAATCAGAATATGATTTACCTTCAGTCACAAGAAACGTGTTCAAGCGCCTGTTGCATAATGAATAACACGCAAGAAACGAGAAATGAGTGTCCGATTTCCAGCAGGCGCTGGATGTTACTAGTTTTACTTATATTTGCTAGAAAGGTCTTTTTTAGACGAATTAAATATTCTTTGCCCGATTCAAACATCATTCAACTCAGGTGCACCCACATATAGTAAAATGATCCATAAAAGGTCATCAATTAAAAGCAAAATTGATTTAAGTAGAGTGCAGTGAGCCAGCAAGAATCTGCAAATCAAACACAATCACCATATTATGCATTCTTTATATGTATACCTCGGCGCTGAAGACATCCCTCATGCCGTTTCTGTGCAATTCTTTTTCTGAGTAATACGTTTTGATAACCAAACGGATGAGTTTGTAATATATATTATGAAACCGAATTTGCTTTATTTGAGTCACTAGAGAAATATGCAAGTGCCTGTGGCATAATGGATAAGGCGTGGGTTTTCGGAATTGAAGATTGTGGGTTTAAGTCCTACCAGGCACTGGAGACGAGCATTTTAAATAATTTTATAAGTATCAGATGGAAAGGTCTTTTTTCAAATTTGTAATGATTACGGCAGAGGATTTGCAATACACATCTGTTGATGAGATTCTTCAAAATCTGGAATCTCTGAAATTATGCTCTGTCAATCGAATGACTATCAAAAGACACTGCATTGTATTGAAAACGAACAATCTAATTTTGACATTTGCTACTCCAGATTTACCGCAGCACGTAAAAGTTGCTTATTTGCGGTGTTCTGTGAGACCATACTTTCATAATCATTTGAGATGTTTTTAATGTCAACGCTTCGGACATTCAAAATTAGCTTGCAGGGGAAAACTTACTTGTACCCGTTGTGTTAATGTCGGCCATGATAGTATTACCTGCAACGCTAAAGAGGTGTGTGTCAACTGCAAAGGCGACCACCCCACCTACTTCTCGATCTTGTCCATCCTGGCAGATTGCAAAGGAAATCACGGCAATTAAAATAAAGAATTAAGTCTCTTACCCAGAAGCTCATAAAATAGCCTCATCACGTACTTCTCAGTCTGGCACTAGATACACTGCAGCAGTTAAGAATATCACCAAATTTTACGGTACTCAAACAGAAGCCGTGTCCATTAATATAAAAAGACTGCCTGTGAAGCAAAAGACAGTAAATGCTACCATACCAGTAATTGCCAATTCAACTTTGGCAAAATCAATAGCCTTGAAGGCTAGAAAATTAAAAATTGCCAAGGAAGGCCCTAGAATGTCTTCCTTAACAACAAAAAAATCTCTTCTCTGTCTGGATGCAGACACTGTCAAACTGCATCGATCAGATGATGATTTTAATTCTGAAGATTCATCTGAGATGACAATGAGCAACAGTGATAAAGAATAGAATATATTCCATTGATGGCTTCCTTTGTTTCCTAGAATTGTCGTGGTTTTCGATCTAGCATTGATGACATTAAATCCATCATCTCTCACAACAACCCCACATGTTTGGCTTTCCAGGAAAATTTCCTGAAGTCTATTGTTATCACCAAAATGCGTGGGTTTCAATGATTTAGAAGTGATTATGGTGGTAATGCTGCTGTGTCTGGTGGAGTTTGTATAATTACATCAAACAATTATCCCAGTACACCACATCAATTAAGAACAACATTCCAGGCTGTGGCTGTGAGAATCTACACCTCATGTCTAATCACGGCTTATAGCCTTTACTTACCACCGAATGATGTCATCCAAGAAGAGGAACTAAACGACTTACTTGATCAACTCCAAGCTCCATTTCTATTGCTTGGTGATTTTAACGGACATAGTCCTCTGTGGGTTAGTGATGAAATGAATTCTCGTGCTCGTTAGATCGAACAGTTTATTACTGACAACTGTCTCTGTCTCCTAAATACCGACGAGAAAACTTATTTTCAAGAATCTACACTGGCATTTCACTCTCTTAACTAAGTTATTTGTTCGACATCACTCCTGCCATTGCTGAATTTTGCTGTTAAAAATGACCTTTACACAATAATGATCATTTCCTTCAAATCGTGTCTCAGGCTGGAAGTAATAGTGCAGGTCACAAACCACCTAATTATGTGTACAGTCGAGCCAATCGGACGCTTTTCACGCAATTGGCTGTGAGCATTGAAACAAGAGTTAAGAGGGATGTCATAGATGATGCCGTTAAATACGTCATTAACACAATTATCGGAGCTACGGATGTTGCTATCCCTAAATATTCTACTATTCCATATAAACACTGAAATCATTGGTGGAATGAAGAGTGTCAACTCTCCAATAAGAAACAAAGGAAACAATGGAAGATATTCCGAAGATACCCAACCACGGATAATCTTATTGCTTTCAAGAAAGCCAAAGCATTTGCCCGTAGAATTAGGCGTAAGAGTCAGAGGGAATCTTGGATTCGTTATGTGTCAACAATTACCTCATCGACATCAAACAAACAATTGTGGAGGAAAGTGAAAGCAGCAATGGTATATATCAGGATCATTGCATTCCTGTTTTAAAAACTGGAGCTGCTGTACATTCCTCACCGGTAGATATTGTCAATGTCATCGGAGAAACTTTTGCTTGTGTTTCCACCTCTGATTCATATAGTTTCATATAGTCCTAATTTTCTAAGGACTAAAAGAATTACAAAGGGGACACCAATAAGATTTGACGATCAACATAATCTACCATATAATTGTGCTTTTCGATTGTCGGAATTAAAGACAGTCATGTGTCAGGCAAATAACACCAGTCCAGGGTGTTTGATGGAGTTTCTTATCAAATGCTCTGTCATTTCGACAATGATTCGTTACTGAACATATTGATAATGTTTAATAGAATCTGGACAGAGTATGTCTTTCCAACTTCTTGGAGGGAAACGATAGTGATTCCAATCTTGAAGCCTAGCAAATATTCATCTGATCCTCTGAGTTATCGTCCAATAGCTCTTACGAGTTGCTTATGCAAAACATTTTAGCGTATAGTGAATGCTAGATTTAATTACGTCTTAGAGAAAAATAATTGTATAACTCTTCATCAAAGCGGAATTCGAAGAGGACGATCCACTATAGATAACATAGTAAATCTAGAATCCCAAATTCGAAAAGCTTTCGCAATTGGAAACCACCTTGTTGCAATTTTCTTCCACGTAGAGGAAGCTTATGACCGTATATGGCACTATGATATTCTCCGTACACTGCATTATCTTGGCTTTAAGAGTAATCTTCCAATATTTATCCAAAATTTTCTGGCCTCATGCGTTTTTAAAGTGCGCGTTGGAACTACAATTTCCAATATTTTAAGTCATGCTAAGGGTATCCCACAATGTAGCCTTTTAAGTGTAACCCTTTTTAACCTTTTCATCAGTAACATACTCCATCAATTACCCTCTTCTGTTCATAGTAATTTATATGTTGATGACTTACAAATTTGATATCAGGGTTCAAACATGAATATAATTGAGAGACAATTGCAAATAGATGTAAATAATCTAATTACTTAGTGTAAACGGAATGGCTTAAGTATATCCTCTAGTAAGAGTTGGTGTGTGCATTTCTGCAGGAAAACTAGTCTCCATGAGGATCCTATGCTTTTAATAAATAATAGACCCATTCCTGTAGTAAGTGAGATAAAATTTCTTGGCGTGACTTTCGACAGGAAATTAATTTACCTTCCGTATGTTTTACATCTGCGGAAGAAGTGTGAGTGACTGCTTAACATCCCCAGAGTTCTTTCTAATACATCTTGGGGTGCAGATCGCACATCACTCCTTCGAATATACTAGTCAATAATTTTATCTCGAATTGATTACGGCTGTATTGCTTATGGATCAGCTAGATCCTCTATGTTATACAGATTAGATACTGTTCACCACTCTGATTACGGATTTGTTCTGGTGCATTTCGCACATCACCCGTCCAAAGCCTATATGTAATCTGCCAACAGTTACCTCTAGACCTGCGGTGTATGCAGCTGTCTCTTAATTATTATTCAAAAATTATGTCCTCATCCCTTACATTCTACAATTCTTAATGCTGCTCTTAAAAAATTATATAATGCTATACCTTCAAGAATTCCACTTTTTCTCTGTTGCATTAAATCTAGTGTTTTGCTTTCTGAACTATACGATGTCCGAGTTGAATCTATAAACTTCTTCGCACATTCACCTTGGTATGATCCAGATATCATCGTTATCAATCCCTTTGAAAATTACAAAAAGTCGGACACAACTCCGACTATTTATGAACAGCTTTTTGCATTCCATCGCTGTATGATCGGTATACTCCTGTATTCACAGTTGGATCCAAAACAGCAAGACACGTTGGCTGTGGAATTTATTTTGGTAATACTACTTTTAGTTATAGCCTGCACTAGTCCTGCTCCATCTTCACTGCTGAGGTTGGGTCTGTATACCGTGCACTTCAGCCGGTGAGTACTAGAAATGAATGTAACATATGTGTTTACACTGACAGCAATAGTGTATTGGAAGCTTTGAGAAATAGTAACTTTAACTGTCAACCTGTTGTGTCCAAGATTTTCAAACTGATGGATTCTCTGACTAGCAAGGGATTTGAAATACGGTTTTGCTGGATACCAGGTCACACAGGAATATAAAGCAATGAGAACTCAGGTTCAGCAGCTAGGTCTGCAGCTACTGCTACTCTATCTTCAGTTCCATCAGATGCTAGAAAGGGTATTAAACATTTCGTAAAGTCTCTTTGGCAAGAATCCTGGAATCCATCTTTTCATAAATCATCCCATTACTAATTTTAACACTGCGAAGAGCAGATGTTAAACTGACTCGCTTTCGTATTGGTCACACGCGTTATACTCATAGTCATTTATTTTTAATTGATTTAAATACTTGGTGTAAGACATGTGATGAACCATACACACTGAATCATATTTAAATTTTGTGGCTAGATTTAAACCATTATCGCTTCACATTCTTAATAGTTATATTTTAAACTTACAAGATTTGCTAGGTGAACCACCACATCGTAATCTCTTTGCGTTTTTAAAAGCAATTGGTTTTATGAATTTAATCTAATTTTAGAAATTTTTAAATCCCAATTAATTTAATTCTAAATCCTATATATTTTAGAAGATATACATATTTATATTTTATTATGATGTTTTAATATATTAATATTTTAATGGTTTGAACAGAAAAGTAGATCAAGACGAATTTGTGTCTGGCGCAGCTTGTCCTTACTTGGACCTTGCGCCATTAAAATCAACCAACCAATCCATATTGTGCATTCTTTATGGGTACACCTCGGCACTGAAGACATCCCTCATGCCACTTCAGTACAATTCTTTTATGATTAATATGTATTGATAACGGAAATGATGACTTTATAAAAAATATTATAAAACAGAATTTGATTTACCTTCAGTCACGAGGAAATTATGCAAGCGCCTGTGTCCTAATGGATAAGGCGTCAGTCTCCAGAACCGACGATTGGGGTTCAAGTCCTTCAAGACTCAGTTTCGTGTTATCTTTGCTCATGCAAAATTGATGATGAAAATGACTACGATGTTTTTGCGAACTTCAATGATTATAATGAGTAAGTACATTTTACACATTACATTTATGTATGTAAAATAAATGTGTGTCATTTATCCGAAATAACGCATTATCACCTAGTCTCTATAATACATAAATTTCGGGAATTTATGGGAGCATGTATGTATGCGAAAAATATATAAATTATTGCGGTCTCATTTGTATATATATATTATTATAAATTTTAAAAATAAATCCTTTCATTTTATTACATATTAGACATACGCATGAATTTTATTCTCAGTAAATCTGGTTGACTTTTAACAGTTATTTTTAAATTATGCCATAAATGTGAAATTATTTAACGATACAAATTCTGTGACCACAATTTGAAAATGAAATAAAGAAAAAAAAAGTATTGTAAATAACTTTAATTATCTTAAAAAGTAATTATTAAAGATTTCCATAAATGAAAAGTATTTCAGTGGGACTAACATTGTTTAACTATTGAGAACTTTTTTGATATTTTTTCCAATGGCTGGCATTGGGTGACTAATTTTTTACCACAACAAAGTAGAAGAAACTGACATTCATTTATTGTTACACGTGTTTGTACCTAAGAATAAAGTCACAGAAGCGAGAGCATTATCCACGTCACCCCAAAATAAACATTCGTTCATCACCTCAGATGAAAGAACAAGAAATATTTATACCCAAACTTCTATTCGAACCCAAGATTAACAGCAATCAGGAACGATAAGCACTCAGCCATCAGTCAGCAACTTTTTTTTAACAAAATAGCATCACAACTGAAACAAATACGTACAAATGAATGAATACAACAATGTACACACACACACACAAGCGTGTTTCAAACGTTTTAGAGAATAAATGTTTTGAAGGGATTTAGTTTCAGAATAAGTTAATAAAGAAACATAAATGATGTTAAGTCGAATGTAAAGTCAATTTATTTTACATAAAAAGGAAATAGTAATAACTACTTTGTTAAGGCTAATAACTATTTTTTTTTATTAAATTACCTCAATCTATATCAGTGTAAACTTGTATTTAAAATCATATTATCATGACTGTTCAAAAACTAATGTTTTTAAGGCAATATTAAACAATCCATTTTTTATAATTTATTTTTTATCTTATTGAAATGCCTTTCAGCAAAAAATCTTTAATGTTTATAAATAATCTTCAAACAATATTCAAATTATGAGTTCCTCAAATGACATAAATAAAATACTTGAAAAATTATTTATTAAATTTAATGATGAAAAAATTCATCCAGCATTATTCAAGTCATTAAAATAATCGCTTATTTGAAATCACTAATTTCAAAATTAGAGAAATCTGCAAACACGTCTTTTAAATAATTTGAGACGGATTAAAATAATTATTTGATTGCTCTTGGTTATTTCTTAAGTTATTTATTTTGTTTTTGTTTATTTTTTTAAAAACTATGTTTTTTATTGTATTTAGTTGAAATTTATTCGATAATTAAATAATATAAATACTATAGCCAAAATATTTTATCAAACATTTTTCCCTTGTAAAAAAAGTCTACTAAACATGACCCTCCATCTAATTATAATTTTTTTATGAATTTACTTTAATATTATTAAGTTTTTAAATGATTTTTATAAATGCTTCTGACAAATATTGCATTTTTTATGGATATAAAAAGATATCAAACATTAATTTCAGTCTTAAAATGGAAAAGCAAATTAAAATTTCACTTTATACAATATTTAATTTGACTTTCTCAAGTTTTGTTTAGTCAGTTGACAACCTTGACGACTATTTTTTGTCACCGTTCTAAATGCATGTTTTTGGAGCAAGAAATTTCCCAATGTCTCCCGGATCTGCACGAAAAATTCAAAAGTTGTTGGCTCTTAGAAAGACCCTATATTATGACATAAAAATGACTTAAACCACTAGAAAAATACCTAACCTGCCAATAAAAAAATGCGAAAAGCAACAAAAACTTAAATTTGCAACATCAAGAGGAACCCTATAATCAAAGCAAAGAATGCCATAGTTGGCAAGAGATCTCTTAGGGGGATATATCATACTTATAGCGTTAGTCTTGTGTATGAGAAGAAGATTCAGGTATTTGGTTCAAGTTTCAACTGAATCATATCATTATATTTTTCAATAGTAGTGTATTCTCACAAACGATTTAAATTTAAAATTTAAATATAACAAACTTAAGCAAACATTCAATTTTTTTATGCTTTGTAACTTTCTTATTTACCTCACTTTAAAATAGTTTACATTTTTCTCTTCAATGGTTTCTCACTATTTTTAAATGTTTATGAAAATAAAGATTTTGAATATCAATCTATCTGGAAATGCAGAAAAATTATCTGCTCCTTTTTAATAGTTTTATTACAAGCATTTAGAGCTGGTATTGTGTGCGTTTTCCAAGATGAAAAATTATCACAAAATTCTACATTCAGTATTTCATTACTTAAATTCGGTTGGATTGTACAAATTAATTTCTTAATAATTTATTCGTAAGTATTTTTAGGAATAAACATTTTAAAGAAATATCATGGACACTATAAGCAATTTTTTCAATAAAAATGAACAATTATAAAGTTAAATAATACGCATAATTTATAACTAGATTTTCAAGTATAAAATTTTTGTGCATAAACTGAATAAAAATCTAGACGAATTACAATCCGAAATGCAAGATTATATCATCTCCGACTCTTTAATTAAAATACTACAAATAAATATTGTAAAACAATCAAAATATACTTATGTAAATATCAAGTATCATAAAACATTTCAATATTTCTTATAATTTGCTTATTCATGATTCATAAACTGGAAAACGATTAATGAACCTTATGTTTATTAACAGTTAATATTCATTTGTATCTTTTTAAATGTAATATATTTGTTAGATATATATTAAGAAAAAATATCTATTGAAGCAGACTTTTCCCCCTATAAAATTTATAATAACTAATATAGAATAATTCAAAACAAAATTATCCCAAAAACTTCTTAAAATACTTTTGTAAATAATTTTTTATTCTTAATACCTTTTTTACTCTACAAATATTTCTGGAAAAATTACTTTGAAAATAGTTTGTAATTTTTTTTTATATAATAAAAAACTTTGTTACAATGATCTAAAATAGCTCATTATTTTTACATAGAAAAGTTCAGTTTATATTATGCTCGATCTTGCGTATCATTTTAATATTGAAAAATTCAAATATATTTGAACATTTTGATAAACAAATATAGTAAATATTTACGTGCTAATCTTGATAAGAAAAAGAATAAATACCAAGCTTTTTTTAACTTTTATATATAATAAATAAATCAAAAATATATATGTGTGGAATCTAAGTAAGTATAAGGATAAAAATAATAAAATTTTACAGAATAAAGCCTAGTTAAAATATATTTTTAAATAAAATTTTAATACCATTTCTATTTTTATCATTTTTAAAAACTGCATTCTGTTGAATATAATGGAAATAATGAATAATTTAAATTTCACTTTTGGATATATGATGATTTGAGTAATTATTTAAATTTACAGAAATTTCTTTGCTTCAAGACCAATATAAATGGATTCATGAAGTCGTAACACACTTTTTAGAAAAAAATGAAGGATTCTAAAAAGAAATATAAATATATAATATTTAAAAATCTCAATAATTAATTAATAATAAAGATACTACGAAGATAGTAAAGATACTACAAAGAAAAGGGGCTGAAGAAATTTGAAATGAATGGAAAAACGTTTCTGTAAATGAGAAACATTTTGAAAGCATAAAGAGAAATTATCGAAATTTTGGATGCATAAGGAATTAAACAAATAATTGTCTATGTTAAAAACCATCTGCAAAAGAAAACATAAAAATGCATATACTTAAAATACTTTCAAATGTTCTTTGATTTCGCTTTTAAGTAATTTTATAAATAGTGGTAAATTTAAGATTTTTAAAATAAAAGAATTGTTTAGGCTTTTCTTGTTCATTTGAATTTTATTGTAAGAATATATTAAGTATTATTCGTAAAAATTATGTTAAATATTTTTACGAATAATACTTAATATATTCTTACAATTATATAAATTCTCTAGAATATTAATTCGATTATTAAGAATGAAAATCAAATGCACTTTTAATTATGATACCTATTTTTTACAACGGCGGGCACTGGGTTATTAACTCTTTGTAAAAACAAGGCTGCTACTCATGTATCGTTACCCTGTGGGCCCTTGTGAACGAGATCACGAATGCGAATGGCATTACCCACGTCATACCACCACAAACCCTTTTATAGTTTGGGCCACATTCATACATCATATCAGAAGAACGGACAGAGAAACACAGAGATAAAGTAACATCCATGCTCAGACCGGGATTCGAACCCGGCACCCACAACTCAGGAGTCAAGAACACTAGTGAGATTCTGACCAGAGAAATACAATAAGGAAATATGTTGTTGTGGTTTTTCCTCCCCTTGAACAACAGAGCAATATGAAGTCCATGAGCCCATTCACTTTGAAGAAATCCATTACCAACAGGGAATCTTGAACCAGGTTCTGCCTGGTGAACCCCAGACACAAGATAAAATGTGTCCAGGAAAGACCTGTGCAGAAGAACACTCTGAATTGCTTTGAATTGAACAGATTTTGAATTGCTTATTGCCATCAACGAAAGTCATTGATGACAGATGACCACTAAAAAATCGGGAATGGGCATTTTGATCTTATAGGTAAATGTAGAGTGGTTATACAGGTTGAGATATATTTAAGTGGAAATATGGATCACCATTTAATTCGAAATGATTGCTCGATTGATAAATATAAACAGACGAAATATTGAGGGTTTGTTGCGAAGCCTTCAGATGCTTGTTTGATTGTTTTATTTTTAAAACATGATATGACCAATCGTGATACAGCATGTCTTGTGGCTGCTTTCCACAAGATGGAACGGATACAGCATAATAAAAGTCAAGCATGCTAAATTGACCAAAATCTACTCTTGAATGTTTAAGGTATACGTAGATTCTATGTTGCTAGGAAGATCTCATTTTACTATTTAGGTTGTTGAGATTACATTTCAACTGCAATAGAATAATATTAAAAAATCTTATACATATAGCCTCAACACATTCCAGTAAAATCGATGAAGCTTTTGTTTTTCTATATGTTAACATGCCTTATTATCAATTCATGTCTCCTAAAAACCCGTCTTAGCATTTGCATTTAACTAATTTTAGCGCCATATCAAATTAAATTTGTAAAGAATTTTGTAATGGAAGAGAAAGAAATGTTTCCTTTACAAAATACTTGCCAATTTTATGGAAATGATTAAACATCGTTTTCATTCCTCGAAAATATATTTGAATTGCTTTAAACTTAAAAAATTTTAAAATTAAATATGACATGTAAAATTCTTATTTATACCGTAGTTTCAGCCAGATTTATATTTCACAGGAAAAAAATATTTCCTTATTTTTGAAGAAAATTATTTAAGAATTCAGATATTATAATTTACTAAAATTTATTAAAGTAGTTGGTAAAAAGATTATGGACCTCAAATTAAATGTGTGTGTTATACAATTTACTTGTCTTATAATAACTAGGTATTTGATTTTTTTAATATCTAGAACTATATTGTCATTTTAAAATCGATTTTCAAAAAATATAGTTATATAAAATCAGATCTAATGAAAATAATATTAATAATCATTGTTTATAGTTTCTACCCTTATCATCATGAAGGGTATTCTAAATTTTTTGCTAATATTTCCTTGAAGAATTTTGTACATAAATCATTTAAAATAGTTTAAATAAAGTAATTAAAATAAACGTAAAAATCACTTTTTTTCAAATTATCAAAAAAATATTTGTTTACGCATGAAATAGAAAAATAGTCATAATAAAATATTTTTATGATAGAAATAGAGGAATTTTATTTAAATCTCATCAGAAAATATTAATAAAAATTCTCTGAGATTTGATTGAAACAGATTACCTCTCAAAGAAGAAAAAACAAATAAATTTCCACAAGAATTGATTTTATTGAAGTTTATCACATTTCTCTCATAAAATGAAATTTAAAATTTTGTTTTTATATCTTAAATATTTCCTTTAAAATTTCAGATGCTTGTATTTTATAATGTTACAAAAATGTTTAAGTTATTTTAAAAAAATATATCATAAATTAATTTATTTAGTGTGCATAACTTTAGCTAAAGTGCCATATATGAGTCTAATCCAGGAAGGAAGTGGTAGGATACAATGTAAGAAAAAAATGCATAAAACATTTTTCTTTTTAAATTATTTTAATCAGTTTTTTAAGCATTATTATTCAACTTTGAAATGTTATTTTTATACTCCTAATGAATACACATTTTTAGTAATCTTTACTACAATGATGATGACGAGAAAAAAGCTTCGGCATCTTCATGGTCACCATGCGTGTTTGAGACCGATGAGGAGAAAAGGCACTTGAACATTATATGTTTGACTTCGTCATATTCGTTTAACATTTAAAATGATGCTATGGAGTGTCATTAAATACTTGCCTTTAATCACCTCTGATTAGGGTGACGTTCTCATTATCGTAACGTAGTGAGTTCAAATTACGAACTAACCGAATATCTGTCGTGTCCGATAAAGATGGCTGTGGAACGTAAAAAGTGGGAGTCGCAATGTCTTAAAAGTGAAATGATACCTCTGGAAGTGACTGGTCAAGTATTGGGTGTTTTCTGCTTGGTCCCTACTTCAAAATCATGAAGACTCCATTCAGCGGCTTCTATCTGACTGGTAGAGTCCATGTCAAGGCTAGACTTAGGGAAACATGCTAGAACAAGAAGAACCTCCTACTCACGATGATGATACTTTGAGCAATGACGATTATTTTTTAATTTAATAATAATTAATAAATTTATTTTCTACAAATGAATTATATTAGTGTTAACTACATAAGAAATTAACATTTGGAACTCTTTCTGCCCTTTAATTCTCCAATATTAGCTATATTTTGAATGAATTATCAAACGAATTTCGTTTTTCCATTGGAATATATTCAGCACGATTGTGTAATGATGATTTTTCAAAATTGTAAAACTTGGAAAACGTGGAAAAGTGTGCAGCACTTTTGTTATAGTAAAGATACGAAATAAAAAGTTAACATTAAATAAATGGGAATTGTTTTTGTATTTTAAGCATACGAATATCAAATAGTAATTGTTATGATCTCATAAAAGATATAGAATTGAATGACTCTCATTGATTTTAAAAATTCATATTCATCATGATACGTATAGAATTGAATGGACATCATCAATCATCACAAAATTATATTTATCATGACCTCATCATACATATTGAATTGTGTGTGAATAAACATCATTAATTATCAAAAAATTATAATTATCATGACCTCCTGCTAGATATGGAATTGTATGAATATCATTAATTTTCATGGAATTGAGTGAACGCGGCAGAATTAGGACCAGTCTTCACGTCCAATGGAATCGGGCTGATAAAGTAAATTAGTTAAAACAGAAGAATTAGATTCTTAAGGTCTGAAATTGGATGCAACATTTCCTAAAATATCTCCTGGTAAACACACTTAAATATTACAATAAAATTAAAAACAATAGAAAATAATATTATTTAAAAATATGGGAATGAAAACCATCAAAGTAAAAAGAAGAGCAGTATTTTCAATTAACTAATAAAGTACATTTCATTTTATGTGATGTGATTTTGAGAAATATGCAGTTCTATTACGAAAACCCCTAGTTGTACCTCGTATCTAAGTTTGCGAAATCTGTCAAAAATATCAAAACTCCAGAATTCCGAAATTCCAGCTTTAGAAATCGTAATTACGTACTTCAATACAGTTAATAAACTGCTGGCCACCGAAATTGCAACACCAAGAAAGAGAAGAGATACCACAACGAAATTTATTTTGTAGATAACATGTTGACCAAGTATTAAATAATTAAACTTATAGACTTCTGTGAAGTGTGGTTATTTCCAAAATCAGTAGCCAGAGTAGTCACCATTGTTGGAGATCACCACTCTCACACGCCTCGTTATTGATTGAAAGAGACTTTGGATGTGTTCTTGTGGTACAGCAAACCAAGCAGCTTCCACACGTTGCCAAAGTTGATCTGGTGGGACATCTGTAATACGGGTCAATCGTTGAACATCCATGGAGCACATGTTTTCTCTTTGTGAAAGATCTTGAAAGTGAGCCGGCCAGGAAAACAATTCAATCCGGCAATTGACAAAGAATCGTTGGATAATGCGTGGCACTTGTGGCAGCGCATTATCCTGTTGAAATGTGGCTGCGGACAAGTCTTAAAGGTAAGGAAGAACAACTGGCTCCGATACCTCGGAATTATAGCGCTATCTGTTTACAGTACCGGCAATGCGTACTAGAGGATTGCGAGAGTGATACCCAATTCCGCTTCATAACATACTACCCGGGACAAGACCTGTGTGGCGGTGCATAAAGCAGATATTCAGAATCCTCTCTTCACAGTGTCTCAAGATTCCAATGAGACCATGTTGTGTTACAGACAGAAGCATGACTCATCAATAAAAAAAATTTCATTCCATTCTGCAGTCCATATCTTTTTTTCATTGCACCATTGGCGTCTGTAAACGTCTGTGGATATGTGTCAAAGGTAGACGAAGCAATGGACGTCTTGCGAACAGACCACTTTGCTGTTAACGGCGTCAAATGTACGCGCAGACACTGGTTAATGCTTTACAGACTGAATATGCTGTGCTAAGGTTCGTGATGTGACTGAATGATCTGTGATTGCACATAATTTCGTGTCATCACGTGAAATGGTGCACTGAAGAAATGCGATCGAACATGTCGGTCTATCGTACCCTCCTGCATTCAACGATCGCATATCCATTTTCGCATTACAATTGTTTGGTTTCGCCCAACACGACTACCGATTTCTCTGAAAGGTAATGTACAATCTCAGAAGGCCACTACCTCTAGATTCCTCGATCGAACACAGATTACTTGATAAAAAAAATGATCGGTGTTTTCTACAAGACATAATTATTTTTTTTCTTAAACCGCAAAACACAGTTGCTGAATTTGAAATTTTCGGAATCTCCAAGCATTAAATAGAGCTTTTAAGTGGCACACACAGGCGCGCTTGAATTGCGTCTGTGTTGAAATTTTAATCATTTACAAATTTCACATCAGTTAACCCATGTTGAAAATTTCATGTTATTTGCATGCTTCCTTCAGGGTTTGTCATTCACGGTGGCCAGCAGTGTAATAAAAGTTTTTCAAAAATTGGAATTGTTAATATTTTGTTATTTATGAGTGTTAGGAGTTAAAACGATTGGCACAGATGCCGTATACTCCAAGATGGCAAATTCTAATTTTTTGGAGACGAAACAAGGTTTCCAAGATGATGCAAATCATACGCTTGACAAAATAGAATTTTCAGCATAATTCATATAATTCTTTATATCTGTGACGTATTAAAAACCAGGTTGCTAGATATTTATCTCTCAACCTGATTTCTATTACGTATTATTATTATTATTCTACGTTTCTATTACGTTATCATTGTTCTTATTTAAGAAATTCATCCAAAAAAAACCCAAAATCAGAATGCTGCTAGATTATGCGGCATCTGTGCTGAAACTTAATTTCAGTTAAAATATAATTTAAAATATTAATTTAACAACTGTCTTGTTTACTGCTTTTATTGTTCTAATAAAATTATCTACTTTTAAAATCACAACTTCTGATTATGTTAAGTTGCTTAAATATTGTTTATAAATATTATTCTGTACTCTTTTAATTATCTCGTTAGTTGAATTTAATTTTTTTATGTCAGGTTTATGTTAATCTTCATTAAATTTGTAGATTAACTTTACTTCAAAAGTCAAAGCAATTGTTTAAAAAAATGGAAATGTCTTATACACGAGAGTCCTCTATTTTATGTAAATTTAAAACCTACTAATTTTGTTTCAAAGAAAAAAATGAAGAAAATAATCTCATATATTATTATGTAAATAATTGTTTAATAATTGACATAAATTTGGCAAATAATAAAAAATTTAACACAAATATATTTTTAATGTAAAATATTGAATTATTGAAAAATTCATTTTTAGTTGTCTATGTATTTGTGATGAAAAAAAAACTGGAAATAGAAAGCATAAATAAAGAAATATATTTATATATATATATATATATATATATATATATATTTATATATATATATATATATATATATATATATATATATATATATATATATGAAATGAAATACAATAGATCAGCTCTTGCTTAAAATAATTTATTTAGAATAAAGATTTTAGTACAGCCATATCTTCGATAAAACACTTAAAGAATGTCTGTAAAAAAGAAACGTCTGTCTAAAACTCTTAAGATATTGATCTATAAAAGATAAAATACAGATATTTTGCTTTTTAAGTTGAAACAAATAAAGACGATGAAGAAGTTCTCAAATATATTGAGGGGTATTTGATATAGTATATATAAAGGGATGTGTGTGTTAAATTTCTGTTTAATTACAAGGGATTTGTGTGTTAAATTTCTGTTTAATTACTAGGGATGTGTGTGTTAAATTTCTGTTTAATTACTAGGGATGTGTGTGTTAAATTTCTGTTTAATTACTAGGGATTTGTGTGTTAAATTTCTGTTTAATTACTAGGGATGTGTGTGTTAAATTTCTGTTTAATTACTAGGGATGTGTGTGTTAAATTTCTGTTTAATTACTAGGGATGTGTGTGTTAAATTTCTGTTTAATTACTTCTTATGACATTTTTGAAATTAATATACATAATTCGAATTACAATGTTTTAGATTTCCATCTTGATTTATCAATGCATTTTTAAGTAAAACTAATAAAGACAAAACTGATATGATAGACAAATTTATTGATATTGCCTAAGATTTACATCTTTTGGGATATTTGCATGCTTTTCCTGAGACTGTGCATGTTGTAAGACATAAATCCATATTTAATAAATATGGATTTATTTATATACATAAATCCATACATAATTAGTTACAGGTGTTATATCGTTGCTTTTAAATTATAAATTTTTAATATTTTTAATAAAATAGAATTGAATTTTATTGATGAATAATTTCAAGGTAATTTTATTAATCTTTCGCCAACGTATATGCTTGTACCTATAATATTGCCATAAAATTCTTTATGACTTTAATATTTAGTTTATTTTTAATTGTTGCTCAGTTAAAAGTGTACAAAATTCTAACACAAAATTAGAATTTATAACAACATGTAGTTTGTAATGTACTCCCTTTAATATTTCATTTTTCTCTTTGAAGGGAATATTAAATGTAATATTGCAAAGTCAAGCATCATTTTCCGTGGGCAGTGATTGGAAGGGTATCAACATTCTCCCTCACTTGATTGCTGAAACTCTGTGGGTTGGGGACGTGTTCACTTTAATATGGGTAGTCCGAAGTCTTCCCACTGGTGTGGCTAGATGGAGAGGGGAGAGTACCAGCTCAGCTGTGACCTCGTCAACTGATCAAAATTAGTACAAAGTTCTGAGGCTCTTGGTGACGGGCGAGTATTCCAAACCAGTTGACCTCAAGCTTACCGCTTCTCACCTGCCCGTCTATGTATGAATATAAATTATTATTCAAGTGAATAGTATAATTTCATAAAAAAATGAACACTTATTTATGAAAACGAATAAAGAAAGGAATAAAATCTGCCTGTACGTTTTTACCAAAAAGACAGAAATTCAAATAATATTCTTTAAAAAATGACACATTTATAAGGAGAGACAAGCAGGCACAAATGATATTTTATATCTCTGATCTTTAGTTCAACACTTCAAGTTCGATTAACACATGCTTTGATATTTTTGAAGAATAGGAGTATATCTTTAGCTATAAGTTTTATACCATTTATATATTGATTCATTTATGCAAAAAATGGTTACCCAGAAATAGGATGATCAAGATGTGGCCATCAATTGCCTTATAAATTAATTAAAAGGAATATAACACTGTACAAATCAATTCAATTTCACTCTCTAATATTGGAAAACAATTCCTTTAAAGAGTTCGGTTGAAAAATTACACTATATTAAAGTAACAGCACAAAAAACACAGGTACTGTTGCTTATTCATTTTATACAGTTTAAATTTTCTGCTCTTTAAATTAAATAATTTTAGTGCAGGAATAATTTGTAAAAATTATAAAAATGTTTCATTTTATTTAAAGTGATATAACCAATTAAATTAAGTTTACTTTTTTGATTTTTTGCAGAATTTCTCTTTAGGAAATTTTTTTTCTTGAAGTTCATTTTACCATTTAACGATGATAAAAAAAGTATTCAATAATTGATTGACAGAAGAGGACAGTCCAAGTGCTTGTATATAAATAGTAAGTACTCATAAATAGTGGCTTAGATTTTAAGTTTTTTCTCCTCATAAAATATGTCATTTTTTTTCATCTGTTGTATTTTCTTTATAAATAATTAATTGAGCGTAATTAATAGGTATTTGAATTACTTCAGTAATTAATCCTTTTATTTAAATTCCTTAGTTTTATTGTGCAAAGTCTTTTATTAATTCCAATTAATCGCCTATTAATGCAAAATCTTTAATTACTTCTCTACAGAAGAATGAAAATCATTTTTTTAAACTTATTGACATTTATTTTTACACGTGTTTTTAAATGATACAAAAAAGTAAATCCATGTTTTTTTTTTTTAAAAAAAAAGGGCTTATATCCTAGATGAATTGTTTTATTCATTAAATTATTATTGAAAAACAAATTTGAATATTTTATATTGTTGAAAATATTCATTTAAGTACTTATTATCAAACATAGCTGTTTATATATAAGAACTGTTTTTCACGTTTATAGACAATTGCTTATATAAGTGAAATTTCGACTGTAGTTTTAATATTCTAGTGAATGCAAATAAGAACTTACACTGAAATGCAACAAGAAATTAATGACAGCAATTCAAGGAATTCCAATAATTTTTTTATCATATTGCATTTTATATAATGGAATATTTATGAAACTGTTTCGAGTCATAAATATTTTAATAGATGATTTGAAAATAAAGATTGGGATTATATTTCTCACGGCATATTCTACAGTAAAAGTAATTTGCATTTTCTAAAAATGTTTTCAATTTTAAACTCTGCATTCTCGTAAGTAAATGCCATTTAATGAAGCTCTAAATAATTTCAGATTCAAACTAAAAAAATTATTTGTTAAAGTTAACTGAAATTTGTATTCTAATTTATAAAGTATTTCAAAAAGAAAAAGTGCATTTTTATTATTTTATCAACAAATTTCTATTCATTAAAACTCTTAAAAATTTGAAAAAGATCTATAAGTCTTGTTTTTCATGTTTTATAACCATAATGCACAGTTATTAAAATACATAATTTATAAAAAAAAAATTTTTTTAATGTATTGAAATTTTTTAAAAACATATTACTATTTTTACAGTGATACCAAATCTAAGTCATGTTTTGGTTATCTTCGCTAATATAAATAATAAATGATTTTGAAGATAACAATGTTGTCTTTAAAAGCTTAATTGACTATTAAGAGTAAATATACTTTAAATATTATATTTATGTAACTTAAATAATAAACAAACATCATAAATCTAAAATAGCATATTACTGTATATTTCCAATAATATTTATGTAAATTTTTAACATTTTCAGAGGAACATGTGCACACTCATGCTAGAAAAATGCAAGAAATTATTCTCTCTCTCTCTCTCTCTCTCTCTTTATTAACAACAGTGAAAACTTCAATTGTAAGTGCTTTCACTTTGTAGCAGATTAAATATAAATGTGGATTTCATTTTCAGTAAATCTTCAGATCATTAAAATAGTATTTTTAATAGTGATGCCTAAAGATAAAAGGGATTAAAATTATAAATTCTTTACTTAACTCGAAAATGAAATAAAGTAAGTATTCATATTATAAAATATTTATGTACAAAAAATAACTATAAAATGTCTTAAAGTCCTTAATAATATTAATGTTATTCATTTAATATTAATTAGAATACTACAATTATTATTATTATTTTTTTTTAATTTAAAATTTAGGTGTATATTTTAAATTCTTTTTTCTTAAATAAATGTCTTTATAGGAATTTTTTAAAACATATTATTAAAGAAACAAAGTGAGATTAAGCCTCTTATAATGCTATAATATTTTCATTCAAAATCAGAATTATGTGGACTCAAAACGGTCACCTTATTTAAAATAATGTTAAGCTGGCATACTATTTTTCAATTACTTTAATTTTAATTAAATAATGAATTTTTGCAAGGTATGGAATAAACATTTAAAAATATGTTTAAAATATATATGCTTATAAACTGATATGAATATAATAATAGATGCGAAATTCTATTTCAGATTTAAAGATAGATTCAAATTTTCCAATAATAAATAGGCTATTGGAATAATCAGTTACTTTAAATTTCTTATTTCAAAATCAGGTGTAAAAAATAATATTCAGAAATTTGTTTTCAACAGTTTATACAGTTTAGTAATATTTGTTGAATTAGTCTCCACTCTTAACTTCTAATGAGCGCTCTCTACTGCACTGCAGTTGAACGATGATATCGAATTTATGAACTTTGACGGATGTCTCATCTCTCCGTATGTAACTGTAATGTTTGTGGTAAAAGTTGACTTACGGTATACCTTGATTTTTTGGTGATTTTTCTGATACTAAGGTAGGTGCTAAAATGCGCAACCCTAAAATTTCCTTAGTTAAGAGGCTAAAAATACCAGGGTTACCAAAACTTAAAGTTTATTGCCAATATTTATGTCAGAACTTTTGACATGCAGATTCTAAACGCAGAATAATTGGTCAGATTTATGCAAGAATGATTCTTGTAAACTGAATTCAACACATATCTTCAGAAGGGAAATAACAGTCATTAAAATATGTATTGAAATTAAAATGCATTACAAAATCGACCAACTCGGTCGTTTAACAAACATTTTGTCACTCTTTTTCAGTTTCTGAAGCATACTGGAAAGTGCTCAATATATATAGTTTTTAAACATTGTCACGGTTGCAGTTATATTCATCAATATTTACATAAATATCAAGACGACCGAATACTTCTTTTTCAACAATTTATCGCTAAATTGTTTTGCCAAACTAAGGGGTATCCGTATCTAAACCGAACCCATGTTTGTTTTAATTCGAACTTGTATTGTGGATGTGTAAAAATAAAAATATTTCTATTTTGGACATTTTGACCCTTTATTTCTAAAACACTCGTTTATAATCTTATTATTCTTGGTTTCCTGGGTTATATAGAATTTTTAGTTGCAGGTTCTTTTCAAAATTAATTTACTCATAATCTTTGTTAAAATACTTTTAATCTTAGGAGACGTTTACTGAATGTGATCAATCTAAATGTAAAAATTATTTTTTAATTATATGAATTTACATAAATATATATATTTAAGTTGATGCATTTATGTGATTCACTACATTTAAATGATTCATTTATAATATATATGTGTGTGTGGATGCTCAAAATTACATATTCTAATTGATAGAAAAAATAAAAAATAAATTTGAGATAGACTTAACTATATTAGTATAAAACTCCCAGAATTCTTTATTTCTTTTATTCGGAATTGTCCAGTTCGGTCCATTAAAAAAAGCAGCACAGGTAAGTCATTCACGTTGAATTAAGTTAAAGTAATTTAATCCCAAACTAATCGTTATATATTACTTAATGTTAGAGAACTCGAGTGATTTAACATTTCCTTTGAAACTAAAGCATAAAAAGATCAGGAAATCATTGATTTCATGTTTGTGCTTCTAATGCTATGCATCAATATTTTTCTTCTAATTAATAAGAATTTTTAAATGAAGTCTGGCAATATCAACTAATTAAAGCATTCTATCCAAATATATCCATACAATATCCATTTCACAATCATTGTACATTCCCTTGAGCTAGTCTGATTCATGTTTTCACATATCTGACTCCTGACCTGTGGGCTCTGGGTTCGTATCCCGTTTCGGGCATGGATGTTGTTTTCTCGGTCCTTTCTTCTGAGATGATGTCTGACTGCGACTTACCTTATAAATGGGTTTGGGGCGGTATGGTGTGGGTAATGCTACTAATCTCCGTAACTTGGATCATTGGTGCCCATTGGGCAGCAAAAATTAGTAGTTTCCGACCTTAGAAAAAAGTTTCTCCGAAAAGATTAGTCACCAATTACCTATCGTTATTAAGAAATGTTTTCACATGGGAAAAATTATTTTGCGAGTCCTTAAATTCAATATTCCATAAGTTATTTAAAAAAAAGGTTTTACAGGTTGCCTGTTTAACATTTGTTTAGAAGTATTCATTTTTAATAATTTCTACTGGTACGACAAAAATATATATATTTCTAAATATAAATAATATTCATATAGTTAAGCTTAATTTTCTTACGCATAAAATTGTATCCACAAATTACAAAAATTCTCGTAAACAATGATAAAATCTGATTAAAATATTTAACCAAAATATTATATAGGGCCCAGAACATAATAATTTTAAAACAAAAAGCATTAATGTTCGGATAAAATATTATAAAGCATGGTTACATTTTTTCTTTAATAATTATAGTTTATTGAAATTTAATATAAAATTTATTCAAATATAATATTTATCGTACATTTACTAGCATTTCACTTTTATTTGTATATATTTTAATAAATTGTTACATACATATTTAGAGAAAATAATTATTGCAGCAGACATTTCCTTAAATATTTTAAAAAACTAAGAGCATCATTATATTTATCTCTCTATTGACAGCCTAACATAGCAGTACTTTCATTTCTCCACTGTGGCTTTATTTTAATATAAAAAGCGTACAGATTACGTTTCATTTGATGTTGTTTATCGTTCTTATGAAGTCTTCCAATGAAATTAGTACAAATGCAGTAAGAAAGTGAGATAGCCTTTAAATAATAAATGAAATTGGAATAAATTTCGCGTTCAAAAAAAATAAAGTATTGCAAATTTATTAAAATTTACGCATTTTTTTACGAAAATTTAAATGATTCCACTTTATTTTTAAGAGTTTAAAATTACTTTAAAATTAAAGACTTGATTGTCAAAAGCGGAAAAGAAGGAAATGAATTAATTTTTGTACTTCTACAATTTTTAATTCATCTGTACTTTAAACACTGTGGGCGAACACTTTTATTAACTCGTAGGAAAAAAGTTAAACAGTTCTTGTAATCATACTCTTTCCTCTTCGTTCTCATTAGAGATGGTTGAAATCCTGTGATTAGAGCCCAGCACTGCTCCACTTAATGTGTCGTTATAAACATTTTTTTCATTAAAAGAAACATTAATAGTTTCAATTACTCTGTTTGTTTCAGGCATCCAAATTCTGTGTACTTTTGTACGGAATGCGTAACCAACGAGAAACCTCTCCGAGCTCTAGCATCTAATTTTCTTTGACGTTGTCGGGGTACTCCTATATATGCTATAGTACCAAAAAGTTTTAAGTGCTTGACTGAGGGTCTGGATCCTGAAAACAATTCGCAAGGAGTCTTGTTCAGTTTATTGAGGCAAACTCTATTCCAAGTATACATAAAATAAAACATAGCTTCAGGCCAAAGACGCTCAGGAAGACCAAATTCTTGCAAAACTGTTCTAGCACCACTTGCAACAGTTTGGTTGTACCTTTCACTAACACCATTTTGTTCCGAAATGAATAGATTTGTTAACTCATGAGCTATCTCTTTTTCAGAAAAATAATTCTGACAATAGTACTGAATTTTTGAATAGGCAGATAGAGAGGCTTTTATAAAAAGATATTTTGGATATGTCCTACTCGGGATATACAAGAATTAACTATACCAAAAACCTCAGATTTTTCAAACATGGGAAAAAATGAAACTTTTAGTGAATAATCATCAATTATGATAATAAAATACCTTTCTCCCAGTCTTTCTTTTAGAAACTGAAGCCCCTATACATCCGCATATAATAGTTCTAAAGGTGCTTAGGATCTTACTTCTCTCAAGGATTTAAAAGAAACTCTTAGATATTTACTAATTTTACATGGTTCACAAATTAAAGTCTTATCGAACAAGAGTGGTAGACTAATCACTACCCCTTTTCTACTGGTATAAGAAAGAATGGATATACTGATATGTCCAAATCGCCTATGCCATGGTTCTAGAGCCTCGTTATCTTTTAAGTTAGTTGTAAATAAAACATTTTTTCAGCCTTAACTATACGTGGTGAAACTTAATAAATACCTTCTTTTTAATATAGCCTTAAAAAACGTTTTTCCACCATTTTCTAAAACTTTCACTGTACCATCCCCACCAATACACATGAATCCCTGAATATCTAGTTTTGGGCCAGAAATAAGATTTCTCCGTAATTTCGGAGAGTACATTACATCCTTTAAAGTATATTTTTGTTATCCAAAAAATTTAACTGTTCCTTTACCCTCAATAGGAAAGTCAACACCATCAATGGCAACTGATATTTTTTCATTGGTTAAAGGTACAAAATTAATGAATAAATCTCTTTCTTTACAAAAGTAATGTGAAGCTTCTGTGTCAAAACCCAACTTACTCTTTTTTAGTTTGATTTAATAAACTTGTAATAGAAAAGTTTGACTTACATGGTGAATGTCCGCTTTTATCTATTAAAGAGGTGTTTACAAATCCAATACCTCGTTTATTCTTTTATTACACCTGGAGAAACGAGATTAATTTTGATAAGCGGGACTTGAACGTTTTCTTTACCCATGTATATGCACTTGTTTGTGTTAGAGTGTCCTTTTCTCTTAATTGAAGTCAAACTTCTTCTACATTCAAGACTTCTGTGATAACTTTGTAGGTAAATTTTTCTTTTGGTCTACAAAAAATGACTTACACTATTTTGTCGAAATGCACACATACATACATAAGTGATGGGAGTGAACCCCGTTCTGTAGCAATCGGTTATCGGGTTTAGTCCACTCATCACCATCGTGAGCAAACAGAACTTTCCAGGGGTTGAAAGGTTGTCCCCAAACTGCGCCGTCACCCAGCATGCTTTTAAAAATGAAGGATTTAAAATGGTGGGGCCTTAAAGCCTTATATTGGATCGCGCTGTGTCCAAAACATTACAGTTCTATATCAGGCAGGGATGAATGATTGAAATTTAAAAAAAATATTTGAAGATAGTATAAGTAAATGAGACAATGGAATGTTGTATACAAATGGAGAATGAAAACATTGTGTGGCTGCAAAGTCCTTGATTCTGTGATTGGTATGGGAAATACTGTCATTTCAGTTATGAAGTCCTTAACTGAAAGTTCAAGTTTGTTTAAACATAACAGGTTAAAATTCTGAGTCTGGTGAATCGTCTGACGAGCTAATAGAAAGAGGATTTCTGTTCTTGCACAGATCGAGACCTTTTTCTGTGAGGAGCTAAGTGATTAGTGTTGATTTTTTTCTTTTTCTTGTGGGGATCTGAACGAAGACAGAATCGAAGAAACTCGGTGTAGTTAAGATTTTGAGGGCATTTGAGATGATGCTGTGCGGTGTAGCTGCATTCTGTAATGTAATGGATTGCCTTCTTTGCTACAGAGATATGAAGATATTCTATTTATTTTCTTAAACTAAGTTGGGAATGCACCATGTTCTGTTACGAAGTAATTTACACACGGGTTATCCAGTAGGTGTGGCTCGGAGACCTTTGGAATTATGTTAGTTGTTCTTCCCTGATGTGCTATTGTCCATGCGGTTTGCCATGAGGCAAATTTTTGACATTTAAGGTTGTGTTTTATGGATGCTTAGGACCACGAGAGGTGATATTGTTCATCTTTTGGAAGTTTGGTTGATTCTTTCGCATCTGCGTCAGCGAGTTCATTGCCTTGGATGCCTATGTGAGCTCTGGTCCAGATGAGGGTGGATTTACATGAATTTGCTGCATCGGATATCAGTGATCGAATTAGTTGAATAAGGGGGGATGTAAGGGATCATTGATGGCTAGAATAGTAGATTGGCTGTCTGACCAGATTATTGATTTTGGGTATTTAGAGTTTAAGGTGTGCTTTATGGCTTCAAGGATGGCGAGAGCCTCAGCCTGGAATACTATATTCCTTGGATTTAGTAAGAATTTACTTGTCGTCATGATGCTGTCATTGATTAGTAAAGCAAAAGCTGCTACAGTTGATTAATCTATTTTTGACCCGTCAATGTAGTAGTTGGGAGTAGGCTGTAAGGTTTAATTTTTATTGATTATCACTTTGATTCCTATATGGCGTTTACTTGAGTGAATCAGATCTTTATGAGCCTTGCCCTCTATTTGGTCTGGATGAAAAAAGTGTCAAAATGCATAGGAAGATCTCAGAAGCTGGAAGTTAGCATATTTTTTGTTAAAAGTAGGATCTGCAGTCTTCACTTTATTATAGGCTTTTAATAGCCTTGTTGAAAACATGAGGATACTTTCTTCGAGTAACATTTTTGTATCACATAGTTCTGAAAAAATAGTCATGTGACCAGCTCTAGTATCTGGACAGAAATATTTCGACAAAGACTCCCAAGTGGCTGCTGAATCTTCTATTCCATCTATTATACGTCTGTGATCTTCATCAATATTCAAATATATCAGAGACTAAGGCAATGTTCTTACTCTCATTGAATTCATTCAGTCTTTTTAGTTATGGGAAGTCATTCAAGTTTTCTATTTAAACAGTTTCAATTTTTAATATCATTGGAGTGAAAGCTTTTTCTGTTCCTTTTAGAACTCTCCACACGTTCCTCTCCATCAGGACGAATTTTTATGTCTGAATCCCATGTCTCGTAGTTTTTGTTGCTTAACTTAGTTATAGCGTAAGTAGCCATGATAAAAAAAATTAACTACATCACAATCCAAAAAAAATTTTTTTCTTTCGAAAAAATAAATCTTAGTTTAAACTTCTATATTTTTATAATTTTAATTTTACTTATAAACATATAATTTCAAATTCGAAATTACAAGAAAAACTTACATCGTTAAATAATCTAGTATAATTTAAGATGAGTAAGAAGTTTTGTCTAGTACATTTTAATAGATAGATTAGCTCTAGATAAATTAAGATATTAGATACGTAGCCCTGGGTCCATAACCTTTTGTTAGATTTTTCAATGCAGTTTAAATATTCGTGGGTAGCTATCCTGATATAAATACCCGCAATTAGGCTAATGGCCAAAGAGTTACTACTATAAACAGAGCTACGATTATTAAGTGCTTAATAAACAAAAGAAGCATTAGCTATTAGTTTATATATAAATTCAGATTTATTAGTATTAAACATAGTAATATACACAACATAAATTTAAAATTTCATAACAGATAAAATGAAACATTTCAGTTAACTTATTCATTGTCGTTGCAAATAAAAATTATAATTCCAAGGCATTACACTTTAACATAAAATAAAAACTATCAGACACGGAAGGTATACAAATTCGTCAAATGAAACCCCTCGCTGATTCTTTTAATCTGTTGCTTTTAAAATACCTGGGATACATCCCCCCTTTTATGAACTGGCATGCGTATATAATTAATGACAGTTAAATAAAATTAAATTTGAATAAAACAATGCCATATCGGCAAAATTCTAAGAGCATTAGCAGTACAAAACTTTGTTACAAGTACGCCTGTAAGGCATAGTAGAAAAATGAATTTAAATAATATGGTGATAAGAACACTGGATACGGAAATTTAGTTTGGATAAGGGTAACAACTTTCTATATATCTCTTTCTTTCCTGTCTTCTTTGTCCTCTCCTTGTATGAATGGGTTGTGATGGGTTGCCGACCCTATAAATGGGTACCTATGGCATGCATGTTGTATTGAGGAAGTCGCGGACGCTCTCCAAAAAGGTGGTTCAGTAAGAAAAGTGGAGCAGCGCACTCCAAATTGACAAAACAACAATAACAACCAGCCACTAGTTCATAAAATGTTTGAGTATTTATAAATTGAGGTTTTATAAAAATGAGTGTCTACTACAAAACATTCAACAAAATTAAAAATCATGAAATAAATAACCAATCTATCACCAACTTGATGTCATAAGGAAAAAATCTTTATTGAATGAATGGATAAAAGTTTTTTTACGAGTATCCGTTGACTTTTGATGATTTTTTGATGTCAAGATAGGCTTTAAAATGTGAATAACAAAATGGCAACACTGAAGCTACGTTAATTAAAGAGTTGAAAATACCCCAACCACCAAAAATAAAAGTTTATCGCAATTTTTTTCTTTTTTTTTTTTTTTTTTTTTTTTTTTTTTTTTTTTTTGTTAAACTAAAGGGTACTTGTATCTACACCAAACCCAATGAATGATATTAATGACATATTTCAGTAATATTTCTCCTGGATAAGGCATTGGTATTCCCGTATTACCAAAAAACATGAAACAAAAAATATATCGAATTTAAAAAAAAATTAACTTTATTTCCAGTAAAAGACAGCACAAAAAATCGAGCTTAAAATGCAATAGTTTAATTCAGACTTGCTTCAGTCCGGTGTTTCAATAAATATCTAAGTCGGTGGTAATTGGATAAATATCTAAGCCAATTACAGTTTTTGCCTATTCCCAACCTATAAGAAACAGTCAAACAGCATTTTATCAATTAATGGGAAGAACAAAAAATTTAGCAATGACATTACGTTAGTCATGATTGTTATTGTGAAAAATAATACAATCTCTCCAGCGTATTGTTATTTATGAGATCAAATTAATTAAGAAAACTAAGTAACTAGACTTCTACCTGTCTCTCGTTTTTGATTTTTTTTTTTTTTTTATCTATGGATGTATTTTTAATGATACAATTTTAATAATATGTATGAAATCTCATTTGCTAAGCTTTTTAATTTTTTCAACATATAGCAATTTAATTTAGAGTAAGATAAAGGGATTCTTTTGCATCTCGAAAAAGAGGAACTCTAAATAACTCTATATTTATACCAGTTAGACCACATTAGAGACCCTGTAACTTTCTGGGGGTTCAGTATAGTTACGGGTGACACACACAATTTTTCTAGCGGCGTACACGTACATTGAACTCTCTTTAATCGACAAAGGATTAGGATTGTTTTCCTTAACTGAATATTTACTTATGTAACATCATTCGATTCAGTTTTCAAAGTTATAAAAATTACCAAAATTTTACGATCTAACTTCTAATAGTTTTTTTTTTTTTTTTTTTTTTTTTTTGTTATTTACAAAAAACTCTGAAAATAATAAAATATTTTCAATGGAGTCTGAGTGACGCTACACATCCGGCAGCAATTTTTCTTTTTATGGTTAAGGATGGTAATCATTTAAATATACAGAATGCCAGTAGTTTGTTGGAATTTGTTAAACTAGTTAGTAAAAAGTGAGTAGTTTATTGAATCTCAGAACAATTATTACTGAAAATATATTTTTCATAAAAGTTTACATGCTAATTTTAGAAAGCATAGAATAGAACAGTAATATTTCTCTCTCTCTCTTTCCCCTCTCTCTCTCTCTTTCCCCTCTCTCTCTCTTCTCTCTCTCTCTCTCTCTCTCTCTCTCTCTCTCTCTCTCTCTCTCTCTCTCTCTTCTCTCTCTCTCTCTCTCTCTCTGTGAGCATTTTCTCCTTCTAAATAAGCATATTTTATTATGATATATTTGAATGATGCATAATAAAATAAACTCATTATTATAAACTTAAGTTTGTATAATATAAACAGTACTATTTTTTACTTCATTTTACCATAAATGTATTTTATTTCATAAAAACCTATTCTTATGAAAAAAATATTCTTAAAATTATTACATTTTATTTATTTAAAATCTTGATACTAATTGTCTTAATGTTTCCTTATAAGAATTCAATTTTCAATTATTTAAAGATAGATTGTATATTAAATAAATTTGGCTCACTTTTTAAGTTATTTAAAAGAAATTGCCGATGCATAAAATAGAAATATATTCATAGTCATCATCCATTCAAATATAATCTTTATCTATAAAATAATCTGTTAGATTTTAATAGAATTTCAACAAAAATTATTGGTTCCATTTCTTTAAGTTCTTATATAATAAAAAATCATTTGTTGCACATCATTATTGAGCCAACTACTTCAGGGAAGTAAAAACAAATATTTCCAAAAATATATTTTTGTTTATGCTTTTTCTAAAAAGAAAAAATATTTTTATTTTTTAAATAAATATATTATTAGGTTTGTTTTTTTTTTCCATAATGTTGCGATCAAATATGAAGATACCTAAAAAGGATTTATCAATAAAATCGCCTCAGATCATATAAATTAAGTGATCTATAAAAAAGCATTTTTATAATGATTTGAAAAATATAATGGCAGGTTTCAGTGTAAAATGTATATTACTTTTATCTCTTTTTACAAAAAAAGACAAATATTTGTCATTTACTGGATTTTAACTTAAAGTTATCATTCATAAAATGTTGTACTGTTATTAGTTTTGTTCAATATTAGAAATTATTTTTAATAAACCAAATAAAGTTTTAACACGACATTTATATTTTTCCATGATATTGTAAATAAATAAAATTTATAAAAATGACCGAAAGCATCTTTTTTTTCAACAAATATTAAATTAATTTTTATAATTATTTCTAATTGATAAATTGTATAATCAGTAGTTGTTAAGATATGGTCTAAAATATCTTTAAAATATCATTTTTAAGTGAAATTTTTAAATTTTGCTTTAAAAAAATGCAAAGGTTTTTAATAAACAATGAAATGTGCATGGTCATTCATATTCATTATTATGTGAACCTAAATATTAGTGGCTATGTTACACTACATTAAAAATTAATATTACTTTATATGTTTTACTTATGGAGAAATTAAGTTCACAGTAAATGAGTGGTTGAGCATCTCTTTTCAGAGCGAGAAGTCCTTGGTTCGATATCAGATACTGTTAAATAACGGGAAATGAATGTTGTGCTTTTGTCTGTCTGTGTGGGTTTTTGACATTTTCCAGGTTTTTCTCATTTCAATCGGTGAATATAGCTCATTATCTGTGAAAAGTGCCCGTGGAAGATATTTCAAGCTGTGGATGTTGAAATACTGTAAAATAACAAGGTCTTCAGGCTGTTAACTAGCCGGTTTCAAAATCTTATTGCATACCTCATACTAGAGACTGTTGATTCTTATTTTGTAAGGCATGATTATGCTATACATCTTAAGCACTAGATAGATAAATGCTCTGATTTTGCGTTTTACTAATCTGTCTGTCAAACAGGTGTTTGAGAAATTTCTGAGTTTCCAACATTGGGACACAAGAATACGGTACTTCTGGAAAAATTCCTGCGGGGTAACTCTGCTTACGCAGGTGATGATAAAAAGCTTTGAAACTCTCATCGGATGTTAAATCGCCTTGTGGAAGACTGATATGATAAGAGTAAAATTTTAAGTAGTTATTTTTCCTAATTTATTTCAAATTATTGAATATCAAATGATATCCTTTGATCATATTTAATAAAATATATTTTGTTCTGGTATTTTATAAAATATAAAACGAATTTATGATTTTCAAATAAATTTTATAATAAATAAGTTTAATCGCGTGAATTTTATATTCTAATAATACTAAATTCTAAATAAATATAAGTATTCTTAAAAATAAAATACGTTTCTATTTATTTTAAACTAACTATATGATATAGTGTTATCAATATAAGATCATACTTTCTCTAGTGACTCAAAAATACTTTCCGCTGACATAAAAAATAAAATATACTTATAAAAAATTTTCTATTATGAAAATAACCGTTGGATTTTAATATAAATATATAAATATTTTCAATAATTCTCAAAATTTTTATTTTGCAAAAGATTAATTGTTGCAATGCATGAATCAAATACGTGTAGGGAAAAAATACATTGATTTCTTTTTTTAATTCGTCCTATTTTCTGTAAAAATAAAATAGCAATATTTTTATCATTCTAGAGCATAGGTTCCCAAAGTGGTCAGGGTGGACCACCAGGTGTCCATAGGAGACCACACGGGTGTCCACGTAAACGTGAAAAGAAAACAGGGGTTCACAACTTGTAGGTGGGGGTCCACGAAACATTTTCTGGTTGTTTTCATAATAAAGAACAAAAATTTTGGCTTGGATTTACCTATCAACAGAGGCAGGTAGCATCCTTCACTTAGTAGGTACTCAAAAATATTTGTGACTTAAGTCAAACACAGAACTGAATGGAACAATAGACAATAATACAAGTGTACACCACATGTCGAGACTTGCAAAGTGCCGCCCTTCCGCCCACTCGTCCGTATTGCTTGCTTAGACCTGCAAAGGGATGAAACGCGACTTGCGCTATGCCTGAAATCTACATTAATATAAGTACGAATACCAAAAATAAAACGTTACGTCATTTTTGTCATTTGTTCATTTGTTTCTGGGATTTTTAACATAAAATTGTGACTGTGAGTGAATCGATGTCAGTGTTTGCAGTTCCGGAAAAAGTAAGTATCTGACTATTTGTTATACATATTTTTTATTGTATATTATAATAAATGTTTATAATTTTGTATAACCACAAGTATTATTTTAATAAATAGGACACAAGAAAATGTACTACTTTTTTCTTCTTCTTAACGCTTCCAATTTAGGGTGATATATTTTCGGAGTTTTGGGAATATAATAGAAATGTAGTAGCAGGGGTCTACTGAAAATAGTAAAACATTAAAAGTTGTTCACGAGAAAAAAAGTTTGGGAACTCATGTTCTACATGAGTAAAAGATTGCCTTTTTAAACATCTGCTTTGCTTTTATTTCACATTATCAAAATAAAAAATATTAAGGGAATCTAAAAATAAATTTTTATCAAGAATTTCTGCTAAATTTGTCTATAAGTTTAGAAATTTCCAAGCAGCATATATTTTAAATAAATTGGGGGAAAATTTTAGAAGTTTCAATGAAGAAAAACAGAACGTATACCCCAATTGCTTTTCCATCTGAAAAGACTGACTTAAACAACATTTTCAATTGGTTTTTGTTTAAGTTTATAGTAAAAGAACACCCTTTTAAATATAGTTTTGATTAAATGTTTGTTATTGTTTTAAATACAAAAAAAGAAATGAACGCATTTCTTTTCTTTGTAGACTATTTTTACAAACTAAATCTATGAAACTAATTCATCTATGTAGTTTTTTATTTTTGACACTAATTAATACAACTTTATCATAAATTTTAATAGATAAATTATATATTCAGTTTTTGAAAATGTAAAGGTGGAAATGAAACTACCCCTAAACTAGCAATCTCTTTACTCAATAATTTTGCAAGCAGGGAGCAGAGAAGTAATATTGAGCTCTCATTGTTCAATAATAAGAGGATCATTGTTTATTATGAACTTTAGAATTCCGTATTCAAAGAGCACACTAGAAACTGATTGCCTACACCAGAATTAGGCTCTGCCACTTGTTACAAAATGCAAGAGAATTTGCATACGATTCATTTGCTATCATGTCAAACATCTGTCAGTGTCCTGTTAGGAAATTTGATCAAGTCAGCACATTTTTTCAATTTAATATGAAATTAATCTCCTTCCAACTAGAATATTTTCACTAATATAATGAAAATCAATTCTGATTTTAAATTTTTATACGGATACAGTGCCATCTATGTCAACACCACTTACTAGTATCGGTCACCGTGAGTTCCTTTCAAATCCCACTGATCTCCTCCATTTGGAGAGGGTTGGACTTGATGGGTGAAGTACATTTAGGTGGGATTCTGCTACTAGGGTCATCCAAAGCGTGAAGGCACATTTATGTCATTTATGGTCACCAAGTAAATGAGGAAATTCATTTTTTTGCCTTTCGATGCTCCAGATCTTTGTCCGCAGAAGCTGTCTCACCTTTCCTTTCGCCATGGCCTTGGTCCAATTTGTAGCTACACCATGTGGAATACGACAACAACATTAAATATAATATTGCTCTGATTTTATTGATTTGAATGACAGTTAATTGGACATGCCTAGAAAAATACGTTGATGGTTGCTTAACAACGGATAATAGTTTCTTTCTCCGATTTTAGTGACATTTAGCAGTTTCGACAAAAGTATATTAAATGGAAAAATGTCCGTCACAAATTGATTGGTGAACAATAAACAATGTATTTTTTTCATCAATATCATCTTATCTCTATCTACCCTACACTTGTGTATATCACCTTATCTAACTTTCATACTACTCTTGCAGATCTCATTTTATCTATGTTTAATCTTACGCTGGTAGATGCTTGTAGAATGTTCAGTGCGCTAATGATTACTCTCAATACAAAGAAAATTGCATTGGGCTCGTTTCGGTAACGTCTCCAACGGGAAGACAGTGATTGTGTCATATATTATGCCATGTCGCCCAAGGATTCATCAGAAGCCGTGTTCATTATTGGGTTTTCACAATTTTCTTACTTCGTTCCCTCAATTACTGGCATACATTTTTTCCATTAAAAGAATTGTGCGACCTTATCATGCATGTACACGTAAGCTTAAATGCTTCTGTTATACTTTCGATGACTACATAGAGATATTTTTAATTGAAACGTATTGCAATATAAAATTTTATGAAATGAGAATAACTGATTTCCTTGACTTAAAATAGTGAAATTACTTTAAGAAATTATAAATTTGTTAATTTTAATTTGCCCTTTTGAATGTTTAAAATGAAAATGATGCAATTAATTCAAATAACTAAAATTAAGCCTGACATTCCTCAAGAAATAAAATGTCTGAATCTATTTCTGAATTTACCTCCTATAAAAGTTATTTTTTTATTGATATAAAGAGCGGCGATTGTTTTTATAATCATGTAGTGTTTTATGCAATAAGATTTTTCTATTTATTCACTTAAGCTTTTCAAAACTAATATCTTTTACTTGTTATTGAATTAGTTGCAAAATAGTAGATTATTCCTTGTATATTGCATTTATTTTATATAGAATGTGTATGTTATTAGTAAAATTATTTACAGGTACTTATAATTAAGGGGTTCAGTGATGGATAAGTGGTTAGAGTTTTTGGCTGACGAGTTACTGCTTAGAGAAAAAGGTTAAAAATATATATGAAAAGTAATCAGTTTCTAAAATCAATAAAAAATATCTTGATATTTCTTATTACATAAGGATTCATTCAATCCCTTTTATTTAAGATATTATATTTAAAAAATATTAATGCATATTCATTTTAAAAATCCAATGTGAATGAAGTATTTATTTGCACTAAACATATGAATGAATAATTAAGAAATTAACTATAACGATTTTAAACATGATGTTTAATGTATCAGTACTAATACATACACACACACACACACACACACACATATATATATATATATATATATATATATATATATATATAATACATACATATATATACATATAAATACATATATACATGTATACTAAAGTATCTAAGTATGTCCACTAAAGTCCCTTGCCACCCTCTTAACTTCGGAACGGTTGCTACTATATTTATAAAAATGGTGTCTAGGTATAGTAAAGCAGCCATGTGCTACTAAATGAAAGAGACTAATGCGCTACCTGGTGAAAAACTGCGGAATTAGCATTCCTATCTCAAAAACAGAACGAGGTAGAGAGAAAAAGTGATTTACAAAGTTGTAGAGCATCCTCGATTTAGTACAAAAAGATACCCTGTAGGCATTAATGTGAAGAATGCAATCATTAAAACACGCATTTGTTGTTTCGTGCTGTGACGTGACAAAACTATCTAAGAAAGAAAAAAACAAATAATTATAACAATTACTTTATTTAAGATGTTCAAACTTCTCACCATCAGCTGCAATGCACATTTGGATCCTCGCTTGAAGATTACGTTGCACACGTTGGAGTATACATCGTGAAATGTTGGAAAACGAGACCGTAATGCGTCGTTAAAGGTCCTGCAATTTTTGTGGAAGGGTCCCATACACCTGCTGTTTCAAGTATCCCCACAGGAAAAAGTCCAGTTGAGTCAGATCAGGAGAACATGGGGGTCACTCTTCGAAATTGCCATATCCTAGTATTTGGTTGCCAAATTCCTTAACGAGGTACTGATATACTGGAGATGTCTTGTGAGCAGACACGCCGTCATGTTGAAACCATAGATTCTTAAGATTAAACAACGGCAGGTTCTCCACAACATCGGGTATTACCTTCTGAAGCAATAGTAAATATCGTGCCATTGTAAAATATTGGACCTATCAGCTTGTTATTGTAAATTGCGCACCAAACGTTAATAGCACATCGCATTTTATGTCGAACGTCGACGAAACATTTAGGATTTTCCAGCGCCCAGTAATGAGCACTTTGCCTATTCTACATGCCATTCCATGTAAAGCATAAAACCGTGTAAGCAGAAATATTTTCGCTTTGGGACACCTTTAATATGTGGGATGTTTCATTAAATGTACTTTTGCCGACTTACAGAAAAATGGTACCTTGATGACACGCTACGATTCATTGTCTTACTGCTCTTTATCCAGAACCCGTATCTTCAAAAGGATCATTCTTGGCTGCAGAGAGTTGTTTTCATATGAACCATCTTTAAATATGGCCAACACTCCCTTAATAGTTAAGTCTTCTGATACCACTTGCTTTAAGTGCAATTATTAAGCTATGAAAAGGTCATTGCAAACATCCTAGATGTTGACATTTTAGCCAAAATGCTGGAGACAATTTGGAAAAAAAAATACCATGGGTCATCTTCAAAACATTTTATTATTTTATATCCCACTCTTGATAACAGCTTACATTCTGTATATAATATACATAGTCCCAAAATGAAACGACTTCTATTCTTGGCAATAGCCGAATTTTTCAATAAAACAGTCACTTTTATTTTCCATCTACCAATTTTTAATGCTGTCAGATTACATTTTCGTGTGACGAATATTCGGAAACAGACTCTAACTAAAGGAAACATAATTGTTTTTAATTAATTTATAAACAATAATTTTTATCAATAAGATTTAAATTATTTGCGTTACTTGAAGCGTTTCAGTCTTTAACCTTATTTAGGACATAATTGTAGGAGGGACACATTTTAAGAATAAATTTTATGGGTAGAGAGTTTTTTATTGAACATTTGTACAGATTTGGAACTTTTTTTATCCTACACCCATCCTTATTATCTCGACTATTATGGACTCAGTAAACTGTTGATGAAGCATAAAAAGAGAGAATAAAAGTTAGTATTCAAGAAATTATTTTTAAAATAATCGGTTAATCTTAAAATGTGTCCCTCCATGTGTCTCTTTCATGTTCCTCTGGTGGCAGAGTGCATCAAACTGAATTCGTGGCATTAATTCTACATAAATGTTTCCGAAAATAATCTTGTTCACTAGATAAACGAATGCAGGTAACTACAAGAAACCGAGAAAAAGAGTGAGGATTTTATTATTTTCGTTGAATAATAATTCGTTGAATAGTATACAAAGGAAGAGTATGATTTTTTTGAGGTATAAGAGATTCGACCTTAGCTGGTCCAGCAACACGGTTACAACCAAGAATTATTCCCAATGTCTTGGAATCTTCTGAAAGGCAGTGCTTTGTCTGAAGCTGGCTTTACATCTCCAAATCCAATATTTCAGGTAGAAACATTTTGTTTTTTTTTTTCTGTTCTCACCCACCTTATACTGAGAAAAAGAACATTGGACCTCTCCTTACGTATACATCGAGGTTTTCTTAATTTCTATGGTTGGAAATTAAGCTCTGTTTTATGAAAGAATTAATAATTTTTGATTTAAAACCAAGGGTGAAAATATTTTTAGAAAGATAATATTTACGTTCTATTTAAATGGTCAACTTCAAGAGCAAAACAATAGTACAGTGAGAATGTCATATAAGTCATAAAAACTTGAATAACATGTGAAATATTAAATAAGAGTAACATTTTATATTTAAAATTTAAATGGTTACCAAATCTTATATTTACGGAAAAATTAATCTATATGGAATAATAATTTTTGCACAAATCATACAACAAAAATATAAAAGTATAATGCTTTGGAGAAGCACTCAATGAAAGCCTTTGTAATTCTTTAAGTTTAATCTAATAATGTGGTTTTGTAGGTATGAACTTGGAAATTAGATCACAAAGCATAAGGAGATTATGTATTCTAAATTTTTGGAAACATAACAACATTATATGAGATATAGAATTTGAAATTGATAAGAATAATACTCTTTAAAGTTTTTTCGTATATCGAATATTAATATTCATGGAAAATTATTCAAAGAATGAATTATATTTATATGATTACCTATATAATAATTTTAAATTTTTTTGAATAATATATTCAATGAAAATAATTCAAAAATTTCCTTTTATGAATAAACAATGACATAATAACACATATATGTTTTAAGAAAACACTTAATTATTTTCTATAAACACACACACACATCATTTTCCAATAGTGCTTTGGCTGTCAGCTTAACATTTTTTAATTGTTTCTAGAAACAATAATTAAAAAATGTCGCATTCCAGGAAATTAGGTAAAAAAGAAGGTATATTTATACTGATGAATATGTATGCCTTCTCACTTTGGTAACAAAACCAAATAAATCTAAGTTGCCAGGCGGAGGACTCATCAAATTATCATATAAAATAATTACAAAGTTTATACATGAAAACACAAAGAAATGCTCGTTTAATATGTGGAAATAAAAAAAATTTTGAATAGATTTGATAGAAATTAAAAACTTAAAGAAAAAATAGGAATTTAACTTCAGAAAATCAAAACCATGTCATAAAATATATATTCATTTATTATCGGACAATTCTTATTAAACAGTATGGATTGTAAATTTTAAATTTAATAAATTTTATTCAATTAAAAATTTTTTTCAATTAGATTGCGTTTGTGTGTTTTGCGTATTTAATACGCTAAAGATAGTAGAAACTTTGACTTAATGAATTTAATGAAAGAATTCTCAAGGTAAATAAGAATCAATAAATAGATTTTCATTTCTGATCATAAAACACTTATTTTCCAAGAAAATTTCCTTTCCTTGCTCAAAAAATTAAAGATTTTATTGAGCTGTTATTTAGTACTAAAAAATAAAATTCATTGAACCAGGAAAAAAATTCCTTAAATTGCAGAAGTTCCTCCCGTTCAATACATTTACACCAAGACATTATTAAATGGGACAATAACCACAAATTTAAATCGCTTAAACAATTACCTTGAATTCCATGTCATCACCACCTCTATCTTTTTTTTTGTCATATTAATCTTTTGCAATATAATATTTCATACAGACAATTCGTTCAGTGGAATTTGATGACCCGATGAAGTGTGTCTTATGACAAATTATTCCTACTGAATAATAATTTACTACAACTCATTCATATACATAGACCTTTTAATAAGTGCTTCTTGTTTTTCTAAAATGGTGCTTCAAGTACTCGGTACTTCCAATAAGCTACTCTGCTCTGATAATTTTTTGATTTAATATAACCCTGTTTTATATATATAGATAGAGAGATAATTCTACCTTCTTTTTTAAATGTGTATGTGCTTAAAAATCTAAATTGGAGGCCAAAGTGGCATAGTTGATTAGGACTTTTTTCTCATTATTAAGTGTTAGTGAGTTTAAATTTCAACCCAACTGAAGATCCGTTGTATTCGATAATGGCGGTTGTTGCACGTTAACTATATTGTGATAATAATGTTCTCCCCCAGTGAAGTGATACCTCTTGGGGTTGCAGAACAAGTCTTGGAGTCTCCTGCTTGGTCCCTGTTTTAAATTACGAAGACCAATCCACTTTCAGGGCAATGATAGTATACCCATGGCTTGCCCTACAATGTATGTTGCCATCACTTCTATCCATAGTAATGCTTAAAAGGGAGAAATCCTATAACAGGCGGATATTAGAAATACAAAACCCCAAAATACAAAATTCTTTAAAGGATTCTCAATACTTTATTTTGATTATCCGAAGCTAATTATAATGATTATTCATTATCCGATGCTATGTATAGTGGTTATTGGTTATCGGATGTTAGTAATATAAATACTTCGCCAATTCTTGAAGAATCCTAACATTAGAAGGGTGATAAGTGGTTTAATACGTAATTTCAAAGTTTTCTGAAATCCACGAGTGTAGCACTTATCTGGTTTAATAGGAACAAAGAAATAAGTTCCTTAAATAGCTCAAAATAATTTATTACAATTAAGGGTACAATTTGAGCACAACACAGATACATATACTACAAATAAAACAAAATTACATCTAAACACATAAAGTTAAAGGGAATAGGGTAAACATGAGAGTCATATGGATATACGTCTCATTCCTATGGTTGCTGGAGAGGGACTCACTTCCTTGGTGATGACGTCATGGGTGGTGCTGAAGATATGGGGCGCTACAGATGGGGCGCTACAGACTCCCCCTCTGGCTCCGCCGACGTCCCGGCAAGGAGACAGGATTGAGGTTAAGGTTGAGGTTGTCTACGTGGTCTTCCTCTACTTTTCAATGGATACACTGGCCCTTTATCTCTAGAGGATTGTTGATAAGGCTTCAACATACTGGTATGGTAAGTACCGAGTACTTGATCAGGGGCAGCAGGATCTGCAACATCATATGTATTTGGGGATTTATTCGTTAATATAATATAAGGTCCTTCACGCTTGGGCATGAATTTTTACTTGTTTTGGTTTTGGACTTGCTCACGGGATGTAAAGTGATCCAAACTTTATCACCTGGTTGATAATAAACGGGTCTGTGCTTCTTGTCAAAGTACTCCTTTCTAGCATCTTGCTTTGCTCTATACGTTCTCTAATTATGGGTGTAAATCATTGCAAATTCTTTTAAGTAAGGTGTTATCTCTGCGACGAAGTTATCGTTATCAATGACAGCTCTAATATCATGATTGACATCGTCTGTGGTTCGAAGTTCTCTTCCGAACTGAAGGTAAGCTGCCGTATGACCTGTAGAATCACATTTTGCGGTGTTTAAAGCAAAACGTATCATGGGTAATTTGTCCTCCCAAGTATCATGTGAGTCACCAACTAGAATTGCTAATTTGGGTTTTAGATCTCGATTTTTACGTTCAGCAGGATTTGCTTGAGGATGGTATAAAGGTATAAGATCTTGCTTAATATCTAGGATCTTACAAGTTTGTTGCATTACAGCACTGACAAATTGTACACCGTTGTCGCTGATTAGTCTTCTAGGTAAGCCATAGCGTAAGAAGACTTCTTCTATCAATATTTTAGAGCAATTGATAGCTGTGGCATCTTTTAGGGCAAAAAGTTCTGACCCATCTTGTACTTGTATCTTCAACAAGAAAAATCCATTTTTTCCAGCTGGGGTCTCTGGAAGAGGACCAAACAAGTCTATTGCCAGCGTCTCAAATCTTTGTGAGTAAATAGGCGTTCTGAGTAATCCAGCAGGTTTCTGGTTGTTAGATTTGTACCGATTACATTCAGCACAATCTTTCACGTATTCGGCGATAAACTTTCTCATACCAGGAAAGAACTATCTAGAAGCTATTTTATGATACGTATTCTCAGCTCCACAATGTCCTGCCGTGGGAGAATCATGATATTGCTGTAGGACACGTTCTCGCTCGTGACAAGGGACAACTAACTGTGCTTCTTCTGACTCTGTTTCAGGCGAATATCGATACAGTATTCCTGATTCATGAGATAACCTCTACTAGTCCAATTTACATAATTTTCATCTTTCCGTCCACTTTCAAAGCAGTCTATGATCTTTCTTACATCCTCGTCCTTCAGTTGTTCTTCGCGAATGTCTTTAGATTTCCGGGATGGTAAATCTATGGAAATAGTGTTGAAGTTACAAACAAATTTGTCCTCTGTATCAAATGGTCTAGACAGAAGATCTGCAATTACATTAGATTTTCCTGGAGTGTAAAGTATTTTCGGATGATATGACTGGATTTGAAGAGCCCATCGAGCTAAGCGTCCGGATGGCGATTTAATACTCATAAGCCACTTCAAGAGTTGGTGATCTGATGCAATAATGATTTCTTGATTTTCCACATAGCCACGGAACTTCTCAAGAGCCCATACTACCGCTAGTGCTTCTTTTTCGGTAGTTGAATAATTTCTTTCTGCCCAACTGAGCAATCGACTGGCATATTCAATCACATGTTCTTCCGGTCTTTCTCCTTGGATAAGGACTGCTCCTAGAGCGTAATTACTCGCATCAGTTCTTATGAGGAATGGTTTAGATCCATCTGGCTGAGACAACACAGGTGGTGAAATCAGCCGTCTTTTTAACTCTTCAAATGCTTTCTGCTCTGTATCACCCCATGTCCATTGTTTATTCTTTTTAGTTAAGTCACTAAGGGTCTAGCAACTTCAGAAAAATGGGGAACATATCTCCGGAACCAGGAACAAGTCTGTAAGAAGGACTGAACTTCTTTAACACATTTTGGTGTTGGAATTTTTTGAATAGTGGATACTTTGTCAGCATCTACTTCTACACCTTTTTCAGTTATCCAATGACCTAAATACTTCACTCTGTCACAAGAAAAATTGCACTTTGCTTCTATTGGCATTGAGCTTAAATATAGAAAGTCTTTCAAACACTTTTCGTAAATCTGATAAATGTTCATCAAAAAGTTTCTGATAAAGATAATGATATCATCAAGGTATGACAATGCAAAACATCTTTGAGACCAGATCTAAATTTATCAATGAGACGTTGAAAAGTTGCGGGTGCGTTGCGCAACCCAAAAGGCATACGTAAAAATTTAAAAGTTCCAAATGGACAGATGAAGGCTGTCTTCTCTTGGTCTGATTCATGAACTTTGACCTGATGATAACCAGATCTTAAATCTATCGTAGACATGTATTTCGTCGACTTGGCCTCTCAGTCAATAAATCATCCATTCTAGGTAGTGGATAGTTATCCGGAATAGTCGTTGAGTTTAACTTGCGGTAATCAACACACAATCTAATGGTACCGTTTGGTTTAGGTACTAATACCACAGGACTTGCATAAGGAGACTCACATTCCTCAATTATTCCTTCTGTTAGTAAGGAATCAGCTCTTTCTTCAACAACTCTTTCTTTGCAGGCGTCATTCTATATGGTGGTTCAGCAACAGGTAGGCTATTTCCAGTCTGTATTCTATGTTCAATAAAAGGAGTAGGCTCTCCCCTGGCTTGAAGTTATTTTCAAATTCTTCCAGCAATGAATTTAATTTGTTTCGTTGTTCTCTTGTCAAATGTTTCCTTCATCATTCCTCAATTTCACGGAATTAGAGGTTTCTGAAATTTCAGCAGGCATATCAGGAGAAGTTAATTTCTGCGACATTATTACTTTTGCAGTACTTACGGTTTCGGATGGTTCACGATAAAATGGGTAATGTCTGTGTGGATATTCACTAAAATGCCAAGTGCCATTCTGGATGTTAAGCACAATTCCAGCAGCCTGAGAAAGTCAGTGCCAAGAAATGTTCTATTGCCTCTAGCGTTTGGTAATGCAATAAATTTCATACGAACTTTCTTTCCCTCTACATTAAGATTTACGACTGTTGACAAAGCTGGGACATTTCTTTCTTTTCCATCAGCAAGTACCATTGTAATATTCTTCTTTTGAAATTTGAAACCTTTCTTTTTCAATAAACTATAAATTTCTCTCCCGCAATGGAATTTGATGCACCGGTGTCGGCACAAAAGCTGCTTTTTCACCACAAACAGTTAAAAAATTGAGCTGGACAATGAATCTGAAGATTGTGCAGTATACAACTTTACACCATTAACAATTGTTTTAGCCTCTTCTTTTAATTTGTTGCACTTTGGACACTTAGACTGAATAAAACCAGGATTACCACATCCATAGCAATGAACAGAAAATCTTCTTTCTGGCTTGTCTTTAGTAAATTTTGGACTTTCATAATTGGAATATTTAATTTTGTCATTTTCCCTAGAAATAGGAAGCTTATAGTTTCTCTCTGAAGCAGATTTAACATAGTCTTTGAAGTTTGGCTTCTTAGCAAAGATAGGTGAATTTTTTTTCATTCCCAGTCTTACATTTTCATAACTGTCAAGCTTTTCTGCAAGTTCTAAAGGATCATTCAGCTCTGACCATTGATCAACAAAATGTTCTCTAACCTCTGGAGGTGTTCTTTTCTTTAACTGGTCAGCTATAATTAAGTCTTGCAATTTCTCAAAAGTGACGATATTTAATTCTTTTACCCATCCTTCGAAATACGATTTAATTTCAAAATAGAAGTCTTTCCATGTTACTTCTGCACTTTTTCTATGTTATGAGAACATCTGCCGAAACTTATCTGAAGTAAGTCTAAAACGCTTCAAGAGCATCTCTTTCGCCTTTGGAGTAGTCTTTAACGTCCTCTTCATTTTCTCTAGCAATTAATTGATTTATTTCGGCTGGCAATGAGCCTATCAAGTACGGCATCCAATTCATCTCAGGTATATTCACTAATTTTAATTGACGTTCAAATACTGTCAGATAAAGTCCGATTTCATCTTTATTGGGATTAAATTTTGGGAGAATTCTGATTCAGATCCCAGTTTGTTTTCTCTGTTTCACTGGATGGATCTGTGGAGGAAAGTACCTTCTGAGCTTCCACTTGAAGTTTTAAGCGTTGCAACTCATACGCTCTCTCTTTTCAATGCATAGTTCTTTTTCTTTGGCAATTCTTTCGCATTCAGCTTGTTTTTCTTTTTCAAGCCGTTCCTCTATTATATTAGTTAGCATATTTTCACCAACTCTTCATCATAATCTTTTGATTTGGTTATGATATCTTTCAGTTGAATTACTTTCAGATCATCTGCTACCCCTAGCCCCATTTCTGTAGCGAGGTTTCTCAGATCCTCCTTTTTCCCTTTCCCAAGGAATGACATTTTTGCAAGTGTTTTTATTTTAGTTAAAACGAAATTTAAACAACATCAGTCTTAAGTACCAGATTATGTTAAAATATAAATCTTTATAACTCTAAATATATATGAAATGTAACTTATTACTATTTATTCAAACATTAATTGCAAATAAAATGAACTCTTTAATTATTGTAAATAAACCTGAAATATTCATATGATATTCACCATAATAAAATAATCAAATCAAATAAACCCAGAAATAATCATATAATATTCACCATTATAAAATAATCAAATCAATTTTATTATATTAATCTTACTAAATTTATAAAGATTCGCTCTTATTTTATATTTCAATTCAAACAAAACCGAAACAAAAAACATTTCAAAATTCTATCATGAAACTTTTTTATTTTCTTTCATTTAAAACTCTATACTATCGTTTTACAATTACCAATAATCACTTAATGTACCTTTGTTTATAAATTATATTTTATCAATACTTCAATTCCAACATTCAATAAATCAAAATATATTAATAAAGATAACTTAATCATATGCATTCAAAGAATATTTTATATATAAATAACAAAATTTTCTATTAAATTTTTATTTCTTTAAATTTCCTCAATTTCCTAAAATATCTATTCTGATTCCTTTTACCAAAATATTAATAATATATTATTTTGTTATCTTAATATATAACCTTAAATATACATGAAAAACAATATATTTTCATTCTTTATTCAATGAAACCACTTACTAAAAGATTAAAACACAAAAATTCCAAACAGAAAGTGAATGAGGAAAAAAATAAAATAAAAATAAGCATTAATATATACTGAACTCTCATAGCATTCATAGATATTGAGCGGCTAGACAGAGAGGCATTTATGAAAACAATAACAACGGTCGTTTGCGGCGCCTTGTTTCGTGTTTTAAATCAAAACAAAAGTATCATCACATGAAAAACGCACAGTCATCAGACATTTAAATTCTGTTAGCTACTCAATTTTAAAACACTATCTCACCGTAAAGATTGTTATCTTCAAATATTCAGAATTAAGAAATATAATATATAAGAAATATATAATATTCAAAAGTAACAAATATTTTACTTATTGTTCATAATTTTCTTAAAATATAATTCACGCACACATACTATAATACTTCAAATATAATAATAAAATAAATGTTTCTTTTTTAACTCAATATTCTACTAAATTTTAAGCATTTAATAAGATATGAAACATATCTACCAAATCAAACAAATAACTATACTGCATAAGTATTAATACTGTTCTAAATTCAAGAACATAAAATAACACTTTTATCGAAACACAACAACTTATAAAGAAACTTTTATACAGTTTTATATTCATAACTGCTTAAACATTAACACTCATTAATTACTTCCTTAATTGTAATTCTTTCACAATTAATTAGGAAATATTAGAAATATAAAACAGTAACAAAACTTATCTCGAATTCGCAAATCAAAACTGGATAATCCAAATGAAGGAGACACTCCACTCCAGTTGAACAACAAAAGACACTCCAATCTCGGATGAGATTATATTTTGCATTAATCCATAACACACAACACATCAGGAGGTAACCTGTAAAATTTTTGAGTTCCTCCAACAACAAGATTTAATTCTGGGTAGAATTTTTAACAGCGAAAAGAAACTCTAACTCGGGCCTCTGTTGGGCGCCATTATTTTATATTGTAGCACTTATCTGGTTTAATAGGAACAAAGAAATAAGTTCCTTAAATAGCTCAAAATAATTTATTACAATTAAGGGTACAATTTGAGCACAACACAGATACATATACTACAAATAAAACAAAATTACATCTAAACACATAAAGTTAAAGGGAATAGGGTAAACATGAGAGTCATATGGATATACGTCTCATTCCTATGGTTGCTGGAGAGGGACTCACTTCCTTGGTGATGACGTCATGGGTGGTGCTGAAGATATGGGGCGCTACAGATGGGGCGCTACACGAGTACATTTCTGTAAAATGTATAAAATAAAATTTGCATAGATTCTTATTTTGGGGTCAATTTTAAACACTATAAATTTGTTTGGAAGACAATATTTTGCATTAAGAGAAAATCATAAAAGTTAAAATTTTCACTTGTTGATATTACTGATTTAAGCAAGTGATTAAAGCTTGAAAACTACAGCTTTATTTGCTTAGAAAAATTAATTATGTATTTCGATTTGTAAACTTTGCTACTGCGTTTATAAAGCAAAAGCAGGAAATAATCTTTCCTATAACAGTTATAACCACTACCAAAAGTCTGAATCATTTCTGAGCACAAGTGAAAAGATTTCATTCAGAAAAGTCAGGCAGATAGGGCACCAAGAATTATGGATTCAAATTCTGAATTATCCGATCAAGCATGGATTTTACTGTTATCATGGATCAATCAATCATGGCCATCCTGTTGATTACTTTTACGAAAGAAATATTTTTTTCAAATGTGTTACAATTTAATATAAGTATGCCACCCATATCATTTCCTAAGATAATATTTTATGTTTTTTATTTTTAGCGTATGAAAATTTGAATTTTTTGATTACATTTACTGTAACAGTGCCGATTCTACAATTGGAATTGGAATTAAAAATATAGTTTTCAGCTATTTTAATGAAGATATGAATTAACTTTGTTTCCTCCCTTACATTTTGAACAAATATGATTATAGATGGATTATTATATCATTATCATTGAAAAAAAAATATTTCTTCTAAAATATCTTTAATTAGGCCTATATCAAATGAGGTAAAGAATTTGGTGGGAAATCGTAACATCTGGTGATAATATTTTGTTGAAAATAGCTAACAAGAAAATATGTTTGAATTTCAAGTAATACTATTTTCTTACACTTATAATAATTAGATATCGCAATGTTTGATAGCACATTTTTTTTAACAAAAAATTATCTGTTAGATATCTAAGTATCTTTTAATGTCAGACATGGTACCAAAATATGTAACTGTTATATACATTATTAATTTTATTTGGAAGCCAACTCATTCTGTTAGTGTATTCCATGTATTTCATTTTTGTTTTAAGAAACAAAAGTAAACTTTATTTTTAAACAGTCTTGCAAAACTTATTTTACGCTTAATTTTAAAGAAAAATTTTAGTAATATTTTTCTTTCTAGATTGATTTGTGCTTGCATGCATTATCTTTGAAATTTTTATCAATGTATGCAAAATAACTTTTTTTAGCACTACCCTTATGCATCATACAAAGGTATTATTTATATGTATTCCCATATTTTTTCTATGTGAATACTTTCATGGCTAAAAAAATGTACAAAAAATATAAGCTGCATCCTCTATTGTAAAAATATATCGAATTAATTGATCCCCATCAAAACATAAAAATATTTAGCGTTGTATGAATCTCTGGAAAATTCGAAGCTATTAAACTTGAAATTATTCACTATCGTTGTGTCCTAAAATTTTGGAAATTTGTTTTGAATTTTGAATGCATTGTCATTTTTCTACAGTATGTGTTGATTAAAGTTACCTACAGTCGTGTTAGTTACAGTATTAAGCGATGAAATATGAATTAATTTCAATGCATATTATAGAATTTATTTCACTAAAAGTAGGAAATATTGACAAACTTTTTTTTTACAAGATAAGAATTTTTTACAGTTTTAAACTTAGTTTTTTATAAATGCATTAGGATTAAATAACAACAAATTCTTTCACGTAAAAATATCACTTAATTTTAAACTGAAATTTAAAAGAGTAATTTACATCTATGCATAAATAAATCAACTAAATTCATTTTAATAATTATATTTAATTACACTAGTACAAACACACATTTATAGTAAATTTACACAGCGTGAAAAAAGTAGGACACTCATATTTTATAAATTGTGCTTTATATTTTAGTGCAATTAATGTAAATTTTCTTTTCTATCTTATTAAACAATGTTTTCATTTATTTTCAGTGAATGTGTTTTATCTAACACTAAGGAAATACACTATTGGCCATTAAAATTGCTACACCAGGAAGAAATGCAGATAACAAAATGATATTTATTGGACAAATATATTATACTAAAAATAATAAGTGATTAAATTTTCAAAACATTTGGCTGGAATCATGAGAAATCAGTACCCAGAACAACCACCTCTGGCAGTAATATCAGCAGTTATACGCCTGGGCATTGAGTCAAACAGAGATTGGATTGCATGTACAGGTACAGATGCCCATGCAGCTTCAACACGATGCCACAGTTCATCAACCGTAGTGACTGGCGTTTGGTGACGAGCCAGTCGCTCCGAACCATTGACCAGACGTTTTCTATTGGTGAAAGATCTGGAGAACGTACTGATCAGGGCAACAGCCAAACATGTTCCGTATCAAGGAAGGTCCGTATAATACCGGCAACATGCGGTCGGGCATTATCCTGCTGAAACGTAGGGTTTCGCAGGGCTCGAATAAAGGGTAGAGAGCCACGGGTCGTAAGACACCAGAAATGTAACGTGCACTGTTCAAAGCACCGTCAATGCGAACAACAGGTGACCGAGACGTGTATCCAATGGCACCCCATACCATCACGCAAGGTGATGGGCCAGTATGACGATGACGAATGCACGCTGCCAGTGTGCGGTCACCACGATGCCGCCAAACACGGATGCGACCATCATGATGCTGTACACAGAACCTGGATTCATCTGAAAATATGACGTCCACCGGCTACAGTGGGGCACTGAAAACACTCCACCGGCTACAGTGGGGCACTGAAAACACTCCACCGGCTACAGTGGGGCACTGAAAACACTCCACCGGCTACAGTGGGGCAGAGATTTGTCTTGGATCTCCGAATGGACTTCAGTTATTTTTTCTGATGAAAAAAAATCATTATAGTTGGCCCAGATGATTATCAAGATTATGGACATTGTTTAGGTGCACAAGAAGAAACGTATTTCACCTGACAGATAAAAAGAGGAAGTTTAATGGTTTGGTACGGTGGAAAGACCAATCTAGTGTTTTAGGATGGCAGATAGAAACATACAAATTACATTCAAATTTTAAATTCCCTATAGTGAAAGTTGGGTATTTCAGCAAGATAGATCATTAATTCAAACGGTCCAATGGCGTTAAAAATTCGTTTGAAGCAAATCGTGTTCTAATAGGTTTTGCCATGGCCACTAAAAGTCCAGAAATTAATATAGTTGAAAATATACGGTCAGTAATTATTCGGCATGTTTACGCCGGGAGAAAACAATATAGATCTTTGGCTGACCTTCTAGAAGTTTTAAATCGTGCTTGGGAAAATTTTTATCAAAGTAAAATTCAAAACTTACATGATTTAATGACAATTAGAGGCTATCAAACAATTAAAGAAAATGGCATAAGAATCCCTTATGAACAGAACTTTTATTTTCATTATTTAGAATTATCCATCTATTTTTTTCACACAGTATGATATTGTTGAAACTAATTTTTAGTTGTAATAAGCGAGAAGTTTTTAACCTACAGATATAGCTATCTGGTTGTAACTAAGCTTTTATAAGTAGTGTAATAAATTTATTTTGTAAAACTTTAAAGCTATTCTCGTATTTGATAAAATACTAGTGTCCTTCTGTAATTTAATAGTAATAGTAACTCAATAAAAACTAACAAAAAGGGAAAAAAATGAAAACAATCATTAATCTTTAAAAATATTTTCGGTGAATTTTAAAAAATTAACTTTTAATATTTAATTTTAAATAGAAATTAAATTATGTTATGGATAATTTTATAACATAGAAATGTTTAGATATTATGTAAATTTAGCCTTTTTCAAGTATGAAATAGATATAATTTTCATTTTTTTAAAAAAATAACTTTCGCTGTGTACTAATAAATAATTATTATCATTTCTTTTAGAATAATGAAGGTACATTTTTAAATTTCATAATCTTAGAATCATATTCCAATTAAAAAAAAATCATAGCAAACATATTTTCAAACTTTTTCCAGTATTTGTTAAATAGTAAAATAAAACGTGTTAAACTAGACAAAAACCATTAAAATAAATGTTTATTTTAAAATGCTTATAATCAAGATTAAAATGAGGGTAAATTTGAGTAAAAATGTTATATTTTTGCGTAAGAGAAAGTATTGAATAAATTTCATTTTATCTAAGGATCGATTTTTGGTTAATTGGTTTTTTGCATTCACTGTTAAAGCAATTCCGAAAAGATTACTAGTAAATTCTTTCAGAGAAATATTATCAATTTAATTAAATTCGAGTATTTTTTTGTTAGTACATTATTGTACTTTATTGACAGTCACCTGATCGCAACATTTCAGAAAAACTCATTTATATAAAATCCGTGGGGAAGACCCCTATTTATTTGAAACAGTAATTCAATTACACATAAATAAAACAATGGACATAAATTATAATTATGTTTAAGGTATGGGAGTCCCTTGAGTTAAATGTAATTTGTTTCCTACTGAGAGAATAACAGTCTCTCTCGATCAAAAAAAAATGGAAGTTAGCTAAAGCTTTCTAAATGACATATTTTCATAGGGAATGTATTTTCAGAAATTAAATTAAGGACTGAAATAATTTTATCCGGAGATCTATTTAAGTAAAAAGCAGTGGAAGAAGTTTCAAAAATAGTTAAATTTACATCATATAATTTAAGTCAGTTACTCATATTGTTTATCAAGTATTGAATTTAATAAAATATTTTAGGATAGTTATTTAGTTACTATAACACGAATTTATTAAATTATTTTACGAAATGTAGATTTCAATGCAATTTCTTAGGGTGATTATTCAGTTACCAAATTATGAATTTGTTGAATTATAGATTTTTATTATTGATATTATGAAAGAGATTGCTTAACCTAAATTTAATTTTAATTTATAATGGAATGTTAATAGATATTATAAGTATTTTAAGTACACCAGTAAATTATTGATTATTTAGTCTCCTGTATATAATTATTTCCCTGCAGAGTTTCTCATTTTCATTTTGTTGACTTTTATAATAATTTTCTGAAAAAATAATACCTTATAAAAAATCAAAATAGAATTAAAATTAATGATAATATAAAATAAATTACTTGGAAAAAAGAAAGTTATTTTAATTTTACCTTTTGACTTTTTTCAGTTATATATTTCTTATTTTTGCTGCTAAACGAATGGAAATATATATTTCCATTAAAATAATTTGTATTTAATATGTTTAAAACACATTAAAACCGCAAAATAGGGTAAATCTGCCATGATATAAGTAATTGCCAAATTTGGCGACTGTTCTTATTTAGCATGATTTCTCTTTTGTTCATTTTCATGTTTCAATATGCTGGGTGTGCTGTTTCATAAGACTTATGAGATCAAAACGTAGAAATCCTATTTGAAATTTTGAGTGCTGTTGTTTAAATATTTCATTTGTTTCTTGTTTATTTTTGATATAAATCATTTTAAATTCAATGTTCATTTTTGCATAGCGATGTGAATGTTCTGGAGCCAAACTTAAACAGCTTGGCAACAATTTATCCGATAATGGAGGAATAACCCAAAATAGTCTGCTTACATTCGCATAGAATATTTGCAAACATGAAATAGTAGAAAGCTGGTAATTGCTTTAATTCATGAACAAAAATAAAACTCAGCACAAAAATTGACATCTATCCCTTCAAACTTGCTCAAAACTGTTCAGTTTCGCCAACATTGAACCGTCAACTTTCGGTCACAAGAACTATTATTTGATAGGCACTCACCAGTGACTTTTTGCATATGAAAGCTAATTAGATCAGAATCTACAATTTAAAGTACGAAATATATGATATTAACTTAAACAAGAATCGCAGATTTGTTCTCGTATTAAAATTAAAACAAATCTGGTAGATGATATACAAGTAATTTTAAATTTTGCTATGCTGTATCGTAAAATGTGATGTATCCTGATTCTGATGTGAATATATCTATTCTGCAAAATTCCAATAATTTCCATGTTGAATTAAATTGCATTAAGCAAATTTCAAAACAATGCATGATTTAAAATACTAATTTACTATACACCAAAAAACCAATATACTGTCATAATAATTACAGTGAGTTTTCCAAAACTGTATCAAAATAATCCCTCTAGTATCTTAGAATACATTTAGTATTTTAAATATTGAGTAAATAGCAATTCATATTTCTTCAAGAAAACTAACTCATGATTAAAAAACCTTGAAGATGATAAAGATTCTTCCAAAAGCCAACTGAATATCAAGGGATATTAAAAAACAATGAATAAAGGAAAAATGCCAAGAAATAATGAGCAAACAGTAAGGGTGAATTAAATTATTATTAGAAAAATTAACTTATGGTTAAAAAAATCATGTAGAAAATAAGAACAACGATAATTTCTAACGGAATGTTATAGAATTACAAACTTTATTACGATCTTAGATTGAAAGATTTCCAGAGAATTCAAGAAAAAAGATTTAATTAAATGTCTTATAAAAATTTTTGTGCAATTTTTTATACAAATATATTGTAAATGAGACGATATTTTTGAAATTACTTTAAAGAAATTATTATTTTTATAAAATTTGACAAATAAATTTTTTTTTAAATACTTTTTATCAAGTATTCAAGTCTGATGGTTAAGTGGTAACTCTTCACGTTTCCAAGGCAGAGGTCATAGGTTCGATTCTCTAACTGGTGAAAACGACTTTGCTTTCAATTCCTTTCAATAGGTTGACAAAAGTGAGTACCAAACTTGGTTGGAATTAAATGTGGGGAAATATTTCACTTCAGGCTTATAATTTATTCGGGACATGTCTCGCATTCCAGTCTTCTAAGTCAAGAAAACACATATGGGCATTCTAAGTCTTCGATCTCATTCGGACTGTTATGTTACTGAATTTGAGTAATTAAAAAACACACACACACACACACATATATATATATATATATATATATATATATATATATATATATATATATATATATAACTTCCATTTTTGTTGCTATTCATTAAATATATTGTTTAAGGATACTGTTGTTACTAATGACACCTAGACAAGGCAAGCTCGCTATGCCTTGGTTATGCGAATTTAAGTCAATTGGGAGCGTCTTTCGTTTAATCAGAGTATCATGAAGGTGAAAGTACGACTTTTTGCTCTTCAAATCCTCTGACAGTGGCAGCACCATAGGATCTACTCCCTCAATTTTGGCATTGATCTGAAGAGAGCCCATTGCACGCATGGTAACTGCTCAACGACCAACCACAGGACTTTCGATTCCACAGATTTAACGAGCACGTACTCGGTGGGACTTTGGTGGAATTGGGAGTCAAACCCCACCCTTCCGGATGGAAGGCCGACAGCCTAACCACTAGGGCCGGGAACGAAATGGCAGACCGCTTAGCAAAAACTGCTGCTTCTTCAGATGAACCGAAAATCCATCTCCCTCTACCTCAGTCTCATTTCAAAGGGATCAGGAAAATTGCATTAATTCAGGATTGGCAAACTCTGTGGGATCAGAATACCACCGAACGCCCAGTATACTCCATCCTGCTAAAAGTTAATTTGAACCAACAGTGCTGGCCCAGACAAATAATGATTTTTGTAGCGGGACATGGCCCATTTCCAAGTTACCTGCATAAAATAGGAGTACAACCCACTGACAGCTGTGCATGTTGAGAAGAAGATACTTCAATTCGTTACGCTACAACATGCCCCATCACGAGTTCCTCGCACTTTACTACCTCCAGTGACAATCTGAAAAGTGTCTGGCTCAAAACCATCACCATCAACAAGGCTGCAAAGCTAAAAATTATTAACCTTATAAACTTTCTCCTTTAATATAGGGATTTAATAATGCCAGAGGAATAGGAGGATAATAATGCCCGTGACGGTGATAGACTTCACCAGGAAGAAGATGAGCCGTAAAATCCGCATACTCTATCCCTCTCAGCTTCTACATTTAGACGTTCTCTCTCTACCTGTAACATTTTACCTGTTTTTCATCTCCTTGTATATAGTTTATTATTTGTTTGCTATTTTCTCACCATCATTCCAGCGCTCTTATTCAATTACTTAATCACAATTATTGTCATCGTGTTGTGTTGGCCTATTTTAATGCATTATGTCTAACCTATCTAAACTTTTTGTATATATATATATATATATATATATATATAGCTCAGAATTTCATATGACCTAATTAACTTTGAGCCGATACACCCGACTCTATCAAATCCATATACTAAATTCATTAATTACTCATTAATCATTATTACCTCATTATTTTGCAGTAAGTTCAGGTACATGTATTCAATTCTGTTTTATCATTTTTAATATCCTTTTGTTTTTCCATTTATTTTCTTTATTTCTTATTTCATGCAATTTGATTTGTATTTTATATGCCTGTTTTACCATATCCTGCCATGTATTTTGTCATATACCTATTTTGAATGCTTCTTACGTGTCCACATGTTAACTCAAATTGCAATCCAATTTGTGTTAAATAGTATACTTTACTGTGTAAAAGTAATAATTTTCAGTGTCTCCATATGATTGCAAGCATAATTGTATTGTCTTGTATGTACTGTGTTCCGTTTTCTTTTCTCTCTAGCGGGTCAACCAAATCTGCTAAAACCCTTTCAGGGTTAAGTACTAGAACTTCTACTGGTATTTACTTTTCGGCCCTTCAGGATGCTGAAAATATATAATAATTAAATTTAACACTATGAAATTTTATATTTTAAAGAAACAAAAATAAAGTTAGCAAAAATAATTTAAATCAATTGCAATTTATTTTCCTTAATTTGAATTCAGATACACTAACATTCAGATACACTTAAATTTGTAAAATCAACTTCCTGAAGTTATTTTTAGTTTAACTTATCCGTTTTGGCATTCAAAACTGGTTTCATTTTGAGGAAGAATTAATTTGTGTATGAAAGTTTCAGTTATCTAATTTAGTTGATATTTGTTGAATTTCATATTTTAAATCGAAATAAATTCGAAAACAAAGAAAAGAAATTAAAGAAATGAAACAAAATGACTAACTCTATACTCGATATGTATCTTCTTATCCAAATTTAAAAGATCAAAAATAAGTAAAATAACAAAAATCAAGATAATTATGAAATAAAATAGAAAAATTATAATCATTCCTGTTGATTTAAACTAGCCATAAAGTGAATGTTTTGTCTTTTTCATTTTGCTTTTACTTCTATTCTATTGTCAGCGCGTTAATAGCTCTCAAACCGATGCTTTGATCTTTGTATAAAAAATCGTTTTATTAACAAAATTAGCTTCGACAACATTTTTTATTTTGATTCCAACGAGTTGAAGCCATAGAGTCGTTACTCGGTATGGGTGTCATGTCCAAATCAATTCGACTGTTGTTAAAGGCATTTGGTTAGAAGCGGTTCGAAACAACTTTTGGAATCATGGTTTCGGATACTCGTTACAACCGATGCTTTACGAAAAAAATATTCATCAAAAATAGAGAAGCTTTAACAGATTTCAAGAGAACGTGAAATGACGCAAGAGATGTTGGTTAGTCGGAGAGACAGACAAAAAAACTTGTATCGGTCAAAGATGCAAACCAGAAAAAATGACAACTTCAGGAAATTTCTGGAAACAATATAGCTAAAGATTTGAAAATTAACTATTTAGAGCAACAGGCAATTTTCATGATTTTGAAGACTTTTACAAATGGAAAAAATTATAGTTAAAAAATACTGCTTTATTATTACTAAAAATCATGAATGGATTTTTCTCATTGCCGAAGATACAGAGACATTCGAAGATGCATCCTAACATCCGGCAGATTTAAACATATAATGGGCATTTGTCGGCTAGGGCTTTTTATAAGACAGTAGACCACAATTGCAAGAAAGAAACCATAAAACTCCTGTCTCTAGCGATGTGCATACAGAAAACAGAATCGCAATCACCAGATTCCATTGTTCAACAGTTTCTGTGTCGAACCTGGGATCATCCTTTCTAAACAGCGATGTACAATCACTAGGACATAATGTGTTCTTCTGCCGATTATTTACTTTGGCACCACACAATGGACACTCAAACAGCCAAAGATCACCACGTATTACTGCATTCTAGAAGGTACGTTTCATATGCAGCAGGTTGTATGTATTGGAAGAAACGTCCTACGCAAACACACTGACAGGTGAGCCTGCGAAAAGAATAAACGTAGTATGCATTTCTTGTTGAGCACAGATACCGTATAATCCCAACTTCTGAATTTGGTGATTTTCTTATGCACCTGACAATCTGTCTTTTCTTACGTCACAGATATGGAGACAAATTGGAATTATGCAGAAAATTCTATTTTGGCAACTCTTATGTTTATGTCATCGAGTACGTCACAATCTTGACAACATTTCTTCGGCGCCAAAAAAAGTGAGAATTTGACATTCTGGGTTTTACGGCACCTGTGCCTCCTGTTGTTCAAGACACTTAGCTAAGCTATTTCTAACATTCAGGAGTTAAATTTTACATGACATTATAAAAGACAGTACAGCTAACTTTTTGAAATTTTGATATTCGTTGTAAAATATGTTTTCTTTTGATTTGAATTTTTTCATATAGCATAACTATATTAATATTTATAATTAACAATAATCTACTTTGCTTTTTTTTTTTTTTTTCGTAGCCTCATATAAAATCGCTCACCATTTTTTATCTACAATTCTTTTATACATTAAAATTGTTATTACTCATGAATGAGTGATTCCCTTTATTTTAAAATAACTTTTTATATAATATATATAAATAACACTTCATATACACGCGCTGATTTTAAAGATTAATCATATTTTGGTATTTTTTCGGTTATTAAAATCAATCTTCTTACCCAATATTTTTGACAAAAAAAAATAGCGAGGAGATTCATGTAAAGTCTCCTCTTTTCTATACAAAAATAACATTTTGCAAATTTAAGCTTAAATTTATTTCTCATTATTGATATCAAATGTGATAAATGTTTTAATATATAATATCATATTAACAGATTTCTCTTAAATACTCAGGTATATTTGAATCCTTTCTATTAAAAAATAGTATCCAGATTTTATTAAATATTGATATTTCAGCTTATTGATAAATTTATTTATAAAATATGAATAAAAACACATTTATAAACTAAATATTTTTGCTGCATGATAAGAAAAAGATAATTTGCTGATTTAGCTTTATTATTACAGGTAATGGGAAAGATATTTAATAATTTAGTAAGCACTATTATATCTCCTGGATTTTCATTGTGTACGGAAATCATGTAGTTTTCTAAGTATAAATATAACCCAAGTTTCTCAGTTACTAAAAGGATTACCTTAAGCTTAGATAAGCTACCTTTTGTAAATATGTTAACGGATTATCTTTTCATAAACACGGCGGTGAATAATTGCTTTTACTTTAGCTTTACTTTACCAGAATGATTTAGTGATCCATTTAAACTATTTTTTAATAAAACTCAATTTTACAAAATATTTATTTATCATATTGAGCTACTGAATTCCGATGTTATTTATAAGATATTTAATTAAAAATATTTTATCTCTGTTTCACCAAATTATCTATATTACTTTTGATATGTTTTAAATAAAATTTCACTTAATTAACATTTTTATAAATTTCAAAAATATAATTCTGCTTAGTTATTAATAAATAAGAAAGTGCCTTATACAAGAAGCTAATATAATACTTATTATTTATACGTTCCGCAAAAACAAGAATAAAAAATAGTATAGAATCTGAAGAATTTAAAAAATGATCTCAATTCTTTTTTTTATTAACATAAAAATTTTCAGGAACAACAATTTTGCATTTATTAAGAAATAATCTATTTTTTTCATATACATAATATATGTTGTTATATGTGTGTATATATGTTACGCATTTTGCAATTTATTAAAAATTTACGATAAAGAATACTCTATGGACTGTCATACAGTTGAACTAATACAATTTTCATCAAATTTATGAAACATTTTAGAAAACAATGTGAAAAAAATCACGAAAAATGTTATAAATTTAAAGTTTTCCAGGTAATAAAAAATATATACCATACAAATACATACAGAAATTTTTGTGTTAATTAACTTTGGTAACGTGAATGATTTAATTTCTTTTCTTTTAACAATTACAATGAAAGAGTGCGCTTAGACCATGCAAATACTATGTTTTGACAAAGCGAAACATACAGAATGAAAACAAACTCACTCATCGTTTTAGAGTTCAACATTGATTGTAAAAGTGCAAGTGAACTCAGTATTTCTTAAAAATCAAAATAGCACATGGGAAGACAGTTCATCAAAAAGTCGAATTACTGTCTTTCTCTTATCTTTTTTTGTATAAATTATTCATAAGAATTTGTGATTTTACATATTATTGTTGCTGTTTTATTTCATGCTTTCTCTATGTTTCATATTTATGTTTCATCGTAAGCGTGAACATTTTGCGACCAAACCAATAAATAATAAAGCAGACTTGATTTTATATCAGATTTCCATTTTTTCGTCTAGTATGTGGAGAAAATGAAGCTAGAAACACTCATTTACTTCGCCTTTACAAAAGTTTATTATTATATGACAAATTCTGAATAGATTGAATCCATTTTTCACCTTCTTCGAAACAAAAACAATAGCTTTATCTCTTAATAAAACTTTACGAAACATAAATTTGCTCATAATTTTGAAAGATTCAGAGAAAATGTTCCAAGTGTAATTTATCGTAGTTAGTTTATATTGATAGTTATGAAACATTCTGGAATCGAAGTAAACGCCAAACTCTTGGCGATCATTTTTATTTTGTGCAATTTTTTAAAGTTTTTTTTCTCTCCGGATGAGTCTTTTTTTTTTTTTTTTTTTGGTGGGGGGAGGGAGCAACATCGAGCTTTATTTTGTAAATTTGCAACTTCATTAGAAAAGCAAAAATAATTTTCTTAATTTGATATTTTTGCCGATTCGTTTACCTAGATGACGCTAAAATTTATGTTATAAGTATTATTTTTTATGGCTTCATACTTTAATATTACTTTAGCCATTTTGAGATCAATATTCGTTTGACTGCCAAACGCAAACAACTTGTCATCAATTCATGACATTTACTGTGTCTTCCCATGATTATCGAACTCTCTTTTTTCTGAATACTAATTTATTTATATATATATATATATATATATATATATATATATATATATATATATATATATATATATATATATATATATATATATATATATATATATATATATATATATATATATATATATATATATATATATATATATATATATATATATATATATATATATATATATATATATATATATATATATATATATATATATATATATATATATATATATATATATATATATATATTACTTTGATATACTTTTTTTTCTGCCAACTAAAGTCACAAAACAAAACTAAATGTCATATTCTATAGTTGTTGCTATTATATATTGATGACTAAGAATTTACATGAAAATTTCTCCCTGTGCCACAGCTGATAATCTAATCAATAGTAAATGATTTCAACGTTTAACACTTAATAGCTTTCGGAAGATCCTTCACATCATTGAGAGATATTTACGTATCTCGAAAGAGTAAACCAGAAAATTTTCAAGCAGTCGTTCTAAAAAATGTTCTTTTCAAAGGAAAAAACACAACATCTTATTTTTCAAGAAATGTTTAGTAAGAACCTGAGGTCTGCTATTCCAAAAAACAAAATATTACTACTGGCTCATTGTTTATCATGGTGGCTAAGATTTTTAATATTTTGTATCAATGACATGCATAGCAAACTTATACGGTTTGCTATAAATATTAGAAGCAAACCTGCCTATTTGCTGTGATGTCATCTGTAGCAAATTTACATTGTTTGCTATAGATTTGAGTTGAGATCCTCTATAGTTCTGAAATAAACTATAAAAGCACAAGCCTTAGGCGTAGCCATTGCTCAAAGATGGTGGATTTCTACCTGTTGATCCAAGGAAGGTATTTTATTTTCCTTGTAGCACTCTTTTGAATGGAATTAGAATGTCGCCCAAAAATAACATCAGACATTTTATGTAAAAATTGCCCGTAAGAGATTCTCTATTTGGAAACAATCACGTTATCCCTTAGTCACATAATTAGTATTTCTTACAGAATTTAACTTTTATAAAATGTATCGTAAAGCCAATTTTTTTTTAATTTTGATTTTTGTTTTCATTAAATTTATAATAGATATTATGATATTTTTTTTTTATCATTGAACATAATTCTCAATAAACATTAGAAAATGAACCACCAAATTTAACGATAACAATCTGGTAATAAAACAATGTTTCATTAAATTTAGAATGCTTTAAAAGAAATGCAAAAAAAAATGTTTTTCTAATGACCGACTAATCTAGGATTAATCCATTCATCGCTTCAAGAGGCGAAGGTGATGACAGCTTATATAACGGGTCACACAGTAGGCGTTCCATCTTTACTCCGAAAGGGAAGGATACATACAAGCATTGCGGTGCAGGTGAGCCCCGGACTGTACTTTTGAGTTAACGGATTTGAATACTCACCCATGACTAAGTGCCTCGCCATTTTGAATCAAGGTCAGGTGACGAGGTCACACCTGAGCTGGTAACCTCCAATTCTGGATGTCACATATTAACGTGAACAGCCTCCTGAGCTCCAGTAACCCAATAAGGGAACATATGTGGGCACCCACCCAATCACCGCCCGTGGCAAATGATGCTTTACTTTGCTGATCCTAACGGGAAACTACTCAGCCACTGGAGCTCTTTCATACCACCATAAATATATTTGCTTTCTATCCAATATCGCATGTTTTTTTAATACAGACGCTATTTACAACCATACTTTTAGTATTTCATGTTTGGCGTTAGATTTTTAGAGTTAAAGCATAGAGAAACACATACACAGGGAAAGGAACATCTGTGTATGAACCAAGATTCGAACCCGGAGCCTACTGCTCCTTAGTTAAGGACGCTAATCACTCGGCCATATTTCCGGAGATTTTTATATGGTAGATGTCAAGCAAATATTATACCGCAACTTGTGGCCTTCAAAACATAGACGTCTGCCATTGCAAGTGTTCATGAGGATGTAGAAAGCAGAATCACAACATCGTGTACTGTTGTTCAACAATGCTTTGAATTGAACCCTGTACCATATATTCAGAAGAGCGAAGTTTTAACATTAGGCTACTATAAATGCTTGATACATTTCAGGATTTCCATACTATAAATGCTTGATACATTTCCGGATTTCTTCCCTAATCGTTACACCTATATGAATGCACGGCTTTTTGATGTAAAAGTTCGCCTAGAGGCCTAATTTTTAAATGTATTGCAATCAAGAAGTCATACTACAAGCAATCCATGCCACCATGTCAGAAAACGGCACCGATCCTAGGTGAATGTATGCACAAAAAAAGTAAAAATTCAAAGTCAAGCTCTCATTGTTTCGACGCAGTTGGAATCCATTTAGGAAAACTTTACTTTTGAAAGCATAAATTTGCCCTTACATGCAAGGGGTTAAGATAACCCCTCACCATAATCATTTGTACCAAAGTTTAGTTTGTCTGTCGCTCAAAGCCCACATTTTGCACAAGAGGATTTGCTAATTAAACAGAGACCTACAATTTACAGTCATTTAACTGAACATAATGTAAATGTTGAAAAATACTCAAGGTTATTTTAAATACCCCTTATGGAAGGGCTACCATTTGAATATTTCTTAAATAATGTGCATCCTTCTTGTGTTGGAATGGAATAAACATACAAATGAAAATCATAAATTATTCAGGCAGATAAATTTGCATGCAAAAATGAAGAGAAAAACTAACTATTTCTAGGTGACGGGAATCGAACATTCACTTTCAACTCTGAAGAACGTAGTCCCACTACTATTATATCCTTTGTTGCACAACGTGAGATGAGAGATGCTTTTTTGCCTTATGCTTACATAACTATCGTTGTGTGTGCTTATGAATTTTCTTGCCTTTTTTCTCTTGAATTCTCCCGATGAATGAATACGGCTCGTTATGCTCAAAATTCCTTTTAGAATACAATTTACACACTGACCAAAATATGCCTCGATTCAGTATAAGATCGGGTACTCCTTGGTTTAGTGAAAATTTTGGCGATACATCTTGGTGATGAAATTCGATTTCTGGTAACCCGTGTAACCCTTTGATTGTTTAGCTTTTGTGTGTCGGCCATCTTGTTAGTCACACGTTTGGCACCTATCTTAGTGTCAAAAATATCACCAATGAATGAAGGGCTATCCGATTGTAAACTTTTACCAAAATGCCCTATAAGCGCATAGGCCGTAGAGATCTCTTCCACGCTGTTTTAAAAAATGAACCTTACTTCTGTTATATACTGAAGAAAATAGAAAAGATAAAGGCTTATGTCTCATTTCCAGCATTTCTAGTAATAGTGTTATATGCTCTTTTAATAGAGTCCCTCATTAATAATATAGTTGTATGAATAATTCCTCATTCAAATACCACGAAAATTTAAATATCTATTTATTGCTGAAATTTAGTAATTAGAGATGATCTCGTTTTTCTAGAAATAAACATAGAATATCTCAGAAATTTGGAATGTTTATACAAGTACGAGCACCTGTTTCATGCAAACATACATTTATGCCTTATGCAATTTGTCAGCCAGAAGAAAAATGGAAACGATAATGCACCGTTAACGTAAAAGGATGACATCTGAGACAAAATGTGTTTTCTTGAAATGTTCATCTCGTGAAGTGGACATGACGCTGATGAACTCATGACTCGGAAATCTTTTTAACTCAAATCGTAAATCAACACTTCGTGGACTCGAGGGACTACGGTTCGTCGAAAGAGCAGGATTATAATTTACGCATTTTTGCTAGTTTAAATTATTCATGAAATTACTTTAGAGACTGTAGGTAATAAATGGTTGGGTTGAATTTTTCTTCTTCGGAGTGTTTTTTCGGTTTTTTGACAATTTTATAACACTTTCCTTGGATATTTTCTTTTCTAGAGAAGTGGTATAATGATTAGTTTTTGGTAAGATGTTTTTCTGAATTTCTTTTATGAAGAATATCATATTTTGGAAAAACATATCGTTATATGATAACAGGGGGCAATATTCCTTTTTACTTTTATTTTAAGAAAAAAATTTAAATTTTAAAGTGTACTATATTACGCGGAAAAGTAACTTTTCAAATTAACATCGTTTTTAAAATGTTCTGCATATATTCGGTTGTTCAGAAAGTAAATTTGTTTTTCCCACCTGGATTAGATTTTTTAGGCACTTTTCCATTATACTCCCTTTTCATGATCCTAAAGAAATAGCATAAGTAGAAGCAAAAATAATTAAATGTAGGTATGAGGATTTTATTGATTGAAAATTTTCTTTGAAATCTAATATATAGCAATTCATTTTTTTTTCTGCAAAAATTTACTAAAAATAGTAAACAAGCTAAATGTTAACAAAGCTAAGACTAGTTGGTGCATAAAATTGCTCAGTGATAATTTTGACGGTTAAAAGGAACAATTTCCTCACAAAAAGCTGAGGGCAAAAAGCAGCCAATTTCAGCCAAATTTCACTTTGTTTTATAGAAAAAAAGGTATTATTGCATTGTGCGTACGCAATCGATCACTGATGACAGTGCTAAGCAGTTTCCGACAGATATAAAGATTGGTGTTTCAATAAATTTTGTCAATAATTGATAATTATTTGGTTTATAAAATGTAAATTTTAAATGTGTTAGTATTATTTTTTTAGTAAATTTTAAAAACGTCAGCATTTTTAAGAAATACACGATTTATAAAAATGGGATATTTACGACAGTAATTTACGACTTTTTTCTTTCTCATTATGGCGGTATAATGGAAAAAAACCATTTTTTGCTAGTATAAACCCAAGAGTGGGGAATCATGTTACCATCAGAAAGATAGAAAAAGATATTGGGCTAAAATTAACCATTCAATAAAATATTTATTCATTATATGTTCTTCATTTTCATAAAATAAAATTAAATTACTCTCTTCCCAAACAATCCAATATAAATATTTCTCTAATGAAAATGAATGAAACACAATAACTTTTGATTTAAAACTTGAAATTTAGTTTACCACATTATTTATTTTTGCAAATGTTTCAATTATAACTTGGATTACTTAATTAAATGTCAGACTAAAAAACTCTTCTAATGTTTGTTGTAGCTTAGTAATAGGATAACATTTAACGGAGCAAATGTTTTAAGCTTTAACTGTTGAACAACAGCAAATGAATGCTTCGTTTCCACTTCCTCCATGTAAGTCTGAGGAACTTTTCCAGGTTTCCTTCTTTGTAACATGTAAATACTACAGTATTTAAGAAAGTCTTATTGAAAGGTAATTAATGGGGAGGATTTTGAAAATCTTTAAAATAACCTTAGGTAGATGCCTTACAATAATCTCAAAATGATACATTCCTTAAATGGTGTCAATGAAGATTTGTATCTTAATATTTCATTGTTCATATTTTTCATTATAAAGTCTAATTTTTGGATTGTGTTTTTCTACGATTTCAACTCACAAATCCTCGATTAGATCAAAATTATCTAAATTTGTGATATTTCAACAACATATTATGATTGACAATCCCTAATAACATAAAATGATATTAGGGAACATATTGTATCGAGCGAGGATTGAACTGCGCATGCTCACTGGTAGTTGCTGAGTCTCTTCCGCCCTGGGGATAACATTTTTTGAGTTTAAGTTTAGTTCTCAGAAAATCAGTCCATTTTAGGTATCCACGGCGAAGTCAGATAATATAGGACTCTTCTTTTCATTAAGATGAAACTAGTGAATAATGTAAATACTAAAATTCATACTTTTCAATCAATCGATAAAGTTTAAATTAATATAGTTTTTAAATGCCCATTTTTACGCTGTCATATGTCATCATCACTTTGAAAATACAAAAGTGAATTAAATAAAAAGATATTTAATAGATTATAGTCTACAAATTTATCAAGAATATTATAATGGTTTTTACAGCAATCTATAATGAATTAATCAAAGGATTCATATCCGGTAAGAATAATTAATGTTGGACAAAATTCAATCATTCTTAGTTAAATATAAAATTAATAACTAGCATAGAAAAAGTTAAAAGAAATACAGGAATCAATTATTCTTAAAATTTTTAAATTCTCATTTAATTATTCTTTTATGTATATTAAAAATACCATTTAAATAAGGCATATATTTGGGAAAGTTCTCTAAAACTGAAGTGCAAAATTACCATTAAATAAATTTCTTGGTATCTATTGTCCACTTACTCTAATCGTTAGAGTTTGATGTTAACATACCTCTTCGAGAGTTATTTTGCTCTGCAAATTACAAAAAATACCGAGCCACTATTCTTTACTAAAAAAAATTCTAGCCTATCGAAGGAAAGTATAAGTATACCCCATAAAATACATCTGACATCAGTTCTTTTGAATCTAGGACCCTAAACTAAACAAATGGAACTCTTTCGAAGCAAAGCAATACAATTTGCAATAGAAACTCCTTACGTCATAAGAAGTTACACAACTACAAAAGAGTTGGATATCCGCAATTTAACGAAAAGGTGTACAATATGGTAATGATATTTTAGCATCTTAAGGCTGTTGTGATATCCGTTACTATGCGTTCAGAGAGGTCCATACAAAGAAGGCCGTATTCATATATCGCCAGGGGGGAATTCGGAGAGCTTTACATCTCCCAGTCCGATGAACATGTACTACTCGGAAAGGCAGAAACATAGACTGTATGTACTGTTGTTCAATTGTAGTGAGCTCCAGTGGCTCAGTAGTTTGACGCCGCTTCCCATTAAGGTCAGCAAAGTGAAGCATCATTTCATACGGGCAGTCATTGGGAGGGTGACCACGTACTATACCTCTGAGACTGGTTACGCAAGATGTAACCATTGTTGTAAATATTGGCGGTGCTTAACAGTAGAGACAAGAATTCAAATGATTACACTAGTTGTCGTAATGAACATCTCAGAAATTTATTGGAGCTTCAGTGGATCAGTAGTTTTATGCAGCTTCCTGTTAAGATCAGAAAAGTGAAACATCATTTGCAGCCGGCAGTGATTGGGAGGGTGACCACGCTGTACCCTCTCTCACTGGGAACCATTAAGCAAGGTGTAACTACTGTTATAAATATTGTTGATATTTAGCAGTCGGAACGAGAATTCAGATGTTTACACTAATTGTCAAGTCGAACATCTGAGAATTTTATTGGAGCTCTTGTGGCTCAGTAGTTTCATGCCGCTTCCTGTTAAGATCAGCAAATGAAGCATCATTTGCAAACGAAAAAAATTGTGTATAAAAAATACTTCTTCATCGCTGATAAAAATCTTATAGGGATTTTTCTCATTGCCGATGACACTCAGACATTCAATCGTGAATTTCACCTTGTTTGCTGCCGCTCGAAGAATGCAATTTGAAAACAAGCATCAAATTCGCCGACAAGTCAGATTTCTTACACCGTCTAAGTATGATGTGATGTAGATGAATCGTTATCTGATGTCATGGATATTTTCAACCAATGAGAATTTTAATAAAGTAGCATAATCATGATCTTAACTGGTACGAAAGAAACAACTTTTTCACTTTATGATAAAAAATCAAGGAAACTGTTTTCATTCAAAAAGATTTATAATAAAATGTATATTCAAAAAACTCGGAAGAGAGAAAATACAATTATAACATTACTAAAGAAATTTTTAAAAACCTTAAAAATTGATCATTAAATAAATGTCCCTTAAAAACTAATGCATATTTATGAATAGGTTTCGTTCGGTTTTCGCTTGTTGTGTGTTTGCTTGTAGTGGCAGATTAATTGGTGGAAAGATATATTTAGATATTGCTAATTCTTTTTTAATAGAGGACATTATGTGGGAGCCTTTTAACAATAAGATTTATCAAAATTTGTTATACGAATGTCTTTTGTAGAAGCAAATTTGCAATGTGCAGCTAAAGTTTCTGCGAGTATGAACGTTTTGAAAGGACGTTTTATTAAAGATAAACAAAATCTGTGCAGCTGATACATTTTCGGTTTATATAGATGCAATATTGAATTAATAAAAACATATATGTAGGAGCCATCCTAGTAACTAAAGAAATGGCCATGGGCTATAATTTAATAAAAACACATTTATTTAAACATAACAAAACATTAAAAAAGAATAATGGAAGACCAACGGCAGGCCCGTCTGTCACCTTCCAATGTTATAGCTACTCTCTTCCATGTCTACGTAAGCCCTCACTTGGATGTGCAGGAGTCCCATCTATATTATGACGGAGATCTTAAAATATAATTTTTCAATATATGTAGGATATATGTATTAACAATATTTTTTTATTTCCAATGGCCAAGTGAAATACAAAGAACAAAAGGTTATAAAAAAAAGTAAAGTACAGAAAATAGACCGAAGTCCTTTACCTAAGGAGCGATCTTGCCTCCCAATATCTCGCTTACTTGTCGAGCAGCAAAGAGCCGCACACAGGGGCTGATGCTCCTTGTCCATCACTTTTCCAGAGCCGCAGAGTGGACAAGTAGGGACAGTAAGAATGCCCAGGCGCATCAAATGAGAGGCAAGGAAGTCATGTCCTACTGTTAGACGAAAGGTGGCAATTGACTTACATTGACTTATAATACATTTTTTATCAATTTATGAATCTAATCGTAATAGGAAAATCTTGATGCTTGGTTGGTTGGGTTTTATGGGGCAAGGTCCAAAATTGGACATGCTGAGCCAAGAGTTAAATTTTTTAGTTTTATTTTATTTTATTTTTTTCCAAAACTAAAGCAACATTAAAACTTTAAAAAAACAAAAATCAATGCATACATTATTTTAAAATCTAATTATAAAATATAAAAAAGAAAATTCAAATATATATATATATAGTTTTAAAATTTAAAATGCAAATTAAATAAAATGTATGAAACCTATTGCCCTCAAGAAAGCAAATAGGTTTTTATGGGGTGGATCCCCTATTATATCAAATAAAATTATAAAATCAGTTTTTAAAAAATGTAAACGTTGTTGGTTAAAATCATGACATGATATTAAAATATGATAGCACCCAAGAAACATTAAAAATTTAAAAAACAAAAATCAGAGTATATATTTTTTTAAAAACTAATTATAAAACATAAAAAAGGGAAATTTCAAATATATGTGTGTGTAATCTTAAAATACAAATTAAATAGAATGTAAAAAACCCTTAAAAAAGCGAATTGGTTTGTATGGGGTGGATACCCTATTAAATCAGATAAAGTTAACAAATCAGTATTAAAAAAATGTAAACGTTGCTGGTTAAAATCATGGCCTGAAATTAAAATATCATGAACAGTAAATGGTTCATCACACGCTTCACACCATGGATTTAGTTGTTGTTGTTGTTGCTGTTGTTCACTTAGAAATAGATGTCTGTGTGTGAAACGTGTGTGTCAGAAAAATCTTGATGTGGCCTTCAAAATTACCTAAAATGAAGTAATTTAAGTTACAATGCTCTGAAATCCCTCAAATAACAACACTTACTTAAAATCTATAAATTAAAATTTAATTAAAATTAACATTAAAATTTTTAAGCATTAATTTTTCTGTTTTTAAAGTTTCACGATCTTTGGATTTATGAATTGAAGATCATTATCATACATTTCCTATGATTCTATTAGATTTCAGCTTAAAAGTTACACATTATTGAAGTAAATATTAAACAAGAAAAAATAAAGTATTTTTCTATATTCTCGCATAATCAGTAATTTTACTCTCCTTAGGCAGTAAAATATTATTTTTATAAATGTTAATATTTCATTTAATTTTATAAATGCAGCCATTTTGAAATATAATATATATATAACACTTTTCTGGAAGTAAAATTTAATTTAGAGGAAAACTCTTCAAATTATCAAGAAAAGTGTGACATAGGTCTTAGAGTGAACAAGATATCATCATTTCTCTTATTTTTATTTTCGACAAAAGTGAAGCCCTATATACAGACATCGCTATGTAAGATTCCTGTAACAGGGAAACAAGCAAAGAAAAAGCAAGTAAGGAATAGTATGAAAGTCTTGCCGCGTTTTTTTATTGTTTCAAATTACAGCTGCAGACACCACATAAGGCTTAAGGCAAAAAGTCCTCATTGAAATGCCAGCTTACTTTTTTTTGTAAATAATCAAATTGAATATAAAAATATGTGACAGGAAAGAAAAAATAATTTTTCATGATCTTTAAATTCATTACTCCCACTTTATGACAATCAAAAAATGTTCTTAATACTTCGTGTGAGATAATTTAATATTATTCTATGACAACAATATGTATAACTTCAACTAATAAATACCCCACAAATAAAAAAAACTATTTAATTTCTTTTCGATATTTTTTTCCTTTTTTGCTGGTTGGAATTTCTAATTTGGACAGTTCTGATTATAGTATCATTTTATGCCAAATACCTTTGAACCCCAAATCTCTTAAATATTTAGATTTGGATTATCTACTCTAGATTGTAGAGTCTGGCGTCACCTTAATGGAGTTGAAATTTAGACCTTAATAAATTGGAACTAGTAACCAAGCATAAGGCTAGAAAGTATTATGATCAAGAGGGATTTTACGTGACCCAGCTGGTATTAGTAAGCAAAATGAAATTTCAGCTTGGTTGGAACGAACGGTAACGAAAGCAATGCTTTTCCTCCATGTCTCTGAAGTTCACCGTCCTTTTAAATTATCTTTCAAAAGCTTTAGTTGTAATGTAATCTGAATTGCAAATTGTTACAAATTTATAAACATTATTTTTGTCTTAAAATATCTCAGACAAAACAGATATACTTAGATTTTGAGCTACAATTGCACAATTTACGCGTATTCTACGTTATAAATGGCATTTCTAATAACTTGGCGACCTGTTAGCGAGATTCTTGCCGAATTGGCAAAAAACAGATATTTCTGGAAAAATCCATCATCGAAGCTCTATGACAAATATTAAGTAAGATACCCTAGAAGCTACCAGAAACTTGGCGAAATTCGTAGATTGTCAAGCTAAGTCGGATATAAAACGATCAGTCTTGAATGCTAGAAGCTCTTTCCTTTTGCACACTTCTAGTCATCGTAAATGCAACACTCTAAAGGAAGCATACAAATAAAATGAAATTTACAACATGCATTAGCGCAGATGAGATATGCAAATGATTAGAATTTCAACGCAGAAGCACATCACAAACTCTTGTGGCACCACTTCAAAGCGCTATTTACGGCTTGGAGATTACGCTGATTTCAAGTTCAGCAATTGTGTTTTTCTTGTGAGTTTTTCAAGAAAATGATCAATTATACCTCGTAGAAAACAGCGATCCTTTTTTGATCAAGTATCCGACTTCAAAGGAGGAAGGATAGTGACTTACCGAGATTGTGGACGGTTTGTCAAGGAAATCGGTAGTCGTGTTGGACGAAACCAAACAACTGCAATGCGGATATGTGACCGTTGAATGCAGGATAGTGCGGCGGACCGACGTGTTCGATCATATTTCCTCAGTGCACCATTTCACATGATCATAGGAAATTATGCACATGGAAGTCACGGATCACTCAGCCACATCCCGGAGCACAGCACATTCCGTAATGCATTATCCAATGTCTACGCGTACCATTCGACACCGTTTACTGCAGAGTGGTGCATCGTCAAGACGTCCATTGCTTTACCTACTCTTGACGCGGATTCACAGACACCAATGGTGCAATGAAAGAAGGATGTGGACGGCAGAATGGAATGAAATCGTTTTTACTGACGAGTCACGCTTCTGTCTGAAACACAACATGGTCTCATTAGAGTCTGGAGACACTGTAAGAAAGGATTCTGAATAGCTTCTTTATGCACCGCCACACAGGTCTTGTCCCGGGTAGTATGGTATGGAGCGGAATTTGGTATCACTCTCGCAATCCTCTAGTATGCATTGCCGGTACTGTAAACAGCTATCGCTATATTTCCGAGGTATTGGAACCAGTTGTCCCTCCTTACCTTTAAGACTTGCCCACAGCCATATTTCAACAGGATAATGTACTACCGCATCTGGCACGCATTGTCCAAGGATTCTTTGTCAATTGCCGGATTGAATTGTTTCCCTGGCCGGCTCGCTTTCAAGATCTTTCACAAATAGAAAACATCTGGTTCATGAATGCTCAACGATCGACCCGTATTACATCTCCAGCTGCCACACCAGATCAACTTTAGCAACATGTGGAAGCTGCTTGGTCTGCTGAACCCCAAGAACACATCCAAAGTCTCTTTGAATCTATACAATTGTCAACAATGGTGGATGAATTTGAATCAATACAATGGTCAATACATAATCAACAATGGTGGCTACTCTGGCCACTGATTTTGGAAAGAACAACAATTCACAGAAATCTATAAATTTAATTATTTGATATTCGGTCAACATGTTATCTACAAAATAATTTTTGTTGTGATATCTCTTGTCTTTCTTGGTATTGAAATTTATATGGCCAGCAATGTAGTTTCAGCTTGTTATATAAATATTTGATGTCACTGATAGGTAATTAATTTTCGAAGTGAGCTTTAAAGTTGACGGTTTGTCATTCTATATTTTATAAGAACTTAAGCAAAATCAGCTATGCATTGATCATGTGCAGATCTTCGCGAAAACATAAGTCATAATTCTACTATATTTTTATATTATGTATTGTCAGCGTAAATCTTGAGATCAAATATATTCAAATTGAAAAAATATTTTATTGATTTGTCTAGTGAAATTCTTTCATTTAAAATTAATTATATAAGTATTTATCTGTGTTTAAATAAACAATTTATTTAAAAAAGACAATAAAAATTTTAAAAAATAATAAATCTTTGCTAAAAAAAATAAAAAAAAACGTTTTGCCTTAGATTTTGTTGACCAATCTTAATTTTTAAAGGATTGCCAATTTTTACTTCTCATCGTAATATATTTTGTTATATATATATACAATATATACATACATATATATATATATATATATATATATATATATATATATATATATATATATATATAAATATATATATATATATATATATATATATATATATATATATATATATATATATATATATATATATAGTTTTTCTTTTAATAAATACAAAAAAATTATATCGTTAATCATAATAATAACTGAAAACTGTGCAAACGTTTTGTTTCACATTCAGCGAAGTTTTTGTTCTTGTATTTTGCAGTTCATCTTGTAAAATATTTAGGAAGGATTTTTATTCTTGATTTACAAATTACAATTGTCAACTATGTACAGGGTAAGAAATGTGTTATCGGCAAATGGTGCCTTTCTATAAAACATTTGAATGTATGCAATTTACCGTATAGTAAGGGCTGTAATACAATTTACTTATACGTTCTGTAGTTGTGTCAAAATTTTTGAGTAGATAATAGCATATATTATTTGATTCACCTCTTTTTGAAATACTGAAACCTGATTTTTCTGTTTTATTTCATTCTATTCTTAAATTTCACCAAGAGAAAAAAATATAACAAGTTATAAATATCTTCAAATATTAAAAAATATTTCCTTAATTATTATTTTTATTATTTGGGTTGCTTTAAATGTTTTCGGTTCATATAGTTTTGAGATTCCATATAAAAGGTTTTTGTTCACAATTTTGTCACAAGAACACATTTGTTACGTTGTTATGTTACGATCGTTAATATAAATATTTCTAATCAATTCATATCGAATATTAAAAACAACCTCCAAATTGGAAAAATAAACAACACTTTTAAGATAATTTAAATTTAGTGTCACTAATTATGACCGTTGCTTTAATTCTAATTTTCCTTAGAAAGCGGAAAAAATGGTACCATTCAGTTAATTTAATGCTGAATCTCTCCACTTTATTGTTCGATAAGTTTAGAAATATATTATTTAAACTTTCATAAGATAATTAAATAAATATTATACTGACGCATATTTTCTTAAAATTCTTTGGTGTAAGTAATGATAAATACCCCAAGAAATTTCTCGCCAAATATGAACTTCTTTATTTTGATTATATTGTTGTCGGTTAGCTTTAGTTTTTGTTGCTTTTCGAATTTATTTGTTGCCAAGTTTGAATTTTTCTCTTGTTTAACGTCATTTTTGCGTCATATATATGGCTTTTTTAAGTAGTAACAATGTCTGAATCACTCCAAATCAAAATTATTTTTAATGTAGTTTTGCATTCTTTTATTCCTTGGATATTTGATTAAATATTACTGCTATAAATCTTTAACGAAGTAGAAATCTTAAAGAGCTCTTTCTATATTGTAATATAATGTAATTCCAAAGATTTTTTTTTTCTATAATAAATGAATTTTGTGACAAATACGTCTCTATTTCATTCCGCAATAAATATTTATTTTGAATGACTTCAAAAGGTGAGATTTATGCTTGGTATGAAATATTAAAACATTAAATTTGTGTAATAAATATTTGTAAAATGATAAGTATAAATTTGAAAATATGGTAATAAGGGGACATTAATTGTAAGCAATAATAGTAACGTTTAAGAATTTCCTTCCCTTTACATTAAAATTTTTATTATAAGATAAATATTATATATATATATATATATATATATATATATATATTTATCGCATAATTTAAAAAAAGAGCAAAGACGTACTTTCACCTTCGTGGTGCCCTGATTAAAACGAAAGACAATTTCTATTGACCTAAATCGCATAGCCAAGGCATAGCGAGCTTGGCTTATCTAAGTAACAACAAAGAAGCCATACATATAACCTCTAAAATGACGTAAAGCAAGAGAAAAAATTAAACCTGGCAAAGAATTCCAAATTTGGTAAGGTAGAGGGATATATTGCACTTAATTCATGTCTTAAACTATAATAAATAAAAATTAACTTTATTTCTTAGCGAATAAATGTGAACTTTATTTGAATTCATTATTAGAATATTCCAAGTCAACCTTTTATTAATATACTCTTGAGATAAATATTAAAATATACACTTTTAAAACAGAAAATAATCTGAAAAGTTAAATATTAGATCCTGAATACGAATCACTTTGTATTTCTTTTACATTTAAATTTCTCTCATGATGGTGATGATTATGTTTTTTGGAAGCATCCGTATCTTTTTATGATAATAAATCGAAAATGGCGTAAAAAAATAGAAGTTACGTAATATTTTTAGCTAAATTTTGGCCCAAATCAGCCTAAAAATCTTCTTCGATTTCTTGAACTTGGAAAATCGACTGAAATTTTCGATTGATAAAGGCATAAATTACTCTCTTTATCGCAGTTAACCAATATTTAATTATTATTATAAGTTTATCGCACTTGTTTAAAAAAAACAGAAAAGAGAAAGATGTGATGCACTTGCTAATTCATTATGCCTTTTATAACATTTTCTTTGTGAATGAAAGAAAAATGCTTAGGATTTTAAATTTTAATAAAAAAAATGAAATGAAGACTATTAAATGCTATTAAATTAATTATTTACAAATAAATATTTCAATTATTTTATTTCGTTAATTTTTTTTTTAATTTCACGAGTATAAATGTCCTGTAAATGAAGACTCAGAAATTCAATGAAAAAAGGTTTTTTCAAATGAGGAAACTTAATATCAAGAAAATAAAATTTTAAATTAATGCCCTTTAATTAAGGCATATTTTTTCATGATTTGTTATTTGAAAATATCAAATTAATAGAGCATAAATGAAAAACATTTTTTATTTAATAAAGTTGATATTCATAAATATCCTATTTTAAGAATTTTTAAAACTAAGTATAATAACAAATAAGTATTTTTTCTTAAACTAAATTATTATTTTTTCTCTTAAATTTTAACGATATTAGACTCTTAAAAATGTATTAAATATTCCTGAACTATATTTTAAAAGTAATTCTCTATTTGATACCCCAGTCTAGTAACCGAAGGTTATTCTGGAATATTTGAAACACACTACTAATATAGCGAGCTATAATCACATATCTCTGAGATAAAAGAAAACAGGAAAATTTCCAAGCACCCTCCTCAATTGATAAATATGTGGAAAACAGAAACATCCTATCCAACTCCTATTCACCAAAGTCTAAGAAGCAGTTTTAACCTGGACACAGCCGTATAATCCAGCATGCTAAATTCTGAGTTTGGTGACTTTTTTGGCAGATTTTCTTATGCATCTCACAACCTGATTTTCAGTACGTCATAAAAATGAAGACCTATAAGAATTATGCAAAAATTCTATTTTGGCAACCTTAGTCTACGTCATCGTGAGACTCAACAGTTCATCTTGGCAACATTTCTTCATCGCCAAAAAAATTCAGAATTTGGCATGATTTGAACACGGCAGCAGTGCCCTAGTTTATATTCCCACAAAAGCTGGATTTATATCTTGTATTTCTGACTGCTTAGTACCGTTGCTTATTAGGACCATTCACTCACTTTAAGTCTCAATAATCTTGAGCACTCCCAATACTTGATGGCGTTTGGCGTCAGTGTCTGTGAAAGACAGAGTTGTAGAGAATAATAGATGCCAGTTATGATTATCTCCAAATATTATGTTTTGTTAAAAGCAAAAGGAAAATGAACATATGAGGAAAATGTTGTAATGTTATTAAATAATTGCTTATATATGTATAAGAAATACCAAATATTGATTGATAGGCAATCAGTGTTTTTGTAGCATGTTTCAATGGCCTTTTTATGATTATCTATTCTGTAGAGTAATTAACTTGCTTTGTTTATGTTCTGAATTAAGAATTTTTCGTATTTTATTTATGTAACTTGCAGACTAACAACTTTTGAATTATTAAATTCAAAAGTTCATTGATTAAAAATGAATTAATTAATTTGTTTATTGCTTAATTCTCTTAAATTTATTATTCAGATTTCGGAAAGTAATAAAATAATGTTAATTTCATTAACTGGATTAATATTTTAAAGCATTTGTGATTTTTTATATTATAAGCTCTTAATGGATTGATAAATTTTATTAGCTAATTTGGAAATTATTTGATTGTATTCAATTAATAAATTGTATATTAAAGAAACAATAACAGTATGCTAATTTAACAGTTCAAAACGTTTTTAATGTTTGAGCAAAGATCTTACTTTTGTTTTATCAATCAGCTATTTTTGGAAGCTGTTATCAAACTTTTTGGATAATTTAAAGCATGAAACAATTTTTAGTGGTTTAATATATCATCCTAATTAATCAGCGCTAAACACGATAATATGTAACTAATTTTTGTACTTTAACAACAAACAAGCTGTAATATGTTATTCTAATATATTATTGTTACTATGTTGTTATGTTATTGTTGCATAACATGTTATAACATACTGTAATACATTATATGTTATTGTTAAGAGTGAGGATGTAAAAACATACATGAGAATGTGTTGGCGCCAGAGCTTTGACAGTTGGCTAATTTTTCCGTACGCCAAATGCGCCAAAAACTCCAAATGCCTTGGAATAAACACTTTAGTTTTGTTGTCGTTCGAACATCACTCGTGTTCCTTTGTTAGCTTGTAAGAAAGCAGGTTTTACCCCATTTGTTAGTTGCTAAATAAAACTTTATTTGAATCGCATGGAATTATTCTAAACACATTACATCACAGAATGTTATGAGTGTATTTATTTTCAGTTACTTTAATGTAAAAATATAAATAATTTCTTTATTTATTACATCATTTTTGATAACTTATAATTTAATCAGTTTTAAATGAGTTCAAATTGATTTATCCGTAACAAAAAACGTCGAATTTATCCGTAACGAAAAACGCCAAGCGATAACTAAAGCACAAACATTGTTGTTGGCATTGATTATTATGAAAACATAAAAACAAATTTTGGTAAATTGTTGCCAAATAAAAATTTTAAATTGTAATATTGTTGTTAAATAACACAAATACAATTACAATGTCAAAAAACAGCTCTAAGAGAAAAAAATAGTACTGCAAATTCTTTCATTTTTTAATTACATAACACTGTTTAAAAGGATGGCGACTATACTGTAAAAGGTACTTTAAAACAAATTATATTCTCTTACGCTTTTGTAAAATTAACCTGTTAAGACGTGTTTGGGTAAATATTTTGAAAACTCATTTGTACACGTGAAGTTTTCTTGTGTTTCTTCTTCACACTTCCCTTCCAATTATGTGAAGCGGTTGCTTTCGATTATATGAAGTTAAAGAATAAACTGAAAATAGAGTCTGAACGTGTCTTGGAGAAGAAGAATTTAGTTTACCTTTAACGTATTAATTTTAGAAACAAAATGACAGAAGGCATTCTTTACTTTTTCATTTTTTCATTCTTTGAATATTTTAGATTAAATAAAATGAAAGAAATTTTTATTCTTTTTTACTAAATTACAGTACTTGAAACGAATTATTGCCAGGGAGTAAGTTGATGATAATTTTAAAAATTACGAATTTGCTTAAAATTAGCTAACAATTCAATTTAACGAATTTTTATTTCATAAATAATTTCAAAGCATTTTAGTTTAATTTCAAGCATTTAACAGACGACATATACTCACTGCTGTATGTGATTAGTTCATGAGAAAAGTTTTTCTCGTCATATAAATGTAATAAATGTTAATATTTATTAATAATTAATATTAATTATATTTAATATAAATTATAATTAATATTAATTATATTTATATTATGAAATGCTATTAACTTTAATAATAAATGGGTTCGGTGTAGATATGGGTACCACTTTGTTTTGCAAAAAAATTTGGAGATAAATAATGGCAATAAACTTTAACTTTTGGTAACCCTGATGCTTTCAGCGCTTTAACTAACGCAGTTTTAGGATTACCACTTTTCATTTACATTTTGACGATTATCTTGACATCAAAAAATCACCAAGAAATCAAAGGGTATACATTATACTTAATAAACTTTTGTTATATATAATAGGTATATTAAATGCTTTGAAATTACGAGATTATTATGTCGGTTCGTCACTTTAGATAGATGAAATTAACAATAAATAACAGACATTATCAAAAAGGGATTTAAATTTCGATTTTCAAATTGTATAAATTTATTGTAAAAAATAAATTTAATCTCTGGTGACGCATTACATAAATATCATAAACTTTTGATTAAAAAGATATCATAAAAAAGTTAGTTAATTTTTTGTTTGCCATTACATAAACATAACTAACATTAAATACATATACCTACCAGAAAAAGTCTGCTTACAAACGCACAGAAAATATTCTGCAGAGAATAAACGTACATTATAGTGTCAATATATTAACTATATTTCTATATATAAAGCTTTTCTTTAATAATTCCTTAAATATCAGTAACAATTTCAGAAATATAACACACACATTTATTTTATAAAAGTAATAATAATTAAAAATTATGCAAAAGTTATCAGAAAAAAATTGTCATACTAGTACAAATTGTAAAGATATTCGGAAATTAATCTTAATTTTTTTAGCCTCCTCAGCATGCATGAAATGAAATATTGTCTACATTTATTTACTTACTACTTATTCATTTTAACTCTGGTGGCAATACAACAAATAGAATAAAAAACTTTGTTTTGTTGATATGATAAATGAGAGCTTGCAAACAAGCAGACTTATGAAAACATTGTACGAAATGTTCTAAAAAAATCTGACTATCACGGCCGTGTAGCTCCTAGAAAGCTATGTATTTAAACTGCCAATATGCAGAAACGTTCAAATTTTGCTAGTAACTATGTTAACAAACCTTCTGAGTTTTTTGAATAAGTAATATTCTCTGATGAAAGCAAGTTTTGTATCCTTGGAATCAAAAGACGTAAACTGGTGTGGAAAAAACAAGGTACGGCTTTTGAGAAGCAAAATTTTGCATCTACAGTTAAACACGGTGGAGGTGGTGTAATGATTTGAGGGTGCATGGCAGCCAGTGAAATTGATCGATTAACTTTTATATACTCAATATTAGATCATATGGAATATCTAAATATTTTAAAGGAAAATTTGAAACAGAATGCACAAGATTTGAACCTTGGCGATGACTTTTGGTTTCAATAAGAGAATGATACGAAACACACTGCCTACAAAATAAAGATCTGGGTGTTGTACAATTTCAAATATCAGTTGTCTACTTCTTCGCAATCACCAGATTTAAACAAAATCGAGCGTTTATGGGACTTATTGGAACGCAACATTCAGCATCATAACATAATATCGAAAGATATGCCGAAAAGATAATATTTCACACATCATAACAGAAACCACCGTGCTAATTTACTCTATGCTTAAGCGATTGAAGAGATTCTTAGACATAAAGGTTTTCCAACCAGATATTAAAGTTTAATTGACAACATATGGAAGCTATTTTTTAAGACTTTATCTCATCTATACACAAACTTTTTTCTGATTGCTTTTTATGTAATTTTTAATTATTATTATTACTATTTTGAAATAATGTGTGCTATTTTACTGAAATTGTTACTGATATTCAAGGAATTGTTAAAGAAAAGCATTATATAAAAATTGAACTGATATTGACACTACAATGTACTTTTATTCTCTGTACAATATTTACCATGCGTTTGTACGCAGACTTTTTCTGGCAAGTGTATGTATTGTTAAATGATGGTTTCGACAAGTTTTATAATAATGATTTCGTCAGATTAATATATATAATAATAATCTATTCTTACATGTATATTAACTATGCCACATCTGCCTTATAATCCAGCGTGCCAAATTCTGAATTTTTGGGGGGACGAAGAAATGTTGCCAAGATGACGTATTGTGACTCTGGCAATGATGTAAATACTAGAGTTACAAAAATAGAATTTTCTGCATAATTCTTATTGGTATCTTTATTGCTATGACGTAATAAAAAACCAGATAAATAAGAAAATTCTCCAAGAAAATCAACAAACTCAGAATCTGACAGGCTGAATTATTCGGCATACCCTAATGTTTAATTATATTATAATCCTGATTACGTCGGTTGAATAGCATTCAACTTACACACTTCTATAAATTTAAAAGCTGCTAAAAATATTTCCTTATATAAAATATAAAATACCTTTAAATTAATAAATAAATGGCTCATGGTTTATGACAAACTAAAACAGCAACACTAAACTAACTAAAATATAAACATTACAATCATCATATAACCTACTGTACTACTTCGCATTCAATCACAGTTTGAAGATACTATAAGCGACGACATCTGGGGATATGGTTTGGTTGTCACCTAACGGACAATTTTTGAAAACAAAATCTATAATTAGACCAGTAAATGGAATCCCAACCAATAAAAAAATTTAAGCACAAGTTGAGATTCGAAACCACAAACAAACTATTGAACCCAAGGCCACAAAGATAATCATTCGTTTGTAAGCTCGTACCGAATATCAAGCACTTGATTTGAAAAATCAAATCAAGTGATTAAGTTTGGTTGTTACTCAGGGACATTTTTTCTGCTTACAAAACTAATTAGACGCATAAATGTGATCCAAACCAATACATAAATCTAAGTTCGAGATGGAATTCGAACCCACAAACTACTGAACTAAAGGCTAGACTACTAACCATTCTGTTCCCAACTCAGTACATGAGGTGAAAGTATCAAAAAAGTTCTTTAGACGTTTATGATCTTCACATTTTATTTTGCAAACACATATAACAGATTATTGAAATCGTCCCACAGAATAATGGGAGTGTTTTCACATGTTTCAAAGAAAGGAAATAAATTATTGGAATTATATTTTTCAGCATTTCTCATACCCGTATCTCATAAGCGTTGTATAAGTTTTTAAAATATAAAGCATTATTCTTTAATGGTTTACCTCTTTTAATCCTAATATCTGAGTTATTTAAGCGAACATTATATGAGATTTCATAATTAAAATTAGATCTGTCTAAGTTTAAATCCCAATGAAGCGAAACATTGGGATTCGAATCAAGAACTAATGTATCACAGTGTATCATGATAACTATTATTATTAAATTCGGTGCTGGAGTGAATCTAATAGTTTAGGAACTATTTGTGCATTCAAAATGGAAAAACAGAAACTTCATATCCCAATGATGCGAAACATTGGGATTCGAATCAAGAACTTACGTGACACAGTGTATCATGATAACTATTATTCTTGAATTCGGAGCTAGAGTGAATATAATTTAGGAAATATTTGAATGCAAAAACGGAACCGTCTTCCTTCATATCCCAATGGTTGAAGCACTAGGATTCGAATCAAGAACTTGTGTGACAGTGTATCATGGTAACAATTATTATTGAATTCTGAGCTTGAGTGAATCTAATAGTTTATGGAGTATTTGAGAATGCAAAAGGGAAAAATAGACCATCTTACTTCAAATCCCAATGATTCGAAACATTGGGATTCGAATCAAGAACTTATGTGACACAGTGTATTATGGTAACAATTATTATACAATGCGGAACTGAAGGGAATATAATTTATGAACTATCTGAATTCAAAAACGGAAAATAGAAATGTCTTACTTCATATCCCAATGATGCTATACAGTGGGGTTCGAATCAAGAAATGAGTAATAAATTATTTTTATTACTATATAGCTTAAAAGCACTTTAAAGTGCCTCAGCAATTTTTTATGAATGTTTATTCGTACGTACCAGAAGTACACTGCTGCACAATTGCTAAGGACGCATCACAAATTGTAATATTGCATAACATTAAGAGAGACATGAGGCCTAGTAGGATAAAATATAGTTGCCACACTGTTCAGACATTAGAATAAAGAATATTTATTCTGGAAAGTACAAAAGCTGTGAAACATCTGAAAGAAAAAATGTTCATTTTATGCTGCATACGGAAAAATGGAACAATGCATCTAAAAGTAAGCAGGCACCTTGAAGAAAGGTTTCAGTGCGGGATATGTCCACCGTGGTGGGTGATGCATCATTCCACACATCGTATCATACTTTGCACAACATTATCCAGCAGCTTTCGAGGCAATTTATCGCATTCCACTGTGAGTGCACGGATGAGGGTGTTCTTGTTTGTCGGAGGATAGTTTCGACCAGCAACTTGCCATCCCAAAGCATCGCACACATTTTCAATGGGGTTTAGATCTGGAGAACGTGATGGCCATACGAGGCGTTGAATACCCTCTCTGTCTAGACAATACTGAACAGCAAGTATTCGATAACATGTTGCGTTGTCGTCCATAAAAACAAATGTATCACCGACAGCACCACGGAAAAGGCGAATATGAGTAAGTAGAACCTCATTAATGTATTGTAGGCCCGTCATAGTCCCATTCGCAACCACATGTAGAGGCGTGCGGCCATTGTTCATGATACCGTCCCACACCATGACATTGCATGTCGGATATCAGTCCCTTTCCTGGATATTTTTGGACGATAAGCAGTACCACTCTCGCACCAGATCAATTGCTGTCTACAATCCGATGACAGACTGAACCTACTCACATCTGAGAAGAATACGCATGCCCATTCCTGTTCAATCCAATTGCGATGCTCACGACACCATTGCAAACGGGCAGTACGGTGCTGTCTGGTCAATAGGACACACACAACAGGTCTGCGGGCGTATTGTCCTCCTCTCTTTAAACGTCTGGTAACAGTTTTTCGGGAGATCTGCTTTCTTGAGGCAGCAAGGAACTGATCTGACACCTGCTGAGCTGTGGTGCGCCTGTTTTATTGTTTTTTTTCTGATAGGACGATATATCTGTCTTCTGCAGGCGTCGTACTTCTAACGCGACCTTCCTCGTGCCGCCTACTACACATTCTAATAGTTTTAAATGACTTCCACAGCCGTGAAACAACGCTGTGAGCGATGTCGAACTCCCTAGCAACATCTGTTTCTTTTTTTTTTTTTTTTTTCCACCCTCCTTCGATCTTTCCAATAATTCGGCCAAACTAAAATCATCTAAGTGATGTCGGGAAGACATGACAAAAATTTCAAGTTCGTCTATTAAATCTTTCCTGTAAAATTTTGACTTGAAACAACAACTGTCCACACGCGTCAAAACCTTTAAAGCTCTTATGAACGCTATCACGTGATGAAAAGACGTGGAAAAAAATTTGCATACGCATACTTCTTTTTACTATATCCCGCACTTATTCTAATTTTCCACAATTTGCTTCCTTTCATTTTGTAGTTGCTATGGATGATAGTGTTATCCGTCCTTAGCAATTGTCCAGCAGTGTATAATAACGCATTCTAAAGTTTAGTTCTGTCACATATTGTTGTACGATGTTTTTAACTACAAATCTACTAAGTAGAGAAATCTAATAATTTCTATTTGAAAATGATTTTACATTGAAAAGAAAATTTTAATCAGAAAATATTTAACCAAAAAATAATGACTGTTCAAAAATTCAGGAAGATACAAATTGGCAAGTATTGACTGAAAATTTTATATTATGTTATAGTAATGTATCTAATAATGTAATCTAATTTCCTCTTTATTATGATTGTTCAGCTTTATAAATTTATTTAATAATAAAAAAAAAAGTTGGGTGATGTCATTTTTACAATTCTACTGGCATAAGTCTATCTTTTCATCATTTTATGATATTACAGCTAAACAAAGGAAAAGTTCAGTTAGTATTTAATTAAATAATATAAATGTGCTGCGGTATCATTAATTTTCAGATATAAAGATTTTTTATCTTGAAACTACTCATGTATTTGAAATTAAATTTCACTGAAATATGCTATAATCTTTTATGAATAAACTTATTTTGAGACATTATGTTCATATATTATACCATAATTTAAAAACCTTAAATATCTTTGAATTTAATTTTTACGGGTTTTCCAAAGTAAAATACACTATATGATATTTTGTCTAATCATAAATAAAATTATAAAAATCTTATTATTATAATTAGATTTTGAAATGAGTGTCTACAGCTTGAAAATCCAATTTTTAAAACATAATTATTTGGTCGAACATTTTTCATTGTTTGATTTCAATAAGCATAATTATAAGATTATTAAATGCTGAAACGTCAATGTGTAAATTATTTTAAGTATATTTGTAAAATTTTATAAAACGTAACCAGATACAATTAATTGGTAAACCTAGCATTAACAAAGGAATATTAATTGAAACTTTTGATTATAATTATCAACATTTTAAAGATGCTATTGTTATGGAGATACATTACTCTCTAATCTTAGTTTTCCCTGATAAATTGAAAAAATTATTCTATTTTTTTACAATTAACTGACATTACGGTTGCTACTGTACCTGACCTGCCACCTATAACAGTATATTTCACTTGAAGGACATTTTAATGGTATATTTAGCATGGCTCAAAAACCTTTTGTGAACAACAAAAGGCTTTTGAACCAATGCTAATCCCGATTCAATGAATCTTTAGCTGAATCGGGATTAGCATTGGAGTGAAGATTATTCGGTATAAATTTCAACATATAAATGTTTGTTTAACTTAAAATAATCTATAAAAACTTCATCCAGAAGGGAAAATGGATTTTCGAATTCCTATAAATTGGCCGACGTGTTGAATTTATCCCAATACTAATTTCTTGTAATATATTCACAGAAATTAATGCTGCCGCTCTTAACTATTGATGAAAATCAATACGCAAACATATGTTGATAAGTCGTAAAGACAAAAAAAGCCTGCGCATCAAAAGAAGCATTTGTCGATCATCAAGTGCAGAATATAAAATATTGATAAATATGATGAGCTAGCGGTCTATAGGGAACTCCAAAAGACTATTGCATCGACTGGGTGGAATACGCCTCCTGGATTGTCACGCCATGGATGATGATGACAGTTGTTGGCGTGTGATAAATGCCCTAACTTGGAAAATGTCTGTTAATTTTATTTCCTCTCCATTAATACCAAAATGTTTTAATGGTTGTACATAATTATGAAAATAAGTTTTCTCAGATAAACATGGTTATATTTTCTATTTTCTCAGTGTCTGTCAGTTATATTCTTATTTTTATTTACTAAATGATTAAACTTGATTTTTACTTACTAGATAATCATGCAATTTTAAGATTTGTATTGTGTCTACGAAACGTTTGACACATTTTAATGCATAATTCGTAAAATAATGAAAATGTAAACGTACCAATGAGATTTATCCACAGAAAACTCTTATATATTTACCCTTTCTAAACTTATATATTTATAGAAATCTTATATAATGCTAACGCGTAATGACAAAAGAAAAGGTATTTCAATGAGTATAGATTTCCTTTATCTATTTAAATATCTTTTCCTTTGTAAATATTATATGTACATGTTAAGAATTGCTGTTTTCCACTTTTAATACCTTTCTTTATCGTCTGAATTAGTTACTATTACACATATGTTCCTTCCCTTTTCTGACAACAATTAGAATAAAGTTCTATACTCAGTTTTGATGTATTTCTTCGAAAGTTCGTTTGAACATATATTGAAAAGAATAACGATGTCAAATGACACAAATATTTGTTGTTATTTAAAAGATCCTTTCATATATTGAGTGGAATGAAACAATTTCCTGTTACTAAATTTCGTAATATCAAGGCACTGGATTTTTTGCTTTGAATATTTGAAAGAACAATACTTACAGGACGAATTTTTCCAAGATTGATGACTTTAAATTGCATTATTACAACTGCAATAGCTGATGTGTTTGCTCTATCTAAAATGAAATCAACTACCGTCCTTTATATCTCTGTGTAATATAGAATTCTGATATGAAAATCCCTTGACAAGAACAACAAAAGTTTTAATATTAATATTAATAATTAACTGAAATCTATATTATTTAATGACTCTTTAAATATTAAAATAAAATAGACCTCGTGTGAGCCGCTTGTATTATAATAATGGCATTTTAGATATCTACAATAGAATTGCTTATTAATGGTGGGGTGAAGTATATAATTATTACTTTTACACCTCACAAGATGGCAGTACCTCATTACAAGCTGGATTTCTCCTATGAACTTGGAGGCTGCACATGCGTGAAGGCAGTTTTTCTGTTCCCTCTGACAGTACGGAGAGAGAAGTAAAAATGCACTCCAGTTAGTCACTTGTTGTTGAAGTCGTGGCTGGAAAATAAAACTTGTTGTTTTGCACTTGAGTCCATCGTAATTTTGGAGGTTACACAAACACACCAAAATGGTGACCCGCACTAATTATTACGTTTAGAACTTTTATGACCAGTTAATTTCCAGTTCAAAACTATTTTTCGCTTTTTCAACATCACACGAGTGACGAACCTACCCGTTCGCACATCATGTCGGAGGTCACAGCTGTGAAGATTCCAGCATATAATTTTTCAGACCCAGACCTGTGGTTTACCATGTGCGAAAGCACATTTGAACTTGGATGCCCAAAACCGGTGACGGATAGCAAAACAAAATTCAACTACATCATCGCACACTTACCGCCGGAAGCAGCTACCATAATTCGAGACGTGATAATTAAACCTGACGCCACACATCTCTACGAGACGACAAAATCGGAGCTGATAAAGCGTAGCGGTGAGTCATCACAACAGGAAATCCGAAAATTGCTCGCCGGAGAGGAACTAGATGATCGAAGACCGAGTGAACTGTTACCCGAAATGCGTCGGCGCAGAGCAGATTTCTCGAAGCAGAAGTCGCAGCCATGAGCGTCACTACTCATTCAGGAAACGTAGACTCTCTAATACAAGAAAATATGACCGGTGTTGGTACCACTATAAGTTCAGCGAAGCAGCTCTAAAATGTTCGCCGCCATGTAAGTTTGCAAAAAACGAGACAGGCCAGGTGTAATGGCGACTACCGCCTTGCCGCGAAATTCTCGTCGCCTTTTCATGTGCGACAAAAGGACTAATACAAGCTTTTTAATAGAGACAGGGTCTGATGTTTCCATTATTCCAGCCTCAAAAATACAGCGTAGGAATACATTGCACATGACACTTACCACAGCCAACACTTCTCCCATCCACGTTTACACCACTCAAACTCTTTCCTTAGACCTTGGTTTGAGAAGAATATTTCAGTGGACATTCTTAGTGGGAAATGTAACCACTCTCATTATCGGTGCAGATTTTCATTTTAATTTTAATTTAGTACCAAATTTATCGCAACGTAAGCTACATGATGCAACCACCAATATAAATGCTGATGATATATTGTGCAACAGCAATGTTCAATCTGTAAAATCTGTATCAGATGATAGTGTTTATCATAAGCTATTGCACGAATTTGCGGAAATTACAAGACCGCCGCGTCTCGGTCTCTCTCTAAAACATTCAGTGGTTCATTTTATTAACACGACTGATCCGCCAAAGCTCGTAGACTTGCACCTGACCGCTTGCGTATTGCTAAGGAAGAATTTCAAACCATGATTCAATTAGGACATATGCGCCCCTCTAAAAGCAATTACGCATCACCGTTGCACATGGTCCCAAAGAAGGATACCACTGAATGGAGACCGGTTGGCGACTACCGAGCACTAAATTCTCAAACCATCAAGGATAATTATGGTGTGCCAAATATTTTGGATTTCACATCAAATTTACATGGCACAAAAATATTTTTACATATAGATCTGGTAAAAGCCTATCACCAGATTCCCATAAATCCAACTGATATTCACAAAAGTGCAATAATAATACCTTTTGGATTATTCGAGAGCACACGCATGCAATTAGGCCTCTGCAATGCTGCAACAACCTTTCAAAGTTTAATTGATGAGGTTACTCGGGATCTGCCATTCGTCTTTGCATTCGTGGATGATCTTGGTGGCATCAAAATCATCTGAAGAACACACCGAACACCATAAAACATTATTTGGTAGATTACAAACTTATGGTCTCAGCTTAAAATCCTCTAAATGTATGTTTGGTAAATCGTCAGTAAACTTTTTAAGTTTCAAAGTATCTGAAGCTGGTCTTGAATCCTTAACGGAAAAAGTAAATTGCATACTAAATTTTCCCCAACCAGAAACTTTGACTTAATTAAGGCGTTTTTTTTGGTCTGCTCAATTTTTAGAGACATTTTATTCCGAAAGCAGCCCATATTTTATCACCCCTAAAGAAATTTTTAGAAGGGATTAAAAATAACAGAAAAGGCAGGAAAGGTAGTAACACCAATACTGAGAAAATACAATGATCTGAGGTGGCAGGGGAAGCATTCCAACAGGCAAAGAGTGCTCTAGCCAATGCAACTTTGATTCGACACCCAATTCCAGGCGCTAAGCTGAGTATGTTCGTCGACGCAAGTGATTTTGCGGTTGGCGGTTCCCTAATGCAGCTGAACGAACACAATTGAGAACCAATTGCCTTTTTTTCAGTGAAGCTAACGAAAAGAGAACAAAAGCTCTCAACGTATGATAGAGAATTGTGTTTCTCTAGACACAGTCATACCAGCCTTCATTATGACTGTTCTAAATTCTAACTTAACTGCATTAGTGTCACAACCAAAGAGACAATCCAGTGTAAGAAAATCTGGTCGGAGTGTTCAATTTCCTAAAAGACTCATAACTGAAATAGAGTAGCACATACGTCTAACAAAAAAATATTTTCCCTATTGTTCGTACACATATTTTTCTAATGTTATCGTTTGTCCCTCACTGGGGGGATACTATTGTGGTGAACTATATAATTAATACTTTTACGCCTCACAAGATGGCAGTACCTCATTACAAGCTGGATTTCTCTAGTGAGCTTGGAGGCTGCACATGCGTGAAGGCAGTTTTTCTATTCCCTCTGACAGTATGGAGAGAGAAATAAAACTGCACTCCAGTCAGTCACATGTTGTTGAAGTCGCGTCTGGAAAATAAAACTTGTTGTTTTGTACCTCAGTCCATCGTAATTATGGAGGTTACACAAACACACCAAAATGCGATTCTAAACATGGTGATATGGTAATCGTAATAAATGTTGTAGTTAAAATTATTTGAAAATTTGGCTCTATCCAAATAATATAAAAAATTTTAATGTATTTATTAGTTTCTTTAACTGAAAACTTTACACTGATAGCATACAACCTTGAACTTTTTAAAGCAGTGATTACTAATTGATTAAAGAAATGTAAAATATGATTGTTTACTAATATGATTAATATTACTTTAGAATTTTTTTACATATTATAATATTTGGATGTGAAAAAATAAAAACAAATTATTTATTTCATACCATAAACTGAAAGTTCTCATTTTGTTCTTCTTTTAAGATTTTACGAGTTATTAATATTTAAGCTTTTTCAAATTCGTGAAAATAATTTTCTCCCATTATATAGTATAATTAATGTTTAGCAATTCCTTTCTCCAATCCAAGAACATCTATCTTCAAGTTCAAGAAAGGCATAAGATTCACAGTAAATTCTTAATCAGTCTCTCGGCTTGTCAGTCGTTGTTGTTGTTATTGCTTATCTCCAAGGGTCTGATGGAGTCTGACCAAATCTAGGAATCCGTTGACGGTGAGGAAATCGATGACAAGGCAGGGAGAAGTGTAGATTTCGTCCCATAAAATATTCATACAATTCAGGATATGCTCAGGAGAAACTTGGTGTCCATGGCATTTAGAACAGAGAGAGAGGGTCTTGTTACCCGCTGCAAAAGTGAGGCATTTCAGGTTGCCAGAGGCGAGACGTGCAAGGCAGGGGTAGAAAGCCGGGACTTTCCCTGTCTGGTGATTCAAAGGTACCTGCCAATCGGTTTTAAATTAGGCTTTTCTCAGGGAAATGAGTTCACGATAGATAAGCGTGGAAGAAAAAGAAGCAGGATGACCTGAACCCTCCTTTGCTAAAGTGTCTGCTATTTCATTGCCTCCAATATCCCAGTGCTGGAATTCAACAAGAATATTGTACAGACGTCTTTTTTAATACATGCACTATTAATAATAAATTGCGAGAAAATTTGCGAAGAATAAAATCATCAACTTACAACATATTCTCATTATATCATTCTGAAAAAGGATCACTAGAATTTTTCAAGAATTTCTCGTAAGTGAAAAAAATTATCAAATTTTAGTTTATTATAAAATTTAAAGATGTGTTGAAAGAGATTCCCTTACACTCATATGATGAAAAATAGTCACATCTTTGTTAGAATAAAGTTATATGTTAATAAGAGATTAGTTATATAGGTTAGGGGTGAGTTCTCCAAATATATCTGCATGCCTACAATGTAGATATTTGGAAGTATGAGAATATCACTTGGGACATGAATAAGACCACGTGCTCAATTTAGCAGTTAATATTATTTTTCTTATTTAATATTCTTAACTAATTCAGCATCATAAAAAGACCTAAGCGATTTGGTATATAGAAAAAGAATTATACAATTTCCAGGCAAGCGTAAAATATTATGTAAAACAGAAATCGATGTAGTAATTGTTCTTTTGGTTTTTGTATTAGTAACGATTTTTATGAGTATTTTGGTGTTGAAAAAAAGAGCTTGTTGGTTTTAAATATGTTGTTTTAAAATGAAAAAATATGTTGTTGACATAAATAAATATGTTGTCTAATAAACAAAATATAAAAAATGTGATGTTGTCTAAAAAATATGTTTTTTTAAATAAAAAATATGGTGTTGTTATAAATAAATATGATGTTGTCTAAAAATTTGTTGTTTTTAAAATAAAATAAATGGAAGTTTTAAAAAATGACTTGAATTTATTTTTACCCCATTCGTAATGCCCTTTTTAAATCAATTTAAAGTTAAATCTGATTTAACTTAAACACCATGTTGAAAACAGCGTTCGCACTGCCGAAACTGATTTAAGAAATATTGGTTTTTGTTCAAAACCATATTTATCATTAGTTATTACAAATAATATAATATTTTCGAATTTTTTTTTATAATTACAGACCAAAATGACATTAATTAAGATTATTATATTTCAAATGAGGAATAATAAACCGAAGAATGTCGTTGACAAACCTATTTCTTTTCAAACTTTATATAATATTTTCGATGATTACTTATGCAAATATTTCGCTGTTATTATTCTTTATATTTTGCTTCTCTTGCATTTATTTTGATGGGTTTCAGATATTTCAACAAACACTGACAGAAGATAGCAGAAAACAAGATGGTGCTAAATCAGTTGAAACATATTTAAGTCATTTCCCTAAACTGATTTAAATCAGTTCGAACTCATTTTAATCACAAGTTGCCACCGCAAGAAAGTTTTGGCGAGACTTAAACACGTTTAAACGTGCAATGCGAACGTATTAAATCAGATTACGATTTAAACTGTTTCAGACTCAGATCACATAAGCAAATTACAGTTTAATTATAATTCAGTGAAAGAAAAGAAATACCTTCCCTTAAATGCATAATGTATATTCAATCATAAATTGATTCACAATAATTAAATGAATAATATCTGTCATTTTCCCCTTTGTAAACGAACATACATATTTATAAAATATTCAGAAAAAGTATGAGCTGCAAGTGTTTGCTGTTGTATAGTTTTACAATACTTAAAACCAATCAATTAATCAATAAGAAAACTGAATAAATTTCAATTTCACAATCTTTAAATTAAATAAAAATTGATTAGATTTTTACATTGTAAATGTTATCCCTCGAATTATTGCTTCTAAAAATATTGGAAATCCACGATGAATCAACCAATTTTAAATAAAATTAATATTTACTTTGTATAATCTTCTCGTATTGTACGAAAAATTACTTCTATAGGAACTTACTGGCGTTTCTAGAAATTATGTTGATAGTTTTAATTTTCTAACTTAATTATTGAAGTAATTTTATTTTATGACCTTGAACAATTGTTATTTTTTCTTTAGTGAGTTTTTAGTTAACTACAAACTGTACTTGCGTTTAGAATCATTGGGCCATTTTAGCAACTCAGCATTTATTTTGCTGCTGTTTAAAACCATTCATACAGTCAAATTAAGTTGAATAGAAAATAAGAAATATACTTCATGAATACTTCTTCTGTAAAATAGGAATCTCATTAAATCTCATCTACATATTTTAATCAAAAGAATGTTTCAAGTATTTTGAAGATGACAAAATTTTAATAATGTCATACATTACTTTGCAAGTTGGACAATGTGGGAATCAGCTAGGCTTTAGCTTTTTTGATACATTATCACAAGTGATAAATCAGAAACAAACTTCTATAAATTGCAGCCTTATTGATGAAACCCAATATAGGTAAAAAAATTAATTATTAAGTATGATTATTAATGCTTTTAAATGAACTTCATTTATAATTACTTTATATGTGTAATTTTAATTTAAAAATATTCTGAAGATTTTATGACCTTGTTTTAAAATATCACAAAATTTAAAATATTAGGTTAAATAAATTCACTAATCAAAGTAATCATATAAAATTATTAAATTAAAAAAGTCTTAAATATTTATTCTTCAGTGTAAAAAGAAAATAAATAAAATTTGCTTGTATCTTTAATGGTAAAAAAATGTTAATTTTCTTTTATACTTCTAAATAATGAAATGAAGTTCAATTTAAATTTAGTTGAATGTAATAATTGTTTCTATTTTTTTCTAGAATAAAAATTATTGTTTAAACTTCTTAAAATACTTTAGAGTTCCTTCAAATATGTATGGATTAAATGAAACCGTTAAAGTCTAAAATAATTAAATAAATAAAAGTGCATTTAGTACTTTTTGATTTTTCTGGTCCCATGATAAATCATTAAGAAAAAAAACAGCCGAATGCAACCACAAATATTAATTTCTATTTTTTGCATTTCTTAAATCATTTGGTTTTGTTTATTTAATATTTTATCTTTCTCAGTATTATGATTAAAAGTCTTGATGATATTAAATATACCAAGATCTGAAGGTATATATATGTATATATATACACACATATAAAACCAATGCAATATTATTTTATTAAGTCCTGATTGTGAATCTTTATTAAATAAAACTTTTTATGCCTATTTTATCTTTCTTGAAATATTATTAATATCAAAATACAAATTACATTTCGCATGAAAATGTTTGCTACAATCATTATACTACTGCATAAATGAACTTTATTTCCCCATGTGCAGATGATATTAATCAAATTTTTTATTTTCTTTTTAAAGATTTTTTTTCGAAGAAGATGGAAGAAATTTTGCTAGATCTGTATTGATTGATACTGAGCCTAAGGTAAATAGTTAGTTTCTTTTGTATTTAATAAGTGGGTATAGTTCTGTTATGCTTCCTTTCAGTGGTCATCATAACAAGGAAGAAAAAATTCACAATTACTATTGTAAATATTTGCATCATGTATTAAAAAGGTTTACATTTTTAGAAAATATTAAATAATAGTACTAATGTTTTATTTAAATTTTATGAGCTAAATAATTATCATTTTTGAAAAAAACTTATTTAAATTCCAAATTTATTTTTGACATAAACAGCAATGCCTTCAATGATCAATTTTAGGGGTATGATGGAACCATTATATGTTTAATATTTCTTTATTTTATATTTTGATTGGTTTATATAAATATTCAGATTTATTTTTAAGTTTAGGTGTCATATTTCTAAATTTTAAAGGGGAATATTTTTTAAATAGTATTCTTTCAAATAATAAGTGATGCTGTTTATTATTTTAATGTTTGATTTTTCAAAACAAAATAATTTTATAAGATATCTGCAAATAATGTTTCTGTAGCAAGTTTTTAAAATGAGGAAATTTTACTTGGTTTATCTTCATATTTTTTCATGTGCTTAGTTTATAAATATATATATGTATATAAAATACTGACAAATTTCCATTATTTATCTAATGTCTGTTTATTTGGATTGATTTAATATTTTAACATTAGTTATTGCTTTATTTAACACTGTAAAAATATCATAAAATAAGCTTATTTTCTTTAAATTTAGAATGATCCCTATTATTTTAGGTTACGCCCTAAAATAACTTTGATATTTATTTTTCCACCCAGTAATTTGCACTGTTAAATTTTTTTGGCAAAAATAAGCAATAAAACTGAAAAATAATATTTACATTAGTGTACTTAATTTTAAAATTAATCATTTTCATTCAATTTAACATCAAATGATTGATTTATCACTGAAAAAATATTATTATAGTTAATATAGTTATTAGAAAAAATTTTAAATATAGTTAATATAAAAATATCAAAATCTTTATTTCTTGCAAATTTTATTAAAATCAATTAAATTTTACACTGACATAACATAAAAACATGCTATTTTTAAAACTGATTTGAATAATATTATTAACTGGAGCTGTAAGAATATATATTTTAGCAGAAGAAAAATTATAAGAGTGCAAAAAATTTTAACGATAGTCACCAATATCGATATGTAAATGTGATCATTATTTAGAAGTGATTGATATTTTGATTAATAAAGTTATTTGGGTAAAGAGTATCCAAGATTAAAAGATATTGATAATTATTGAGAAATTACCATATTTTGAGAGTAACTTTTATTCCAGATTTTACTTTTAAAATTAATTAAAAACTATTGAAGTCTTAATGATTTTAAAGGAGATTTTATTAGTGAATAATTAATAATAGTACTTTATTTTATTAATGAGGGATGAACTAATGAGTTACGTTAAATTTACTGCTTTTCTCAAGTATTATGGATAATTTCTCTTAATGGAAATCTTCTAGATCCTCTTTTTATTATTCTTTTATATAGTTTTGAGTTTTTGTATCCATGTGCATGTGTTTTAAAGAGAGATTGCATGGAAACATTTAAATGTAGTAAATACTGTGATCCCTCATTTTTCGCGGTTAATGAAGACCAGAACCTTCCGTGAAAGCTGAAAAACCACGAAGTAGGATTTGCCCCTAAGAATATCTTTGCATGCTGCTACACGAATGTTTTTAAATATGTAAACAGTATTTATACTTTACATATTTAAGACAAAAATTACAACTGTACTTTTTACTTAAACGTGTCAGTGCTTATTAATAAAGTTAATCACTAAACCTTATACAGTAATAAACAATAATCAACACTGCTTTCTGAGACAGGAGTAGAATCTTGTGAGGTGGCTTTCTGAAATTGGAGAAGAGTCTTGTGTTGGTGACTCTCACTTGACTCATAGAAGCCTTGGGATTACTCGGAGAGACTCTTCTGCTAGAGGTGCTGATGGTAAAGCCGTGAGCTTTATCTTAGAAAGAAACATAGTGATGGGTAGTTGTTGTCTTTGTTTTTTCTTTTCCTTCAAAATTCTTCTGTACAAGAACATAACCCTGTCAATGCACTTGCTGAACTTGACAACTTGAACTATATTGTCATCAATATGTTGTGCAAATTGTTGCATTGCTCTTGCTATTTTGCACAATTGTTGCCGATTCTCCAAGGTTAGGCCAAGCTTTTTAATTTCTTCCTGGTCTTCCTGTTTGTTTTCTTAATCACTTGCAGACTTTGTCATCTCAAGGAGGTCTACGTGGGTCAGTGGCACCGAGATGTCTTCTTTTGTCCTGTCAAAAAATCCTTATAATGTGAGCCAGATTCACCATACTTTCATTAGTTGATGCCTTACCAGAAATTAACTGCGCAATTTTATGAGAGGCCATGGTATGTACGCTGAATCAACTCCTCTCTTTGTTTGACATGCTGATATCCTCTCTCATGCATCAACATAAAACAGAGCTCTTTTCCACAATGTGGTTGCTGACATGGTTGTAATTTTTAATTTTTATTTTTTTATGAATATTTTAGAAAAAATCTGTAAAGCACTCAAGCCACAAAACATGAAGCACAAAGTGGAGAGGGAACACTCTAATATTGTTAAAAATTAAATTTAATAAAAATATGACTATTTAGATTAATCTGATTTAAATGCATAATAGATTAAAAATTGTAAAAAAATAAAAAAATAAAAATTTTTTTTAGAAATTTTAATGTCTGGAACAATTTTTCTAAGTTCATAACGAATATGAATTTGTCAATTTATTGAAACATATATTAAATTTTTAAAGATTTTATTTACCTGTGATTAGGACTTATATTTAGAATATCAAAGTAGCTGTCCAGCTTTTAATATTTAACTTATATCTGTCAACATAAATTAGCTTTTCTGTGACTTATAAATGATTTCTTACATAAAATATATATTTGTTTAACAAAAAAAGTAATAATTAAAGTATCAGTACAATATTGGAAAGTATCTGAATTGCTATATGAAATCATTTCCATTAGAATATTTTATTATGCAGCGATGAGAAGTACAAAAGAGTAAATACAGAAAAAAATGGCCAGATTATTAATAAAAATCTGGCAATTGTTATTGACTTTCTAATATTAATATTTTTTCTGATCTCCAAAATCATTTCTCTAATGTCAAGATTTTGCATTTGATTTCTATGTTTTTTAAAGTTAAGTTACTTTTTGCAGATAAGTTCTGTGTGGCTAATTTTAACAAAACCTGTATTTTGAAATGGGTTTTAAATTACTAAGCATTTGAATTGCCAAACATAAGAAATAATCAGTTCAGAATTGAATTGGTACTAAAGATAAGTACCAATTCAATTCAGCTAACCATTTCACTTGTTATTGGAACATTTCCTCCAATATCTCTACCTGAAAAAAAGCTTCAGAAAGTAATTTATAATAATTTTTCTCTTAGTTTATAAAATGTACTATTAAAGCAATTAGTAAAATAAAAACTAAATTATAATAGAATAATCAATTTGCAATTAAAAACTTTATGGTAATTTATTTTTGACTATTTAATCAACAATGTGTTAGTTGCTTGAAGTCACATTCAGTTTCCTCTTACTTTCTTTTGCATCTCAAGAAAAATGTGCATAGTTTCTAAAAAAGTATAGTTCAAGAAAAGGAGTACAATACACATATTTCCAGAAAGCAATGTCCTAATAACAGTAATTTTATTCCTAAGCCATATTTTAATATCATTTATGTTATTGAATGGTTAGGCTTCTCAAGCCTCTAATTTGCATTACATATTATGACTTTGGAGACATCATTCTCATAGTAAATAATTAGTTGATTATTCCATCTTAAAATAATCTTTAACAAATCATGCATGTTAAAAATGCTGATCTCAAGAAATATCTCTTGTCTTCTATATTTCATTCCAAATATAAACCTGTTTTGTAAAGCTTTAAAAAATAAGTTAAAATTACCATTTTAAATTTTATATACAAATTATTTCTCTTCCATATTCCTCCTGAAAACAAATATGAATAGCCCATTTCCAATGAAGAAAGGAGGAATATTAATCATATCAACAGCATTTGTATTTTTTTATTAATCACATTAAAAATATATCTTTTAATAAATCTCTGTTCTGCACTTTATTTACATGAAATGTTTAAACAACATTTCTAAATATTTAAACTCATGTACACATAAGAATTGTAAAAATTCAACCAATCTCAAAGTATTTTATAAGTGCAATAAATTGCTGATCATCCATGGAATTAAGTAGAGCGACTATTCAGATAATCCACAAAATGGTAAAAGTGAACATTATGATCAGAGTAGTGACACTTTTTTACTGTTTTTGTGTCAAGCTGAAAATAGCTTAGAAATTGAGGTTTGGCTAGTAATCCTAATGGGACCATTTGGTTTTTTCTAAAGGATAACAATCACATAAAAATTGGGATTTAGATGCCAGCATTTTTATCTTTAATGGCAACTATGATACGTTATTATCTTAAGAATTGTTCATTATTTCCTCTATATATATATTGTATTCTTAAAATATTGTCCCCCCCCCCCTCCAAAAAAAAGGGTTTTTCCAGCATTAAATTTAAAAGTAAAAATGCAAATGGCCCAAATTTGAATCATAAGTCTCTCTTCATTAATTTTCATGACTCATTTCTTGTGAAATCAAAATCATCTTGTGTACATGATTTGCTTATAAGTTTGAAAAGTTACATATATTTAATGGTTTATTTCTTCTTAAATGTGACTCTGTAGAGATTAGCTGCTATCAATTTGTTAAGTAAAATTTAATTGTACACACTTATGAGATTCAAATACAGATGTACTAATATGTAATGTAAAACATCTATATGCTTAGTATTTATCACATGATAAGTGTCAAGTATTTGAAGTGTGAATTGACTATATTAAGATACACTAATATCAAACTACATTTGGCGATTAAAATAATTTTTGGTTACAGAAAAAAATTCTAAACTTTTCTTTATTTTTTATGGGGATTTATGAAAGAAATGTTCCTTTTATACCATAAAATAATTAAAAAAAAAGAGAGAGCAAATAATCATCTGAACAATTTTTAAGTAAACATACTAAATTTGCAAACATAAACATAAAATTATTCAAGTCTTATAAATTTATAGATTTATTTCTCTATTGAAGCATTAAATATTTTTTGTATTTTACATTAAAACATATGTTTAGGGACTAAACTTTTTTTAATTTAAGCATTGCAAATAATATACAAAACAGACAAACTTCTCAATGGGGAAATTGAAATTTATTTTGTTATAACAAAACATATTTTTATATAATTTTTTATATCTTGATCACCTTTTTGATATTAGAAATAACTCCCCTTTAATTAAAAAATTTTAAACTTCAAACTTTTATATGAGACAGTTTCCACTGCAAGAAGTTACTTTTAAAGTATTCAATGCCATAAAAAGCAAAAGTCATGTATATAGACTTGAAACCATAATTCATCGTCTATTCATATCAAAAGTTGTTAAATATGAAGCAATTTAGATGTAAGCAAAATTTCAGTGCTGATTTTACTCATTTGACAATGACTTGTAGATAAAATTCAATAGATTTAAAGTTTTACTCTAATTTTGTATTTAAATATTTTAATATTTAAAAATTGTTTATTTTGTTTACAAGTCTAAAATAATTTTTTTATGCTTGATTTAAATACCATTTGTTTATTGATGATGAAGTAATTGTTAATGGATGGAAATTTTAGTTCATTATTTTTCTGGCTTTTATAGAATTCTAGTTTTACCATTTCTGTGACTTTAATTTGTGTAGTTTTTCCATTGTTTTGTCACGTTTATTAGTTATCACTAAGAATGAATGTCATCATGAAATTGGATAATGAAAGAAATGGTAATTCGTTTGAAAATTTTTTCTTTTTTTTTTTTTTTTTTTTTTTTTTTTTTGATTCATATTGTTTTATCAAAATAAAAAAAAATCCATTATATTAAGTTCACACAAAGTCAAATATCAAGTAAAAAACAGCAAAAAAGAAAAGTCATCACAAAGTAAAATTTTAATCATCATATTCTCAAATTCATTTGTACTACTTGTACATTTTGTTTCTTAAGTCAATACAAATTACTGCTATCTAAATATTAACATAATTAAGAATAAATTTTTCTTATAATCTACAAAAATCATGGAAATACTGTCTGCATTTACTTACTTTCTCAATAAATCATCAAGTTATAATGATGAAAATCACTTTTCTAATTATATTGCATATAAATAATTACACTTTATTTATTAAATAACCTTTTGTTGTTGTGACTTAGTTTTAATATTTCAAAGGCTTTATTTTGAGTAATGAGTGCAAAACATATTTTTATGTTGAAAAATCATATACTGTATGTGGTATTTTACTGCAAAACTTATGTGTTGTTGCATAAAAATTATTACAAAAATTAAGTTGCACAAAATAGAGATTTTTTTTTTATCTCACTTAGTGCTGAGTATGTTACCTCTCTTTAATCTATTAAAATTGCTTCAATAATAAAAATATATTTTTTGCTTAAAAATAAATGTAAAATAATGTTGAGTATTGATCAATGGTTTCTTTCAGGTGTTAAATGATGTCTCTAAGTCTCTCCATAAAAGCTGTTGGTCTTATCGAGAGAATTCTTCAATCAATGTTCAAGAATTGGGTGCAGGAAATAATTGGGCTATGGGTTACTTTTCTCATGGTCCTAGTATTCAAGAACTTGCACTCAATGCCATTCGCAAGGAGGCTGAATGTTGTGATTATTTAACTGGTTTTCTGCAATTCTCTTCTGCTGCAGGTGGTACTGGAAGTGGTGTTGGGTCTTATCTTTCAGAATCTCTACAGGATGAATTTCCTTCTACTTCCTCTGCAACTGTTGTAAGCATTTAAAAAGTATTGTATGTTTTTAATTGCTATCTGTTAAAGCATTTATGTACAAACATTAATGACTGACTATACATGAAGTTAAACAAATTTGTATTTTGTACTACCAGAATGTTTGTAATAAAACTAACTACCGTATATTCCAAATTATAAAACTTAAACTGTAAGGTATGAGACATCTTTAATTATTTGATAAATTCTGCAATACTTAGCTTATGTTTCAGATTTAAATGTATATATTATCGATTTAAAATTGTGATTAGTTTTATTTAAATTCTGTTTGTAGTATAAGAAATGCCTATTATAAATAAATTTTCAATAAAAATTAATTAGTTTTTATTATTATTGGGCAAAATATTATTAATACTGATATATACTTTATTCTTTCATATTATGTGTGACTGTAATTTACTATGTTACTGTTTCTTTTTCTTTTACCTCTTTCTTTACAATGCATTGTTCTATTTTTCAGAGTGTCTGGCCATTTCAAAAAGGAGATGTAACAATTCAAGCATACAATTCAGTTTTAAGTCTTGCTTCATTACAGAATTCAACAAATGCTGTATTTTTGTTTGAAAATGATTGGTTACTGAAATTGTGTCGGCAAAAAATGGGGCTAAAATCAGCTTCTCTGTATGATCTCAATGCTGCTGCTAGTCAGCAGTTGGCAAATCTGCTGCTTCCTACTACAGATATGTCTGCCATCAATCCTCTGTTTAGTAAGAAATAATTGTCTTTTAAACATATCCGGAATAAAATAATATATTTTTGGTTGTAAAATTGATTTTTTTTTTTTTTTTTTTTTTTTTTGTTCCTTATGTTATTTATAGTCTATTAAATACTTTTTGCTTTGCAGAAAATTTATTTTCAAAATTATTCTTTTTCATCTAAATTATTATTTTATTATTTTTAAAGCTCAAAATCTAAATTTGCATTAAAGCCTTAATGCTTTATTTTCTCTACATATGTAAACAAATTTTGTTACTCCTGGAATTTGTAAAAAAATTTAAGGGCCCCTAAACTCTTGGTAGTTTGATGATTATATATATTTTTTTCTGTTTTTTGTTTCATTATTTTAAAATTTTCTGAAAACCTAATTGAATAATAGATTTTAATGTTACCACTAGACAGCAACATAATCAATATTAAATTGTTACATTTATAGCTATTAACTAAAAGAACCAGTTCAGTTACAATAACTTCATGATAATCCAGTTCAGTAAGGACTGGATATAGGTTGCCATGTGGTGTAATCAAATGGGTATTTTTAATTGATTCTTTTTTCTAAATGTTTCTGTTTTCTTTGCATTGTATAAAATTTCCTGAATATCAATATTTAAATATAAAATTTTTGAGTTCAAATATACTTTCCATATCTTCCTTGGTGAAAATTGCATGTAATTTTAGTGAATTGGAAGAGATTTGTTTGTCCATCAATGAAATAAAGGCTGAAATAAATTATTTAATATGCTAGGTGAACAGAGTCTTTTCTGTGACCAATGGAATCTGTATATGCCATACAAAGATTGGTTTTTATGTGGTTCAGTAAAAAAAAGAATTTCGTAATTTTGTGGGAGAGTTTAAATAATTACAACTGACTGTAAGATTGTATTGATGAGAGAAATTTGATCCTATTGAAGATAGAATATATAATAACTTTTTTTAAACTTACTCTCAAATAGACAAAATTATTTTCATTTATGGAATGTAGTTAATTTGCTTTTATTATTCTCTCATAGTCAAGAATAAGTTGAACATACTATTTTCAGTGAACAAAAATTTGATGGTAAAAAAATTTAAGTAATCAGTCATAACTGTGGCTAAGTGCACCATTGATGATCATGTCCAAAACATAGAAGTTGTCAATAATGTAATAATTAGCAAAGACTCAATTAGTTTTGCTTAATATAAAGTATAAATTATATTTAGATGAATTAAAACCACAAAAAAGCAACCAATTACAGAAGCAAAACAAAAAATATGTCTTAGATAAATTAATGAATTAAAAATCAAAAAGAAGCGCTTGATAGATGACATAAATGAACTTAATCTACTGTTGAGGAAGCTGAAAAAACTGGTAAATTAACATTAATTGCAAAATCAAACATGTGTTACTGTGGTACTTTACAAAAGCATCAGTTATTACTCAATATTTTTTAATTGAAAATGAAAGCTTTATTGGTGGAAAGTTAACATTCTTTAACAACAATATTTTGTATATATAAATAGCCAAGAAATGCAAAAATGTATTAAAGGATTAAAGAAGTATAAAGGTCTAAAATATAGATGTGGAATTTTATAATTTAAAAAAGTTTGAATGCAAAATATATATATATATAATTTATTAAATAATTGGAAGAAAACTATCATGTAAACTTTATAGTTATATTTATTTTGTCTTGAATAAGTATATTTATTTGAAAAGAAACTATACACATTTTGAAATATTCTGTAATTTAATAGATAAAAATCTAATAACGATGTTTAAAAACTCTAAAATCACTCATTATTTTATATTATGTATAATTCAGTAATGTAAAGGATATTGATTATTTAAATAAATTTTTTGTAAGGCTATAAAGTCATTAAAGACATTTGAAGTAATCATTAAATATAATTCTAACTTAAATTAAAAAAATATTCTCATTAATTTTTGTAATTATTTATTTCTATTATTTACCAATACTATTAAAAAATGTTGCATATACATAAGTATGCCCATATTTGGTCAAGAGCAATTTTTAAAATAAAATAAAAAAAATATTTAACATGACTGTTGATACCTCCTGGAAATTTTCGATTTTACTACTGTAAAACTCCTGGAATTTGTTTCTTGGAAATCTGTACAAAACCCTGTATAAACAAACCTCTTATGCTTGTTTGCATGTTCAAAAATATTTTTATCTGTTAATTTATTATTTTATCTACTTTTTTATAATTTGAAGATTTTAATTCCTATGAAATAAGTTCATTGTTATTGAGACAGATTTTACAAAAAATCTTTTATTTCTCTAGAGGTCTGCTTTTTCTTTCAGGTCATTAAAACACTTATTTATTAATTTTGGTTCTTTATAGCCTTGTTTTTATTTTGAACTTTCTAAAAATGGTATTTTTCATTCATGTTCTCTTTTCTTAGATTATTTCTTATACTCTAGATTAGTTATGAAATTAACTTTGGCTTCTCATGCAAAGAAGAATAAGAACAGAATATTTATTCTGAAGGAAAAATCAGCAATTGTATTATATATATTACCAGAAAATTAAAAAAATAGTACAAATAGACTCATTTTTATTTTTACAACAATAACTTTTTGAGTAATTTTTGTATAAAGGAAAATTTTCTAAAATCTGTAACTCAATTTGTTTCTTATGAGATTCTTGTAATCACGTTGAGTACGGTTTATGAGATTATAATATTGTAGAAAAATTTTTGGAGAGATTTAAATTTTTTATGCTGTTATTGTGGGTTTATCCAGAAGGAAACTGCTGCTCAGATTATTTTTTATGATATTATAATGTAAACATGTAAACTTTTTTTAATTTTAAAGTAATGTTATGAATAAATAAAATTGTTTTATTTATTTATTCATAACATATTTCTTTTTTAGCATGAAAAGGCATTTAGGGTGTAACATACATTTAAGTTTACAATTATTTATAATTACTAAATGTTTTACATTTTTTAATTTTTTTATGCTAGTGTTATTTATTTTCAATTTAGAATATGATTTTTGGTGCTACTTCTTTCCAAGAAATCTTCCAGAAGGTCGTTTTTTATGATATTAAAATAAAAACTTTTTTCAATATAATCTTATAAATAAATAAATAAAAATTTTTATTTATGCACAAAATTCTAAATTATTTTTAAATATAAGAGCAATGTAATATATGAACAACATTGTAAGAATATAATTATTGTCAAATAATAGCACAAATTACAAAATCAATGATAAATTTACAGAAAGCAATAAAGGTTGAAATCAGAAATTTCTTATGAAACTTTTTAATGGGAAAAAAAGGAAAGAAATGGTTTTTATTTATTTTGGAAAATAGCTATTATTTTAACACTGGAATGTTCATTTAGAGACTTATATGAACATTTTACAGTAGGTAGATACTAGCTAGATTAATGTGACAAAATAATCAGCATGCACTGTACATATATAGCTAATAAATAAATAAAATTTTTTTTATTTATGTATTATTTCTTTTTTGGCAAAGGCATTTAATATGTAAGATTCATTAAGTTTATCAATTATTTATAATGACTAGATGGTTTACATTTCTTAAATTTTTTATGCTATTGTTATTTATATTCAATTTAGAATAGGATTTTTGATGTTAGCTCTTTCCAATAAATTTCACATTTTTTCTGGATAAAAAATTCAGTTTTATATTGAAATATTAATAAAATTGGTGCATTCTGTAGAAGATGTGTTTGAAAATTTTCATTTTGGTTAGCCAATGATAATTAATTGAAATTATTGAAATCAGATGTTTTTGCATTCTTGTGAATGTACCACTGTTATGCATAGTTGTAATTTTTTCCCATGATGATAACAATGAATAAAAAAGGATTAAAATGTGGATTAACTAAAGGAATGAAAGATGGCATTAATGGAAATATTGGTTAATCATTTTCTCTTGAGTTCTAAATGTTCAAAAGAATAAGACAAATAGTTAACGTTCAAAGTAATTGCACTTTTGTTGTGATTGCTGTTTTTTTATTATTCATGATATTTATGAATTAGTTAAAAGGTATACTTTTCTGTAAGATGTTTTTGGATTCTAATTGGTGTTTGCTAATATACAGGATTTTATTGGCTTACAAATTAAATCTATCAATGAACCAATTTCACAATTAACTTTTAATAGAAAAGATTAAGTGAATTAAATGAAAATTCTGTAATATGAATGCAATTTAAATATGTTTCCACTCTAATAATTTTGCCTGCTGACAAAATTATTCTTTTCTGAATGCAATTCAGATTGATGGAGTTAGGATATATGAAAAGTTGAGTTTAGTTTTTCTGGAGGATAATATAAGATTTATGTCAGTAATGCAACAAATAGGTTGCCATTATTTTTTTAATTTGATAATTTTTTGTTAATATATCTTAATTTTTAAACTGAAAATAAATAACATATCTTATGCCATCTGCAAATGAATTCAATTTTATACCACAATTCAAGTTTTATGTAATACAAAAAAAATAAATAAATAAATCTTTAATATGAAAAATTTAAAAAGTTTAATAATTAAGCTCCTGAATGTAAGGAAAAAATTATTTTTTATTTCAAATAGTAATTTTAACCCCAGGTGTTGTCACAATAATGACATTTAAAAAAGCAAATAAACTAGTTTATTAAATAATCAAAATATTATTAATCAAATCAATCAGTGTGAAGCATTCAATCAATTATTGAATGTGATGTTTTAAAAAAAGTTATATTAGGAAGCAAATTGCTCTAACTTTAGTTAATAGTACATTTTTTCTGGAAAACAATGAAATTGTGTTCAACTATGCTTACAAATTTTACCATATGTGTTTTCTTAAATGATAAAATTTTAATTGTGCTTGTATTTTATTATATCTGACATTGTGAATAATGAATAAATAATATGAAATATAATTTTTCTAATGTGTATGTGTATGTGTGTTTTTTTTATTTTATTTTTTTTAATGAAATACTTTTGTACTAATTTAATATTTAAAAACTAATTATTTTACATTTTGCTGAAATAGATAGAAATCAGCATTATTTTATAAATGAGCACTTTTTTCAAATTGTGTGTGGTCCTTGTTCTATCATCAATCTTAAATTATCCCTATATGTAACCTAATAGTATTAGTCTGCAATAAAATATAAGAAGGCATTCTTTTAAATTTCGTTTATGATTTAAAGATTATTTTTTAAATGTAAATAAATAAATAAAAAAAATTTTTACCTTGTATTTATATATTTAGTTGATTAAACATTTTAAAATCATTGAACACCAAGGTCACTATATATATGCAGGAAATTTCTTTTGGTTGAAATATTTTAAATACAACATTTGATTTTCAAAATTTTATTAAAATAACACATTGACCTTTGTGCTTTACATTGTTATTGCTTATTAGGTTTTTTAAGTGTATTCTCTAAATTGAGAAAAGATGCATATATGAAGACTTGATATTAAAGCCATAATTCTACTTTCTCATATTTTAAGCTTTTTATTTATAGTATTTATTTATAAGTGTATATAATAAGATGTCATTTTTTAGGTGATTTATTAGCTCATCTTGTTCCTCATCCACAGTATAAATTAATTGGCTTACGATCCCTACCACAAGAGCCAATAGCATCTATTCCTTTCAGTGTTCATACTTGGTCTGGCCTTTTACGTAGTTTGAGGAGAATAGTTCTATATAATACGGTTATAGAAGAAGGTTAGTTTAATTTTAGTTAAATACTGAATTTCAAATTTTCCATGCCTTAAATTAACCGGAAAATGGTTTATTATAAATATTAAATACTATATATTGGAATTAGATTAGAAATTAATGTATATCATGTTTTTCTACTTCTATTGATAAATTTATATGGATCATTGTGCATTAATGAAATAATAGTACAACCTATGTGCTTGTAAAATAAGTTACTTAAGTATAACAATATGATGCAAGTAAATAGAAATTTAGAAAAATATTATTAATTCTAGTTTAATTAATCATATAATTTTCACACGTGGTTATTATTTAATATGAAAATAATTTAAATAAATTGTAAAAATTGCTATGCCAAGTTAAAATTTGGGTACTTACATATTATCTCATCGACTTTTTACGCCATAAAAATATGTCTTGAAATTTTTCAAATATGAAGGAAAAGTATAATAGTTTATTTATATTTTCATTGCAACAAATAGATAAAAACTTTATTTGGTGCTAAATTTAAGTGCTAAATCAAATTTATATCATTGAGACATAAATTTTTTCACAGATATGGTCCACAGGATAATACGCAAGTACCAAAATTTGAAATTTATTCAAATAAATGTATTATGCTTATACATATAATAAGCATTTAATGTGAACTAACATTAGTATATTTTGTCAGTATACAGTAAATTTTGAAAATATCAATTGTAGTGAATGAATTTTTGTTAAGTATTTGCTAATGTTATTTTTTATTGTTATATTTCTTACTTAAGCCATTCAACTATATTCTGACTTTTCAAATATCTGTAGTTGCACAGATTAATATCCTTAAATTTTTTAGATTTCCTTTATGCTAGAACATTTGAAATAGATACAATATTTAATAATCAGGGATATCATCAAATGATTTACTAAAAATAATTTTTTAACAATTGTATACCTTTTTTTTTTTCTTTTTTTTTTAAAAAAAGTTAATGTTTAGGATTTTGATATGATCTTGTAGATTTTAAATAAGCATTAAAAATGTTCTTTCTGTATGTTAAGGATTATTTATTGATGTAAACTTGGTATAAAACTCAATTTCATACACACAATTGGTGATAAACAGGTACATCTAGGAGTATTAATTCTCAGCTTAATTTCATCTACTATCTTAACAGAAGGTTCTTTAAGGTACATAGTTCAGATTGAATATTTGGGATATGTGCATACTTCTCTGGTAAATTTTTCATTTCTCTGGTGATTTATGAATATTCTTCATTATATATGAAAATCCCATCCAGATGACAATATATTTGATTTATATACTGAAGCTTGGGTTAATGTATGTGTTTGGTGCAATTTCAAATTTCTGTTCCAAATGTTGCACAGTTATCTCACCAATAAAATTACATCACTGTGCACAATATTCAGTTACCAAATATCAATTGTGCTTGAAACTCAGGTTTGCAGTCATGTGCTATTTTAAATTTTGAACGTTTCATTATAGTTACTTACTACACTAGTTCTAGTTATTAACATTTTAGTTCTTATTTCACAAAGATTACACAATAAAAAATAAATGTAAACAGAGTATCATGCAGTCTTCAACAGGTGACAACTGGGCAATAAAGCTAAATTTATAAAATGCATTTCTATGAAAACTTTAATTAATCAGGCAGTGACATTGACTTCAGAAAAACATCAGTGAAGATGGAATCTATCCCCAAAGGGAATCAAGTAGTAAAGCTTAATTAATAATGTATGTAAGATACATTTTTATGAAAACACTCTAGTTTTTAATTGCATTATTAAAAATAGACTTTTATAAAAACTCAGCCTTACAATTCATGATAAACCTAAATATGTGTCAAATATTTTGCACAGTACTTAATAAATTATGCATCCAACAGCTATTTTAATTGAATAACAAATAAAGTAAAAGTACTTACCTAATTATCACTTGAAAAATTTTTAAAAATAAACACAGGTCTAATTTTTGATTTTTCACAAATTTCTATCGCTAGCTACTCACAAATATTAAAACTCAAATTTTACAATGAAACAGCTTAAAAAGAAATTTAATTTTATGAATGTAAAATGAACTTTTAAAATAAATTTCAATTAATAATGTTTAAAATAAAAAGAACACTTTAAACTTAAGTTCAAATGTAATTTTCAAACTATAAACAAATACTAGATCTATATTTCCAATATAAATCAACCACTTCAGAAGCTTAAATTATAATCAGGCAAAAAAAGTTGCTAATCAAATAATTCAATGGTTATTAGCACACAAAACAAACTTCACACATGTATACAATCAAGTTATGTCTTAAAATGAAAGTTACCATCTTCAAACACATTCTGATATCATTCAAATTTGACACTATTCCTCTTCCAGTTTAACAAATTATTTAACAATTTTATTTATTTTTCAAAGGCCAAAACTGTTTCCTCCTTATAATAATAATTGAAGAAATTTCATATTTTTTTACCATATTTGGTTGTTTCTGAAATTCTTATATTCAATTCTGATCTCTCTAATTAAATAGATCGTTGTATCATTTAGAAATTCAAATTGAATGACTTCATATCTCTTTATCATAGTTTTAAAACTTAGTATAAGTTTAATAACTTTACTATCAATTGTAACTGTCTTTAGAATTCACTGTGTAAGAACATTTGTCAGAAATTAGTAAACATTTGATCCCCAACTGGGAAATCTAACAGATATACAAACATTTTTGAAAAAATAAGTTTTAACATGTGACCCTTCTTTCAATTTACACATTCTTGTAAAAGTTTTGTCTACTATAACTGTTTTTATAGTTTTATTTGTTAAAAACTCTACCAAAAGTAAAACATTTCTAAATCATTTATAGATTGACAGTTAAATAATATACTGTTTTTAATTGTAATGATAAGTGCTATTTTAATTCATTTGAAACACTTGGTAAGTGTTAAATATATATGAGTGTGAATTTTATATAATTGATACAATAAGAAAACTATAATCCAGATATCTTATAAATCTAATTTATGCTAGGCTGTGAAATATTCAAAAATTTTGTGATTACTCTCATGGACATGAATAATTATGTAAACATAAGAGCATTCTGTACTGAATTTTCTTAAAATATATGAAGTTGAATTTAGATATTTATTTTGCTTTTATCCCTATTCTTTGATAGTTGCATATAATGATTAATTTTCACAATCTCTTTGCATCGATTTTTAATTTAGTTTCGAGAATATTGCAAACATTATTATATATTTATTTTAAAATATAATTAGTTGCTGAAAAAGTATTTTATTAATTAAATTTTTAAAAGTTATATTTACATTGAATTAAAAATTGCAAATCGAAGATCTATTTTTTATCATTATTTTCAATTTTAAAATTCATGTGTTGAGCTGTTCTTTGGATACCATGTAAGGGAAAGTCTAATTTAAACAATAGACATTTTAATGTTTATTGTTTAATTTTTTCCATGAAAACTTTTCATGGTAAGCTGCATTCATGTGTTACTATGAAGGAAAATTGAAGATTCCTGAGTACCCATGTTGATAGTTGTACTTGCAGAAACCAGAACTGGGACAGTTATTTTCCATTGTTCAACACTCACTAGAATCGAACTCAGGACTTTCTGCTCCGAAAAGCGCACTGTCTTGCCTCTTGTTCACAGTGAGCTTATACTGTATTATTTTGTAGTTTTTCCCAAGTATACAAGCTTAAAAATTGTTTCTTTAAGTACTTATTACTTTTAAATAAATCCTTCTTTTTTATAATATCACAAATTTATTTATTTTTCCACTTTAGTAAATTTTGGAACAGTTTGATACTTATACAGAATATTTTATTTTTGCCTGCAAATGGCAAATGATGGTTGAATAACCGATATTTTAATTATTATATAAAGAGAAGATCTCCCATTACTAGTAGAAATATTTTCAGGGATTTAAATTGATATTTAACTTTAGGTTCTAGTTGAATTTCCATGTATAAAAGATACCATAGAGCAACAAATCAAATTTGAACTGCAAGTGGTTATCTTGTAATGATCTTTCAGTAATAATTTTCTTTATATTTTCATTTTATATATTACAAAGAAAAATTTAGATTTCAATTTCTCTTCGTTATGAAATATAATTAATATAATATATTTATTCCATTCATTCTTCCTAAAAAAAGAGTAGTTGCTACAATTCACTTTTTAATATGTATTTTTTTAAACTTTTTGGAAATTAATATTTTATCTGTTGATTTAAAATTTCTTAATTGTAATAAATTACATATTTTTCGTTTCTGAAAGTTGACAATTATACTGCATCAAAAAGAAATTTATTTCCTTGTTTTTCACTTAAAAAAATGTATTTCAATAATGCTTTTGCTGTGAAGAAAATATCTTCTAATTTAATGACATTGAGATAGAAATATGTAAAAGTTCTTATTTTTTTCAATCAGTGGAGTATTTACGTAAAATCTAGATTATTTTTAAATGTGATTCTTAATTATTGCATTTGCAAAATTAATTCAATCTTAGTTTTAAAATAATTTAAGCAAATATCAATGCTATAATGACATGTATTACAATGACATCAAAACATTGATATTTGTTTAAATAAAATGATAGTCTTTGAAGAGCTACTCTTTTCTGTTCTAATTTAGTTGCATCAATAATTTAATATTTTCAATTATACTTGAAAAGCTGAAGTTTATAGTTAAATAAGTCTTATTATTTTATTATATGAGCATATTAATCTTTAAATATAGAAATGATACAATTCTTAAATAAATATGATAAATTTTAAAAATTACCCAAGTTATCTTTTTTTAAAAAAAGGCAATAAAGGCTTATAAAAGTTACCTTATCATTTGTTTTATTATTATTATTATTAGCAAGATATAATAATTCGATATTTTTATGAATAAAAACTCACATACTTGCACACAAATTTGTGTGTGTGTCTATATATATATATATATATATATATATATATATATATATATATATATATAGTTGCATAATAAAGGTATCCATAATTCTATCTTCACATAGAATTATAAACAAGATTTAACTTTTTAAAATACCAACAAAGAAGTAGATATGCATCAGGAAATACAGAAATTTCAATTGTAAACCAAGTTATTTTACAACTATTCAAGATAGTAACCTTCTTAGAATACTTGTTTCAAATATTGCTTTATAGTGTATATTATTTATACTGTGTATTACATTGTATATATATATATTGCTTGTAAGTGTTTTAAGTTAAAAGCAATATTTTATTCAGCTAATACTATGCAAAGTCTGCTATATTAATATTTTACTAAGCTGTTTAACCAAACAATATTTAAAATTGAATTCTGTATATTCTTAACATTAGTTTTCCTGAACCTTTTTATCACCGCGGACCAGTCAACATTTGATAATTTTACCACAGCCCGCTGGGAGAAGAAGGCATTGTTTGTTTATGTTTTAGATTATTTTGATTCGTTGATTTTAATTTAGTTGTATTCAAACAAGCTTTCAAAATAACTAAAAAATAAAATAAATTTACATTAAAAAATAAATCAAACAATTACACTAAAAAATAAATGTAAAGTGATTTAATATTTTAACTTATTAGAACATTAAATTAATAAGAATCCTGAACTTGTTTTTTTTTTTTTTTTTTTTTTGTTTTTTGCAATGAAGTGGTTTCATCTGGTTTAATCAGAGACAACAACACTCAAAGTGAGTTACTTATGAAAGTTTATTCCATTACTTTGTTTTGTCTGCTGTTACTGCTGAAAACTCTGCTTTAGACAGATAGGTTATCAGAAATGATAATGGAGATTCAAGTGCTGTATAGGCAGTCTCGGGGTATTCTGCCATGACTTTACTTCAGAACATAGGCAGAGTTGCTGTCTCGAATGTAGTTTTAAGGTCGCCGTCATTTGCAATCTCCAGAAGTTGAACTTCTTCTTGCACTAACATACTAGATTTGCCTCACTTGTTGACAAATAGGCTGCAGATCCATTCCTTACCAGTTTGTGGGTCTTTTGTTTTGGGGAAGTATCACTCAAACTCTTTTAAAAACAAAGGTGATCATGTACCAACTGGGAAAATTGAATGCTCAGTCTCGCTTAAAATCTCCACTAATGTCTGAAACATGTCAAAAATGTCTCTGTTTAAGAGCTCTCCCTATAGCTCTAGTTTGGCTTTAAATGAAGCTTCTTTGACTACTATCTTGAAAACAGTAGCTATTTTCTCCTGAAGGCATAGATTAAGTTCATTCAGTAGGTTGAATATGTCACACAGGTAAGCCAGTTTGGTGACTCATACTTTGTCACTAAAATGTATTGCCAGCAGTCACTTCTTTTCTAAGAGAAATCTTTGCAATGGCTCTTGCAATTCAAATATTCTGGTGAGCAATTTCTCTGGATAACTATCTTATTTCTGTATTTAAGGAAGGCATCTGTACTCTGCGCCCATCTCCTCACAAAGCTGCACAATCAGGTGCTTGTTAAGGACTTGTTCTTTGATGTAGTTAATAATTTTAACAGCGTCAATCAATACTCTGTCAAATTTCATTGACATTGTGCAACTTGTCGGCACTTTCCTCTCAATGAGACTGTGTAGATTCACTCTCAGATCCAACTTCTTTAATACGAGCAGTTAAACCAGACAGTTGTCCAGTCATGGCAGCAGCTTCATCTGTGCATATGCCTACCTTACCATAGGACCATTTAATTTGTCCTGGCATATAACTATCCAGTGACTTAAGCAATTCTGCTCCTATGGTGTTGGATGGCAAAGATAGTGCACATAACAAATCCTATTGCACATCTTCCTGATACAAATATGGCATATAAATAAGAAGTATTGCCTTGTTGCCACAATATCTATAGATTAGTCAACCTAGAATGCATACCACATTGAGGCATTAATCCTCACCAACAATTGTCCTTGGCATTTCCTAAATGTGCCAAGTCACAGTGCTTGCTGACAAAAACACATATGCCATATTTTTCATGGCAGCCTCACCTAGAAGTTCACAGTGAATGTCTTTAGTGGCAGGCAAGATTCATTTTTCTCTAATAATGTATGGCTTTTTAGCTTTAGCAATACAATCAGCTACCAAGTATGATGCTCTCAAAGCATTCTCCTTTATTGATGTGGTAGCTCTCATAAATTTCTTCTTTCTCCCGTTGTTCCTGTTATTTTTATTTATTTATTTTTTCTTTCTTTCAAAATATTCCAGGAATTTGTCTTTAATCTAGGATGCTTGGTGTTCAAGTGGGGAAGTAGCTTAGAATTTGTCATTCATTGTGTCATTAGAGATTTGGTCGCACAAACTATGCAAAGTTTTTTTTAATTTGTGAGTCTCGATAAAACCATATTTCTAGTAGTAGGACTTGTATTGTCTGTTAGAAGTTACATGTTTCTTTGATGTTAAAAGCTCTTCTTCTGTTTCTTCACTGAGCCTTTTTCCCCCAAGGAAAATTTCTAATGATACCTGTTTCATACTCATTTTTGCTAATTTGTGGGTTAAATTTGAGCAAACACAATATCTACACCAAGCACTGTGAAACATAAGAAAGTACCTGTGAACAGAGAACAATGATATAACCTTCTCTTTACCAAAGCTACACCTTATGAGTAATATGAACAATTCATTTCAGAAAATTCACTCATTTCAATTGCAGAGCAAACTAAATCATTAAACAAAACTGCATAAAACACTCAAAATAATAGAGAGGAATTATAGTCTTTGGGCGACTAAATAGCAGATGAGTCAGCTTCTCTTTATAGACTATGCTCTCGCTGTTTGTGACATCACAATCAGGAGAGAAGACAAGCAAGTTCTTCATTCAATGTAATTTCTGCACTGCGCTTTTGTGTTTTATTTATATATTTACAGTTATGATGATTGATTTTTTTATTAAAACTATTGAAAGAAAAAATAGTTGATAGGGTTTACTAAAGTATTCTAAAGAAATCAGGTTTTCTAAAGTATTTGTTGTTATTTTCTAAATAATTGCCTTTTATAAAAATAACTGTTATTTTACATCAAAATCGATTTTTTTCAACTAATTTCAAGAACGTAGAATACTACAGAAAATAAAGATTTGAAATGAGTAAACACATAGTTAATTGCATATTAGTTCAAAGATGTATGGTCGAATTTTATCTTTGCTTTCTTGCTTTTCAAATTTTTTTTTCATTCATGCTTATTGGAGGAGATGGAAGTCTCAATTGGTCATCAATAGTTTGGGAATTGATAGGTGATCCCAGAATAATGAATCATCTCGGACAGATTCTCATGTAACAAGTAAAGGCAAAAAGAACTAATCTTTACTAAAAAGGTATAAAAGGAAGATTTATGCTTTTTAGCAATGCAAATAAGTAGCATTTTCTGGATTATTTCAGCCTGCTTCTAATTTATCTCCAATGAATTATCATGTGACTGAATAGAATTCACCTTCTGCTTTAAGTTCATATTAATAATTTTTGAGTTATCAGAATACGAGCCATTTTAAAAAAGTAAAGTGAAAATTTAATTGTTGCATGCCCAATGATTAGATAGGATATATGATTTCAATATAGGGTATGTGAAAGAAGCTTCTCAGTGGAAACTTTTACTTCAATAAATACAAAGGAAAAATTCAAAACATGTGAAATACAGAATAAAATTTTGAAAGTAACCAAATGATTTATGTAAATGTGTAGGGTAAAGCTACTACAAAGAGAAATGATAAAGGTGTTTTAACATAAGGATTTTTATTTTATATCTGTTTACAATTTCTTTAAATTTAACTTACATTTTAATTACATCATATTTAGTATATTTATATAGTTTATTTATGTCTATTTATAGTAAGACTTTTTAAATGTTACCAGCTCATTGTATTCTATTAATTCATAAATTGAAGCAAAATGAACTTATGACTTAATACATATGTAGGCTTAGCTTAAAAATGTTGAAAAGTAACTCTGTTTCAAACTTTTAAATTCTTTCATTGTTCACAACCAAAACAACCTACTTTTAATTTTGTTCAATCTTTTAACTGTGAAGTTGACTGACTTTTTTTAAAAATGTAACTATTTTACTGCATCTGTAATTGATTTTTTCTGTCTGTACTTTAGTATCTGTTCTATAGTTCAATTTTTTTTTATTATTATAGTGGTTCAATTGTATTGGAAGAAAGTAAAAATGATGTTTTGAGTGAATAAAATCTCATCTCTACCTAATATTCTAAATAATTAAAGAATATCATTTTTATTGAATTTATAAAATATTTATAAATTTTGATTATTTAAAATTTGAGAAAATACATTTTGAAGTGTATATAACTTTTTTTTAATTTTATAGTTATTAATTAATTACATTTAATTATGTACTGATATATTATTAATTATAACTATTATAATTAGCAGTCAAATGGTTTGAAAATTGTAAATTTGTTTTGGAAAAAAAGATTATTGTTTAAATGTAATAAATGATAAGGAAATCATTTATAAAAATATGAAATGTTGCATTAAAATTATTCTCAATGCTTTTTAATTGTCATAATAGTTATAGATTAGTATATAAATTTAGCATCTCTTAAGATAATTGACTATTATCTTGTTGACTTTTGATGTTTGTCTTCCAAACTGTGCATTTGAATCTCTGCTTGCATTTTCATTCAATTATTTTATTAGCTCTCAAAAATTGCATCAATGAATGGAAATAATTTAGGTATTAAATTTTAGTGTCTTTGACAGTATTTTTCTCTCAAAACAGTGACATTTGTTTAAAGTAGTAAATAATTTGCTATTTTCCTTTGATTCTTTATTTTTAAGTTGTATATATTGAATTCCCGATCATCCAGGATATCAAATAAACTTCTGTTCTTAATAAATGAGAAGTATTTCACTACAAAGAAACAAATTTTATAAACATTTTGTAAATAAGTAAATCTATTGTAAGAACGAAATAATCTTCAAGTAATAAAGCTTGTTCATGTTAACTATTGCTTGCATAAATTTTTCAAATACATAATTGTGTTCATTTGTTTTCCCTTTTCATAATTTTTTGAATGAATCACAAAGTCAAGTAAACCACAATATTCGCCACCCTCAAAATTGCTGGTAATCAGGAATTTGTTGCATTCAACTTTTGATTTGTAACATTTTATTTTTCATTCTAAACTACAGTTTTATTTTTTTTCAATAAAAATTCCTTAAGGAAAAGTGATTATAAATATGTACTCTCATTCCTTCATTTAATGAATTTGGAAGATTCTTCAATACTTAAGACAGCAAAAAAAAATTCTGATTCATTCTTTAATATATTATTTTTGCTTTCAATATTTTTAATATTATTTATTTCATTCATGCTAATTACCTTTATAGAAATGCAAAAAAAAAATTGTAGTTTTATTTCCATTTTCATGAGTAGTTATTTTATTTGTTTAGAAACAACTTTAAACCATAGATCCTGGATAAAGTAGACCTAATGTATTAAAAGTTACTATAGAGTGACAACCCAAAGCCCCAAAAATTATACACCAATTTTCATGAAATCAAAAACGTTTTTTAAAGATTTGTATAAAAACTGATTTTTGTAATCATATTTTACTTATATAAGATGAAAAATTATAAGAATTTTTAATGCAGTTATTAAAATGTTGTGTTTATTTTGTGTTTAATATTTTACTTTCTTATTTAATGTGCATTTAAAATAATAAAAAAAAATTCCTTTGTAGCTGTTTTTATTTTTTATGAAAAATTTTACATTTTTCTTGAAATTTCTTTGCCAAGAGTAATTATAGATGAAATAAGCTACTTATTAATTGCAAAAATATTGCTGTAATTTGATTTTAAAATTTTTTATTTGTAGTACATTTGTTTACATTTTCATACAAATTCTTCTTAATTATAAAGCAAAAAAAAAGTTTTCCCAGAGCAACTGCATTTGATACATTATCTTAATGTACATTATATAGTTTGTTTGATGCCATGATGATTTTGCTCATACATTTAAATAACAAATTTCAGTATATGGAAGGTGCAGTTCCACAATGAATATGACGAAGAATCCTCCTATATCGATGGCTAACCTTCTAGTTCTGAGAGGACGAGATTCTGAAACAGCTGATCCAGAAATGCTTCACAAACCCTCTTTACCTTATGCATCTTGGATTCCAACTCATTTGAGATTAAAAACATGGACTCATCAATCTTCTTTCCTGCAATATGACAGAACTGCAGTACTTGCAAACAATAGTCAATTGTCTGTTGGATGTGTAGATGTAGCTGCAGCAAAAGCATGGAAAATGTTTTCATACAAAGCCTATTTTCATCATTATGAGAAATATGGTCTAAGTGCTGATGATTTCAAACAGTCTATGATGAACGTAGAACAAATCATTGCCAGCTATAATTCTTTGACTATATGAACCATGTGCATTTGTATAATAAGAAAAATTAGAACCATATTCTTCAACATTTTTCAACTTACATTTTTATTCATTCTGACTGAAATTAAGAGCTTTTGCTTAAAACTTCAATCTTATAAATGTATGTATGAATTATAAATATTGTGAAAATAAGTTATTTTGAGTGTGAAATTTTGAGCAAATTTTAACTGAAAAATTTATTGTGAATTAAGAATTGCTCAACTATTTTATACTTTTATTGTCATTTTTATATACATTTTATTTATATTTTTATTTTAACTAGTCATATTGTTTATTGTATGGGTTTTAATTTATTTTTACTATTTTTAAATTTTTACACCTTTACCTTTAAAAAAATGTTTTGAAAATTTGTATTTTTGTCGGAAATAAAAGATTTTAATTTGAATGTTATTAAAGATACTAAACAATTGTAAAAAAAATGGAAATTAAAATTTTTTTAATATATTTGCATTTATTTTAAAGATATTACTCAGAATAATAAAAAATTAATTCAAAATTATCCTGACTCTATTTAAATATATAGTTTACCAATAATTTTTGAGATAATCATTATTATAATTCTTTTATTCCTATATGAGAGACAAAAATTTTTTTTCAATAAGCAGTGATTTTAATATAAAAATAATATAAATTCTTAGTGTTCAAAAGAAATCATTGTTAATAAGATGATTTTCCTTTTTATCAATAATAAGCATATATGCTTACTTCATTTAAGTGATTTATTTCTTTATGCTTAATGATATTATCCATCAACCTCTTTCTTCTTAATTTAAGAAATAATTAAAGATACTAAACAATGTAAGATTTTTTATGGTTTTGTATTAAGAATCTTCAATGTGTAGTAAATTAAATATCATAAGTAAAGTTACATCCATAGTTTATTATATTACCTGACTGCCATTTTCAATACTGTTATGTTTACCAATATGCCTCAGCCATGATTGTAAAAATATTGTAATTGAAAAGGATAATTATTGATAGCCTATCACTCTACTCTGAAAAAGTTTAAAGAAGTTTATCTTGATAAATGTTGAAGTTTTTAGACTTAGAAAATTCTACAAATATATTATAGTGTAGTTCTGCATATATCAAGATACTAGATCTCTTTGATTCCTTACCCATCTAAACTTAAATGCAACCAAATTATTGAGAAACTCCTCAGCAATGGAAGAGAAGACACCCATCAGTGGAACCTCTCACATGTTTTATAATTATCACAATATATGATTACCTGCAAGCCAATTGATTCAAAATTGGCCTGGCAGACTCTCTTCTGGGATACTATGCAAAGGACTGGGAAACATCTTTTTTTGTTACCCCTCCCTTGTTCACACTCAAGTCTTTTCTCCTGTAGTCTGAATTTCTGAATTATACTGGACTACCAAACCCTTGTGTCCAAGAAGATGTTTGAGGGCATAATTAAAAATAAAAAATATATATTTTGGGTTCTTTTTGCTAAGAAAAATGGCTACTAAGTGCTTGAAAATCTCCTTTCAATGAAAAAAATCAAAAAAGATTAAATTTCAATTTATTTCTTTTTATTTTAAAGATATCTTAAATACTGAAGTATTTTAAAATTACAACATTCTACATAGCTTCATTAAGTAATAAATATAAAATTGGTTTTGTCTTTTGAGTTCATCTTTTTACAAAAACCATCAATTCGTTGATCTATTAATGTCATAAAATGTTCATAAAAAAAAGTTGAGTCAAATAATTAAATATAAATGCATATTCACATATGCTACACATTTGCATTACATATTTAACATTTTTTTTATTTTTTAATATGCCTTTGTCTTTTGTAACTACAAAAGACATATCTTTATTTTATATAAAAATGTTTTGTTTTTAATTCCTTTTAAATCACATTTTCTTATTTAAATATCATCCAATAAGTGATATGAACATTTTTGTTGTTCTTTGAAACAATGATTTAAAGCACTTAAAAATTTATTATTTTAGCACATTCATTAAAGCTTAGTGATAAAAGGATAAGCTTAGCTTTGAAGTGGAAATTGCTTCCAAGGCTTATGTCTTTATAAGAAATTCATTTGTGTTTTCACTCATCATAATAGATATTTAGAAAGTTTTTTTTCCCATTTGTGATATCTATAGATATGTAGTTAATTTCTAAGGTAAAATTTTTAACTATTTAATATACTATGAAAAAATTAATTAAGTTTTAAAAAACTAAATATTCAAAAATATTTGAATCATTATTTTTCTCCAAAATTTTTAGACCTTGCTCCAGAACACCAAACCAAATAACCATTCTCCCAAAATTTGGATAATTTTTTATGCCTATATTATAGGTAATATTTCTTAACATATATAACTTATCAGGCCAAATTATTTTAATGAAATAAATGCTTAATTTTTTAAAGAATTTCAGAAGAGATAAATTATAATAACCATTTAAAAGAATTATGGTTAAATATATTTTAAGAACTTATTTTGTAAATTATTATAGTGTTAGGGGGGCTTTTCTGCAGATATTTCTAATTTATATTTATTATATAATTATCATAATGCTGATCAATCACTGACTCTACAACTCTACATTTTTTATCAATAAAATAGATATTTTTGCAAAAAAAAAAAAGAATATTTATTTAGCAAATGTGAAAATATTATAAATGAAGCACAAGAGAAATTTCAGATTCTTTGTTACATTTATAGGAGATAAATAATGTTATGAATGCAATTTATTATAATTTTATTATTTTTCAATTATTTTTACAAAAGATAATTATGAATGCTTTTTCTTTTTAAATAATTTTTATTGCAAAATTATTTTACTCGAATGGATTAATTTTTTTCTTTTAAAAATTTTTATTTTAAATTCGCTATTTTCCCAGATATATTTGATTTTTTAATGAATATAATTTTAAATTGTAGAATTTACCAGATTTCTTAGAAAAAAATATTTACATTTTCAATTCTGTTTAATTATTTTAAACGTTTTCTATGATTTTATATTTTAATATTTATTTCTAAGATAAAATTAAGTGTATAAAACAAATGTTTAATTAAGTGTATAAAACAAAATTAATTGCACTTTTATTGAATAATATTTAATATTGAAAGGAAATTTGCTAATAAAAATTTACCATAAAAAACCAAATTAAAAAATACTTTATATTCTATAAAAAAAATACGCCATTCGATTTTTAAATTTAATCTAATCTGAAATACTACTGTTATTCAAATTGTGAAAATTCAATGTTAAAGCAAAAATAAAAAACAGGTTATTTTAATGCTGTTGAAAAAAAATTATAATTATTGGTGTTCTATCAAAATAAAAATATAAATTATTTCTCACTGGTATTGTTTACAGCCACATAATTGATAAATGTTACAGATTTACAGAATTTTTCACATGGAGATCTTAAAATTATATATTTTATTAAAAGAAAGACTCTTTCAGTATAATTCGTGTTTTAAACAAGAACACTATTTTTAAATAAATTTGGATAAATTATGATGATCAAAATGTTTCCTTAAACATTATTCAAATGAAAAATTAAATGATCCTTATGAGTGTTACTTATTTTGCATTTTCAAAGAAATCTACTGATAAACTTTGTGTAAGTTTTCTTCAGTGTGAACATTTTAAAATGTTTTTAGAAATGCTTGTATATTTATTTTTTTATTTTGACATAAAGTTATAAAAAGTTTAAATTCTCTTTTGATTTCAAATAAATCTTTGAATTTTATCATCCATTAATTAATAATTATATAAGATTTTTTATGGAATCATTTTCTTAAATCAATTTCAAGTTAACAATCAAATGTAGATTTGTGGAAGCTTTATTGAACAAACATGTAAAAATATAAGTAAAGGTTTAATATTTACATTCATTAGATGAAAATGAAATTTACATTCAAAATCTTTGATATATTAAACTAATTCTGATCAAAAATAAATTACATTGTGAATACTTTTTTAAATATTGAGTTTAAATTTCCTTTTTTTAATTCAATATACTTAATTATACAATTACAAATGCATTTACAAAACTTTTAAGTGAGACTTTCAAATCACAAATCCAGAAGTTACACATTATTTTTCTAATACATTTTTAAAATTATTTTCTAAATGTCTGTTTTTCACAACATTTATTTTTTTAGCAGTAATTCACACACAGTAGGTAATCATGCAATTAAAATGTGTTGTTATAAATAACAAAACTCATAGCAAAAATATCAAATAGTAAGTTTATAAATTTTAATGAAAAAGCTTGCATGTAGAAACCATATCATATGTTTTAAAAAGGAAAAACTAATACTGCATAAGGCTTAGAATAAATTCCTTTGCAAATCTGACCTAAATTTATATTAAAGTATTCATAACATTTAAATGAATATTCATCATGACTGTTTCTTGAAAATATTTTGACCTTGAAACAAATCTGTTATCACAATATTATCACCTACTTAGATTAACAGATTTGAACTCTATACTCAATTTAGTCCTTTAGTTTTGAAATCAATTAATATAAAACATAAGAAAATGTACATATTAATGTTTGAATCAATATATTTGTATAAGGATAGAATTCATATAATTCTTAAAATAAGCACGAGATCGAAAATTATTGAAGATTTCTTAGGTATAATAAAGTGACATTATGCAGTTTTACTGGAGCCAGCAAACAAAAACGACATGTATGAAAGTTTGTAAAAAAAACAATTAAAAAATAATTGTAAATCAGTCAATATCTAATGTACATAAACTCCCATCGCCAATCTCTATCCAGCATCAAATGAAAGTTCAATAATAATAAATTAAGAAATACTTTATGGAGATTATCACCCCTTTAAGATCACTTGCAGCTCTTATCTGGAGCCGTGCTTATAAAAATAAGCTAAGTCTTGTATTGTAAAATAAGCGTGTCATTATGAAATAAGACACAAATATAAATAAGTTCGAAGCAACACACATTCTTGAACCACTAGTTGTGTTTGAGTCCGATTCTTCTTCGTCCAGGTCTGGCGCCTGTTCCGAACGGCTTGGGCAACCAAACCAATACTGATTAATGTTTCTGGGCTTGCCCTTTTCCACAATCATCCGTCTGTCATTGAATTCCCAGAACTTTCTCCCCTTAAAGAAGTAGGTGTGACCTGAAATTATCAAAAAAGCTCATAAGTTAATCAAATTATTTGCTACAATTATGAAATAAACTTAACCTTTACAGTAATTTAACATTTAAAATAAGATTCACTCTTTATAATTAACACATTACTGAATCAAAAACGAAAAATCGAATTCCAGGAACTTATTGAGTATAACAGAAGGAAGACATGATTACATTCGTTAACAAGTTAGACAGAACATTTAGAATTTTACAAACAGAATTGCCATTTCTTCATAACAATTGCACCAATCTGTACATCAAAGCGATTTAAGTATGATAGCACATATGGATACTGCATTTCATTATAGTTTTGGACAGTTTCCCAATCATATCGGTTACGCCTAGTTAGTTATCCCTGATACGTATCAGTCTCGAAAAATTAAACCCAGATATTTTAATTAAATAACAAATCCACAAAGAACTTGTTTACCAGGACAAAATCTGTTACAAGAAAATCATTGCAGCTGGGTGTTATTTTAGCATTATCTTTTGGAAAATGGCATGAAACAAACCATGATCCTTGCTACTTCGGTGGCCAATAATTTCATTTATCTCACCACTGTAAACATACTTTTTTCTGTTATAGAGTTAAAGGAAGCTGTAACTGTAATCACCATGGTAACAATTCAAAACTCTACGGACGTTTGTCAACCGCTCATATAATTGTCAAATTTTTCTCTCTCTTAAGTTATTTGATGTGAATATATTTCTGTAAAGCTAAGAGAACATTCGCTATTTACCAACAAGTATTTGGACACCTGTGATAAGAGATAAACAGTTTATTCAGATTCAGTAGTTGATAGAGCTTTCACATGAAGAAATTATAGCCTTAATCCTCCGGAAGCATACTTTCTACAAGGGTTTAGATGATGAACAGTGGAGTTTTCTTGCTTTCAGCTTGGAAAACGCATGTTCTTTTACAGATTTTGGGCAGTTGCTGCAGCCCTTAATTCTGTGAGCCAATTCATTTCAGAGGTGTTCTATAGGATTCAAGTCTGCATCCTAGGCAGAACATTCCAATTGGCTTGCTCCATTATTACATATTAATTCATGGGGAATGTCGCATCATGGTCAAGTGGCATTATCCTTCTGGAAGTAACAATGATCCAAGCCATAAAATTACCATAGTCTAGGAAACATACGGTTGTCTAGAATAATAGAGTAGGAGACGGCATTGAGATTGTCATAAATTAAAATCAAGGATCCGAGTCCATACTACAAAAATATTCAGAGATTATATTATATACTGAATTTTATACTGAAACAGAATGCATTGTAGGCACAATGCATTCTGACAAAAGGCGTGTTTCAGTATTACACCAAACCAAGACTACCATTTCATTGGTAGAGCTTGAAGTTGGATTCATCATTTCATAAAACCTCCTACCACTCATCAACGATTCAATTTCGATCGAGTTTCTCAACCCTCCTCAACAATCACCGAGACTGTATTTTGAATAAACGGCTTAAGGGCAGCAACCCAGCCGTGAAAATCAAGCAAATAGGTTTCCTTGTTTATATTATTTATCCATACAACAGTAGTGAATGCTTGTTGGGACTCTGGAGTATGTGGAAATAGGGATGTAAAATTCCCGGGAATTTGGAAACTCGGAAATTTACTTGGAAATTTTGGGGAATATAGAATTTACAGGGAATAAACTCAACCAAATATCTTTCTTTTTGCCTAACATATATGGAGAGAAGTGGAGTAAACTATATAAATATGAAAAAATAAAATATATGCTCTGTCTTCTAATACGAAAATTAAATTTTTTTGTACTGAGAAAAATAAAAATACTTCTTAAAATAGTAAATATAAGGAATTAATATATTATAAAAAATATCGATATATTTCTCAGAGCTGTGTCAAAATAAAAATAGACATTTCCATAATTCTTTCTTCATAAATTCATGCTGATCAAGAAAGAAAAAAAATATTTTTTAAAGATTAAATTTTAAAGTTATTCTAAATAGGTCAAAATCCAAAATTGTTTTCTTTTCTTGAAAAACTTTCTGTTGCCATAATTAGTAGTAGAAATCATAAAATAAGTCAATTTTTATTTATTTTAAGAAACACATCTGATTTAAAAAAATAAATAAAAATAAAACTTTAAAACTTCTAAATCATTTTAAGATATTTTAAACCTTCGAGGTCTTTCAAAATTTCCGGGAATTTTTAAAATTCCCAAGGGAATAAGCTGGGTTTGTTCTCGGAAATGTACCTGGTTTCTTCCCTCCTTTACAATACTTACTTGGATTCTTCCCTCCTTTACAATATTTACCTGGATTCTTCCCTCCTTTACAATACTTACCTGGTTTCTTCCCTCCTTTACAACACTATATGAAACATCACTTTGGTGCGGTTTTTTGACTTGGAGAATTTGGAAAAAATTCTGATATTGGAATGTACATAAAATCATACTTTTAATTTTGAATACAACTTTAATGCAAGCTTTTATTTGTGTTTCTTTTCAGGCAACATTGAGACGATCAATTTTCTTTTAGATAGAATAATACTTACCATCAGTGTGTTGAAATGCAGCATCAATGTGATATGGTACACCTCTCCACATAGCCATGTTTCGAGGATAGTCCAGTTCCACTCTGCCTTCTGACTCATCGTACCTCCAATATTGCTCCCCAGCAAATAGATATGTTTTGCCATTGTACCCCCACACCATCGCTGCATCGATTTTCTTCAAGTCCGGAGGCAAACCCAGGTCTGTCAGTGGCCTAGGATAGCCGTACTCCTTCCTGTTGCCATTGAACAGCCAGTATTGATCACCTGGAAGATAAATATTTCCTTTAACATGAATATTTTAAATTTTGCAGATACAAAATTAGCTGTGTATAAAATGTTCTTGTATTGATTTTTTTCTTTTTTTCCACAGCCAGTATTCTAAAAGAATTTAGATAAAAGCATTGCGTTACATTTAAAATTGCTACCAATAAATAAAGTGGCTGTTGCTTTGATTTATCACTAATTTGAGATATGACAAAAACTGAAATTTTTAAAATAAATATTTTTCACTTATTTTATTAAAGAAGTATAAGTGAAAAATATTTTCGCTTATACTTTTAACATGAATACTATTAAAATAATTTATCCTAATTTCTATTTTACATTTACTTATTTAATAAGTGTATATTATTAGCATATTTTTAAAAAAGTAATAAATTTCCCTTAATAATTATCAAGTTTGGAAGGATACTCACAAATTATTGTTTCGAAAATGAGCTAACAATTAATGAAGTAATTTTATAAAATTAATTTTATAACATGAATTTAAACCTTTTTTTTTTGTATTTTATTAATTGAAACCTCAGAGATCCGATAAAACAGCTGTTAAACTTGTAAAAAGAGATTGTGCATTTCAGTTTTGTGAGAAAATATATTTGATATTTAAAGCGCTAAGTTTACAAAATTTCCTTTCTTGGGACGTTCTAGTGCAACCGAACATCTAATCTTCTTGAAAAAGCTATTCAATCCATATTATATAAAGCACAGCAACATTTTTGCTATGGACACAATTGCACAGTCAAAGCAACACCCTTTACAAGTGAATTACCATTCTCAGCTAAATCACCTTTGAATCTGATTCTTTTTTTTTTTTTTTTTTTTTTTTTTTTTGATCCTTTTAACTCTCATTGACAAAAAGTAATTAATGCGATGATTGATAAACAATACAAGTTCTAAAATCATAAAGTAAAAGTCTATTAAGTTCAAAACCATTTTTTAAAATATTCAATTTGTGAAGTACTGTTATAACCAAATTGGAACCAAAACCAAACACAATCGGCTTTATAACAGATATTAAAATTTTACCATTAATAACACTTGCAGTAAATATCCCAACACCTGATAATTATTGTAGAACATATGATCAGCGCCATGTACAGTAGAACTCCAATTATCCGAATCATTGGTTATCCTAATCGCTTTTAGAATTTCAGAAAAATAAATTAGACAGAAGAAGAGAAAAAAAGTAAAGCTCAAGAAAAGGAAAAGGAAAATAAGAAAAAAATGAGAATGGCGAGTCATTTTAGAAATTCAGAGACATTCCTGGATGTTCAGAAATTAGCGCTGAAGATACAGGAGAATGGATTGTGAGTGAGACCCTAGATTTCAAATTGCAAATAATGGTCAACTTATTGAAAGTGTCAATTAAGAAGATGACCTTAATGTCCAAATTGAAGTAGACAAGAGACCGCCAGCTAGTGAATATTTGTCGACTTTGAAACTGGTTTGAAGTGGATGGAGCATCAGCCCAAGAGTGACCACATGCAAATTCTCACTTTCAAGCGGATGTACGACTTGGCTGCCCGAAAACGGAGGAAGGCAATGAAACTCTGATCAATATGCTCAACAAGCAATGACTTTTATTTATAGTATTGTCCGTACATACTGTATTAATGTACAACACCTTAATATATAAAAGTATTGCATTTTAATTTAATTGATCAAAAGTTCTTTTTCTTTAAAAATATGTAGTTTTTTTCCATTTTCCATGTATAATAATTAATTAAAGTAGACCCTTTTTTTCGAAGAAATCCGATTATTCGAATGAGATACAGTCCCATTCGATTCGGGTATTTAGAGTTCTATTGTGTTACCTTCTTTAAAAGTTTTTCATAGTTTTGCTGCATTTATGTCTCGCGCAAGAAGAAACATCACAACAGACAATTCCAATGCAAATGCGTGCAGGAAAGTAACCTATTTCAAATTGTTATATTGCTGTTTATAATTGTTACTGTTATGACAATAATATATGCAATTAAATATATGTTATAAAAATCTGTTAATTATTTCTATATTTCCACGTGAAAGAAATAATAAATATTTGCCTAATACCACAAACTTTAATAAATGTTATTTAAATTTCACCTAATAAATTAATAATTCAAATAAAAATAAAATTTAAAGCTACTGAAAATGTGCGTAGAGTTGTTTCTGTAACCTTCAAACAGCTACAACGATATAGCACAATTTTTCCAAAATTTAAGAACTTACTTAAGATTATTTTAAATTAATCCAAATTTTAAACAATATGGAGTCAAGTAAAAGTAAAGCATGTGTACTCTCCTTCATCATAGGCTGTTATTGTGAGACAAAAAGTGAATAAAAAATAAAAATAGAACTCTACACACTCTCCTCTCGGGTTGCTAATCGCAAGAACGTTTTTGCTGCCATCTATCAGTAGTTCCCGGTACTATTATCATCGTCTTCACTTGTCAGGGATAAATAAGACGAGGACAAACATAAATTCTAAGCACAACATACTCACTTGCAATTATGCTGCACACGTATAAAACTTGCCATATTACAGGGGGACTTTTTTATAATTATTATTTTTCAAATTTTATTTTATGTTATTGTACCAAGCTATGTTAATGAGCAGTAAGATGTATAAAAGAAGATTTTTTTTGGTTCAGAGCAGAAGTGAGAAAAATATCTTGTTTATCACATTACGGTTGGTTGGTTTGTCGCTCAACAGACTTTTTTTTTTTTTTTTTTTTTTTTTGCACACGAGGGCTAATTAGACCTAGACCTACATTTTAAAGTGGATTCCGAACCATTACAAACATCCATGCCCACAGTGGGATTCGAACTCACGAACAGTTGAACCGAAGACAAGAGTGTTAACCATTCGACTGCCAGCTCGGCGCTTACCACATTACGAATGTATTTACTATATTATTGTTCTTTCATAGTTGACATTAATTTTAGAAACTCTTTTTTAATTTGATAATATTTCAGAAGTTTTACTGATTTATGTGATAATTACTTGCGGGGTATTTTTTGAAACACTATATTTAAAGTTTGAATAATAAAATTTATTTATTTAACATACACATAAAACATATACATGTTATATATTTAACAAATACACACACACATAAAATATATAATGAATGAATTCCGAATCCTTATTAACATAGCATACTATATGTTAATAAAAATTCTAAATTCATTTTAAACAGCAACTCCCGGTCAAATTGTTCCTCGTGTATAAAATATATCGATACAGAATAGATCGATATATTTTATACTATATTAGAAAATAGATCGATATGCACACAAACTAAACTTAACTAGCCACTCACTCTTAAGAGCGTCTGATTTATTTTTTCGGAATGAGCAAATAATAAGACATGATTCCCTTCCTTGTCAAAAGAAAGGAAAATCTGGAACTTCAAACACTTGAGAAATAGTAATTTATTTCTGTAGAGCTGATCAGAGATATCTGGGTACTTAGGATAAAGCTCTTTTGGGAACATTTTTTTCATTTAATGCACTTATGAAATCAGGTGAACAGAGTGTAATTGACGCATTGTGACCCCCATTCTGAATGGTTTAATTATTCAGTCAATATACCTTATATATTTGTTGAAGAATTATATAAAGACACAACATTTTGGATTCAATGTAGAATTGGGTACTGCTTGGTTTAATGAAAAACTTGGCAATAAAATGTAATCTCTGGTAACCCGGGCACTTAGTTAAGTTTCTGTATGATGGCATCGACTATCTTTTTTATTCGCATCTCGGCGTCAAAAAATCGCCAAAAAAATTAAGGGGTACCCGATTATAAATTTTTACAAAAATTTAATGTTGTCTTAGCTATGCTCTTACTTTCATCACCGTAATAAGTTAGTTAAAAAAATTAGATATATGATAAATATCTGCAAACAGCAAAGTATTGGTTATTTACCTGAGAAAAATACGATTTTCGTATCTATGGGCCGCTCGTAAACAGCATCAACGTGGTTCAAGTCACTGTCGTGCCAGAACCTCTTGATCTCAGCCGGGTAATCCTTCATCAAGCCTTGACTATTCAGTCTCCAGAAATACTGAAGGAAAAGAAAGGACATGAATTGGAAAGAAACGAAGATACAATTGATTAAATTATATTTTTTTATAAAGGCTTAAGGGTTTTTGAAGAATCAGTCTGAAATTTGAATTGAATCAACTTATTCATGGTATTTTAAAGATTTTATTGATCACGGTGACTTAACTGATGATCATAAAAATAGAAGTTCATTCGTTTGCATCAATATGAGTCTTCACGTAAGAATCTAAAATCTAGCTGGTGATACAATATATAAAAAATATTCTTTTAGAAAATGTCTTTAAAACTTTCAATAAATTTAAAATTTGCAAAATGTCTAGGTACTAATGGTACTATTTTCTCGAGTACCTTTCATTCAAATTAATTATTGATACACTCTGCAAAGAAATTCATATTTTCTATGTTTTTTATCGCTTTGAACAACTAATTAGATATTAGTAAAACTAATATATTACTTTTATACATCATTAAGTATCATGTATAAGGTATTCTTTGCTAAGAAATTAAATGTGTGCGCGTAAGTGGTATTAGATCCTATCTTATTAGTTTTTAACGTTGAAATTATCGATGGTAAACATTAATGCTCCAAATGCGAGTAAAAATAATTTAAAATTACTTCCTGTAATTTTAAATGAATCTAAGCTATAAAAACTAATTCAAAAAGAATTTAAATCAAAATGTATAATGTGAAACAATTATAAGCCATTTTATCATATAATGATTGGAGAACATTGCTATTTGATTTCATGTATGAAGAAAATAATATTTATCGTGAGATATATTTTTGAGTGGGGAAATAAATTTAAAAGTGTGATAGTGATTAATTTTTTAATAATAGTTCTTTTGGAGTCGTACAACCTACATCTTAGGAGATATAATTGTCTTCGTTTACTTTCCATCTGTTATTGGTCATAGCACGAGTTGAACTCCATAGAATAACTGATGCCTATTTCCATCGAAAACCAAAAACAAGCATTATTGACTGTGTTGGTATATTTTGGAAAAATAATCATTACTTCTCAACAAGAAAAACTAATTCTTGGACTTGCATGTTTCCATTAGCAAAGGGATAAATCTCGATTGATCTTCCCCAACCCCAGGAATAGTGCTTTGTGTGATGTTCCTCTACCAATCCTTATGGAAAGAGAAAGATACCAGCACAAGTACGAGCTTTAGGACCGTGGTAATCTAGTGATTCGGGCATTGGCTTTACTTCCGGAAGGACTGGGTTTGATTTCCAATGTCTCAAAGACCCACCGAGTGCGTGCAATATACACGCTTGTTAAATCAGGGGAATCGAAAATCCTGTAGTCACTCATTGAGAAATTACCATGGGTGTAATGATCTGGAGAAAATTTCCTCCCCCTCCAGATGATAGTCAAAATTGAAAGAGTGGATCTTATGGTGGTCCTATCTATCGGAGGAGCCTTAGAGAAAAGACGTGCTTTCACCTTTGTATTTCTCTGATTAAACGAAAGATGCACCCTTCTGATTTAATTTCGTATAGCAGTCAACTAGCAATCTTGACTTGTTCAAGTATCATTAGTATAGGCAATAACAACAATACTCACTTCGTTCCTTAACTGTCGGGTGAACTATAACTTCCACGAGATATTTGAAAATAACCAGAATTTTAAGGACTGCTATAATTCGGATAGAGCCCTACAAATTTAATAATGTTGACTTTTGTGGAAAAAAAATGGTTTTGCCATTCGGTTTTTCGAGTAATAGCAGCAATTTCTGAAAATATAACTAACAATGGAATTATGTGTTCACTAAACTCGCCAACGAATAATAATCATCACACTCATACTTCAAAATTATGAAAGTAATTATCTTGATTACTTTTTCATTTATTTTGATAACAATTTTTCAATTCATCAAATATAAAAGCAGGCTATTTCCAACGTTAACATTAATGGCAATAGTAAAATCTTGAACAATAACAATTTTTTTCGTTTTTTTCTATAAAATAAATTGAACGTAAATATTGAGTGTCTACGTACGTTATCTTTGAAGATAAATATTTCTCTTCTGATCACAGATATGGCATCAAATGTAGTATTACAAGTGCTAGGTGGTACTTTAGCTTGAGGACGAGTCGGCACTACATGAGGCCGTTGGCCGGTTCGCTGTGTTGGTATGCCTGAACTAGGCCTCATCGGTCTTTGAGTAGGGATAGGCCTTCTAGTTGTAGGTGGAATGTATGGAGATAGCGGTACCCATTTCTTCGGATTACGAGCGCCTGAAACAAAATGCAACCAAGCATATAGAATAATGCATAATACAATCAAATAAAAAAAATTAATAAATCTTGAATGTGTCAAAAATTTTAAAAAATTATTAAAAAAGTTACTCTGAAATAGTTTAAAACTGCACCATATTTGAACAAGAGATATAAAGAGAGGGTGGGAACTAATAGTAGGAATTGAAAAAGATGTGTCGCACTTTTAAAGCGAATGGAACTCAATCAGCACTGTTTAGCTTAGATAACCAATTCTAAACTAATAGTTAATAATTTATTTTCCATATAGAATCCTGCATAACCTAAGAATAATTAGACTCATTAGCTGAAACCTAATAAACTTTTATTTAATTTCTTTGTGAATGGGACCATTTAAGCGAGGAACAATAGCCACAGTTACAACAAATGATAATATATGAATTAAAATCCTTGAAAATTATCGGTAAACGTTTACAATCGTGTTCCCTTTGATTCTTTGGCGATTTTTTTTTTTTTTTTTTTTTTTTTGACGCCAAAATGTGACTAACAAGATGGCCGTACACAAAAGTTGTACAAAGCTAGAATTACCAGAAATAAAATTTTATCACCATGATGCATCACCAAATTTTTTGAAACATCAAGGGTTACCCGATTTTACACCGAAAACAAATTATCACGTTTTCATTGAAGAATAATTTAGTATTTATGGGCCATGGCAGTACAGACTTATCATTTGTTTCAAGTGATCTTCGCTTTTAACATGTGAAGCGAAACGTTGGCGTATTGTTATGATTCCACTCTTAAATTCATAATCAAAGTAATAGAAATCGAGAAACGATTGTCGTCGAAAATTTTATACTATTTCAACGATTATAAATAGAATTTAATTGACATCTCTCAGGGCACATATCCGATTCGTCAATAAGTAATTGTATATAACATGGGCACTTCTTTATTTTAAAATGAATCATAATTATATGTTTTGAATTAAATACTATTTATTTTTTCGCTTCGACTAATTGTTTTTTACTGGTTTCTATTACTCTATAATGGAGGTATTAATTATCATAAAAAATATATATTTCTATTGCTGAAGCAATCACATACAATATGATATAATGAGTGTATTCTGAAATTAATACTCGTGTGTTTAATAATATGTGTATTTAAAAAGTATGTTTTTAATTACAGTTTACAAAATTGCATAGTACTTTGAAGTCGCTTAAGATTAAGTTACTGTGAAATCAGTGAATAGTAAGAAACTTTTACAATTAATAAATAAACAGAAAATGGTTTGAGCAAAGCTATTTAAATCTTAAATTTGCTTATTTTCAGTCCTTTATTGACTTCATATTTTATTAAAATTTATGGCCGTATTTGGTTGCCATAATTCAGTGACGATTGACTTTATGTTTTATTTTTTATATAAATAAGTTATTTTATTACATATAAATCTGCCATATATCCTCGTGCTTGTATTTTAACATTATATTCACATGTGATTAATAAAATAATTGGATATTTTGGAGAAGGTAATATATATATATATTCCATATTAAAATCAGAGAAATATTGTTTAAGATAGATTTTATGAAAATGGGACCTAAAAATAATCTTTGTCCTTTATTCTGCTTCGTTGTCCTTTCGCCATTCTCTTTCACATTCTTTTCGTATTTTTTATTCATTTTTGTTGTCCTTTTTATTCTGCTTTAAAAAGAAACTATACACGCAATAAAAATCAATAATTTATTTAATATTGGCAAAATGTTAATATATTCTAATGTAAATAATTAAGATTTCTCATGATGCAATGTATGAATCATTCAAAAAGTAAATTTCAATTAAGTACAATTTTCATTTCAGTTACAAAATATAATTTTCCCAACAAAGAATTGAGTTCTTGTCTAAATTATATGAAGCGTGGTAACATAAGCATTCCTGCATAACATTCTTTATTCAAGATTAAAACGATTTGTAAAAATGTACACATTTTCTAAAGGCATAATATTTAACTTCTTGATAGAGAACTGGCAAATTAAATGACAGTTAAATTTACAAAAGAAAACAGTAATTTAATTCAAATTTAGACTACCCGTTCGGCTTAATCCTAGTATCCGTAACGCGACAGATTTGGTGAAAATAAGATTGGGATTATATGTTCATGCAATGCCCTATTTTGAGATTTCCCATTTTTTTTATGATGAAGCTCTTGCGTATGCTGATGGTTATGAATCCGCTCGCCTTGATCAGTGGCTACATATTTGAAAATTGCGTCAAACGCATTACGAATACCAGGATTTTACCCATCTGTTGTACTCTCAAATTTCAATTTAAGATTTAAAATATATGATTATATTTTGCAATTAAGTTTATGCTTTAATTATTTTCCCAAACCAGGATAAGTTCTCCTTTCACTGGGGAAAGCTCACATCGGCATCACTGAAAATGAAGCAGCAGACTCAGCAGCGAAGGAAGCTACCAGGAGAGACAAAGTTGACGTCCAGGTCCTACTCGGCAGGCAACAATTCAAGACCCTCACTCAGGAAATGGAGCTCAAAAACTGGCAACTCCACTGGAACAACTCTACAAAGACCAGAAGGCTGTTTTTCCTCTTCCCTAAAGTCAACAGGAAAAGGTTCTATGGAGACTTTCACATTAACCAGATCCTCACACGTCATGGGACTTTTGCACCTATCAACGCATATTCCACAGCAAATCGAACTCCTGACCGCATGACGATGAAATCCAGGATCCAGATCACCTCCTGTTCCACTGCTCCAAGTACCTCGATATCCGGAAGAAGTACTACAGCCAACTTCACACTCAACATGCTGGTTTATCAACTTTAGAACCGCAAATTCCGGATTGGAGTCAAGGAGATCATCCAGTCAGAGCTCCTTCAGTGATTCGACTCATGATTCCTCTGTATATATTACCCATTGTACATATCTATTATTGCAATTCCCTTGTTACATACTCTGTATTTTGTATCCTTCAATAAAGGCCGTCTGGCCCTCTTCCAGATGACGAGTCTCACTCAGATCTAGTTTGGCACCTTGGTCCTTTGGTTGTGTGAGTCACTTTTCGGTCTCTCGCACCTGTGACTTATTTACATATGTACGTGTCCCAGGATTACTATCCGACGAGTTTCTCCTGGCTGAATACCTTCGGGTGGAACAGCATTACATCTTTAGAGTTATCCTTTGGTTATAAAAATTTTCGCTTTTATTCAGTTATATTAATAAATTGCCAATATCAAAAAAAATTTTTGACTAAAATAAATGATTAACATTTTCAGTGAAACAGCAATAGTTACTATTTCGTTAAAATTATATTCACATTCGTACAAGATAATCCTTCTAAAAATATGTGTGTGTAGCTAAATTTAATTTAAGAATACAGTATGAAACAGCTTAGGATCAAAAAACGAATGCCTGCTGCAGCTTACCGTATAACATCTGTATCCCGACCGTGTCATCGTGTGGAAGCTGGAAGTTATCCTGGATGAGTTGGTAGAAGGGATTCATAAGCGCCCCCGCCACAGAGGAATGGGACAGCCCAAGGGAATGTCCAAACTCGTGTGCAGCCACTGCAAACAGTCTCACGCCTGAAAAAAATGGAATTTACTTAAAGTGTTACTAATTTATCACTGTATGAAAATGTGCAATAATATAATAACATAACTGGATTTCAAGTGTAGAACGAATATTATTTAATGGATTGTGATCAAATATATCAAATCTCTGACTAAACATAAGCTTACAGGAATAAAATGTGGTTTTTAGATAATCGCCATAATGGCAAAGAAATAAATTGTAAATTGCTGTCATAAATATTCCATTTGCATGCAACGTGTATTGTTTAGAAAGGTTTACGTTTTTGAGTTTACAAAAAAACATAATAATAATTCAAATATATTTTTTATAAACTAAATAATTATCACTTATTGACAAAACTTATTTGAGGGAATTGCTCCTTTTAACTAACAAAATTATCACTGAGCAATCTTATGCACCAACTAGCTTTAACTTTGTTAGGCATTCAGCTAGTTTACCATTGTTTATCACTCTTTAGTCGATTTTTGCACACAAAAAAAAATACGATTGGAACATATTAGATTTAAAATAAAATTTTGAGTTATCAAAATCATCATATCTACATTAGATTATTTTCGCTTCTCCACAAAAAACATGCTATTTATTTAGGATTATACGTGGAGGTATAATGAAAAAGTTCCCAAAATGTATAACTTCATATAACAATTTTCTATCTGCACAAAAGCTGTTTGTGGTTCTAATTATATATATACAAGGTATATTTTATGGTGTACAATTAATTATCATTAATAGTTGAGTTCACTCATTGAACTTGATAGCTAATGGGAATGATACAAAAAATAGAAATATTTCGATTGTAGTTTTTGAAAACCAATTTCCATGGTTAGCGAAAAAATACTATATGATACTATTCCCGCAGCGTAAATTGAATTTTATAAGTCATATCAAGATTATTATTGGGAATGTCTCATTGTACAAATTTGTTGGAAATGTTCAACGATATTTTTTATTTTCCATTAAATTCCAAAATGAGTTTCCAAATCAGTTTGTTTTGGCCCATTCAGTATCATTTACAATAATTGACATCGCATAAGAACTTTTCAAATCGTAAACTATTTATATGGATTATATATAACACTACTCGTCTATTTTAGTATCATATACATAAGTGGAAAGGTAAATACTATAAAATAAATTATGAAGTTAAATTGCGCTTGACGAAGTTAAAAAGTGGAGGAATTTAATTGTATATGCAACTTTTCTATTCCATGGAGATTGAAACATTTCTTAATGAGACCGGTCATAACTGTCTGACTAGGCTTGGGCACTGCAACAATATGTAAGGTAATCTAATAACCCGAATTTTGATTGGAATAAAGATCATTAGCTAAAATGTTCTTCATTGAAAATGTGAATCCTTCCAGTTGATACTGGCGAGTTATAGAATTGGAACATTTGAATTAAATGGCTAAACTTTTTATTTTTATTACTGCATTGTATTTCTCTCTCTATCGATCACGTCTTTGTCTTTTCCTTTTATGGATAGGTTGTGAATGGTTGCTTACTCTATAAACGGGTACCTATGGCATGTGTGTACTGAGAAAATCGGACTCCACACCAAAATATGGTTCAGTTGGAGAAGTGGAGCAGTGCATCCCCTAATACCAGCCGAGCTACAACAACAATACTGTTTTGTAATTCCGTTTTCCAGTTTTGATGCAATTTTTGTTATTGTAATGAGATTAATTATTGTTCTGTCCTTTTGTAATTCAATTTTTATATTCTTTCATATTCTAATCACACGCATCTAATACATAATATTAAGTGTCGTTGTAAAAAATATTTAAATAAAACTTTACACTTCAAAATTTCAGAGATGTTTTTACTCTTATGATAAATTCTTAACCATGTTTCTTTCACAAAATCGACAACAGAATTCATAATCAATTATTTTCCAAATTTATAACAACAAGAGTGGAAATTCGGGAGATAATTAATTAATTTTATAAGTGTACTTTTAAACGCCTTGCCAAAGAATATTTTAGAAGCTACATTTAAAACATCGAGACTGTCTGCGACCATTTATTATTTCAAGTAAATGTAAGGTAATAAAATAACTTACAAGAGTTTCAATTTTTTCTTTTTAAATTTACAAATGATTATTTCTTATGATAATTTTAAGCTTGTTTTCCATACATATCCGTTAGAAAGTTTTTAACTTGCTAGCAACAGTTGTAATTGGTAAATTGCATTCATTTTGATGACTTAGCTTTAAGCAAATTTAATAATTTTTGTATGGCGCAGTGATCTACTTGGTGTGGGTGTTGCGACCCAATCGAATATCCGACGTGTTCGCTAATAGCGACAGGGGCATGTCAAATATGTTGTGGTCGCAATGTCCTCCATGTGAAATGATATTTCTGTTGCTGGCAGACGAAATTTGGTTTTTCTGCTGGGTACCTGCTTCTAAATTACGAAAGCACACCCATTTTCCGGATACACTCATAAATACGCAAACAGGGGGCTCATAGCTGAAAAGGTGAAATACCTTACTAGCCGATCGTTATGGACTATATATATATATATATATTCGTAAATAGGTAAAGTAAAAAATTCACTGAATCAAATTAATATTGAAGTAAAAGCGAAATATATAATAAAGTATTTGTGTAAGAATCACTTTATTTATTTCACACTATAGAAATTGTGTGAAAAATCATCCAAAATTTTAAACCTGAAAATTTATTATATACTTTTATAATACGAATGCAAATTATTTTAAGCTCATTATTATATATATATATATATATATATCAATACACACCATACTCGGTTGGTTTATTTTTCCTAAAGAAAATAAATAAAACATTATGCTTTGTAAAATCGTACTTTGTTTGATCGCTTCTTTGAAAGAAATTATACCTATGATAGATTTTAATTTATTTTTAAAAAATTTAAAAATTAAGTTTAAAAATATAGTATTAGTTTATTTTCCATATTCTTGAAATTAAATTGATTGCTCTAATATAAACTATCATACACAGAAGAACTTTGAATAATCTTTTCGCAATTTTACATCTGAATACCACTTATAAAATTTTCTAAGCAATTTGTTACCATAATGAAACATCTATTAGTTAAAAAATTGAATTTTAAATGAATAGTTTCAATCCAACAATAATCATGAATCCACCATTTTGGTAAGAATAAAATTGAAGTTCGATAATCTTGTCTGCAGTCAATAGCATAATCTTGTCGCCAATCAATGGCTATAAATTTTTCTCTGGCATTTTGATAACAAGAGTTGTGAAAATCAAAGAGAACCGAAATTTCTTATGCACAAAAAGAGTAATTGTTTTTTTTTTTTTTTTTTTTTGTTACTTCAGCTAGTTATTTAGTTCATCCATCACGCCCGAATAAATCTTTCAGGTGGATAAAAAATACAAAATTCTTAAGAAAGTAAATTTAAAAGGTTGTTTTATAATCTATCAATTCTGAAAGTTATTTTTATTATCTAAACATTTATTTTTGCATAAAAAGATATAATATTTGGACTTGGTGATTTTTTCTGCACTTGGCAAATCTCAAAAGGTATCATTTACATTAAACTCAGATCCCAAAAAAGTAATCATTTGAGTTTCTTAGAATTTTTATATGCTACTTTTACAAGTAGGCATTTATTTTGGTTTCCAACACATTTTTTCAGTGATAAAATAAGACGAAAAAATCTCTTTGCCTGGTATCTGGATTTTCTCCTAAAGAAAACTCGAAATCTTTGCCTCGCACACTGTTCAGTGTCTTGCAACTTGTCGTCAAGATGCCCCCTCTCTTTGGGACAGCTGAGGGGGTCTTTTTATAAACAGCATTTATCTTGTTCTTCTCCTTGTTTTCTTTTTCACTCCGCTTTTATTTTTTTCCCCATTTTCTATTAAAGTTGACGAGAAAAGAAACACGTTTCTTCTCCAGCTTGAAACTCTTTTGAATGAAATAGTCGAAAAGAATTGATCTGAATCATATTTCAGAGAATACTAAGAATTAGAAGCGCTGTTAAAGTTGATTTCTTAGATTAGGCAATCTCACTTATTTCTCTTAAAAAAATAGTTTAAAATGTTTCAATTTTTTTTTTCTGTCAAAAATATGATATCCAGGATATGTACAATTAAATGAAAAATTTGTTAGAAAATTTAAAACAAAAAGGTACTTTAATTAGTAAAAAATAATAATTATAAACGAAATGAAGCTAAGTATTTTTTATAATAAAGAAATTGAAAAAAATTATTATAATACTATTGCAGATTGTTCAAAATAATATTCCAGATTGTTCAAAATAATATTCCAGATTGTTCAAAATAATATTCCAGATTGTTCAAAATAATATTCCAGATTGTTCAAAACAATATTCCAGCCCATTTTTAGCCCCTTACCTAAAAAGCTTACAGTTCAATGCCCCAACACGAAATTTGGATAAATCTTGTAATCCTTGAAAAATAAGAAAGGAGAAACCCCCCGCATCACTAATTTTAATTAGGGTAACATCCGTCTATAATAAGAACTCTATAAGGCACTTCCTTTGGATAACGAGAACTTCTTTGGAATAAAAATCAAAGAAAAACGAAATTGTCGGTTGAAAATACAAGCTTTTACCACAGCGGGTGTCGTAGCTCTTACGGTTAATGTACTTCTTCACACTTGGATTAAATAATCCGAATTACAAACAATAAATTATATCTATTTCCTCTAAGAAATAATACAAGCTAGATTATCCTCATTAGTTATAATCAAAAGGTAGAACTTTGTGAATTCAGAATGAAGAAATATTTTCAGAATGAAGAAAAAAAAATATCCATCAGTCACGTGATGTAAATAAATGATTAAAAAATCCTAATAAGAAATACAAACACACCATTCACTTAAAATCAACTTCAATTAGATAAAAAAAAAGACTAAATATATCCTTGAAAAATTTAAATAAATGTTTGGTTTTGAAATTTTAAACCCAAGATTAAATGGTTCATACAGGTGCTTTAAAATATTTAAAAGTAATATAGATAATTTAAACAGAATAATCTTTAGGATGTTCTTTAAAATAATTTATAATTTCTTTAGAGTAGGGTATTAATATAAGTTATGATAAAATTAAATGTGCAAAATCTTGCCGGGAGGAATAAATGCTTCTATATTAAGTACTCTACTATGAAATTAATCATTTAACCATTAGAACATACTGATTAAATATTCTAAAAATTAAAAATTTTTCTATCATATAAAATGTTTTATTTTTATTTAAAAATAAATTATTTATAAACAAGTTAATCCCATTAATTTTAATTTTACTCATACAGATTTTTGGGGAATTTTCTTTTTTAAATAAATGACCCATTTAACTGGGGATTTTGGAATCCAAGGAGAAATGCTCAGGTCAAAATGTTACAATTACGTGATTTATAACGAAAAAATTTTTTAGCAGAAACAGCTGTTTCGAGATTATTGTTCCATCTTGTAAGAACATCCCTTCTGGGGCCCCAGTAGGTGTAACCCGCTAACTTGACACATTGACATTTCAAGATAATAACAAAATGTCTGACATGAGTTTACTTCAAGAAATTGAGGATCATCTGTAATTCACACGAAGCACAATGCGTGGGATGATGAAACTTTGATGTTCTATTCTTAACCTTAAGCAATACTCCTTAAAAACTATGTGCGTGTTCTATAAAATTTTGCCTTCATTGAAATGGATGGCGTATTTCGCCTATTGTGAATTGCATTTTAAAGATGCTAGTAAAGCAGTTCGTGGATTTCTTGAGAAATGTGCCAGTTTCCTCAGTTGGAATTCTTTCTGATTAAATTGGAACTCTTTCTGATTCTCTTTTGATTAAATTAAATATAATATAAGGATACAAGAATACTTATTTTTTCCCAAAAAATGAGAATTCTCGATCTTTAAATAACGAATGAAAAAATGTATTCTTTTCGAATAATTATAAATATTTTATTTTTAAGATATCTAAAAGCAACATAATCCAATCACGTGATTTAAATGATGTCAAGTGATTACATAATAATTTCAATAATATGTGTGTGATTATTAAATCACTAGAATTCGCTTTGATTCTTCTGTTATTAAAAACCAATAATCATTTTGAGGCCTACATAAAAAAATTACGGAATTATTTTCACTGACTGCTATTATTCTTAGCAATTTCTTTAACGAATGAAAGATAACGTTTTATATAATAAGTGATTATGTCTTCTACATTTTATACAACCTTAGATATATTCTACTATTGTGTATCTCAATTCTTTTCTTTCTACTTAATTACATTCGAAAATTTTCTACAGCTGCAGTGGTGCCTTCTTTCTCACGGGCAAAACCTGAAATTCAGATAATAATCTATAAAATTTAATATTCATTTTATAAAGTATTCTTTGTGTGCGTTTCTATGGTTTCATTTTTATTTCAATTTCCCTTTTATTGTTTTTTTTTTTTTTTTTTTAGCTTGTCATATAAGTGAATAATTTTTATTAATATCATATGTCTTTTAATTGTTGGCATCAATATAAAAAAGAAAGGATGAAAGTAAAACCTTTATATCTTTTTTAAGTAAGAAACAAAAGTGAGTAATTAAAAGATATATAAGGAAATTTCGTTTTAATGAAACACATCATTATTTGCTTTACTGAAAGCTAGGTTTAGTTACCGAAACTGAAATTTATTGAACTTATTATGTGTGTGTGTGTATATATATATATTGCAGACTATATATATATATAATGCCATCATTCTAAAAGTATAATCATCAAGGGATTTTAAAGCATATCTTTAGTTATTAAGTAAATCGTGAAATATGCGAATCATTCACTTTTCTAATGAATTGTGGGTAATATTTAGTCTTTTCATGTAATGACATGGTCTTTAGACGAAAAATGAAAATAAAAATGTGAGACAAACAGCCATAATAGTATTATCATAAATATTAATATAAAATATATATATATATATATATATATATATATATATATATATATATATATATATATATATATATTAGTTTGAAAGAGTAATGAAATAATGTCAGGTTATAGGAAAAATTATTTATTTTTGTTTTACACATCAATGAGACTTAATAATTTAATAATCATTTTTTACATCATTTATTATCTAATTGGAAGCATTTCTTTTTAAAAATAAATTGTTTCTTTTGGCTTATCAACTCGAAATTTGGTTATTTTCAATGTATATGTTTCAATTGTGGTTCCTTTAATATTACATTTTTGGATTCTATGAGATTTTTAACTGCTGTCACAATGGAAATGACACTAGAAAATATTGGCATCAAATAATTTATTTTTCCGACAGGATTTTGGCAGATGAATTTTGCAAGATACAACTTAAAGTGCCATTCACGCGCTTGATGTTAGGTACTTAGAAAGTTCTTTCTTTACAAGTTTGCACTTTATCGTTGTACGTACCTTCGTTTAAATATAATTTTGTTCGTCACAAATGCCTATTCTCGATTTTTTTCTTGAAAATATAAAACAACATCTCCATTGATTGATAAATTAAAAATTATTAACTTTTTTTACAGTATGTTTAAAAAAGAATACTACGATGTCACATTGTTCCTCAGATATAACTAGAAAAGGTAAAGGCTTATAATTCTTAGTTCAGTTGCATTTGACATTTTTTATAAATATTTTATTATGATTTCATCTTTATCTTCCATTTACATTCAGTACAGAATGAAACTAATTTTTAACTGTGCAAATTTGAGGGGGAGGGAAATGTAAGAGCTTACGAAAAAGATGAAAATGAAATATTTGAGCTAATGGCAAGATTAAAAGACCGTATTTAATGTTTGAAAATAATCGAAAATGTATGCTTCTTAAATATAAAAAATAAAAAAAGATATTATTATAAAGATAAATTTTGGGCTTGCGACCAATTCACACAGAGGTTAAAATATAGATTATATATATATACATCCGAAGATTTAAAAAAAGACAGCTCTCTGTTAATTTTCTTACTTTCCTTACATAATATTTTACTTCCTGTGATTATTTGAAATAAATATAAACTATAAAAGATAACAAGAAAAAGGCGAGAATCACATACTTAATAACGATCACATTCAATTCTTAAAAAAAAATTATATATATTTTATTGGATACGATTTTTATATTTACTATATATTTTACCCAATAATCGATTTGTCAAGGCTTAACTTCGAAAAAATTGACGTTACAAACTAAAATCATTCATCCCATTCAAAAGATGAAAAAATATCAGAAACCCACTTCAATAAAAATTATGGTATGAAACACAGAACTAGAACATCGATCTAGTTCAGTTATCGTCTCCTTGATATATTATTTTTAACGTGACAATGTTGGCATTTGATACTTTACAATCGTTACAGCACGGTATCTATTACACGATTTCAATTCATTACATAAATTAAACATATTTTAATTTTGAATTAATATGTGTATTTCCGATTTTAATCAGTTTACACATGCATACATAGCGGTGCAGATGAGTCACGGATAGTACCTTAAGGCTAGCGGGTTTGAAATACTCGCTCATTACTAACGACTGGTAATTTTGAACCACAGTCAGGTGACAAGATCACACCTGAGCTGGCACCCTCCTCTTCCCATCCACGCCACACAAGTAATAGTGTGGCAACGGTTGACTGGCTACTTAGGTCGTCGTTCTCCTTATCGGAGGACAATGAGTTCGAATCCTGGCTTAACCGAAGATCCGTCGTGTTCACTAACGGCGGCTGGAACACATTAAAACTGGGCGTGGTCCTCCAAGTGAAATGATACCTATAGGGGTGGCAGGCCAAGCAAGTATTGGAGGTCTGCTCGATCCCTGCTTCAAAATCACGAAGATTCCACCCGGCTGCTTCTATCTAACTGGTAAAGCCAAACTCAGGGCTATGTATATGGATGCATGCTAGTGCAACAACAACACAGTAATAGTTATAAATAATAAAGTATCTTAAAATTTTAATTAAATACAATTTAACATTATAATTATTATGTAATCAACAAATCTGCGGTAGTAAAGACATAAATCTTTTTCTAAGACATGTTGCTAGGGGCTATTTATACTCGTGAGGCCTAGAATTTATCAGTTATTGAAGGGGCTCAGATGTCGACCTCAGCATTTCCTCGTGGCTCAAAAATACAACACAAATGATAATGCTCAACAGTTTGGATTCCCTTTATATAAATAATAAATTTATAAGAAAAAAGTTAACACTTTCTCAAAATAATTTTATAACTAGCAATTTCCAAAAAAATTTTACCGCTGCATTGAAAACTGTTCCTAAATATTTTACGTTCAATATAATAGTAAATGTGTAGCTAAGTTAATGGAGAATAATAAATTCATCGAAATGATTGTACGTTGAAAGGAAAATCAGTTAAGACAGTCTTTTGAAAAAACCCTTTTGTAAAAAATACAAACACAAGCACTTGAACAGCTCTTAAATACATCTCACAAAAAGAAAGCAGTTCTCCTGGGTTCAAGGGTGTGATTTCAGAAGTGGCTTTTGGCGTAAACTTGGCAATTAGCCGGTTCACTTTCAACGGGTTTCTCATTGTTGAGCATTTTGTTTTATGAAGCGAATGAGGAAGGGAACTCTTTTTTTTAAACCCTTTCTTTTTTATATATAAAAACACTTTCTCGTAAATAGGTGATTACTTAATGTTACAGTTTTCACTTAAGTATATAAAAATATTCCTTTAATATTTTATAATTGTGCTTTTTTGGTAGGGTGCCATACAAATTTTCTTAATATTTGACATTTTTATATGAGAACTTGATAATTGTTAAAGCTTGTTTTGTAGGAGTCATATCCATAAATTATTGAAGGAAATTCTAACCACAAAACTGAATGGTAACTTGTCAAAATGTGTTTAAATTTTGGTTTGTTCTCTGTTCTATAATAAACTTTTGTCCCAACTCATTTGTTGAATACCTAATCTTTGAAACTGATTCTGGGCCACAGTAAATATCTATTGGAAAAATAAGAGTTATCCCACAAATTGTTGAATAAAATACTGACTATAAAACTAAATAAAAACTTATCAGTTGTTTTTTTTTAATTTTGATTAGTTGCTCCTTCATTTCCTTCTGTTCACATTAATTAGTTAAGAACCTGAACCTCAAAATACATTTTGAGCTACAAAAAACATCAGTGGTAGAAATATGAATCACACCTACAAACTGTTGAATAAAACACCATCAGGAAACCAATTCACCGGAGAGAGAAAAAAAAATTTGAAATTAAAAATTAGAGTATTACAGAAGATACATACAACATTTTGAGTGGAATTAAAATAAACTAATTTGATACTGGGTGTGAATAGTATAATTCCAATATTCTTCGTCGGTCTACATAGACGTAAATATGCTGAAAGACTGTACAAAAAGGAGATTATTAAGTAAGCATATGTACATAAATATCGACAAGGATAGTCACTCGTCAGTAACAGCTCTACGAACTAAGCTCCATCAAATACCTTTTAATTTAACTCGCAAACAACTTACAAGATGGCATCCAACTTTCTTCATTACACCAGCAAATAGTATGTGATGAAGAATATTCAACATGCTTAGGTCCTCTCAGGTTAATAGCTTCTATTTGGTCCAAAGAAGACTAACCGAGATTAGTTTTTCTAATAACAAAACTTCCGTTGTCCTTGGAAATAAACTGACATTAGTTTGATCTGTCTGTAATCTATGGAAATATTATCGCACTACTTGGAGAAAAAAAGCTCCAAATTCGATAGTAACCTCTGTTAACCAACGAGAAATAAATATATTTCTATTTTCAGCCAATGCATTTGTTGAGAATATGAACAGCGAAGAATGATGGCGCTCATTCATAGCACTTGTTGAGGTTAGTACTTATTTTAGTATCTTATAGGTTTTCCTTTCTTTTGACACTTGACTGTGATCCCTAATCAATGGAAAATTAGCGAAATAGCCAAATGCTATGGAGGTTCCTGAAATCTTTTAAAAACTTTGAATTGTTATGAGGTAATTATTGGATGGCAACGAAATATCGCATTTATACAATACAGAGTGAGAATATTAAGGCTCTTTGCTGTCAAATACTTTCTTCCATAGCGTAAGTATGACTTACTATCAATAAAAGCTCCTTTCGGAAACTCACACTAATGAGATGGATACTGAAACTAAAACGAGGTGGATACTAAAATAAGACTGAAGTAGCTTTCTGCGTTTAAGATATCAACTGTTTTTGATGTTTTTGATAGTCGAAAAATAATGTTTAACTTCGATGTTTCAAAAGAAAATAAAAAAAATAAATAAACTATTGGACGGGAATTAATGAGATCAATTAAGGAAAATAGCTTTAAGCATTTTTCTTCCTAAGAAAAATATTTCATCGTGAAATAATAAATAAAATGTCTCTCACCGTTTCTTTATTTACAAGTTATTGTGTGTGTGAGTGACAAATAACAAATGAATCTATAATACGTTGAATAATGTTAATTATTTAATCAAAAAAGTAAACAAACTGTCATTTACATTTCATTCAATAATGATAGTACTTTTAAAAAGAAAAATGTATGAAAAAAAAACGTTACTAGCCAACTTCTCCCACCCCCAAAAAAAGGCGTTATCCTATCTAACATTCATGTAAGTAATACTAATCATTCAACTCATTCGTGTATTGCTATTTTCTACAGTAAACTAAGAAGTATATATATATATACTTCATTCAAAAAAAAAATCATTGTATTTTTAAATTTTAATTTGTGTGAGTATATATATATATATACTCACACAAATTAAAATTTAAAAATACAATGATTTTTTTTTTTAAATTTTCAATAAATTTTACATTGAAATAAATTTTAAACTAACTGTAAAATAAGTAGAGAACTTTATAAATAGATAATATATGCAGTTATTATTAAAAATTCTTCTAATAAAAAATTTCTGCATTTTTTTCTTGTTATAGAATTTATGATTAGCATGAAATTCTTGCATTTAAAATGTTGCATTTCAAATTCCTGCTTTGAACCAAATGATTTTTCCAAGTTGAAGTTTTGCATCAAACGTCACCCAAACATCATAAACGTGACGATATGATGCGAGAGACGACGTGGAAGAGCGACTATCTTACCGTCAACGCCAGCAGATGGCTGACGATCAACCCACGGCTCTTCTGCATCGAAGTGGGCATCTCCCCCGATGCCCTCACCAGGAAAGAATGCGTGTGCCAGAACTACCCCTCGACCATCGAAAGCGTATCCATCTCCATGCTGCCCTCTCTCGAACGAAACCACGATGTCCGCGTCCAAGCTCTTCACTTCCCGGAAGTTGAGCTGCGACACGTCACTCCAAATCTTGAACGCCTTCATCACTTCCGCTCTCACCAGGTCGCTGGACAGACTCTGGGGCCAGTACTTGATGCTGCAAAAGATGAGAAATCAGTTTCCTTCTTCAATATCTAGTATACATAAAGTAACGTAGCTATGGAAACACCTTTGCATCTAGCCACGTAACAGTAAACCTCTGTGTACCACTCTATACTATTGTGGTATGGGAATTACAAACAAAAGAAAAGCTACATTAAGAAAGAAACATTTTCAAATAACATATATTATAAATAGAAGCATTCTAGTTTATGACTGAAAATTTAAAATTTATTGTTCAATTTGAATTACAGATAGAAGGAAGATTACAGGAAGAAAGAAATATTTTTAAATAATATATTGTATTATAAATTGAAGCATTCTGGTTTGTGATTGATAATTTAGAATTCATTGTATTGTGTACAAAAATAACATTCTATACTATTGTGATATGAGAATTACAGACAGAAAGAAGATTACAAAAAGAAGGAAATATTTTTAAATAACATATATTATAAATAAAAGCATTCAATTTGAATTATAAATGTGTTTTTGTCAATATGATATAATCTTCATAATTATCTTTTATAAAATAATTTTGTTTCTAAATAATGAATTTATTACATGTTATCAAAACTGAAGCGTAATTGATGCACGAGTAGAAGTCTTACGTAATTTAGAAAACCTCCTAAGTATCTTTTTCAGAATAAAAATTCAAAAAGAAAAAAAAATTCAAAATATTCAACCAACTACGCTTTATTAGACGTCATACGGTGCCAATTAGTCAGATAAAATTTTATAAAAATGTCAAAAGACAACATCGAATTTCTTTAATCGGATTGGTATTTTGAAATACTAATTAGTAGCATAAATGTTAAAAATCGAGAAAATGAATAAAATTGGATCAAATAAATGCATAAAAAATGAACACAGGTTCGTCTTTGTACATGTTTAGTCACTTTTATTTCTCTCTTGAAAGCAGTTCTTTGTTAGTTCTTGTTCTATTGCCATATCAGATTAACATGGATTCAAAGAAGGCACAGTGATGTGTTATTGATAGGCTTCAAGCCCGTTTAAGGATCGCTTTTGATGAACAAATCTCTGAAAATCGCTGGCCGGAAAATTACGTAAATGATTTTAAGATTGTTTACATCAGTGGCATCAAACTTTAAAATACAAAATTACGTTACAAAAAAAAAAAAAAAAGTTGATTATTTTTTAAATAAAATTATATATCCTATAAATCCTTGAATAGAAAGTTAAGTTTCTGTGATTATAAAATTAGCCTCACTTCGATTTTAGTAATATTTCATGTAAAATTGTGATTATTTAAATGTAAAAAAACGTCCATTGATCTTCCAAGCTCGAATTTTGAAATCAGAAGTAATCGTATTATAGCATTATTTTTATTTATTTTATCATATTCAGTTAAAAAACATAAATATTATTGTTTTTTGACGACTCAGGACTGTAATGTCTGATTTTTGATCGATTGATTATATATACGAAATTTATTTTTATGAAAAAAGAGATGTCAATAACTTGTGGAATTTGAAAACAAATGGTAGCAACTGTGCTTTCGATATATCGTTGCCTTGTTCTGTTGTGTTTTATTTCATTGTTAATAAATATGTTTACATTGAAATGTGCAATTATAATAAACAGAACGATACTTTTTACTGTAACTACTTAAAAATATAATAATGTAATTGCTTAAAATCAATTATGTCGTTGAGATTAAGCCATAACACTTAAATAAGAATTTTTGTTATACCATTAAAGTAAGCTTTTCAGATTTCTGAAATGTTCAAAAGGACGCTGAAATATTTCCCCTCGCTTGCATCGAGAGATTAAGGGTATTCACTCTTAGTGGGATTTTACAGTGCTTAAAAGAAATTATTCTTAATGCTATGAATAAAGGGTTAATGATTAAGAGCCTACACCAAGGCTTTTAATAATTGATATAATATTATTTCTTATATGCTAATATTTATAAGTTACTTAAGTATAAAAAAACACATTTTGCATGAAGATTATATAAAAACTGGACAATATTTACATGGATTTTTCGCAGGCAATTACTATTTTTAGAAGAAAGATTCCGATTTAATTCTTGTAAAACTCTTCTCAAGATAATCCAATGTTAATTTCACATGTCTTGCCAAATCGTTAACCATAAAATTTCTCGTCAAAGTCATGTCATCAGTGCATGTATTTGCGATATATACGATTGATATGTTAAGACGATACGATGATATTATTTATTAGCAAAAAATCATTCTTATATAGTTTTATCTTTTCTATACAAAAATAATTGACAAAATAATTCTCTTGAATTAATTGATTTTGGACCGTTTTAATCATCTATAAAATAAAATTTAATTTTTACCGGAACGTGAAGTAAACCGGCAGGGACTCCTATATTTTACCTGAAAACCGGGACTGCCCCTATCAAATCAGAATGTGTGTGAGGCAAGCATACATTAAAAGGATCTCGCACCAATATTCAACTGAGACCTGTTTCCATACTTTTTCAGCATTTATAGATCATTCCATTTCTTGGGATCATAAATAAAACAATTTTCTTAATTTGATTTTCGAGAAGAAAATTGGAAATCAAATTAAGAAAATTAGTAAGTAAATGTATTCTCTTCCAATAAACTATAGGTTGAAAATATGTATTCAATTATTGAGAAGTCTTCAAGCAATGTCTTCATAATAAAACATGTAGTCGAAAAACAAACGATTTCGCATTTACCCACCATGAGGAAAATGTATATTCTCAAAACTTTTAGATAAAGCATATCTCTTTAAAATTCAGGCATGCAATTAAATTCGAAGAGAGTTGAAGGTAAGCAGCACTCTTTATTTAAAATGAGTAACATCTTCAATCCCTCGTATAAAATCGATGCATCCATTTCATATTGCACCTGCCATCTCTTTATTTAATTTTTCTATTGAAATATTAAGTAACAAAGTTTGATTTATGTAAATTACGAAAACAAATCCAAAAAAATTCCGGGTAATATTTTTTAAGACGTTATTGAATGAAACCAAAAACAACAAGAAGTACCCAGATAAACAGTGTTTCAAACGATTCAGTTATACGATGTTTTCTATAATAATGTTTTGTCTTATTTGAGTTCTATTAGACTATTATTAATTTACCACAAATATATATTACCTGTAAGTTACACAAAATGCAGAGATCATGTCATAAAAAAATGGTAATGGACCGTAAGAATTTACCAGAGATAACCAAAAAATTGAAAAGAAAATGAAATCCCAGTATATGATTATTTGACAAGTTTCACAAATATTTTGGATTTACCACAAAATATGACGTTGGTAAACTTGACGGTTAGTTGGTTAGTCTCTTGTCCATGGGGAGAACTATAAATGATCACGAGTCTGCAGAACACAGATGGTAAAGTTTGATGGAATACGAAAAGCAACTCCTTTCTCATTGTTCATGCAAGGTTGTTTTTTGCTTACTTCGATTTATTTTTAATATTGAGAAGGATTTGGCAGTTGAAGCATGTCTCAATATCCTTAGGTTTGCAAATTTTATCAACTGTGCTGAGGTTTAATTAGCTTTTCCAGAGATATCATGAAAACATAAAAACTTCTCACATGGAACTATACGTAACAACATTATTTGGTGAAACACAAAATAAGAATTAATATTATAATCCCGTCTCTATAAAAAATTTTATATTTATATTATAGTATAAAAAAATTCTCACATGTAGTCAAATGTTCAATAATACTGAAAATTTTTCCATATTTATTTTAATTTTTCTGAGAGTAATTTTATTAATTAATGCGTTGTGTAACTGAAGCGTCAAGTCTTATAAATAATATAGAACCCAGTACATTTTTTATGAGTCAATTACAAAGAGAATTTATATACGCCAAAGCTACTATATCACATTACTTAAATTCATTTTTATTGGATATAAATTAATTAAATTATAAATTCATTAAATAAATAGATGCTACACATATACAACAATCTAAAAGAGAGCAAAAATAACAATTTCAGTTGATTTAGTCGTTTTTTTTTGTAGAATTTATAATATTAGTGTAAATAATTTAGATATAAATTTTTATATGTACTTGTGGGATGCTTGATCGGAATATTTCATTAAAATAGCCATGGAGCTTCTTTTTTCTGCAATTAACATATTTTCCTAATTAGCAATACGTAGAATATTATAAAACATAGCGACCGATTGTTACTGACTCTAACAATATTTTATTTATTTTTTTATATGAATGTTAATATCAAATCCATTTGACACTTGTTTCACCATTCTGCCTCAAAGGTGGATACTATAACTATCTTTCAAAATCCTACAATAATACAGTGTAACAAATCCTAACTTAAAAAGTTTATACTTTGGAACAGATGTAGAAACTATCTTGTTGATTTGCTCCCATCAACAATTAAATCCACTTAGAAGCTAGGAACAATTGAAAGTGTTAATTTACGATTTGAGCTTATTAAAAAAATGAGAGACTTTCCTTTTTTCCTCAACAGTGAAGGTCGTAAAAAAACGACTAACCAGAAAAAAAGATCGTCTGTGTCTCGTTAAAAACAGACGACGATTCTGTCTTTGAGTCACAGCTGCTGGCCTTGCGACACGCAGCGGATGGCTTTATGACTCAACACAACGATAGAGCAAAAAGACCGTTGAACTCTCAACACGAGAGTAAATGAAAAATAGAACACTGGAAATTATGAATGAAACTACGAGTAGCTTGAAAAATGACCAACCACAGCGTAGGCGAAGTAGAAAGGAAAAGTAGTAATGCTACATAGTATAAGAAATGAATTCAACTCCGTAAATTATGTAACGTTGTTTTAATAACTTATAAATTGTCACAAAATTACTTAATTCTGCGATAATAATTTTGCCATCATGAACGGTATTAATAAGGTACAGTTTTTGTATAAGAAATTGCTATCGATGATAACTTTATGCAGACATTTATCTCTTAATTCGTATAAACAACGAAGGTTTACGAAAAAAAACCTCAAATAATGCAATAATCGTTGATTCGGATAATAACATTAAACTAAGATAATTTTTTGAAAATATTTAACACATAATCTATTTGTTGATACTTAATACAAATTGTAGCCTAGCTAATTCATCAATTATATATATTTTTATTTATATCATTGTGTGTCAAATAAAATTATTTAAAGAAATCTATTTTTTCCATTTCCACTAAAAAAAAAAAATAAATAATTTTTTTATATAAATAATTTATTGGAAAACTAAATAAGAATCATTTTATAAATTTTTATTTTAAATGAGATTTAGAAATTAATTTAATTACTAATTTATAAATCAAAGAATTGAAAATATTATTTTTACAGCTATTTAATTATTTTAAAAACAGATTCAATCGAAATCGCTTGCTTAGAACTTCTTTCCCTGCAAAGATAAAAATAAAAAAGTTATAGACTTGCTCACTTCCCACATCGCCTACACCAAACGATTCTGATAAGATCATGAATGCAAGCATACAAAACACAGGACTGATATGGTTTTGTAATCCAATAGAGATGCGTAAAAGAGAATCACATAATATGAAAAAATTCATAAAATATTCCAGTCAATTCCTTTTACGCCTCTGCTGGCGCTATCTTCTAAATAAAGTGTTAATTTTTGTTAAAGCTACTGTTTACATTCACGTATGAGTTCATGCCGTATGAGACTGGAATAACTAAGTGATAACTTTAGTGTTTTATTCAAGTGGGTGAAAAAATTTCAACGTTTAAAAAATGTAGAGCAACGTAGAATAATTTTTTTGTATGTCAAAAATTAAATTAATTAGATTTATTTTTAATAGAATTCTGCGAAAATTTAAACGTTAACGTCAAATAGTAGGCTATTTATTTTTTATATAAGCATGTTATTGATTAATTTCATGAATGAAAATTAACATACAATCATTTAGGTAATAATAACTAAAATTATTTTTGGTTGATAAAAATTGCAGTAATTTTCAAAATTTTTGTACTTTGTAAAATTTATAATATAGAAATAGAAGGAATTGAATAGAGTTATCTTCATGAAGTCAAACATCGATTCTTAGTTTCTAAAAATTCTGCGATAACTATTTCATGAATTTTTATATTGATCTACTTTTTTATCAAATTAATATTTTGTGTGTATGTCGCTTACATACATTATTTATTTATATAATTTTTTTCTTAAACGTATAAACTAAATCTGTAGCACGACAGCCCATATATAGGCCAAAGCCTTATATATATATATATATATATATATAATATATATATATATATATATATAATTTTATGACAGTTTAAAAATAAATGTATTGATTTAGCTTTTATCGTTACCAATTTAGAATTAAATTTATTAAATTAAATAAGAACCATTAACATATTTTATTTTCATACAAAGATTGTTCATATACATCTGAATGTATGCACAAAATTTATAAATAATCTTCATGAACACTTTAAATTCAAATTTTAAAAATTTATTTTTAACATACAATAATATATTATAGTTCAACACAAATATATTTTGGATTTTTTTGCTCAGTTATTAATTTGTGCAGTGTAATATTACATTGTTTAATTATTCCAACAAAGATATAACTTAATTATTGTGATTTTGTTTTAACAATTGTATTATAAATTAATAAAATTTTAAATTATTTAAAAATTTCTTTTAAATTTAAAAATTGAATATAATATTTTTTATAGTTTCATTAATAAAAATTTGAGTTTATTTTGTGGAATCTGTAATATAATATGAGTGATATCAAATGCAAATTGTGCCAAAAAAATATTTCAGAACACTTTATTGTAAAAAAAAAAAAAAATGCATATGAGTTTGGACGCAGCTGTAAAGTTTTGAAGTCTAAATATCAACACGACCAACGAAAACGAGTTCAAATAATGTTATCTAAGAACGAATAATCATAATTATTAAGGACTCAAGCTGACTAAACAAGCGTGAGTCATACTTTCACTGTAACCGATAACGTTTACCAACTGCCAAGTCAGACGAATTTATTTAATGATGGTAGGCTGTAAATTTAAATTAAACGTTTTATCGCTACAAATGTCGTGAGTTCCAGCCTTTACGATGGCTAGTACATTAAGAATAACATCCTTTGTTGAATGCGAAAAGAAGCATTATTATGCAGATGAAAAAGAAAAACAGCCTCGCTACTTTGAAAATAATCTGCGCTTATAAACTTTAGTTAAAGCGTCGCTCGTAAAACAAGCCTTTTAAAGAATTGATGGAATAAAATGTTTGTTCTTTTTGCTTATTTTATAAATGCATGCATGGTTTGATGCTGGTTTCTATTTGGAAGTTACATACTTCGGGCCGAATTTGTTAGCTTCTAACTTATTCGTTGTGGCACATGATTATTCCAGGAAATGTTATCTAATTTTGTTATCCTTTGGACCTGTCGAATTTATCAGTGATAAGAGAACGCATGCTTTCACAATTTTCCTAATATGATGGAAAAAAAATAATAAATTTTCCTAATATGATGGAATTTTCCTAGTATGATGGAAAAAAGAAAATACCAGCTCATGAGTAAATTTCTTTACCTGAGTTCCAAATTACTAGAGATTTAATGAATGTGGATTCTGTTGTCGTAGTTGTTGCTAATCACCTTGTCCAGCCTGATGAGATCTATGAGTTTATTCACCCTCAAAAATTCACTGACTAGCATAGGTAAATCTAGTAGGTTGTCGTTGGACAAACCTGGGCACCTAAGATTAAGTGCCGAAGAAGGTTGCTTTTTGGTTACATTTCGGACAAATCGGATGGCGTGTTATAGATTGTGTTACTCTTTTTTAAAAAAAATTACATATATGGATGCTATCCAGCAATTGGTCAGTTGGCATGGCATGAGGGATAGTACAAATGAAGACATTTTCAGGAAACTAAAACAACATTTAACTTTCTCATTGGATCCACTTCCAGCGGATTCCATTTCACATCAACATTGCTGGAAATGAAATTGTGGACAATCTGGCTAGAGCTGGTTCTGGTAAGGCAATAGCGCCTGCCGCTTCTCATAATTATATAAAGTTATTTTGTAAATATAAGGCAAAGAATAAGGCCACTTGCCTGGTTTCACCAGTGACCCATGATTTCAGACTAAGTAATCTGGCTGCTCGTTGATTCGGGGTGGCAGTAGATGTCATCAAACTGAACCTTACCCTATTCCTTAGTATTCAACAATCATCAATGACATTCGTTGGTGGCAATAAACACTTCAAAATTTGCCCTAAGTGTTCATCCGCATAAGCCACCCGGGGCACATTTTATTTTGTCTGGGGCTCAGCAGGCAGGACCTGGTTCAAGGCCCCCAATTGGTAATGGACTTCTTCAAGGTGAATGGGCTCATGGACCTGGTCTAGCTCTGCTGTTCAAGGAGAGGAGAAGCAGCAAACAACATACCCATAGATCATATGGCAAAAATATTGTTTTTCCTTACAAATACTTGATTAACCGCATTTGTAATTTTGTTCCTGGTAGAAGATATACAGTATCATTAAATCATGTTCTGGGCATTTTGTCTTCTAAACTACACAAGCGGAGGAACATTGGGTAATTCTTCATGCTGAGCGGACTTATACATTGTCATCTCAGTACGAACGTATTATAGTCGGGTATTCAGTACACTATTTCCTGGCTTTGAGGGACATTAATTTCACACTCGATTAATGTGTCCCCTTCAGCTAAAAGTACTACTTAATTCCTTCTCATTTTTAGATTAATCTTACCAATTTCCTAAACATCATTTAATAATCATAAAGGATCCAGAATTTTCCATAATCATTTTTCATTTTTATATATGTTAACATTTTGATAACTGAGTCATCAAATTATCAATTATACGCATAAAATATTATACCATACAACGTGTGTGTGTATATATATATATATGTATATGTATATCGGTATTAATTATCCTATCTGGTGACCTAAATTGTTAATTTGATTAATTCTGGAATGCTCAAACTACCACTTAACTAATAAATGCTCAAGCTCTCAATTCAAATGTTATGGGTTCGATCTACATTACAGACATAAATGTCAAAGTATTCCTAAACCCACTTTTATTCTTTAGGAGCTTTAGGGATAAAATAAAAAATGACAGGAGATCGACACTCCAAACAAAATCTAAGCTAAGCCACTGAAAAATGTTAAATTGTGAAGAAATATAAAAAAAATTAAATCACAACTACACATTTTGGTAAAATTAATTTCCGATAAGTTACATATATTTTATCAGGAATTTAAGAAATGTATAAGGATATTATGATTCTTATTTGACTTTAATTATTAATTAATTTCATAAATTCTTATATGGAATTAATTCTCCAAATATAAATTAGTTAATTAACTAAGCAAACGTTAATTAATTTACTAAAATTAAATAATTTTACAAGGTAATCATATTAAAATATAAATTTACTAATTTTTACTAATTTTTTACTAACGCACATGCAAAATAGCCCATGCTTTTGTATTCTATAGATATCACACCCTGGTTTTTAAAAATCACATTTAAAAAAAGGGAATGACACATTAATTAGTACCGGTGTAATATAGCTTTAAATTTGTAGAACTTTATAAGTGGATATAAATCTTCTCTCTCTCTCTCTCTCACCAAACATTATATACTCAAGAACAGTACATAAGTTTTACTCACAATCCATACAATCTGTCATTGATTAAAACTAACTAATCTTTAATTTGCCAATTTTTTTCTAATTTGTAATTTAAAAAGTATTAGTTCGAATAGAATTTTCAGCAGAGGGACGTGTAGGCTTGTTTGATTTGGATGTTCGTTTTCATTATCAAAAGGTATTGAGTTCGAATCTAGATCCAATCAAAGATCCATCGTGTTCGCTAAAGGCAGCTGGGGCACCTTAAACATGTCGTGGTCGCAATATCTTCCATGCAAAATGCTCTGTGGTTGCTACGCCACGTCTAGGGGTCTGCTTGGTCCCTATTTCTAAACTACAAAGCTCCATTTCGGGGTTACGATGGCGCACCCACCCGGGTGCCCCACGATATAAAGTGTCATTATTTCCATTCCTTGTAATATTGAAAGGTAAAATTCTTTTGTAGTCGGTTATTATACAATAACAACAAACTTTTCAGTAAGATTTATAAATTATTTCATTCAATAAATATTACTATGAGAACTAAATATTTATAAATGCATTAGAAAATTCGGGTAAAGAAAAGATACTATCGACCAGCACACACTGATTTACGAAAATGTGTTATTTGACAGTGTCAGTATTTTTAATGAACCCGCGTATCGCTTGAAAGTTATTGTGGCTTCTCTGAATCCTTTGGAATGTTTCTAAAATATTTAAATCTATTCAAATAACCAACAGTGCAGATGAACTAAATTGTACAGGCTTCACTGATTTGAAACACAACGAAAAGCTCATTATTAAAGCAGAATGTTTCCGCCGCCTTCTTCTGACGACAGAAACACATCCATTTATTCTCCAGTCACGAAAATTGGTCGTATAAGAAAGTCGAAACCTGTGCTAACCTCCTCAGCATTGCACTCGGCACCTGAGGAGATGCGTTAAAAGCTATGGAAAAAATTAATAAGGATAGACTATCAAACGATGGTCTTTGTCTGTGTAAAGAAAGACCTCTCGAAGCAATAGCTTCAGAGCTCAAGGGATATTCTACCTAGAATGTGGATCACATTCATATATCACAGAAAAGAGAGCCGAAAAACTTTCACGCACTCACTTAAATTGAAAGACCACGAAGAAAACATAAAAATGATAGCAGTATCTTGAGCTTATCATGGCAGTTTAAAGTGGCAGGAGACGGGTTCCATACCAAGCACTGTTAAACAAAGCACTTTTTTCTTCTCCATGCGTATCTGTCGGGATGGGGAGAGTTTTCCGGTTTTTGTTGAGACTGAATACAGCTCAATAAAATTCCCGTCAGGAAGACACTTTACGCAGTTGGTCATGAATCCTTTGTAACAGGTTTACAACTAACTCTAGGATGTTGCTGCAGCAGCATGCTTGGAGTCTTCGGATTTTGAAGCAGGAACCAAGTAAAGGACCCCCAATACTTGGTCTACCACCTCCAGAGGTAACACTTTACTAGGAGGACATTGCGACCACCACCTATATAACGTGCCCAGCTGCCTTTATGATGGATCTTCGTTTACGCCGGGATTCGAACTTATTACCTCCTACCGTGGAGGCCTGGTTGGTTACCGATGCCCTAACCAACCGAGTCACCGCGGCCCGGCCACTAGGGTGTTCAATACGCGGTACTAATCACCAAAAAGGCCAAGCAATTGTAATAAAATAGAAAAATACATGCTTTATTAAGCATAATATCTTTCAGAGTACTTCTTAAAATATAATGACAAAAATAAAAAAAGACTTCCCTTTATTCATAAGTGGCAATCTCCATATTAAAGTAAACACATACCTCCATGTGAGATCTTTCTTTGACCACTGCTGGCCTTGAGCGGCGTATCGCCGGACCCTCTCTCCCGGACTCAAATCCGGCATTCCGCATCTCTTTCTCCTCAGAAGAGCAAGGGTAGCGTCGTCAACAACTCCGGTGGCTGGAATGCCCCCGAACCTCTGCATCTTACGTATGGCATCGCGCAGTTTGTCCTCCGTCCGCAGGTTGTCCGCTCCTATTGGTGATTCTGTCAAATAGCCGTACTGGCTGAGGTAGGACCTCACCGGCTCCCAGTGCCGCACCAGATCGGAGCTCTCTTTCTGCAAGGGAAAGAATTGGCCTATTAGTATTCTTCTTTCAAGTGGTCAGACGCCAAACTGAGAAACATTCACTACTTGTCCTTTCTCACATTTTAGCACTATATTAATATAGTGCTAAAAATTTATAATTAATACATAAAAGTATTAATTATAAAATATACTTCTTATTACGCTATCAATTTTTCTCTTAAATATATTTATAATCTCCTCTACCATAATCGAACCATTCAATTTTCAGTTACATTTTAAAATTAGGGTATTGAAAATTTAAATTACAATCTATTACGAAAATATAAAAAAATATATGACAGCTTATTAGATTTTTGTCTGAATAAAAAATCACGCGAATCAAAGAACTTTATGAATATCACCAATTAAAATTTTCTGTAAGGAATATTACACTTTATACATTTGTGAAATATCTAATAAATATTGGTATGTTGTGATGGCTATTGTTTTCTATCCCCCTTCAATTATAATAATCTCTTCAGCAATGATTTTTTATACTAACATAAAATGCTTGATAGTATATAAAATATTACTATAAAATTATATAATTTTTAATAAAGAAAATCCGATAATACGCATAATAATGCACAATAAATGTTTCCTAATAATAAATATTCGTAAAATACGTACTACATAAAATGTTGATATTTTTTAAGCCATTTCAAAATAATCCAATTTTGTATCTCACAGATTGTTGTTTCTAACAATAGAAAATTATAGACGATTTACAAAGTTCTTAGAAACCTTTTACTAAAATCACTTTCAAGCAGCAAATACTTGCATGTGCAAACAAGATCAGTGTTTAGGTTTCATCCTGCAGTAAAACAAAGCATTTTTTTTAATTATCATGATGGCGCCTGTAAAAATTAAATCTTAAGTAAGGAAACTTGCCTATATTGAATAATACTTGGTTCTTTTGGATTGCTTATAACTTTTTGCAATTAACACACATTAACTGAATAATGTGTTCTGAGTAGTAAAATAGCATGCAAAGAAATAATATTTTATCTGGATGGAAACATTGTTTTTGATTTTAGTAGCTAGAATAGCTGGAATATATTCTTTTCACTAGAGTACCAGAAATTAATCTTTAACCAGAATAGCAGGAATTGATCCTTATAACTAGAACAGCAGAAAATTAATTCACATAACTATAATATCAGGGGAATTAATTCGTATAATTAGAATAGCATAAATAATTTATTTTCACTAGAATAAGCAGGAATTAATTATTTTCACTAGAATAGCAGAAATTAATTATTTTAACTAGAATAGCGGGAATTAATTGAAACCAGAATAGCAGAAATTAAATCATGTAACTAGAACATCAGGAATTAATTCTTGTAACTAGAACAGCAGAAATTAGTTCATGTAACTAGAATATCAGGAACTTATTCCTGTTACTGAATAGCAGAAATTAATTCGATTAATTAGAATAGCATGAATTTATTTTTCTGTAACTAGAATATCAGGAATCAATTCGTGTCATTAGAATAGTAAAACGTACTGTTTCACTATCAAAACATGGCCATTTTACAAATAAAATGACCTGTCTAGCCATTAAAACACATAATTAATATATGATATATTCCAGTAGGCAAAATGACATCCAAATAGATAAGTAATAAATGAACATATTATTTTGTTATTAAAAAAATTAAAACATGTCATTCTACCAACATAAAGAAAAGCATGTAATTTTATTTTTTACTTGCCTTCCAACATTTTTTTAACAAGTTCTCATATCGAGAAAGAGCAAAATAGATATTTACGCTTTTAAAATTTATAGGCTGATTACAGTTAAATAATGCCAAAATAGTGTTAGTGGGGAATATCCCACTTTAATTCTGTAGAAGTAATCTTGCAGGCAGTTATTCAGACTTATGAGCCACCGATGTCGTTAGGTACCTTATTGGACATGACAGTTTCCAAGACCACGGAATTGGTGTAGTTGATTACTCACACTATATTTTGCGTGACACTGATCAGCCTATGATTTTATAACATTTAAACATCTGTAATGCACTTACTTTAGTGTAGATTGTGCTCTGCTATGTGATGCGTTCATTATGTTTTGAAACATAATAAACACATGTTGTGTTGAAGAACTTAGAAGGCGTGCAAGTTGGCAAATAATGAAAGGTATGATGAATTTACTTCTTGGTAGCAAAATGGGAATACGCATCATCTTAAAAACATAACTCGGTGACTATTTTGTGTTGACAAAATGAGGTATTTCACCATTAAAATGCATAATGTGCTCCAGAAAACAGAATCCTGAGTTAAGAAGGTAAGTGATGAATATGTACATTACCTTGAATTTGAAGAATAACAGGACTTATCATTCTACTAACACAAAACATTTGTTTTGCTCTATCAGATAGAATAACAGACAAAGAGACTGTTTCAATAACTGTTTCAGTTGTCTCTCATTGTCCTTTATTTGTAAGCGGGGCTAATTAGATCAAGATTTACGGTCTGAAGTGGATTACTAACCACAAGTAATCCACAACTCACAAACTGTTGAACCGAAATTCAGAGCATTAAACATTCGATTCTAAGCTCATCGAGGCAAGCAGTAGAAACACGATGCATTTGTTTTATGGTAGTAGAATACCAGAGCATATCATCCAACTTATATGTTAATATAATTATTCAAGAAATTTATGAATCTTGGTAATTTCTTTAAATTTTGTGAAATTATTTTTGTTTCAAAATATGCTGTTGGAGTAAATTTAATCATTATTACATTTCGTAAACCACGTGATTTTTAATTAGAATTTAATATTTTATTCACAGAAGTGAAAGACATTAATAGAAATTCTTATTAATAACGACGGGTTTTTTATAAATATAACAACCAAATTTTATAAAACAAAAAATGTCAAACGCTTAATAACTTACCTTCTTATTAAAATATTCATAAAATAAATATAAGTGTTATTTTTAAACATCTTTTATTATTTTATGACAGAATTCTATTTGCTTATCGAAGAACATGCAATTTTGGGGTGATATTCGATCCCTGTCGAATATTTGGTGAAACATTCATCACCAAGTCATGGACTTCCACGTCTTCACGCAGCGGGAGACCGTGAGAAATTTCGAATACTTCAGATCTAAGATAACAAAGGCCTTTATTCCACAAACTTACCCAACAGTAGCACAAAAAATTAGAAAAAAAAAAAAAAGCTTTTTAAGAAATGGGGGAGGTTACAATGCTTTTCTTGTGTCACCCACGCGTCTCGAATAGATAGTTTCCGATTTCATTTTAACATGCATCGGTCGAAACGAAATTATTTTTGTCTGCCAAAGTTTCTTGGATTCGTCATAAAAAATGGCAACATAGTTTCATCGGAAAGCAATTCATACAATAGGTTTTGTGAGTGACAGTATGACCCACCCCGAAATTGGGGATTTTGGATGACGTCAAGTGTCACTTCCCGTTCGTGGGCCCCGCTTTTTATTTTGTTAACCCTTCCAAAAACCTGACAAAGATTTAGTTAGTCATTGTGGTAAATGGTTAAAAATGACTAACAAATCCATTTCACAAAAAAAAAAAATGCAACTATCACCTTTGACACCACAAAGAAAAGAAGTCTTTTTACATTTGACTTTCCCTGAAAATTTTTCTTTACAAAAATGTTTTCTGAAAATCCTTTGCAAAAGTGATTTCTTAAGACTTGTGATGGAATTTAGCTTATGAAAATGAATTTTGTTATTGATCAAATATATTTTTCCGAGATTTTTTTAATAGAAAAAACTCCAAGTAGATTTTTCAAACATATAAATTTAATATGTGTTAGTCCCTTAGGTTTTGTTTCACGCAAAATATACCAAAATATTTTTCTCATTTTATCAAATATGATGTAATGAGAAATGATTTTATGAAATATGATTTTAATTATAAGAGAAAATATGCAATTTAATCGCAAGGGAACTGAATAATTTCAATGATAGATTTTTTCGATTTTAGATGAATAAATAAACTGTTTGTAAATTAAATGTACCTATAGAATGTTCTAAAGCTAATAAAAATCTTAACAAATTTGTAAAATGTCTTTTGTAAGACGTATAAGCTCTCCCCAAAGATATTATCTTATTTAATACAAACTCACATTCGAGATCTTTAAATGTAGACCAGTTATTATTAATCAACATTTATGGAAAACAATGCATATAAATATTAATTAAAATTATGACCCATATAGATTAATTAACCATTCTTAATCTTATAGATTATATGAATTAATCATCCTTAAATAATTAATCGAGATGAGTCCCATTTAATGACATGTTATTTTTTTGTGAAATGCAGTGTTTGTCCTTTTTCGATATGGAGAATATTTCTGATTACTAATAATTCCCTTCACTATATTGGATTATATAGCCATTGTCATTATACACTTATGATTTCAGCTATTGATCCAGTTTTACATTTTGAATGGATTTTCAACTTAAACTGCGGCAGTTTATTTCCAATGAACACTTAATTTACTGTCTGTATCTCGTTTAATGTACTTACGTTTTCATACATTAAGTTATTAAAGAGTTGAGTATTCAGAAGTTGGGTCACATTTCAAGACGTGATGATTTAACCGATTTACCCCAAATAGATGTCATTCTGTGATATAGGTGGAAAAAGAGTCAAAAGAAAACTATCCAACAGTGAGCCCAAGACTGTAAATGATGAATCGGCGAAAGTTAACGGTAAACTAACAATATATAAGATTGTTGAGGCAGCCAGAGACTATAGCTTGGTCTACTAGTGACAAAAAAGAAGACGTTTATTTAACCATTCTACCTCGACTGTCACTCATAACTGAAAAAAATAGCGCTAGTATAGGATAATTTACGCGAAATCCTCTTCCATTTGTAACCTCACATCGATCTAGCCAAATCATTCGTTGAAAAAGTTCAGATATTCTACAAACCAATTTCGAATGATATGGTACAATAACACAGCACTTTGTCATTTTGAGTTATTCCATCTCCATCTAAGCTCAATCTATTATGGTAAGTGCGTACATTATTCTAATCATAACAGCCAATCATTGATTCAGTATGATCAGAGGCTCCAATCCATACCTGGTAAAACTATCATACGTGAATACAGAGAGATCCCTTGCTGGAACAGTTCCTATCAATAACATGTGACCATGGCCTCATGCGGTCCAGCCCACACGAGCTGCCTGGAATTGTAATACATCTGTCGAAACTGAGTTTTCTCCAAACACCTGCGAAACAACGAGTTGGATCAAGTATTGCAGTCAATGATGCATTGATAATAACTACACCATGCATTGATAATAACTACACCATGCATTGATAATAACTACACCATATCCATTTGTTTTTTCTATCCTATCTCATCAACGCTTTGTTACGCAGGTAGCCTCTTAGAATCAGCTTGCGTAATATATATTTAAACTGTCACTGCTACTTGAATATGCACTGCTTGACTGCTAACATACATAGAAGTGCACACAAGCTCCGGACTATACCTTAAGGGTTAATGGGTTTGAAATATTCGCCCATCACCAAAAGCCTTATAATTTTGAACCACGGTCAGGTGACGAGGTAGCATCTGAGCTGGCACCCGTCTCTCCACATCCACACCAGCGGAAGGACTTCGGACATCACATACTAACTTGGACACGTCCCCAACTCATGGAGCTCCAGCAACCCAGAGAGGAATAATGTGGTCCTCTTCCCAATCACAGCCAGTAGCAAATGATGCTTCACTTTGCTGAACTTAACTGGAAGCTACTAAGCCCCTGGAGCTCTAAGCTGTTAACACTAATATCACGAGTTCTGGTCATTATGCTATTGAAGCATTGTTTTTGCTTAGAGATAATGGCTAAACATATAATCTTGGTTCTGTAGATTAAGAAGTGTTCAATTTCTTAACTATTTTTAAATAGCATTTCACGATGAAGTTCTGTGTTTTCTAGTTGCGCACTCACTCACAAAATATTTCGCAAAAATCAATTAAATAAAAAATAAAAATGAGGATATAATGTATTGCCTAAAACAATTCTTACTCTATTCGTTTTCATCTGTGAATATTTTCATATTCTTTTTACCACATTTTTTTATATAATTAAAATATGAGAGTTCTAATAAAGAAAGCATTACAAATATACTTTAATATTAATAATTTATTAAACTCTATGATAAAGACTAATCGAATTTAGAAATTAAAAAATCTATTTATAATATACGAATTTCTTTTCTTTATATTTAGTCTTTCTAAAATCCCATGAAGTCCACTGAATACGCTGTCCTTATTCTTGAAATTTACATATAATTCCTATTTGTAAGTTGCCTTAATTCTTTTGACAAAATAAAATTTAATTTTAAAAACTTTATTTTGATTTTAAGAGGATTTCAAGACTTAATATGAATGTCATAATGTGTTTATAAAGATTTAATTATAGAGAAGTTAATAAAAAACCTGTTTCATACGACAATAATGGTTTCCCGTGGAGTCATTTACGTAAGATAAAAATTCTCAATGTAATTATGCATACAAGATGAAAATAAGACAAAAAAATAACTTCAATAATTCCACAAAACAGAATTTTAATTTATTAAAATCTTCTCTTTCAAATATCTTGTTCAATTAATTTTAATTAACTAAAATTTCTTGTTCAATTAACGTTAGACAACACCCGAAAACACACAAATTCACTTTTTAAATCATGACTGTAACTATTTCGGTAAGTATTGCATCACAGAAGTTATGTCAAATGTTACTAAAAGAAATTAAAAATGCTGTTACGACATACGTATCAGTAGTCAAAAGTCTTTCCTCTTAAATAAAAAATTCCTATTGCGATTTACTGAAGCACACAGCCCTGTAATCTGACATTGATGTGTTACCGGAGAACCGGAAATGGTCCAGTCCGTTATGTTATGATGTTTTGTCACGTGATGTGCTGTTAGCCCCAGAGTGAGTCAGTCGGCATTTATCGTTACTTCACTAATTGCCTCTCTTCAGCGCAAAATTATCTGCACACGATACGGCTAAGCGCTCATGTTGGTTCCCTCATCATATATATTGCGAGTTTCTGTATTTCTTGCAGTACATCATTAAGATATATTGCTTCAACACTGAACATGTTTTTAATCTCTAACTGTTACAAGTGCAGAGAATAACAATATATATATATTAAAAAAATTTGGGTAAGATCCTCGAAAACAAAACAGCGCACAGTATATAAGCATTGATATGATACTCATTCAATATATTGCAATTGCATTGTTTAAAAGGCTAAATATTAGATTTCTGATGTGGAAGATAACGGGGGATGGAATCTAGAAACATTTATATTATCAACACTTGACATACTTTTATTACTCGTTCAGGGTATGTGTATGTAGGTGAAGTTAAAAAAAAATTTAGCTATATATAAGTTATGGATTAACGAACATAATCCGTTAAAAGACTATGTTTTCTATCCTAATTGTTCATTAACAGATCATTGATTTTTTAAGTGAAATCGATTCATTCGTTCTGGAGACCCTAAAAATTTAATTAAATAAATATGTATAATTTCTTAATAATTTATGAAAAAAATAATACATATGTATAGTCTTGCATATTAATCGGTCTTTTTTTTATTTTTTGCTTATGGGGCATTAAAAAACAACATGTCCAATGTCGATTGCTTTTTTAAGACTTTCTTGAAGTGATAAATAGCATTGTCGTAAATATCCCAGACCTTACCTGATATCTGCTCTCGCTTCTGCAACGAATGAACAAGGGGAGAGGGTACTCAAATTGAAATCAGTTTAGTTTTGAATGAAATCAAAACCGAAACTGTGATGGTTTACTTTGGCTATAAATATTCTATTGCAAAAAAATTCCAATATAGAACTTAGAAGTTTCATTGGCAAGCAACAGAATTCAAGAGAGATGAAAAACGATTTTTGGTCCTTTGGGTTTGGCAACACGATACATCATGCACTGAGAGCCGATAAGTGTTCTTTAGAATTCGTTATCCGAACACAAAAATCTTCAGTGAAAGTATTCGTAGCCCGATTTGTTCGCAGTAAAAACTGTTCGTTATTCGATCACCACTGTATATAGAAGTTGCTTTACACAGATCATTATCATTTTACTTCAAAGTTGATAAGTGGATGGTTATATCACGTGTTATGTGAGAATCTACCCTGAAAGCTTCTATGCTATGTCTTTCTTCAACTGCGACAAGAACAAATTGGTAATGAATGATTGTCATTCAATCTCTCAAATAACAACTTAAAGAGTTCCAGTTTCACTTTGAGCCAAGCGGCATGTAAGTATATTTCGGAATTTTCTTTAAAAACTACAGTTCCTAACTTATTATTCCTGGTGAGTGCCAAAAGCGATTGTAGAACAACATATCAAACCAATTTTTTATCTTAGGATCTAAACTATTTTTTTAGTACTATATATATAGTAGTATATATATATATATATATATATATATATATATATATATATATATATATATATATATATATATATATATATATATATATACTACTGCCCATTAAAATTGCTACACCAAGAAGGCGACTTGCTACAGACGTGAAATTTATACGAAAGGAAGAAGGTGCTGTAATAAGCAAATGATTATCTTTTCAGCGCATTCAGACAAAGCAGGCACAAGTAGCGACACTTACATTGTATTTAAATGAGGAAATTGTTCAGCCGGTTCCTCATGCATAAATTGCATTTGAACGTTGTTGCCTGGTGAAAAGTTGTTGTGATGCCTCGTGTAAGAAGGAGAAATGCGTACCAGCACGTTTCTGACTTTGATAAAGGTCGAATTGTAGCGTACCGGGATTGCGGTTTATCTTATCGCAGTATTGCTGCTCGCGTCGGTCGAGATCCAATGACTGTTAGCAGAATATGGAATCGATGGGTCCATGACGGTAATACGGAACGCCATGCGGGATCTCAACGGCCACCTATCACTAGCAGCTGAGAAGACAGGCATATTATCCGCATGGCCGTAATGGATCGTACAACCACGTCACGAGCCGTGAGTCAAGAAACGGGGTTGTTTGGAAGACAACAAGTGTCTGCACGAACAGTTCGACGACGTTTGTAGCAGCATGGACTCTCAGCTCAGAGACCATGGCTGCGGCTTCCCTTGACGCTGCGTCATAGACAAGAGCGCCTTCAATGGTGTAATCAACGACGAACCTGGGCGCTCGAATAGCGATACGTCATCTTTTCAGATGAATCCAGATTCTGTGTACAGCATCATGATGGTCGCATCCGTGTTTGGTGGCATCGTGGTGTACGCACACTGGCAGCGTGCATTCGTCATCGTCATACTGGCCCATCTCCTGACGTGATGGTATGGGGTGCCATTGGATACACGTCTCGGTCACCTCTTGTTCGCATTCACGGTGCTTTGAACAGTGCACGTTACATTTTTGGTGTGTTACGACCCGTGGCTCTACCCTTTATTCGAGCCCAGCGAAACCCTACGTATCAGCAGGATAATGCCCGACCGCATGTTGCCGGTATTGTACGGAGCTTCCTTGATACGGAACATGTTCGTCTGTTGCCCTGGTCAGCACGTTCTCCAGATCTTTCACCAATAGAAAACGTCTGGTCAATGGTTGCCGAGCTACTGGCTTGTCACCAAACGCCAGTCACTATAGTTGATGAACTGTGGCATCGTGTTGAAGCTGCATGGACATCTGTACATGTACATGCAATCTAATCTTTGTTTGACTCAATGCCCAGGCGTATAACTGTTGTTATTACTGCCAGAGGTGGTTGTTCTGGGTACTGATTTCTCAGGATCTATCCAGCCAAATTTTTTGAAAATTTAATCACTTGTTATTTCTAGTATAACATATTTGTCCAATAAATATCATTTTGTTATCTGCATTTCTTCCTGGTGTAGCAATTTTAATGGCCAGTAGTGTATATATATATACATGCATTGCAAACTATTCTACTGCAGTTGCAAATAAATAATAATAATTTAATTCCTCTAAAAACTAGGATGTGTGACCTAAAAACAACATAAAATTTTGGCTACAATAGGTTATTGAGAATATTTTCGGTTTGTTTGAAACACACGAATACAAGTCATTATTATCTGTAACAAAAAGTTCTTTGTGTGTTAAACTTTCTATAATTATCTACAATTCTGCTGTGTCAATTGTAGTTTGTAGTATCATTTAATAATTTGTATTGAATGTTTTGAATATATATTTAAGAATATTTTTCAATCTAATCATATATTTCATTCATTGCATTTTATTTGTAATCTAAAAGGCTGCATTGATTTTAATTTCATCCATGAAATATTTTAGTATGATAGAATTTGTGTGTACATCATAATAATATGGAAAACCCATTATCTGGAATTGCTTAGTACCTGAAAAAAATTTCAGTTTAATCCCAACTATATGAACAAGAATCAAAAAGAAATCCATTACCAGCACTACTTAATATTTCTCTTAAGCTTTAAGCAACCTGGTGCATAACTGAATAAGGGCAAAAACATATTAAACTAAGAGTATTTCCTCTAATAAAACAGAGAGGAATTGGATAAGTGCTGTTGTGTGGTTAAGCATCTAAAAATTAGATCGTAGTTCCAGAAAAGTGTGGCAACCACTTTTCTAAAGTGAGCTGAGGCTTGTAAAAAAATGAGGGAGAATAACCTATAGGCCTCGTTCCCCAACCCATTTGTATCTTTCGCATCCTCTCTTCGCCTCTCGCACTCATTTTGAGAGCAGCAGGATAACATGGCTTTCAGAGGGTAATCAGTACCCCCGCTAATGTAAACACACGTGTCGACAGCATTAAGCAGGAAAAACAGTGGGCAAGGAGGAAAAAAATAGCCTTTTCTAATTGCATCTGAGGGGAAAATAATGCAGGGTGGATCTTGGCGAGTTTTGGGGGCAAAAGGCTATCAGGGAGGCAACGGTTGAATGCTGTGAAACAAATTGTTACAGATAACGATAAAAAAAAGAAAAAAAAAACATTGCTTTTGATCAGATAAATGTTCCTTTACACCTTCCACGAAAGTTGTCTGAGAGACAACTTAAAAATGTGCGTTTCTGAGTTATTATTATCATGATAAGAAATGTGTGAGAATCATTCGTCAAACAACAGAATTGTATTAAATGAATTTCAAATTCCATCTTTCAAAAATACAGTTGCTGAGTTGCGAGGAGATATTAGTGCTCTGGTTTTCAGTACAATAATTCGAACCATTAGCTTGATGGTGTTTTCAGGCCAACCTTGATTGTGACACATATTTTCGGAAAAAGTGGGTTCGTGTTGAGGAACAATTTTTGAGTTGTGTAACTTTTATTTTTTATGACCTATTTCAATATAGTCCCTATTTTTATGGCCTACAATTCAAGAGTTCATAGGTTCAGTTCCCATATTGGTGTGGACGTATGCTTGAACAAAAAAAGCTCAAAATACATTTTGAACTCAATCTTCTAATTAAATTAATAATCCTACATAAAAAAAAACGATAGTAAAATAACAAAATAAAATATATTTTTGACACTTTCTGTATAGAACAGTAATGTTTAATTTAATTTCGCTCAGAACAGTACTGAAAAACAGTGTCAGAACAGAACCGCGTTTTTCAGAACAGTGCTTTTTGACCTGTGTCATCCCTAGAGTCGTGTCACTTAATATATGGCAAATAATCCTGTGATTTAGATGGAAAGAAAAATCGTGAGGAATAAAGAAATGCACATTTGGGAAAGAGGCAAATTACTGCTTCTAGATAAGAAGAGTAATTAGTACTATAGTGTTCGTGGGTTCGAATCTAACCTCTTACACGAATGTTTGTAAATGTATTTAATCTATATATATCTGTAAGGTCCGATCTGATTAGCCAAAGTGAAAAAAAAAATAATCATAGATTGATAAACTACTGATTATATTTGACATAATATATTACATAAATATTTTCAGAGTAACTTATAACTGCAATTAAAGCAAAAAGAATAGTAATTGTTTTACCTAGTTCCATTTAAACAGCTTTTTAATAGTAGAAAAGAATAACATTTTTTGCGATTGCGATTTTTTTCCTTCAATGAAATGTATCGGTATTATTTTATTTCGAATGTATCCAGAGAATAAATGCGGAAATGGAAGAAATAGTTTGGAAACATCAAGAACAACGTTCAAAGCCTTTGATTATATTCCTTTTCTGTAGCGTTGTGTGTGTAATATTAATATAAATAATCTTTAAACATAAATTAAAGTCCCACAGAGATATTCAGGACATTGAATTATTTTTGTGGAAGCTCCTATTTGTGTAGGAGCAGCGGTGACCCAACTGGTTAGGGCGTCGTTATCATTATCAAAAGGTTTTTTTCCCCTAATGGCAGATTGTAGATAATTACAACTGCAACATAGTCTATTTATCTATTGTTCCCTGATACCCAAGGAACCGGCCAGAAACAGCGACCTCTTAGCCGCCGAGGCGTTGCCCCGGATGCACCACAGGGGGTGGGCCACCATCGCATCCTCACACATGCCATAGAGACCCGTTTATTGGGTAGGCATCATTCATACTTCATTCACACACACAAGGAAAAGACAGGATAGAGAGAGAGAGAGAAAGTACATCCATGCCTGAACCGGGATTCAAACCCAGGACTTTCCTATCCGTAGTCAGGCACGCTACTAGACAAGTTGGCCGGCTCATTATCAAAAGCTAGTCAGACCGAATCCCAGCTTAACCAAAGATGTGTGATGTTCGCAATGTCCTCCAAGAGAAGTGATACCTCTGGGAGCAGTAGGCCAAGTATTTGGGGTATTCTGCTTGGTTCCTGCTTCAAAATCACGAGTATTCCTCCTGGTTGCTTCTATCTAATTGGTTGAGCTCAACCCAGGACTAAGTGCAGGGAAGCATGATGGTGTAACAACAACTATTTTCGCCTCTTCTTAGATTTCACTGTTTTTTTCTATTTTCCCAAACTGGCAAATTTTTTTCTCTCTCATGTGGGTTACTTTAGTATATTATTAAGAATAGTTCTACTGATAAATATGCATTGGACACATGCGTAAATGTTCTGCATATTTATAAAAAACACAGAAATCACGAAAATGTTTTGAAAAAATTTATTGTTACAAAGGAAAGAGATTAAAGATCTGTGGAGATTGATCAAAAAGATTTAAAATTTGTACTTTTAATAAAATACCAAATTTAATGCTTTACTAGATAATAACAGAGTGATTCAATTAGAAATTTTAATAATAAATTTATATATATATATACTGCAACGCAACGAAAATTCCCTTGAAAATATAAAATGAATTAACAAAATATTATTACCTAATAATAAATTAATTGAGAAAATGTTTGAATAATCCAATATATTAATTTTTGAAGAGTTCACATAAAATGTTATTTTAAAAATACTCTTTAATTTAACTTAAGACAACAAATTACTAACATGGTAATCACGATAAAAATAAATATAGTGAATATACTATGAAAATGTAATGAATATACTAGTTTTTATAAATTTTATTTTTTCAGATTGCTTTTACCATTCTCAAATAAATCCAACGATATAACAGTATTACATTTTTCCTATTTTTCCTAAAGTAAAAATAACAATTTTTTCACCCCAACGGTAGACAGTTGGGTTACGAACCCTATCCCACAACAAAGTCAGAAACTGCATGGCTACTCATTTGTCGTTATCCCGCGGGCACCTGTGAACCAAATCACGGAGGCGAGTAGAGTTGCCCGTGCCATCCCACCACAAACCCTTTTGTAGAGTGGGCCACATTCATGCAACATCACACAGAAGAAAGGACAGAGAAACATAGAGAGAACAGAAAAAGAAAGAAACATCCATGCCCGAACCGAGATTCGAACCCGAGACCCACAGCTCAGGAGACGGGAACGCTGATCACTCAGCCATCGGTGGGCAAAATAACAAGTATTAAAATAAGAATAAAAAGCAATATTTTTGATCGATAAAAAAAATTATTTTTGACCGCAAAAGTATGCTCATATTACAAATTTTGATTATGTTTTGTTTTGCAATATTACCAGTGAATAAAGTGGTTTTTTTCTGTTAATGGAAAAAACAAAATAAAAACGACATAATTAACTCGTTTTGCTATTCTCAAAGCTCCCAATTCAAGTGAAATTTTTTAAGTGAGTATTTGTATTTACATATAACTGTGTGATATTATTTAATATATAACAATTTTGAGTTAGTTATTTTATAAATAACCAATGGATTATTTTTTTCAAAACCTAACATTAAAAACAAAATCAATCTTAATCGAGTCTATAAATTATATTATTTTGTTATGATTAATCCCAACGTCCAATAACTGAATAACTAATGGGAATTCGTTTTACCACTGACACTTATAGTTGACATAGTCCCCATCTAAAGGATTATCTGAGCACTAAATGTCATTTATAATTTTCTAGGAACGCTCGTATGCCGTGGGTTAATATAAGAAGAGTGAATATTCCGGCGCCGTCGGTATCGTCATCGATCCACTGTTACTATAGTAACCAGGAGGACGCCATGAGCTCAGACAATCGTTGCTTGAAGTCGTAAAAAGGGTCGATTGGAGTAAGGGGAAAAAAATTCAGAGCCAAAAAAAACTTCAATTTTGGTCTAGTTATTCAGCTAAAGATGATTTTCAGTTTCTATAATATTTATAATTTATACTCACATTTTTCTTAATAATTGACATTTGTCAATTACACCAAAAAATTTATTAGTAAATTATTTTACGAATAGTCAATTATTTAAGATCCTAAGATATCAGTAGTCAATTTATTTTACATAAATTCTTAGGTTATATAAGCATTGATTTCTTTAAATTTATGAGAAAGAATTGCATACGAACTCTTATAATCTATCAGTCAAAATGGTTTTGAATTTAATATTGTTTTTTGCATTTTTAACAGAATACTTAAAGACTGAAAGTTTTCAATGATGGCAGTTTACGAAGAAGACGCTAAATATAACCTCGGTCCAAGGGAAGCCCTTGAAATTTTAAGAAGAATCTGTAGGAAAACTTGATAATAAATTAACGAATAATAAACTTTCTCATTCATTCGCCATGTTTGAAATCCAAAATATTTCAATTTTTAATGAAGCATTTTAATTTAAAGAAACGGAATTTGTTTTTAAAATAATTTTCTAAATAATTTAAAAATTGTAAATTTATCACATGATTTTTAATAAAATTATATCATTAATACAATTAATTTTATTATTATTATAAAATTATTTATATTTTTAATAAAATTTACATAGTTAATAAAATTTTATTTATGATTTTATATTTAAAATTATAAAATACATTTATAATTATAAATATTTTTTAGCCCTGAATTGAGCTCTATCAGTTAGATAGAAGCAGCCGAGTAGTCTTCGGGATTTCGAAGCAGGGACCCAGCAGAAGACCCCCAGTGCTTGTCCTGCCACCCCCAGATGCAACCGAGCTCAATTCAAACGTGCTCTAGCTGGCTTTAGTGAATGTGACGTTTTCACGAACATGTCGTTTCCAGGATCGTTTAGTAATACCATAATATCTTCATTTTAACGACACATTTATTTTACATTAATAAACATAACATTAATTATAGACACAAACATAAATTTAGGTGGTTCTTTTTACATTACTCGAAACACATGTATTTTCCATTGCGTGAAAGCGGTACCTCCGCTACTACACGTATTCACACACAACCACACCGTTCCTTTTGCTCAGACGAGACTCCGACTATACCTCTTGTGTCTCTTACATCGGCACATAATGAAATCGGAAGTTCTCGTCTGTTAAGTGCTTGATTTTCACAGTGAACATGACGGATCTCTTGTTAAGCTTGGGGATTTGAACTCACTACCTTCCAATAGTGAGAACGACGTCCTAACCAACTAGTCCAACACGGTCCCTTAGTGCGTTTGTGTAGTATAGGGTGTATTAAAATATTTGTGATGTGTAAAAAATGTCTATATAGTATAATGTGTATCTAAATTGTGCTTTAAATGAGTTTTTGCGTTATTTATTTCCTTATTTCTGTAATTTTGTCAATTACACATGAAATAGGGTTATGCACGATGCCGGGTCATTCAATTCCGTTGATAATCGTGTGTATACAGTATAATGGAATAGCGATAAAATGATAAACCAAATTAACTATTTTCACCACATTTTTCACCCACAATTCGTAGACAGATAGTAATTTTAACCGTTTTATGTGCAATTGTTAGTATTAATTATGCTTTTTAGTATTTATGTTGCCTACATTATATTATAATAAAAAACTATGAGGAAAATCATTTTCCTGAAAGAGGTCTACCACAGTTAATTTAGATATGAACTTTTCCTAAGTAAAAGTAGTAATTCAGAATACCGAATTGAATTTATAGGTAGATATCTTATATTATACTTTATATATATTACATTTACAGGTGATGGTGATTTCTTATATTATGATGATTCCAGAGCCCATAATATCGCTAAATGTTTTGCCACATGATATCTATTACGGGATTCCTTTTTATAGAGTTTGAGTTATCATGAAGTAATTCACAGAATTAAGGAAACGCATTATACTTCATTACGGGCCACTGACAATGAGATCTGCAAAATGTATATAAAAATTGATTGTATTTGAGATACTCCAAAAAGTTCATATATATGGAAAAAAAGTTTTTAAATTTCCAAGTACTAACTATATTCCGTGGGGGAAAAATATTTAAGAATCTGGCAATTATTTATTTTAAAACGATACGTTTGATTTCTCGGAGTTATAGCTTTGATTCGATATGCTTATAATAAATACATTGATTTGGTGCAACGACGTTAATGATGCAATTAACTTGAAAGGTACTAATTCGATTTTCATGATATGGTGATAGTAATTTTAAAAATATAAAGGATTCTATTCTGTGATACGAATGATTCGATTCACATGCAATGGCTAATAATTATTATTTTAATTATGATTCTGTTTGCTCAGTTAATTTGCAAAAGAACTGATAATTGTAAGGATAGCGATTTCATGGAACACAATTTATGTTTCGATTAACTTACAATTATGTTAGTAATTCTATTCAACTATACCAATGATTCGATTAATTCGATGCAGTATTTATGATTGTGACTATCCAGAGATATCAAAGTTTCGATAAACGACCCAACGAAACGACGTTAGTGATTCGATTTTACAATGTTATTAATTAAAATTAATAACTAGAGTACTAGAGTATCTATGTAAAAATGTTTATGATACAATTAATTTGCAACGCTATTAATGATTTCAGAGTTACTAATGATTCTATGAAACGGAACTAATGCTTAAATTAATTTATATTGATACTAATGATCTTATAAATGATAATAAAAAGATCGATTAGTTTTTCATGTTAATAATTGAGACTAATAATTAAAATAATGATTCTGTACAATGATAGTAATGATTCAATTAATTTGCCATAACACTGATGGTTGATACTAACTAATGATGATTGCAATGATGACAATGATTGTATATAGCGATGCTATAATAATTCTAATAATGCATTTCGTTGTATTGAGGCTACAAATGAACTCAACACAAGATATTTACATGCAATATGAATAAAAAAATTTTAATTTCGATTGAGGAAAATTGACTGTTAATTTATCTATAGTTTCCATAACTTTTTCTAACCCGCCCATATCTGGGTTTTACCATGATGGATAATCGAATATGACGACGCAAATAATACTTCATATAATCTACAAATTAAATTAAATGTGAAAAGTCAAATCGTATTTTCGTACAACAAATGAATATATATATGTCATGCGTAGCAAACACAGTTATTTTGATAATTACAAATAAGTCAAAATAGCGCAAGGTTAACTGGATAATTTAGTTTGAGCAAAAATATATATATATATATATAATTCATATATTATTTCCTGAATTATTAAAGGAAGCATCCTCATAATTCAATCGCTTCGAGAGCGATTAGTCGTTGAAATATCCATAAAATTTATTTAAATTCATATCATGGAACTAATTATACATATATTTAACACATAATTATCTTTAAATTATACGTTAAATATATATGTAATTCTTAGCCAAATCTCTTTTAGCCATCTATAGAAGTAACTATTTCCATTATCGAATGATATTTTTATGGGAGTATTTGTATTTCAATGCTATTTTGTCAGGGTGCGGTTTCGGAGCGAAAATAATTCTTTTCCTCATCGTTGGCGCCTTTTTTTAATGGCACGTTTTCTCCTCGCAGCCATTAACGGGGAAACAGTTGTCATTCTTTTTGATGTATGTCTCGGTGTAATTTGTTTGTTTCCACCTTGGGCAACAAGGACGAGATAACAATAGCTTCAAATGAGTCTGTTATTAATGAAAGGAAACTAATATTAAGAAAGTTAATTTCAATTCCACGTTGTTTTTAACTTTGTCCTTACAGTTATTATTGGATATATATTACAAAACATGTGACAGGTCATATAAAAATCACCGCATATACAGTGAATAAAAAGAGCCATTAAAAATGCGAAAAATCAACATAATAAACCATTTATTATCAATTAATTAGTATAAGTAGACAAAACAAATTACAATCTATATGATTACTTCCAAATAAATCAAATTATTATTTAGAGATGCTTTTTTTTATCAAATAATTTTCATTTTGATGTATATTTTTAAGGGAAAGAGCGCATTTTAAATGTTTATTTTATTCTATATTTCTTTATTTTTTTAATTATATATAATATTTTATTTGTTTTAATCTATATTTATAATTTATAATCTTATAAACAAATTTTTATATTTTGTAAATATTAACAAAATTTATATTTAGTGGGATACTTTAAGGCTACCTTACCGATAACACGGGATCAGATAGCAGAACATTTTGATCAAAGTACAAAAAAAAAAAAGTACTTATTGGTTCACATATTTAAATACTGAAAAATTCGCAGATTTAATATAAAAAAAATTACACCTATTTTAAATATTTTGACCAATAGAAGATAACAATTGAAATTATATAAAAATCTGATTCATTTAATTAATTTTATTCTATTTTGCAGGATTTTTTATGACATAACAAGCTTTTAATGTGGATTACAGGATTAAGATAAAACTAAAAATCTATACTTCGCGGGTTATAATCCTTAAAGTTATTGTCAGTATGAAATTTATGATAAAAATTTTAGATATGATTTTAACGTCACATACTTCAATTCTTAATTTTAATTACAACTCGAGTTAAAGTGATAGGTTAAGGAAGGTGTGTGCCTGAAAGATAATGAGTTCGATACCAGATCCGGTTAAAATATCGTCGTTCAGAGGGGTCCATTGTATATTAAGATCTCAAAAGTCTAATGTTTCGCTGTTCATATGGAGTAGAAGTTTGGAGAAGAAAACAGCACTTCAGGCTGTCAACTTCGTCACAGATTCCTATTTTAAATTTTTAAGTGATTGGTTGGATTTATCGTCTTTGATCAACAGGAATATGCAGAATAATAAAATGAAAATAAAAGAATTACAACGCTTCTTTTTTAAAAAAAAATTAACAAAATGTTAGTTCTTACGACAATGTACTAACCAAAAAAATGCATAGGCCTTGGTATAGCTCAAATTTTCTAATTGAATATACGAGAGAAGATTACTATTTCTGATTTACAAATGAATAAACATTTAAAAGCCTCACAAAAAAAATTACACATAAATTAGGAAAAAAAATCGGTAAAATTTTATAATTGGGCACCCTTTAAATCCTGGGCTTTTTTTTTTTTTTTTTTCTCGCCAAGATGTAACTAACAAGATTGCCGCGACACAAAAGGTATACAACTATAAGGTTAACAGAAATCAAATTTTATCGCCAAATGTATCTCCAATTCTCTGCCAAACCAAGGGGCGCCCGATTCTACACCGAACCTAGAATATTGGATATAAAATAATTATGCTGGTTCATTGTGTCAAATAGAAAAATCGCCTTAATATCAGAAAAAGGGCTCACATTCAACTCTAGCCACTGCTCAACTACGAAAGAAGAAATACATATACTTTAAATGAAGAGTGTGGAGTGAATGCTCGGTAATTTCCCAAGTTTCCAATCATACGACATATGAATATAATCCACTGCTAAATAAAAATCTTTTCTGACAATATATTTAAAAAAAATGTACAGCAAATTTGACCAATATTGCGATCCAATATACCCGAAAAATATTTATATAAAACCAAAAATATTAACTTAAATCCTTAAACGAAAAAACGATTTTTCAAAATGTCTTGGCTTCCTTTTAAGAATTACGAAATTATACATTTTAAATAAGGAATAAAAAATTACCAATTTTCAGTCAGTATTTTTTTTTCATGTGTGTGTGTTTTTTTCTAAAATAAACTCATCACATAAATTCGATCAGAAAATCAAAAAGCTCCATATAATGATACAGATGACGGAAAAAAACACAAAATGAAGAGTCATGTACGAGTCATACTCGTATAATATGTTTGCAGTTTTTGTGATTGTATTGCAACTAGTAATTAACTGTTGATAGAAACTCCTTTGTCTTTAAAAAAAAATAGGAAAGTGTTATGAAACTGGTGATAAATGCAGTAATCATTAAAATAATTACTCTTACTTATATAGTTTTTGATGTACAAGGAAACAAGCGCTAGAAATAAAGAAACCTTTCAAAAATATAATTTTCTTTTTTAAATTAATCTCATTAAATCTATAAACATGGCAATTGTTCGCTCTCAAATTGTGGATACAACTTGAAATGAAAATTTGAGAATCTCTTTTGCCTGTCTTCTTCGCTTGCCTAACAATCAAATTGTGAAAAAAATATACATATATAATTCAAGCACGTCTGATTTGTGTTTATAAAGCTTATTAATAAAATGCATTTATTTTTCTTCATTAAATTTTCTTCACGAGAGTGTTCCTAAATTATAGTTCAAGACTATGACTAGCCAATTTTGGAATGTTCTTTATATGTTAAGATTTCTCATGTTTCCGATTATAATAAGTTTCTCCCGCGAAGGTGTTTTCGGTTTTCGCCATGCGTCATCGATCGGAAACTTATTGGAAAGTGGATGTAAGTTTGTTCAATGTTTAATAGTTTCGTGATTAATACTAAGAATTATAAACGTTCCAGACCTCATTCGATTTTATTACAACACATCTATTGATGAGACTTTAATTCGAGTGTTTTACACAAAGCTGAGGAAATAATAAATAACTTTAAAAGTATTATAACATTATTCTTCCAAAATATTTTTCTTCTGAAACTTGGAATATGTTTTTAACATGAAGTCAAGGCCCAGTAGTTTAAATGTATTACGGAAAATGATAAGCATGTTTCTATTAAAGCATTTTATTTTTGCTCAACAAAACTACTTTATCAGACAGGTATTTGAACTAAGTAAAATTTGGCGACAGTCGTCTTTAATGACATGTCTCGAGTTTTTGAACATATTAGCAGCGATTAGCTTCCTCACCCCCGCTCCCGCAATTATCCATCATCTCTTTCGTTGATGTCGCCATTAATTTACGTTGTTCGATAATACTAATCCGGAAATCAAAGAAAGCTTTCGAACAATTTCTGCATTCAGACACTACGCCCAGATACGAAGGCATTTATATTCTCTTCTCGCACTGTTTTCCAGATCTCACCTCACGTGCATCCGCCGCCGAAGAACCTGCGGTTTTCTTCGGGGAAAGATAAAACAAAAATGGTCCGCCCCCACGAGAATACATTCAGATGACATTCGGCTTTAACCTCTTCATTTTTATCTGGTTATTTATCTGGGTCGCGCGCAGAGCTTCTTCAACTAGAGAATAAAGCTTCTCTCAGAGAAGTTCTAGATTTGGCATTTCCGCAACTGTATCATCTCACGTGATTTTCATTTGGCACGTTTTGGAGAAGGAACTTACCTAAGAACATGAAATGCGATTTCTCACAGCAATTTCAGCAACAGGACACGATATTGTGGAAATGGTTAAAGTGTACATTACGATCACAGCCTCGACAATTGGCGAAAATTTTTTCGCCAAGTGGAGAAGAATTTGATTGATAATGGAATTTGATTAACTACCCATAATGGGCGGTAATTTTGTGCTTGGCGAGCTGTGCCCATAATGTGCTCACTTTTACCTTTGGAAATAATATTGGGCTTAAATTAATCGACCACTCCTTAGCTTCATAAAAGCAATGGAATGAGTCATTTCTTTTATTTCTCACAGTCCAAGTTTTAGGTTAAGTTAGGCGAAGTTACAGGAGCACTTTTCTAGTTGCCCATTTCTACCAACCGAAATTTTTAATCATCTGAACTTATTGAAGTTTTTAACCAAAGTGAAGTGATAAAATAGACATATGAGCTTGCACCATTATTTCATTAACACAAACGCGGAGGAACCCTCCGTCGGAGACAGTCTAATGTCGAAAAGCTGTTGTAAAACTTTATAATAACCATCGTACAATAGGTTTTAGGAAAGACTTTTCATAGATAAAAGGCCGTATTTGCCTGTTTCAGGGGGAAACCTGAAAAACTCCCAAGCACTAACCTCGATAAAGGGTCATGTTTAAGGTGAAAAAAGCAACATCCATCTCTCATTGTCCAACAACAGCTGGGAACAAACTCTGGACCTTTTAATCTGCAGACCACTGTCCTACCACTAAGCAACAGTGAGACCATATGCGGAAAGATTTTGGATCATATTAAATATTTAACATGCATAGGTCCTCTTTACATGAATCAGGAATCGAACCCATTACCTTTTGGACATAAGACCTTCTTCAATATTTAGCATTAGTAAAAGTATAGCATTAAACTAACGCTTTTATTTCAAAGTTCATATTATTAAAAAATTGACAAGTTAAGAATCAATATTACTATTTTTATGACATAAAGATTCAATATAAGCCTCTGAAGATCCGATTTCAAGCGCTCGTTTTCAAGAATCTGACATCACCAGAATGACGTATCACCAATTAAATGAGTCAAATGTCTGAGAGAAAAAGGAAGATGACAAACTAATTTCTGTCTGTTGCCGAGAACTTAAAATAGTGGTTAAATTATTGAAGACCATTGTTATTTCAGAAATCCAATTGAGTTAGTTATAGTTAACTTACTTCTGATATAAACAATTGTCTTAAGGAAAAATTTTCAAAAAATCCTTTATAATCATATAATTGAAAAATTCAAATTAAACAGTTAAATATTGAAATATTTCTCATAAACTCTGTTTATCATGTTTTTTTTTTTTTTTTTTTTTTTCTTTATGAGAAATTGTTTCAGTTTTAGTTTATCGTTCCTATATTTTCTGTTCTTATTGTCTCGAAAACGACACTTAAAAATGTGTCACCAGAATATGCTATCATTAATCATAATTAAACTTAAGAAAAAAGGCTTAATTAATAGAGTAGTAATGGGGCGATGAATAATTGTCTGTGAATTATGTCAAAAGAACCGCAGTCATTATGCAGAAAAATGAAGACTTTTCTAAGTCTGTTCCCAAGAATTTTTTCTTGCAAGGTTAAAAAATGGAAGTCCTTTCATTTTTCTTTACTTCTAGCAAAACTCTTGACTTTGAAATATCTCTGGCAAATTACGATGACATTATAAATACTAGCTCCCTTTTTAATAAACGAGTAGAGATATTAAAAACCTGATGAAATATTTCTTTGAAAGGCACTTTTAACTTTCAGATGAAACTCATGTAACTATTTTTATCGTCATCAACGAATACTTCAAACTGGGCATGTGGCAACTTTCTACCAATTTGCTACATACTTAAAATTCAAGAATTCCCTTTTCAAATCATTTGAAATGATAATTCAAAAGTATTTTGATACGGATATATTTAGATATTTCATTCGAATTAATGATTCTTTTTGTTCTTTGGAATGGCAAGAAAATATAAACTAGAGATAATTACTTTAATTATAAATCATAATTCAGATGTTTTTAATTTTTTTTAAGGAATCCCACTGTAGTATTTATATAAACTTCCGTTACATTGTTCTCAACTCATATACAATAATTTTCTATCTAAGATTTAGACATCGGTTAGTCTGATGCCTAAATCTTAAAGACTTACGTTGACTAACGTTGTTATCTTCTTAATCAATACTTTAAATGAGTTTACTATCATTTGCAATTTGAAATCTAGATGTCGCTCATACCCCTCGCCTATCTCATCAGGACTAACTTCTGAACATCCAGATATGTTTCTGAATTCCCTAAGAGACACGTGTCTCTCTCTCATTCTCATCTTCTCCCTTCTCTTGCCTTTCCTTTTCTGGAGCTTTTTTCATTTTTCTTCTCTTCTTCAGTCTAATTTGTTTTTTTGAAATTCTGGAAGTGATTCGGATAATTGGAGTTCGACTGTACTAGATTTTTTAATTTAGCATAACAAAATTAACTATCATTGAATTTGTAACCATGGTAATTGGTTTCTACACATAACTGATGGACTAAAGGACTTAACCAATGCTCTCCTCGAACCATGGAAACAAGCTGAAAGATCAATGAAGTAATATGCTAAATATTTAAAAGAAACAAATTATGTTATTGTTTCTAATCCCAGATGGTGTAGCTATGCTGAACCACCTCCATAAAACCAAAAATCATTAAAAAGTCTAAAAATAAAATAGGATTCTCCAAAATCTCGTTCACAATAAAATTCGACAGACAAGAATGTATCTCGGGGAGGCCTGACCAGCTTTGCACCAGTGACACTCTAGAAAGACTTTCTGGCCCTGTTGAAAAGAAAGGGACCTCATGTGGCCTCTTAAAAAACGCGAAAGAGCAGCATGCTGTATCCCGGGGATACTGAGCTGTTGATGCCACCAACGAGGTTTTTTCCGAAAGTATCAAAAGTGGGCAAGCGGATCTCTCCAAATAGCATTTAATTCCATGTTTTAAATAGTGGAGATTTCTGAAAACGCTAGAATAGCGTTGCCCTACATGGTGTCAGCAGTAGCAGACTTGGCTAAGCTATCTGTAATTTCTTTGCCTCTCCATCTAATATGGAAAGGAACTCATTAAAAATGTATAGAGTGTTTAGTAAGAAATCGTGTCACAAGCTCTAAAATATTCAAATTTGTCTTATCCTCAATGGTCGTCCAAAGAGACAGGTGCTATATAGAGGCACGACTGTCCGTTCATCCAGAGGTCTCTGAAAACAAGTTCAGAGGTCGTGTCTACATAGTTCAATCCCTCATAGATAACTATAAGTTCCGATCTAAAAACCGAACAATAGTTAGCATTTCTAACTCTTATGTCAATTGTACCATCAGATGACTCAATATGCACACCGCTCCCAGAAATACCACTGTCACCCTTGCTACCATCAGCATAAATTTTTAACGCTGAATGAGGGATGCTATTAATTATTCTCAAGAGCCATCTGCTTAATAAAATCTGGTATATTAGACCCCTTTCTTACTCTGGTCAAAAGCTCTGTATGAAAATGAATAAGCTAATTATAAAGTTCCAAATCAAGCGTTTTAAGTTTTCGTTATAAAATTAAATTTAAAAAAGTCCAATATATAAATCTCATTATCCATACTTTACTTAGAAATAAACCAATAGCATTAAAAAAAGATTCAATTAAAGAAAGTCAGAAAATTTTTCAAGTTTAAGTAACAACAAGGAAAATTCAGATTTAAATTATTTCTTTTATTATTTGAAACAGATTTCTTTTTATTAAAAAATAGAAGTTTTAGCAACAAATTCTTCCACAATATGCATTAAAAATAAACAAAACAAAGGACATTAAAAAGAAATTAATTCCAAAACACATAACGAATATAATTAAAAAATATATGAATAAGTTTTCCTCAATTAAAATCCCGAAATTAGCAAAAGTAAATCAAATTATTAGCATCAAGTATTACCTTTACTTAAATCTAACATTTTAGAGAGAGATTAGCAGTATTATATAGAGGTTAAACTTGTCAAAGCGTGTGAAATAAACACTGCACGCATGTATTTTTTTTTTCTTAATAAATACCCTTCCTAACCTTGAAGGAACCTCTATTTACAGCTGTAAGACTTCATTATTTGTAATAATAGATGTGTTAGAGAAGGTAGACATTATTGTTCGGAAAAATGAAACCAGTTTCACACACCCACACAATTATTGCTTTCTCGACTATTTTCCTGAACAGAGTCATTTTAATTATTTATTTCTGTTACGCAGATGAAATTAATATGTATATATAATTAGCGTAATTAAAGTTTTTACTTCCTCAATCAAATAATTAAATATACATAACGTTTTCTGCTTCCTAACACTTAAAAACAATTTTTAATTTAACACGTAGTAGTTGCTTAATTTGATTATAGTTAATTCTGAATAATTTATGAATCCATTCCAAATATCAAGCGTTGTGTACTGAAATCATAAAATAACTTCATATAATTTTAATCATTGTAAATGCATTTTTATATTTTGGTATTTCACTGCAAATAATGTATACTGAAACGTAATACATTAGTGTATACCGAATATGCCTATTTTTACTGATTAAATCTTTTAACTATAACCGACTATTTCTTTAATTTTTTTTTGAGTTCGTGCTAATTAAAGAGGTTGACACCTGGCATGCCGCAATCATCTTTGGGATACAATAACATGGATAGAGGACCGGACCTTATGGAATTTTTGAAAAGAATAGGACCTATGAATATTATCGCCTCAGATTGATATTCGACATGATTAGGCACGGAACCCGCAACTTTTCGTACACAACAGTAAATATTCGCCTCGTCAAGCTACCTCAGTCCCCCCACCCCCAGGTTATGTATTTTACTAGAGGATAGGAACCTAATTAAACTTATTTAAAAATTATGAGTTCAACAGCGCAAATTTCCCTAAAAGTTTTTTTTTCCAATGGTCAAGGTATATCGGGATGTATTGTCCCCTTATACCCAAGGAACCGGCGATAAACAGCCACCTCTTTGCCGCCGAGACGTTGCCCCTGGTGCACCACAGGGAGTGGACCACCATCGGCCCCTCAAACATGCCATAGGGACCCTTTTATAGGGTAGGTACCATTCATACCTCATTCACACACAAGGAAAGGACAAAGACAGGATAGAGAAAGAGAAAATACATGCATGCCTGAACCGGGATTCGAACCCAGGACCTCCCTATCCGTAGTCAGACACGCTGACCACTAAACAAGTTGGCCGGCATTGCCCTAAAAGTTAATGTTTGAAAATGAAAAAATCTTACTATAATCAAATTAATAATTTAAATAATTTAGCTCACTAATTAACCGTAAACAATTAAGAGAGATCTCTCTCATTATAAATGTTTGAAAATTGCATCTGAAAAGAAGTTGTGGTATTTGATAAAGTCTTTATAAGGGCCGCGGTTGCCTGGTTGGTTAGAGCATTGTGCTCTTGTATCGGAAGGTAGTGAGTTCAATTCTCTGCCGACTGAAGATTCGTCGTTTACGTTAAAAGCAGTTGAAGTACGTTAAACTGGATGTGGTCGCAATGTCCTCCAAGTGAAATGATACCTCTGGGAGTGGCAGTCCAAGCATTGAGGGTCTTCTGCTTGGTCCCTACTTCAAAATCACGAAGATTCTAACCGGCTGCTTCTATATAATTGGTAGAGCCCAACTCAGGGTTGGGTACTACGAAACATGCTGTTGAAACAAAGTATATGTGTGTGTGTGTATATATATATATATATATATATATATATATATATATATATATATATATATATACCCAATGATAGTCTCATCATAGGATTAATCCATTCAGCGTAACAAGTTGCGAAGGTGATGGAGCAACTTATACAATGGAGTTCCCAGTGGATATACCATCTTTGCATCGAAAGTGGAAGGATAGAAAAACACACAGAGAGAAAAAAATATCCATTCCCGTACTAGGATTCGAACTCGGAAACTACTGCATCGAAGTTAGTTGCTAACCACTCCACCATCGCACGGCATATATATATAGAGAGAGAGATTCCGAGTTCGAATCCTGGTTCGGCAATGGATATTTTTTTTTCTCTGTGTGTTTTTCTATCCTTCCACTTTCGAGGCAAAATGGTATATCTACTGGGAGCCCCACTGTATATATATATATATATATATATATATATCCCTATAACTTATGTAAATTTATGTAATGTGCCCTTGCGTGAGGAAGATAATGAATTCGATACCATGATACAATAAAACACATTTGGGCTAAGCCAACCAATTTACGTTTAATATTTAGAAAGCCTACTCTTGCTCACTCCTTGGGGATCAGGTGCTAGATTAATTTTAGCGTTTAACATTGTCTAACACATTTCAAGATGGTATTTAGAAGTTTCTCAGCAAGAACAAATAACGAAATGATAACGAACAAATTCGAAACGGAACGAAATAATGCAGTCTAGTAAGATTAAGCAATAGGTCTCAAAGTGAATTCAAATAATTGTTTTAATTTTTCGATTAAAAATCATTTTATCTTCACAATAACTAATACTAAAATGACTTTTGATGATGACATAATAACAAAATTTTACAATTTTAACACTAGCATAATGGACAACATAATGATAATTATAGGTATTCCTGCTGTGTATAGTTAAATACAAAATTTAAACTAACTTTTTATCTTGTACTTGTTCTATTGAAAATTGCAATATTATAGTAAAATAATGTATAAATTACTGTATAATGCCACTAAGAAACTATACCGCGTACCAAACGTGGGACGCGAGTTGTAGGATGGCAACAGTAGAAACATAATGAGTTTCAAGATATAAAAAATTTTGTTTGTTGTAGTCTTGTGTATGCAAAACAAAATAACCGGTTTTTTTTATACTTAGCATATATTTAACAATATATCAGAGAGTTTTGTTAGTTCTTAATTTAAAACGCTCATATTTTTAAAAACATTTATACAGTTAACATTCATTAACTGATCTGACACTAAATTAAGTTACTTGTGCGAATTAGGAAAGTGTAGTTCTCAATGTGATTTTCACATGCTTAAAACGACTTAGCTTGCAACAAAGGTGATAATCTCATCGTAAAATAGTTGCCTTAAATTACAACCTTTGCGTCGAAAAAACACGCGTATTATCAACCCTTCTCTCCATATATACTCTACTCATCATATATTTGCGAAAGATGACACGACTGTTTTGGGGATTCCAAGGTGTTCCTAAGCTACATCAAGTCACGAAGAGAAACAAAACAAAGCAAGGAATTCCAGGCAATGTCTCAGATTCATTATGCTTGCAGTCGAGAGGCACCGAGGGAGAACCGTGTGTGCCATTTTGGGGGTCGACCTGGTGACGTCACTTACGGTAGACTTTCATTTGGATGCTATCCAAAATCTCATTCAAGACAAATTTCTTTCGAATTTGGTCCTCGTTCCACGATTGGGTAACAAAGACAATGATTTTCTTTTTGCCAAATGTTTCCCCACAATACTCTTCACTTTCGGCTCATTTTGTGGTGTCACGAAACTATTGAAGTAAATTATTCTCTCAGATTATGTACTATACTTACTTAGATGATTTTTAAATATATATTTTTCTTTTCGTCAAATTAATAGGAAGAATATGAGTTTTATAACCAATTGTTGAGTTAGGTTGTTTTGAGGTTCGAAAAGTTTGATTTAGCTCTCAATGGTTAATTTTTTAAAACTTAGGCTAATTTAGATCAGGGTCTACTGTACTGAATTTCTAAGGCTTGTTCAGGGAGTTTCAGAATCCGCCGAGTAGACACCTAATCCCCGAATTGGTTCATTAAATATATCAAAGGGCTTAACCATTCAACTACATATTCACCTGCATTTAAGGAAAACTACCATATTTATGACTATCTCAAAATCTTAAGCTGATTGTTAAATTTACATACTGGAATTTTTTATCCGTGTATTAGACATGATATGATTGGATTATGGGCAATAATTTGAAATGCAATCCACCGAGTAGAAATCAAATTATCGAATTGATTGATTTAACCAAATTGCTTAAACACTCAGCTACAAACGCAAATATTTTTGTAGAAGCAATTAATTTTTCTCTATTTTATGAACATCGTAAAATGATTTTAAACTCATTTTTAACTTTATGTCTAGGAATTTTTTTTTATCTGTCATCGCACGTGAACTTGATTAGCATTACACAGACAATAATATGAAATACAATTATCTAAATAGAATTCAAATCTTTGAAACATTAATCACAAAACGTTACTAATAACTTAGTAACTTACTTTAAATCACGATCAAATGATAGTATAAAACTTAAGCCAACCTTCCAAACTACACATAAAGATCCTGAGAAAGTTTAATTGTTTAGGTCTCGTGACAGAAACAATTTTGGAGCTTTATTCTCATAGGCTTACAAGCTCGCATTAAGTAAGATTAAGTTTTTTTCACAAAATTCGTCAAAAATTTAGAACACCATTTTTGAGATGCAATTTTAGGTAAAGTGGTCTTCAGTAAAAACGAGTATCAAAGCTGCTGCCAAGCTTGAAACCATTCTTGAAAATGAGGCTTTTCCCCATCAGGTAACTGCGGCCATTGTTCATAAGTGTAAATAAACTGTTTTGTTTTTTGGTTGTGATTATATACTTTTCAGTCAATCAAAACCAATTACTCACCTAATTTTAGCATCCTTCAAGCTATTTTTCAGCGAAATGACATGAAACCAGACCAAATGTAATAATCATTTATATTTTCTTAGTACGACTACATTCGATATGTCCATATACTGAACAAGAGAAAAACGATGTCTAGCGAACATGATTACTATTATACACCAAGCACAGGCGGATCCAGTGTGCGTTGTTCACGAGGATGCTTCTGTCAGAAATACTATCTCGGCTTAGGATCTTTAAAATTAGCTGAACAAAGTGCATATGATGTATTCTTTCATATAAATTATATTTCTTCTTCGATTGACACTATAGCTCATTGTCGGCCATAGCCTTCCTTGAAAGTTTCATCCATTCCGTTCCCACCTTCGTCAGGTCCCTACGGTTGGTAACTCTCAGAGTCTTACAGTTTTCATCAACAAGGTTTGCCCATGTTAATCTGAGGCTGCCCTTAAATCTGGTTCCTTTTGGTTTTTATTTAAAGATCCTGAATGACATCAGAGAGGGATTCATACTGTAAATGTCTCCAAATTTTTTATGATTAATTTTAATATTTAATTATATCAGCTTCTCCTAACATTCTGTACAACTTATTGTTGTATCTATGTTACAACGCCCAATCAACATTTACTGCATCCATAATTTTCCTCATTTCCTTTCTTCTAAAGATGAAGATTAACTTTTTTTTAAATTAAAGTCCAGATTTTTTAACTATTTGTGAGTACAGATCTCATAATGTTTTTATAAATAATTATTAATCATGAGAGCATTTAGAAAACATAGAAGAAAAAGATGGAAAAAGGGACGAAAAGCCTAATTCGTGAGGCGATCAATAAGGAGCTGGTCAATGTAATAAGTTGACTATTTCTCGGTAAAAATTTCCTGTACTGTCAGCCTTGGCGAAATTTTTAAAAAAGTCGCCAAGGGTGACCATATAGCGAATTTCAGATTGGGAAAAACGGCGGGAGGGGAAAATATTGACAAATATTTTATACATTGTTGGTATCTAACAATATGCTCCACTAATTTTACAAAATTAACAAAAAAAACGCAGATTTATAGATTTTAAACATCTATGGTAAAATAATAAAGTTGATATATTAAATTATCCATACAATTTTTTGATTAAATTTTAAATTAATGAATTTAAATCGGTAAACATTCATGAGAAATTAATGACAAATAGGGTTGCCAAAATACTAGTTTGCCGGGTTTCTAATAAAAATGTTCGCTGAATTTGGCGTCAAAAAACGGGCCAAGGGTGACCGTACAGTAAATCTGTTCCATGTCGGAAAATGTTTCATCTACATCACATCGTATTGACACTGAGTCGTAACTCCAACTTGTCCACGAATTTGTTGCCTGTCTTCAAATATTATTCCTTAAGTAACAGTAAACAAGACAAGTATACCATCGAATATCTGAGAATAGTGTCGAAGTTCATTTTGTTAATGAAACGATTTCTTATATAACGACCAAAGCATCGGTTTGAGAAAGCGTTTTTCATTGATTCAAGCCATTAACACGTTGGCAATAGAACAGAGAAAAAGCAAAGTGAAAAAGACAAGACATCTTCTTTATGGTTAGTTTAAATCAGCAAGAACGATTTAAATTTTTTTAAAATTTCATTAATTAATAAAATTCGAAATTAATAACTGAAATATTTTTATAAGCAATCTCTTTAACATCTTAAGATTAATGCTTTGCTGGCGCCAACATTAAATGGGTTTTTTTTTTTTTTTTTTTTTTCCAAATTTTATATTTTAATCACTAGAAACATATATGCAATTTCTCTTTTAGTATCCTATTACTCCCAGTTACCGTAACCAGTGTCAACTGTTCTCTTTGCCAGTTTCCAAATCAGAGCTTGGCCATCTGCCTAACTTTGAACATTCCTCGAGGAAAGATGGAGTGAAAAACAGTGAAACCACAATGATGAGCGAAGTTTTGTTTGTCTATGTCCTCATTAAAACTGGAAGGAAACACGTTTTTTCTTATGTGTTCACCGTAGCTTTGCTATTTGTCCAACTTTTCGAAATGAATATTGCTTATTCTATCTCCTAGAGAAATCTTGTTGCAATCAGGTAATTCTTTCAATGGTGTGTTTGTATCCAAGTCCAGGAATGACTTAAAGCGTTTACTGTGCAATGATACAGTTCTGCCAAACCAAGTTAATATTTTAGAATCAATACGCTACTTATTATTCCCTAAAAACATTTCAAGAATTAATTTTTTAAATAAAAGTGGCAAAGCAATTTTAGCCAACATTCCATATGATACACCTACCGCAGACAACGTCGTAGAGATTAGTTTGTTTCCCTCCCATCGTTTCTGTGAAACGCATTCTAACTTGAGAAGCTGATTGGACAAATCAGTTTAAAATAAACATGCCTTCTCACTGACAAACTATGAATAGGCAACAACTGACGTTATCCTCTCTCTTGCTATTGATATCTAAAATAAAAAAAATTCATTTTTTGCATTTTAGAGAAAACTGATCATATGCCATTAGGAATGAAATGTAAATTTCCTTCGAAAACTCTCGAATTATGATGAGAATAAAAATTAAAATCAAAATATTAGATCATCTGCTTTACTAAGTATCAAATAATAATGAAAGATACAGCATTGTATAGCTTGTTACGCTTCAAACTGTTCATTTCTGAGGACTGCACATGAAAAACACAACTATCTCGTAATTTTGAGCCACTATCAAGTGACTTTGTAGGGTCTTGAATTGATGTTAAGAAAGACTCCCTCAAATTACAATGCTTTTCTTGCAAAAAAAAAAAAAGTCAGATTTTTGGAAAGCTTTATGCACCTTCAGCCTAATGCTAAATGTCTTTCACTGATTCATGCATGGAATTCTTTACTTTCTTGACTCAAGAGAGACCATTTCCCTTGCCAAGCAACTGCAGCTCAAGATATGAAATTATACAATTCAAAATTATTCAAAAAAAAATAATAATAATAAACAATCTTGCAATAGTTAGACCAAAATATTATCACATATCAGGACAAAAGCCAATAATCTTGAAAAACATATTTCCGTCTTTCCAGACTCAGTGGTACCATAAATCAGAGTGGGTCCAGGTCTGCTCCAGAATTTTCCCCTAGACCCCTCTATTTTTGGTCATGGTTTTCCAATTGATCACTCTTAAGGATTCCGTTTTAGGCAATCCGCCTATCTAAAATTAGGCCGGCCCCTAGTTCTCATTCTAGAAGGTGTGTTCTATCCAAAAATATTTTGTGTTGAACGTTTTTTGTTCGTTCTAATAACACGACTAGCAACTTTAATTCTTGAGATTTTTATTAATTTGATAATATCAAAATTCTCTGAAACTATGATAGAATTCTGAATTTCAGCACTTGTGCCATAAGCCAGCAACTAGCATACCTTCAAAAATGGTTCTTTGTATCCGTCCCTCTAAGACACATGGAATAAGGAAATTATTTCTAAAGATATTAGTCATGAAATGAAAGTCCTTTTCTATCTTATATGTAAGGATAATTAAAAGTATTTTATTTAATACACTAAAATCTGATGTAAAAAATTTCGGTGGTGAAACCAGTCTCTTCGTTCAACATTTTTTAAATCCTTGAAAATTGGTTTTGCACTACTAATATTTTTTTTGTTTTAGCCCTTTTTCCTATTTTTATTTACTTCATATATTTTAGTATCTAAATAGAATTGATAATGGCACAAGGATAACTAAAACTAATAGCCAAATTCGTAAATGAGCTTCGACAATACGAACTAATTTGCCACCAACTTCGAAAATTTTATTGTCAAAAACCACCAAAATATTTTTTATCATTCATTACATAACTTTGGAATATACAAGTTCTAAATTCCAATCCATAAAGCCGACTTAACGTTATTTACTTACTTTTTTCAAATATACACACATATTAATTTAAAATACCAACAAAATAAGCTTATCTTATATAATTTTTCGTACACCATTCATTGCAGTAATAATTAATGGACGTAATTTTAGTTTGTTAATTAAAATCTTCAATCTGATTTCTATGTAAACAGATTATTTTTAGTTTACCAAACATTTTTTATCAGCATTTGCATTATGGCATGCTTTTAAATTTATGCTTTTAAATAATATCTGACACTTAATTTAATTTTAATTACTAAATTCTATATTGAAAATAACTTTTTTAACTTAAACTTTTCCTTTAAAAAGTATATTGTTCATTTGTTTCAGATAGACAGTGCTTTGTTTGGTGACATAATTAAGTATCATCTGAAGGCAATACTTGTGATGTCAATATGACGAACAAAACGCGCCAAATGTCCTTTCTCTTGAGCATTCAGAATAAACCATTAATTCAGTTTACATTTCTGCTGTCGTGTCTTTGGTGAATAAGAATAAACCCTTCTGAAAGCAGCTGAGGAATAGACTTATTACTAGTCATCTTCTTGTGGTCGTGGTATCCAACAACAGTAAAGTGAAGTCATAAAAGTTATATTACCAATTCTAAACATTGATTTTTTTTTTTTTTTTTTCCATTTTCCTTTGCGCTAATTCAGAAGCGGATGTTTCGGCGTTTCTTATCTCTAGATAGGGAGAAGGTAAGGGGTGTGCAGAACTTTCTGCATCACTTCCGTCTCTGAGAGCGGAAGAAAGTTTATGACCACCAAGAAATATCCCGTCCGTTGACTCTTCTGTGTTTGTTATGATTTTTCCGTTCCCCTATCCGTCACTTCCGCTCATTAGACTAGTCAATATTACGCAACTTCATCCCCTATGACTGTAAATATTTTATAATAAAGTTTTTTAACTTATTTTTTGATCAGCCAAATTTACGTTCTCTTTAATGTTCAGAACTTAAAAATTGGCAACAAACTACGATAATCAACTTGCTACAGAAGAGTAAAGTTGGTAAAACAAAGTTGGTAAAACAAGTTGGTAAAACAAAAAATTTATTCTGAAGACAATAATTTTAATTTTCTTTGATTTTTTCTCTCTCACGCACACAGTAAGCGGATATTGTAGCAACTAGAACACAGACAATACTTAAATATATATAATCATAAATGCGAAAATAATTGCGAAAAACTTTCAAAATGAAACGTGTTATAAAAATGAAGTATCAAATACTCGTCAAGATCTTCTAAACTTCATTAAATCTACGTGTAATCATAAGCTTCAAACGAAAATCATAGTTTTTCGCATGATGTATCTCACGAATATAATATTAAAAACATAAAAATCATTGGAATGAGAATTTCTGGATTTTTTTCTAAGCCCAGTAATTACTCTTTCGTTCTTTCCCCCTTTCAAGCGTCCTTCACATAAAAAAAATATCTCCAGGAAGGTTAATAAAAAAGTATGTAATGAAATATTTTGCTTAACAATGTTTCAAAAATCTAAGAAGTATATATAAAAATATTTCTTTTCTTTTTTTTAATTTTTTTTTATAAAACCTACGAATGTATATTATATCTAAATGCACGCGAATGTATCTATTTAAAATACCTTATTAAAAATTATATAATTTTCAATAATACAAGGTAAATTAATAAAAGTTATTATAAAAATAAGCAATTAGTAAATTTTAACATGACTATAATTGTAATTCATTTATTTTATTAAATTATCAAGATACAGTACTAACCATTCATCACTTTTAGGGTTCAATTGTCTATATTTTTTGAATATTCAAGAAAATTCTAGGTATGTAAGCTAACATGTTTCGAATGAGATGCAAATATCAGAGTACCTAATTCAATAGATAATCTTGTAAAAAACATCACAAATAAAATGTTTAATTTAAGAATATCGTTTGATTGAACACGTTTGATGCAAACACCAAATGATCTGATTGGCACCACAGCTCAAAGTGAGGCTTTACGTGTTGCGCACAATATCCCTATCGAACGTTCTGCCCCTGACTATAATTTTCCATTTGGTGACCTGTAGAGTTTTAGGGTCACCAAGCTACCTATATTTTGATCTATTGCGCATGTGTTTCGAATGCAAGATCTTAACTATTCAATTATCAGAAGATTTCTCAATGTGCCCAAGACATGAAAGTCTTTGTGTTTTTAAGAATCTTACTATATATATCGGAAAATTGAAAATAACTTCACCCTTAATCGTTCTAAGTTGTCGAGCTTGAGTCCCTTTGAATTCAATTGCGCAGCTTTCGAAACTATTAGCTTTTACAAGATGAGGAAGTTAGCCTTCATGTTTGAGCCCTAATCTTTAGAGAACCAAGCCTAAATATTTATTAACCCCCAGGAGGGAGGGGTGCCCAGCTGTACCCTCGAACTCTGAATGTCCATTTAGTTGAATCCTACGACATGCAAGGATTACGTTGGGACTATCTATTCATACTCGATCATCACACGGATTAAAAAAGGTCCTAATTCAATTAAATAATCTTGTACAAAATCCTTGTAAATAAAATATTTACTATAAAAATCTTAACAAATATCTGATACATTTTCGAAGCAAAAAAAATTGGCAACATACAAAATAGATTACAGATCTATGTATTTTTAGATAGTAACTTCCCAGTTACTTATAAATCGCATTAGTACACAAATTTAGTGTTTCGCAACTGGATTTACTCCAAGGACCGGTAAAATATTCCGGTACGTTCTCACGGACCGGTAAGTTTAATAATTCGACTCATTGGCAAATTTTTTCACATAAATAAATTATGAAGACAAAGACAAAAAAATTTTAAAGAATTATTAGATAGTTAAAATAATTTTAGAAATTATTACGCATGATATTCAGCATTCAAGTAATCAGCGATACTGAAGGCAGACTGAGGCACACTAGCTGGTGTACTAAGAGTTCCACACTGCAATTTATGAAAGACGATTAGGTTCACACTTGCCAGTTTATTGCATTTTTCATGATCGATCATATCATTTCGAAAACTCCAGTAAACTATTGTTATTGTAATCTAGGTGATTTTTTACTATCGGTTATCGGCTAATGACACTTTGGGATTTGGACAGATAGCTGACTATTTTGAGAACTAGCAAATATTTCTTGCTGACCTGTGCCGGTCCGTGGTTGAGAAACACTAATTAATTAAGAGCTTTGTCGATTATTTTCATCAATATTTAGTACCTCAAAGAAAGTCTTCAATAACATCCTCGTGAGTTGTCTTAAACGGAATTTCAAAGCATCCTTTGTTAATTCTACGGAATTTAAACACGGACCAAGAAAAGGGACAAGTAATTTACATATTATTATCACCCTAACAACTGAGCAAATAAATAGTTTGTTCAGCTAATTGAAAAGACATTGAGAGAATACAAAGCTCATGTGACATGTTTGCCTTATATTTAACTTATAAAAAGTGTAAGATATCGGTATATGTGTATTGATTGGAATTGCTTTTCCTCTTAGGCAGATTTACTTGTTAATTTTGACCTGGTAACAACACAAAAATAAACTTGTTTCTGAAAATCAGGTAGACTTTCCTTATCCTAAAATCAATAATTAATATGGATCTAGTAGTAACTTACAGTTATTAATGGTCTCAGCACTGCAAAACCAATTCTACGAAGGAAAACTGGACAGTTGCAATCCCATAAACGGAGTTTCTGCTTTGGGAAAGTAGACAATTTATAAATGATCTCAATCTCGAAAAGGAATCCTGAGTATAGGAATGTTTCACACCAGTTAGTAATCTCAACTCCACATACGGATTTCTGCCTGGTGAAATGAGACAGCTATTAATGTTCTCAAAATAATCATCAGGAATTCTACCGATTAAAACTGCAATTTCGTAAGAGCAACTTCTGTTTGAGGGAACTAGACAACTGTAGAAAAATTAGACAGCTTCAATCTTGCAAAACGAATCTAAATATAGGAATGCTTCGCAGCTGAAAATAACCCCAATCTTGAAAGAAAACTGCCCACAGAAAGCAAGCAACTGCTAACAGCTTCAGCCTCGTGAAGTGAAGGTATACATATGAAAGATAGACAGCTATTAATGGTCTAAAAAGTATTTTCTTAGACTCACCATAAAATTAATTATGATTCCCGAAGACTAATTTTTTTTTTTTTTTACCATAAAATAGTTATTACTTTCATTCCAGTTGAGAGATCATATCTACATCATTATTAGTTTAAAATATCTATGACGTCTAACGTTTCATGTACATCACATTGTATTGAAACGGCGTCGTAAATCCGACTTTTCGACGAATTTGCTGCCTTCTAATGGCATTCTTCAAGCGGCAGCAAACAAGGCGAAGTTTATCATCAAATATTTGAGAATATTGTCGAAGTTCGTTTTGTTAATAAAATGATTTCTTATATAAGAAATCATTTTTTTTTTATTTAAGGAGCAAACCATCGGTTTGAGAAGTCATTTTCTATTGAATTAAATCATTAACACATGGACAACGGAGCAGCTGAAAAAGCAAAATGAAAAAGACATGACAACATTCACTTTATGGTTAGTTTAAATCGGCAAGGACGATTTAAATTTTTAACTATAAAATGGCCGTTTCTTTAGTTTCAGGTGCGATCCTCAGTATATTCTTATTCCACTTTATTCTCTCTCTCTCTCTCTTCCTCTTTATTTCTTTTCATTCTTTCTTTCCATTTTTTTTTCTTTTGTAAGTGTGAAATTTTATTGATAGTTAAAAATATAAAATTTCAACTCGAAACATAAAAACTATTTCTGTGCAACGCATAAGCATATTAAAACTTTCGTTAAAAAATTATGTGTGTTCTTTCTCAATGACAAGTAATTAGCATCCTGAATGTCGTTTGCTGATTATATTTCGTTGATTTATAATATCATCCAATGCGATTATAAGAATGAAACTTCTCCAACTGAGGCTAACATAAATCCAATTGAAACTAATCACTCTTTATTTTTCACCTTCTCCAAAGCAAAGACTATCATATGTAAGAAAGTCTGTGAACATTAAGTATAGCTGAAACTCCCACCGTTTATTCGAAGCCCCATTCAGATACTGAACTCTCACTTAAAAATGTAGATTCCATTGTCTTGGTAAATCATTACATATATCACATTAACATAAATTTCGTAATTTTGTTGTACAGAAAATGTTTTCCTAGTACTTTATACTTTTAATTTCATGGAAAAGAAGAATTCATAAGTATTGATTGTTCTACAGCAAAATTTCCTTGGCTGCTCAGTTTTGAGGTCTTCACTTTACCTCTGTACTATAAATAGAATCAAGGCAACTTATATCAAGTTAAAAATGACTTAGCAAAAAATAAAGTATCGTTGAAATTTTTGCTAATGAAAGCAATTGTTAAGTAAACAGGCATTTTAATTTCATTGATTCTTTTTTTTTTTTTTTTTCACTGATTGCTAAATTTGAAAAATGAACTTTTAATCGATGAACAAACAATTACATTTTAATTTCTAATGACAATGAGTTATTTTGCACAATTTAAATATAACAGATAGATTAATTTATATTACATATCTCAAACATGGTTGAATCATAATCCAATGCAAAAAAGTATCTAGCATGTCACAATTCTCAGTCTTTCTGAATCTGGGTTCGTTGTAAAACTGGCAACAGTTTAGTTTGACAAAAATTTGGGCACAGATGACGCATAATTTAGGATGCCAAATTCTGAGTTTGGTGATTTTTTGGCGGATTTCTTATGTATCTGGCAACCTGGTTTTATTACGAATGTATACCTATAAGAGTTATAATTCTATTTTAGCAACCGTAGTATTTACGTCATCACGCACGTCACAATACGTCATTTTGGAAACATTATTTTATCCCCCAAAAAATTCAGAATTTGTCATCCTGGATTATACGGTACCTGTGCCAGAATTTATCGATAAAATTTTATTTCTAGTAAGCCTTGTATTTTTAGCATTTTAACTATCATAATTTTAGGGTTGACGTTTTGTTATCCAAAGTTGGTTGCCTATCATGGCAACAAAAAATATCGCTAAAAGTCGCGGGTTACTCTAAAGTAAACTTTTAGCCTGATTCTTTTATTTAAAAATTACAAAAATACATTTGAAATATGCTCAATTAATATCAATTCATTTTTATTAAGAATTATGATAAATATTTTTCAAACGCATAAGCCTACTCAATTCAAAAAGAGGTAATTATAAACAAAATTTAGAATTACTAAAGATTAAAATTTATTCATTCCATTGAATATAATTTAACTTATATTTATTTTATAAAAAGCGTTTGAAGCACGATCTGCTGCCCCTATTATCTATATGATAATCAGTCTTGCATATTTTTCTCCAAAGTAATAAATTATCTACAAAAAAAAAACTTTTTTTCCACGCAATGAATTTTGAATAGCTTCACTTACAGCTAAATACTTAATTTTATTAAAATGATGTCTTTATCTACACCCACGAAGTCCATTCTTCATCAGACTTTCCCTTTTTAACACCGAAAACGACATTTAAACGAGCTTCTTTTCTTCTTAACCCAACAGAGATGGTTTCACTTCGATTCCCAGGGAGCATGAACCCGGCGTCTTCCTTAAATGATAACAATTTCGTAAGAAAGTGTGCGCAGTCCCTAGAAATCCTACTTCCCGAGCGAGTTCACACGACGTCGGTCACGGTTCCCCCCAGAGCGGTCAAGCAGAAGAGGGCGCTTTCACTCATTCCAACAGGTATTGTCTTCCACTTCCGTCATGTGGTTACCAATCCAGAGGGCATGATGACTGGCTTGGTTCCACACGAAAATATCCACGCGCGGGGAAACAGCTGACTCACAGGCGGGAAGCAATTTTCACTGTCTTCATAAAGCTATTTATAAAGCCTAATCGCTGCCTGTCTTGCAACGAATCAATAGCTCAACCGCACAGACTCCGGTAAAACGTCTATCGCTATTAATGTCCATTCATTTAAAACCGCCACTTCTTAAAAGTTCCGGTCAACAAAAATGAGGTTTTTTGTGAACTTTATTGCCGTTTAACAACAATAATTCAGTCAGACTCCAAGTATGTTACTAATCAACACTTCAGTCTAGTTTAGGGGTAACGTCTAACACTTTTAGCGTCATCCCCTTACAACATCAGTTTTTAAGTCTCGACCCCCCCACAGCATGTTTCCAAATTTTTTTGTTAAACTTCGTTTAACGTATTGCTTTAATTATTTTCAATAGTTAGCCATTCTTATTGATAAATAAAATACTGATATACAAAAATGTTGTGCAATCACATCTCAATATAACGTTTATCGTTTTATGTCCTCCGTTTTTTATATTATAGAGTCTATTGTTTCTTATGTTCTCAGTATAAAGTCAATAATTCAATCATACCAAGGTGTTTTACTGAGCAACAATTTAGTCTAATTTAGGTATTACGTCTACGGCTTTTAAATTCTCATCGGTTAATAATGTTAACTTTTAAAAGTTTCAACCAGCAAAATACAAATTAAACCTTCCGCTTAATATGATTCATTTATCTTAATAATCAATCAAATTTTTTAATAAATAAAACACAGATATCTCAATCAAATCTCAATATAACGTTTATCGTTTCTCATATCTCATAACTCATATTGTTTATAACGTCTATTGCTTTTAAAATCACTCGTCCATAATGCTGGATTCTAAAAGTAACGACAAGTCTAGTTTTATTAGTAGAAAAACGAAATTATTACTATATAAAACCCTGATAAGACACGTAGTAACGTATGCTGGTAAAACATGGTCCATGACTGAATACGACAAAAAAATTTTGGCCGTGTCTGAAAGGAAAATACTCCGAAGCAAAATGGGAGGTGTAAAGTGTGGAGATTTGTGGAGAACAAATTCAGAACTTTACACACTTTTCAAAGAACCTGACATTATAAAAATTCATTTCAATTCAGAGACTAAAATGGACAGGACACTTAATAAAAATGGAAGAGGACCGAGCAACGAGAAAGATATTTGATGCTTAACCATCTGGAAGTCGGAAATGAGGAAGACCAAGGATCGGGTGGATCGACAGCCTTGAAACGGATTTAAAGACTCTTAAGATCAAGAACTGGAGCAGCCAAGCACGGAATAGGGCAGCATGGAAATCTATTCTGCGGAAGGCCATGGCTCATCTGGGCTGATGTGCCAATGAAGAAGAAGATAAATCAATAATTAATATAGACTTATCGCTATAATGTTTGTCCTCTTATATTAAAAGTTTTTAAAATTTTCGATCGATAAAATTGAAGTTCCTTATCTCTGTTTTAAAGTCACGTTCTATTAATCATTAATTCGGTTGAATTTCAGTGTAAAATCTCTTGCTTATAACGTGATGCAAATATTACCTTAAAAATTTGCAGTGGATAAACAACAATATAAACATTTATCTTTGTATAAATACATTTTCTCTAAAAGGAAGTTTTCATCGGAACCAAATAATTTCACTATAAGAAAATTCCACACATTTTATTCTTTATACTAATTCTTTCAGTGACTTATAACAAATACTTCCATTTTCGGTGCATAATAAAAAAAATATAAAAATTCGGGTTCGGTGTAGGATCGGATACCCCTTGGTTTGGCGATTCATCTTGGCGATAAACTTAAATTTCTAGCAACCTTATCCTTGTATATCTATCTTTTGCGTAGCTGCCATCTTGTTAATGACATGTTGGTCTCTATCTTGACGTCAAAAAATAGCCAAAGAATCAAGGGGTACCCGACTGTAAACTTTTACCCAAAATTCCTTAACTCTTTTTAAAAAATTTAAAATATATATATTTTTTTAATTGCCTCTGAAGGTATATGTGAGTGCAGGTGTGTGATGTAAGGTGCACTTCTATATCTACTAATAAATTCTAAAAGGATGATTAAAAGCAGAGTTATTCGATTGAAATGTATATAATGTACTTTTAAGCACATTCCAACGGAAAATAATGTTAGTAGCTTAACATTAAAAAGCATATTCTAAAGAAGAATATATATTTCAATGACATTTCAACAGATTCTAGAAATCTTCCTTTACTTGATACATTTATGAAATCTCTTTTATAAATTCTCATGAGCAGAAAGCATTTAGAAAAATTAACTGACGGAGGGGGCTCAAATAAGCGAAGTTCCACTATTTTTAGAAGTATATGTCTCTTAATTTAAGAATCATTATTTTCCCCCTCTCAAAAGAACACCACAACCATTTATCTGTGTTAGTCAACCAGTTAAAAATCAAATTAGTAGACAACTTGCAACAAACTATTTTAAAAGTTATCTGAAGGAATGGTTTTTAATGACCAAACGCAAAGAGGTACAATAGGGGAAAGAAAAATATTTAGAAGGATAACTCCAGTTTATAAGGATTTTTTTAAAAGCGTAACTCATGTCACATTGAGATTTTTGAAGGAGTATTTAAAAGAGAATCAGAGAGTTACTTTAAAACAGTAACTGATTGGCAAGTATAACCAATTTTTTGGATTGGTAACTTAAAAGACATTGTGATTCTCAAAAAGACGGAAGAAGATTCACACCACGAATTTCAGAAAAATATAATCCAACAGATAAAAATGATTTTCCTAGCGATAAGTTACTTAATACTTGATTTTAATTAGAATAACTTAAGAACCACTATGGTTTTAAAAGGGCAATTTCATTTACCAGAAAGAAAAAATATAACGTGCCTTTTAACAAGTTATTGCCAAAAGTATGTATTTTTGGGTATTCTTGAGTTAAAATATAAATTGCAATTTCTTTTGTCCCTGATCAGTTTACACATGTTCTATATTCTAGCAACAGAATACTCTTTGATAGAGTCAGAACTGAACCTAATACATTCCAGTTTTCAGAGTACCCTGCTTTATATTTCTCATAAATACTTTATTCAACCAAAGAACTTCGTTGATGAAAACACGCAGACAAATAAAAACAATTTACAGCACCTTTTTGGAGACATTGTTTTTTAGCATACCAATTTTTTAAAATGTTTTCATTGTTGAATAATAAGCATATCAGCAATTTTTAAAAAGTCTTTTATTCTTCCTGAAAGACATATTTCTCTTATTTATTCAAGAATCAGCATTACTTTAAACAAGTAATTCAGACAAAACAGGCAAATATTAAACTTGTAAATAAAATTGACTTCTCCTAAAGAAGAACCATTTGGCGAAATTCTAAATATCGAATTCGAAATTTCGATCAAGATATTTTAACACTATTTCTATAATTTGTTGACATGTTATGTAACTATTTCCTTCAGTGTCTACATTCTTTCAAGTTCCTGTGTTGAGCTGTAGCATGTGTTTGGCAGAAAACTGGGAAATTATCATATGCGGAATTAAGAATTCTTCCGCATTTTGTTATACTTAGATATATAGGAAGTGATGCTTCCGCCTTTCTTCTATTTCTCGTTTTCTTTAATTATGACGTGAAATACCGTCCTGCTTGCTACAAACTAATTATTCAGATTAAGTGCATTATATTGTGATTGAAATGAATACGCTTTTAATTAATTAAAAACGCTGAACAGTAAAAATACTAATTATAAAATATTAAATTATTACTAAAATTAAGCTGTTATTTACGTACAATGAAAATCAGTTACATAACTATATAAGTAACTAAATCTTTTAAAAAAACATTCATTGTTTTCATACTTACTGATATTCATTTGTGATTTTCTTTATTGAGACACACGAGATTCATGACATACAGAATTCAAATTTTAGGGTATTCAGTAAAAAAATTGTTACAAGACATAAACTAAAAGATAATAGGCATTTGTCAGAATAATCATTAAAATCTAATTTAATCTTCTTAAATGGCGTAATGTTAAATAACTTTATTGTCATTGACTTCTGATTATTTCTTGAAGCCGAAACATGCAAACACAATGTCTCTACACAAGGCCGTGGTAGCCTAGTGGTTAGGGCATCGGCCTTCCGTCCAGAAGGGAGGGTTTCGATTCACCAAAGATCCACCGAGTACATGCTAGTTAAATCTGTGGAATCGAAAGTCCTGTGGTCAATCGTTGAGCTGTTACTATGGATGTAATGGTCTGGAGAAAAATTCCATCTCCTCCAGATCAAAATCAAAATGGAGAAAATGGATCCTCTGGTTGGGGTATTCCGGATCAAATTCAAAATGGAGGGAATGGATCCTCTGGTGGTGGTATTTATCGGAGGAGTCTTAAATCAAAGACGTACTTTCAAATTCGTGGAGCTCTGGTTAAGCAAAAAACGCACCCTTTTGACTTAATTTAGCGTAGGCATCGGCTAGTTAGCTTGGCTTGTCCAAATGTCAATACGTCTCTTCAGTAGAGGGAGATTTCACTTTGCGCAACTTTTAATATACAAAGACCATCTTATCCCGATGGTTTTTAGTTGAATCAAGTATCGAACTCATTATCTCCAGGATGTGAAAGTGACAATTTCCCCCTTCTTTAAATACATTAAGCATAACTTTTTTAAATATAACCTTAAATTTAGAACCATCAGTGAAGTTGGATTGGTTTATTGATCCCTCTGTGATTATTTTGTTTCTAATTTGCACTTACAATTTTTAGATGTGTGTGGATTCCGAATATATATAAGTATTCGCAACCGAAATGAGACTCGATTTCATGAAATGTTGAACTGTTAGATATAGCATTAGTGTTCACAGTCACTAAAATGCAATATATTTATTTTGTTGATTAAGTTTTATATCTGTTAGTAAATGATAATTTGTATAAATATGTGAATAATCAGCACTTATACAGTTCAGTAAGAATTACCTAAAATTTATAAATGATTCTACTAGAATTATAATAATAATTTCATTAGAAACTTGCTTTAGCAATAGTATATTATATATACTTTACATATAAATTTTCAAAATATTCGCGCGGTCTAAATGAAATATATTAATCTCAATAATGAAATAAATAAGTTGTCGAATATATTTATATTTAATTATAAATTACTGTCTTTTTTTAAATGTTTAGCAAATTTTTAAATGTTTAGAAAATTTTAGAAACAGTATTCTATTATGCACTTATTTTTCCACTGACATAATTTTTAAATTCCACATAAATTCGGAAATTTTAATACATTCCTTCATTTTCCTATCACTTTTTCTAAGAATGAGTTCACAATTCCTTTCACTACGCAATTGCACATATTCAATATTGATTCAGCATATTTGGAATTTTTCTTAATACTTCAATAGAGCCCCTTATAAATTTACGTTAAATTAAAAAAAAAAAAAATTAACTCTTTTTAAGTTTTTTTCATGCAATTTTTTAGAAAAATTTTAACTCAATCAATAAATACGAAAAAAGAATAATGTGTAACTGTGTAATAAAAGGAGAATAAAATAAAGAAAGAACAAATTTTCAATAATAAAAAAAAATCATTGTTAAAGCTAACTGCTTTAATCACATAATTTTTACTTAGGAATATTTTCGAATCTAGCTTTGTAATAGCTAGATTCGAAAATAGCTAGATTCTAGAATAAAGCTTTGAAAAAAGGGGAAAAATTTTTTTATTTTGCTTCTCTTTATCAGGCCGAAAGTTTTATTTGCGACATCAAAATATTTGGCAATATAGAATTCCTAAAGTAAATTTACTTTCCCCTTAGCATATTCATTTATTTTGAATATTAATTAGATGAAAGTAATAGCGATTACTTTTTCTTGGTCAATCGATTCGAATTAAGAAAAATGCATTATAATTCATTATTTCAAATATTAACCGACATTCAAAATAATAGGAGAATAGTTAATTCAAATAATTTAAATTCATATAGTTAATAATTTATTACATTAAAAAATAAAATAATAACATTACTATCACATTCATTAATTCATCGAGTAACTTATATTATAACTTTAAATAATATAAAATTTACTAAAATGATATTCGGGTATAATTCTGGTATAAGAAAGAATAATATAACTATTTCGTTCTTTCCTCGGTATAATAATTCAAATGATTTAATTAAAATTTAGCATTAATGATTAAATAACATTTTTTTATGCAGTTTACTTCTTAAAGAAAGTAGAACAAAAGTTACTACATTTGAAGAAAACAGCCAAGATATTGAAATGTCTGCAAGAAATCAAAATTGTTGTAAGCAATGTTATCGACTTTGAGCAGACTGACATTATGAGGTGATAAAGCAGCAAACACACAAAGAGAGGGGAGTTTCCTAATTAACTTTAATAAAAAATGCCATAACACGCCATGTCATGGTGATTTTTCTTGCTCCTTTTTCAAGTGTTACATTTCGCGTAGGTTTGTAGTTTCTTTTTCAGACATTTTATTTTCATGTAATTATATTGCTAATTACTTATTACGATGCTAAAAGCTACATATCTGATGGCTAAATCTGAAGTGACCTTTCAAAATAATTTGCACAATTCTTTTTAATTGGCTCTTGACCTGTTGTTCTATAAATAGTTTGAACAGTAAAGTTGTCTTAGAAAAAAATGACAGAATGTCACAGTTTGAAATGAACATACTTTTTTGTTGTTCCGCATAATTTAAGTTAAGATGTTCATTGGCTATTTCTATTATAATAATGAGGCTATTAATAATTTAATTTGTAAATCAGCTAATATCTGAAAAGTAAATCTAATATAATATTGCATTAATATTAATATTTCTTTAAAATAATCCATTAACCTAAAAAGTAATATTTTCAAGTATCAAGCTAATATTTTGGCTAATGCAAAATTCCTTTTTTTCAAACGGCACTTAAATTAATTTTTCAAATTATGAGTTTGAAGAAGTATATAATATAAATTTATATGGATGTGCAATGCCAATTGTTATTCAAAATGCTTAAATGTTCTTACTTTTAATGAAATTAAATATTTCTGAAAACTAATTGTTTCTCAATAATAAAAAATTAATACATATTCACTAATATCACAGAAATAATTTTTATATATTGATTACTTTCTTGCCAAATAATAGATAGTTGACCTATTAAAATTTATCACAATTGATAAAAAGCAAATAAAATATTTTTCATTTATGATTAAATATTTAATATTCATGATAATTTTGTAGTTAACCCTATATAGAAAAGCTAATTTGCGAAGACTGAGTCAACATCACATCGTGTTTTTCAAACAAAGAAAATGAAAAATAATAACATTGAAAATCAAATTTGATATTCTACATAAATTTACTCCCTTAGTTTCAAACTTAAGGAAATATTCAAATTATTAATTATTAGACGTTCTAAATAGGATAATTTTCTTATCAAATCATAATATTTATATGAAATATTGTTCAATAAAATGTAATTTACTCTTAGATAAAATAATTTTTCCAGAATATTTGCTACACTATTTTTTTTAAATAAAAATTAACTGTGTTTTATTTTTATAAATAGAGATGCATTAACATATAACGCGCATATGGTCGATATTCTCATTTCTAAAATTTTCGATTTTCGTTCGCACAAACAATAGTTTATATTAAGAGGTTTATTTTAAGTAAAGCTAAACTAAAATTTGATGATAAGTACAGTGAAATATTTCGTCATATAAATAAAAAGTAAAGTCATGACAAAAGAAAGTGGAATTATTTCACAAAAAATACATTTTGAAGGAAGATATATATATATAAATATAAAGATTCTAGTTTTCCATGTTAGTTACAAATTCCAAAACAAAACGAAATAAAAAGTTGGTGATAAATTTATTCTAAGAACAAATTTTTAATTGAAGATGTTTTCTTGCTTAGAAACTTTCTTAAAATAGATTTTTCTAGAACTCGCATAATATTTATCAGAACTAAATGAAGTATGGTTTGCATAAAGTGATGAATCTAACATTGAAATTCATATTTTTAAATATGGGGGTGGGGGGGGAGATTTGTGCGAAATAATAATTAATCCGTATTAAAGTGATGCCTTATAGAAAAAAAAAAGGAATTGATTGCGTTATTTGTAAATATAATTATTATAAATTCGGTCTAATAAAATAAGACATCCTGCAAAATAATACACATAATTTACTCAGTAGTAATATAAAAACGTTTTAAGTATATTCAGAATAATGATAATATACATGTATTTAACACTTTTATTAAAAAATATTTCATTTTGCAAAATATTAAGCTTTATTTGCTTCATTGTAATAGAAAAATCAGATAAGAGAATTCAGAATAGTGGAAACACTAATTTAACTATGTTCTATGAGAAAATAGTTCATTTTGCAAAACATAAGAATTAGCTATTTTACTCTTAATGTGAAAATCATAATGAAAACACACATGCATTTAATTTTTTTATAAAAAAAAATATCCCTTCGACTAAATATTAAACTTAATTTACTTTGTCATGATATTAAAATTTTATATAATAATTCAGAATATTGAAACTTATTTACTTAGATTAATTCCTTTACAAAACATTTTCTTTAAAGCGAAATACAGTTTCAGGAAATCACAAGAATGAAAGCTTCATTTGTGATTTAATGAAACTATAGAGCTACGAAACAAATACCTAATCCTTAAAGAAATTACACTTATTAAATAAATCCAACATTTTTTTTAAAAATAATATGTAAATATTAAAAGGAGACAATTTAGTTGACGCGTAATTATTTATAAAACTAAAATTGTATTCAGGGTCAGGTGATCAAATTGTTTTTCTACTGGTTAAACAACCGTGGAGAAAATATGCCTAAAAACAATAGATACCCATTTTAGAAAGTTATTGATGAAACACGCGCAGGTTGCAACGGTGGTCAAGGTCATCTAGTTTTTCTTATCTGCATTTAATATGATTATTCCAAATTATGCTTTTCAATGCATCTTGATTCGGAGAAATAAAAAAATTAAAAAATACTAGCTTTTAAATTTTAAACCAAGACGGAACGCAATATATATATATATATATCAAAGAATATTTTTAAAAATATAATAATATCCTTAAATTGAAATAATTAAAATATTCTTGTTGCAAAATATATGGCATTACTGTAAAAGCACACATCGTTCGTTCTTATAAAAAAATTGTCAATACAAATAAATGAATTTTATTTACTGTTAATTTCAATTCTTTTCGGTATATTTTCCATTTTAATTTCAAATAGATGTAATATATTTAAAGTAATAATGCCAAGCGATTTACAGTGTAGTTTATATATAAATTTTCGTATTGATATGATTGAAATTATTTTTAATTTTATTTAAATGAAATTTCTATTTTATAGAATACATTAATTTGATTATTTTATCAATTTTATTAGAAATGAGGCATGACAAATACTTTGTATTAAAATATTATGCATAAATAGAAAACATTTAACATATTTTGTCATTAATAACTAGCCAGCAATTTTGTTGAATTCTTTATTCATTATATCATCTTCATGTAAATTAATTTTATTAATTATTACACGATTAATATACTTAATGTTTAAAATATTAGTTGAATATAAAAAAAAATGAAATAAAATTGCAATACTTATAATAAAATTTACATAAATCAAAAACTGATTCATTTTTAATCATCATATAATAATTACTTATTTGTTACTAAACTTTAACTATATTAATAAGCATACTCAATTTATGAATAAATTAGCAACATTAAATACACGTTATAAATAAACTATTCAAATATGAAAGAATATGGAAAACTTGAATTATAGTCAAATGGAGAAAAGAGTTATGTCTATTTATATAGAAACTTATAATATAAGATACATTTTCCTTTCTCTTTGGTTTTTCTATTTTCTAATCACTAAAAAATTTACGTAGAATAAAATTTTTAGAATTCATAAATATTATTCTTGAATTTTCGTTTTACAAATTTTTAAATTAAAAGTTTAAATAATTGTATAACTAAATAAATAGCTAAAGAATAGAAATTTTAAGCAGAATTTACTTTGTGCTATAATTATAGCAAAAATTATAGCATGATAATTATTTCTTATGTTATAATTAAAGCATGAAAATTATTTCTTATGTTATAATTAAAGCATGATTATTATTTCTTATGACCTATGACATTATAATAAAATAAATTCCTTAAAGTCGTTTATTTCATGGGTCAGTATTACACAGAATTTTTCAGAAGATTTCATTTAAATATTATGATGAAATTTTAAACAAAATATTCTGAGAAAATACAGAAATAATTTTTACATTTTTAATAATTACTAAATTAAAAATGAAAACTTGTTGAAAAATGTTAAAGTTTTATAACAATTTTTTGAGGCTTTTAATTTATTATTAATTAAAATTCTTAAGCAAATTCTGTGACTCACAGCTTAATATATTTTACATTAGAAAAAAGAAACACAAATTTTTCTGGAATTAATTGTGTTTAACAAATTTAAACATATATATATTTCCCCAAAATTTTTCAAATTCAAATAAAAAGCTGCGTTGCTTTTATTTAGCGCAAGCGCAAATAATTCCTTCATTACTGTTGCCAAGGGAAAAAACAAAAATAACGATACGTTTTAAAAGAATCGAAAAACAGGTTACTGGGTGAATTAGAAAGAAAATTCATGTCAAGTTCTTTAAAAGGTAAGACCGGTGATATAACACAAAAATAAAAATTCTGAAAGGGAAAGAAAAGCGATGCTCACCATGGTAGCAGCCGTCTCTATTCCGGGGGGTACGAAGGCTCCCACAAAAACTGCCAACACCATCCATATCCGGGGGGTCAGCCCCGGCGCGTTAATCATCCTTTGGAGCCGCCCTGTGAGGCTCTTGTAGGGCCTACGGGGCGGCCGCCATGTTAGTAACCGTTCCCGCTTTCAAACCGTTAGATTATTTAACACATGTCTCAAAGCAATGAGAAAAGAAACTTTGTTTATGTTCTGAAGCAACCGAGAATGCGCAAAGTAAAGATCGTCTGCCTCCGCTTGCCGTAGGTCGTCTGCTAGGATGCGTGAGTGAAGTGAAAGGAGGCGAGCTGAAGAGCGATTGTGGATTGGTTACGATTTTGGGGAAGAGGCGAAAGAGAGGTGGGAGTTGGGGGTTTCCTCAACCGCTTCATAACAACACCATGTTTTCTGTTTACATTTTTTTTATTTCTCTTTCGGGTATGTCTTTTCAAAAAACATTATTTGATGGCTCGCCAAAAGAGAGAGAAGGTTCTTTGAAAGAAAAGGATAAATCTTTTATTAGAAAATTGGCTTATTGACAAAAAAGTATTTTTTTCCACTTAAAATGTGTTCATCGTATTTTTTCAGTTGACAGACTAAATTTGAATAAGATTAATATTCTGAAAGCATGTTTGAAATCACTTCCTTAAAACTTTCAAAGAAATCAAATTTAAAAATGAAATGAATTAATTATACTGATGCATCATTAACCACGAGGAAATGACTAAACCCTACAAGCCTAAGTTTTAAATTTTCGAGGGATACACTTAAAATTAGAATTAAACTATGCTTTAATCCTTTAATCAATTTTTTCATTGTAAAGTTGCAATAACAGGTAAAATAATAAAAAAAAAAACTGAAGGTATTTCCCTTGCTTAAGATTTTACGTTTTGAAAAGCAACAAAATGAGAGATATATAATACGTTGGCTCTTACTAATCACTTACATAAATTAAATTAAATTAATTGCAGCCAAATTTTAAAAAACTTACCATCACAAAATAATTTAACAGGTTCAAAATGGTATTTTATTAGCATCGTTTATTTATTAAAAAAGAAATATAATTTCAAAATAATAATAATAATTCATGTGATACGAAGAAACTTGTTTACACCGTGAAACTTATTCACTCGCACACATTTCTTCACATGCATCTTAAATTGAAAATTTACGAAATTATCATTTGTAAAATAAATTGCATTTGTGAAATTTTAGGTACATAAAAATAAAGCATTTTTTTTTGTAATAATTTTGCATGTTACAACAATTTTTTATTAGTATTTTGGATATAACAAAAGGACATACATCAGATTCCTGAATTTAAATTGTTAATTATTTCCTGTGCTTTTCATTGAAAGGTTTTAGTTATATCCTGCTACACTATTGTGCAATTTTATTTCAATAGCTTGCTGAAATGCTAATTTTATTTTAAATACAAAAACAAAGCTCGTATCTTTTTTCAGATTAGATGAACGAATTAACACATCCTAATTGGTAAATTGAATAGACACATTCTGTGAGCAAAGAATGATATTTGTCCTTCAATTAAAAAAAAATACTGAAATAATTACAAATTGTGAGTTTGCACTGTTTTTTCTGGAAGTTAAATTATTTTCTCCCTGTCGCAAATGGAAATTCCACTACTTTCTATCAAGAACAAATCAATGTTGTTTTTTAGTTCATTGAGCGACATATTGCTTATAGAAAAAGTTAAATTTAATGTAAAAAACATTAAGAATTACCTTATCGTACGCATTTCTATTATAAAATGTAATTTAACTTTGCTGAGACATATAACTATAAATCTTACAGATATCCATATCAAGATATAAATTATCTCAATGTACATAACTATAAGCAAAATTATAAAATTATGTAAAATTTGTTATAAAATAAAACATAATATATTTTTTATAAAGGATAAATTCACCAAAAAAGATCAGAATTAATTAAAATTTCTATTTTGAAAGCCTATTGATTACTATTTTACAATTTTGTAACAGAAATGGCTAACAGAAGGCGCTTCAAATATTAAGCAAGAATTAATCTGGAAGATTTCCACGTAGTTTATAAGAAAAGTTTATTTATGATATCCAAATTTATAGTGTATCGAAATAGTAGAATAATTATTTTGACTTAAATTAAACATTTAGCAAACCAACTTTTAACATTGAACAAATTGTTAAATTACTTGTTTATTAAATTAAACAAACCAACTCAACTTTCAACAAAATCTAGAGATCTTTTCTACACTGTGAACAAAACCTCATTACATAATTTCCACTCGCATTCAATTCAAAATGCACAGTATTCCAGAAAATGTAAACTCCAAATTCTGCATGGAAAACATACGCATACATGCCGTATAATCCAGGACGCCAAATTTTGAGTTTGGGGAATTTTTGGCGGATTTTCTTATGTACCTGGCAACTTGGTTTATATTACGTCATAATATGGAGGCCTATAAAAATTATGCAGAAAATTCTATTTTAGCAACTCTATTATTTACGTCATCGCGCACATCACAATACGTCATTTTCGTAACATTTCTTCATCGCCAAAAAAAATTAAGATCTTAGAATTCTGGATGATACGGCATTTGTGTTTTCTGCATGATAATAAAGAAACTGGAAATTTGAATTATAACTTATCGCTTAATGAAATGTATTTCCAAATTATAACTGGGATATTTCTTTTTACTCAACTGAAGATTATAATGTATCACGTTTCGGTGTTCGTGTTGGTTGAGAATCGATAAAATATGGTCTCTTAAAAATTCACAAAACTTTTATTTCATAGTAGTTTCAAGGAGATACAGGAAATTCGATCTGTAGCAGTTGCAATTATACAGCTCCAATTCATCTAATACAACGGGAGGCCGTTTCCAAACACAGACGTCTCTAATAATACTTCAGACATACAACAGCTTCTATGCATAGCATTCAAGACTGTTCGTCACCATACTCTATCGTTATGTTTCGGTATTTATACCTGATTTAATGGGGAAATTTAAGAGTTCAGGCAAGGTTTCTGACGGTTCTAGGCCAGAGTTGGGAAAAACTTTTTCGGTCGCGAGCAAAAAATCAATAAATAATAGGCAATAAATTTTTCTAAAATTTTAAAACTATACAATTATTAAATATTTTAAAACCAGACAAGTATTAAAATTTGAATATGTTAATAAGATGAATGAAATTGCGATTTAATTTTTAAAAGTTCCTTATATTGAAATTCAAAGTGAAATGTGATTGACACTGATTCTAAGGAATGAGGATAAATGCTCATCTGTATCAATCTACTTCTGAAATAAATCTTCATATTTTAAAACACTTGTCTGGACATAAAACATCACAAATTTGGAACATACATTGTTCAATAAAATCCCCACCACACTGAGATATTTATTATTTTTAGGGATCTATTGTATGCTACGATGTAACTTGCATGTGTTGCTGCTTTTTGCAGACTACTTACCTTCTTGAAAAAATTTTGTTGGCCTGATAATTTTTCTACAAAAACATTCTGTCGTTTGTTTTCTTTCATATTCGGATATTGCTTCGCAATTGTAATTATTATACCTAGATGTGAAATGATGGGAAATTTTATATTCCTTTAATACTGCTACAGTTTTATTGCAGATGAAACATACTAGTTTATTTTTCTACATTTGAAAAAAAATACCAGGTCAGTTCATAATTAAAAGCCCGTATTTTATGGACATTTTTGGGGGCTATTCGAATAACCTAAACAAGTATATAATATAAATTACGAATAACCAAACAAGCGTATAAACACCCAACTACGCTATAACTTTAATAATATCACTACTATTTACAATGATACTACATGTCCACAATCTTTTAAAACGTAATCAATAATATTAGAACTCGAGCAAAAAAGAGAAAGAGCTGGCTGGAACTAGAAATGCGCAGTCTGCCACCTGTGAGGCTTAGTTCACTTATAATGGATTCGCAAATGTATGGTGCTTGAGAAAGAGGTAAAAATTGTTGGTGCCAAACTATGGCTACAACTAGCGAAGAACTTCTGCTTTTAACACTTTACCGATTGAAATCTGTCTGTGTCTGCCTATTTCCGTCGATTTATGTTTTGTAGAACAAAAAATGAGAAAGTAAAAGAATTATCAATCCTTTGAAAAACAGGGAAAATATTTAAACAAAAGAAGAAAAAAAACATGAATATATAATATATATTTCCTTAAATTTGTTTCTGACCAACCAGTTAAAATTTTATCTGCGAGACAGAGTTGGCTCGCAGTCCATAGTTTGCCCATCTCTGTTCTTGGCTATCTTTATTAATAATGGTCTTAAAGATACGGTGATGTATTGTTCCAAAAATATCTATTTCTCGCCAAAAAATCAACAAAACTATAGAAATGCCGTTTTTAACATAGGAAACACCTAAATTACCCAAAATTTCTGTATTTCAAATCTGCCTGAGATATTCTAAGACAAATACAAATAATGTTCATAAATTTGTAACAATATCTATATTATGTTGCAAATCACGTGATTAAATATAAATAAAACATGCTTACTTACGAAATTTATTAACAAAATTGAAGCACTCCTTTATAGAAAATAATGTCAAGAACTTGCAAATGATACAATTTTCTAAAAACTAAAAAGTAATAAAAGTATTAATTATCTTCAAATTTGAGGCATAAAATATCAAAATGCCATATGATCATATCTTAATCCAATACGATTTAGTATTTATTGTCACTAATGGTCCACCACTGCTTGATGTTAATCACATTGGTCCACTATGCAAACGATAAATATGGGTGGGGGGCGTGAACCAATGTGTGTGCCTGTTCCCCAAATTTTTTTTTTTTTTTTTTCATATTGTTCCTCATGCAAAGAAAAAATCTGTCGAATAATATGCTACATTCAACGAAAACAAAAACAATTAATATAAAAGCTCAGAAAAAGATGAACATATATTTTAAGTCACAAGGTTAAAAAATCATTTCTATGGCGCATTTTACTTCCTAAAATAAATAAACATAGGCATTAAATTATTTATTTTAAATAAAAATCGTATTTATATAAATGGAAAGCCTAAAAAGAATAGCATTATGCTTAAAGCAAAATGATCGCATTCAATTCTATATCAAGCAAGCCCCAAATATGTCCACGCCATGCCAGTGGAAAAACTTTGAACGTCACAGATTATCTTGGGCCCGTCCCCAACCCACGGAGCTCCAACAATTCAGTGAGGGAGATTAATGTTTTTGTAATGCAAAAACATCTTAACATGAAATAAAATAGATGTACAATAATCGGAACCTAAATTCAGATAATCTCTTGAAAAGTCTCAAACGAAATTAAATCTTGTTTCTAAAAGATTTGAAATATGTATTTCCTTGACAGTTCGAAAACCGCGCGTGTACACTTCACCTGCTTTACTGCAGATTAATTGGTTTGCTCCATTAATGTGTGGAATCAAAAACATTTCAGCATTTTATCATGTGCATTGAAAATGCTTATATGTAATTAAAGTTCAAAATTTCATTGTTGAGAAGTTAATAGTATCAATTATAATTTGTAAATTACTTGATTCTTTACGTAAAGATTTGATTCTTTACGATAAATAACATTCGGTTTATTTCCCTAATTATAACATAACTAATTATAAATTACAGTATTTTAATTAATTGGTGATTGATTCTATCAGCTAATTTGTTGAATAATTTATTATTATTATTATTTTTTTTTTTTTGAAGTTAATGAAATATATATTATTATGTTAATTTAAGTATATAGAAACAATGCTGCTATTCCAGCAAAAATCTTATTTTCATTTTAAAGAGTGCCTTGTTATTAGTGCGCAGAAAATCTAGGTAATTTGCATTGAATACATAATCTGCACATTAGGTAATTCGAGAAGTGAAATGGCACGTGTAAGGATTACCCTATAGTTAATCTGTACATTACCTAGATAATCTGTAGAATAACTAATTTTTCTGCACTTCACCAATAAAACATATGCACACACAAAATCGAAGGCATATGTAAATATTTATCTTCATGGGTATACAATGTTTCTTAAAAGAGCAAAAGCGATCGTATGCTTCCATTGATATACAAGCATATGATCTCTTTGGCCCTTTTAAAAAACTCTCCCAAATATATCAGTACAAATACTCACTTTCATAACCACATTCAATTAAATTCAGTTTGACATTTGATTGAAATTCAAAATTGCTTTTTATCAACTGTAATCTTTCATTTTTACTAATTAAATATATTTATCGCCATAAAAATATGGCAGTGAAATTCATAAATACTCCGTAAATTTGCACGCTATCCATGTTGCTGTTATCATCAGTGATAGCACATTTACGCCAATTTGTGAATGAACGAAAATATACAACGTTGTCAACTTATGATTATTTTCAATTTGTCCAATACGTTTATTTCTAATCGAGAAACCGTAATATTTTTGTTCGAGATTTCTTCTCTCTTTTTCTATTTAGATTATTAAAAAAAAATTGTCTTTATTTGTTTTGATTTCGTGAACTTTGCGTGATAACTATTGGTCGCGACTGGAACGGCGTCCGTCAATCATGTCACTTTTAATGGTATGACGTCATCTCACTACAATTCTTCTCTCCCATGTTCGCAACAGCTGTGGTTACGGACAAAGGTCGAAGTTCTTTTATGGACGTCAATAGATACTTTAAAGAGATAAAAGTAATAGAAATGGTATCTCCTACCCCCGCGAGTAATTAAAATCTTTATCTCGAATGCTTGAATATCAATAAATTGTTTTACTTCATTCGGATTGTTCTTCATGAAACACAAAATAATTTCGGAGTGTTATAATTTAAAATAAAATTACTTTGGTAAATGTTATTGGTGTACACCAGTATTAGAATTATATAAATAGTGTCCTCTAAATTTCTTCTTTAAAATGAATAAATTATCTTTGATAAATGAAAAACACCTTCAACGTTTAATATAAATTTAACAGTTTCTTTCGTTCTTTCGTTCTTTTTTTTCTTTTTTTTTTTTCAAATTTAATCTCTATTATTTAGTTGTAAAAAGTTGTGTGTGTGTGCTCTTAAGTGCCTGGAAATTTTTCAGTCAAAGTTGGTGTGCATACAATTGACTGTACAGAGAAAAGAAATATAAATGCTTTTAAACCAACCCTATCTTTTTATAAGGATAGAAATCACTACATCAAAAATATTGGGACGCGATCAACAGATAAATATTCATGGCACGTTTCTGCAAATTTTAACACAAAATTATAAATTTTTCCAAAATGAAAAATGAATACATTTTGAATAAAACTTAAGTTTCTCAGCTTATTAAAAAAGATAATATTTTATCGAAGAATGAACCGATTCATAAAATCATTGTGGTGAGGCTTTTTAACTGTTTTCCTTTTTCTTTTTTGTAATGAATAAAAATTTTCTCTAAATTAAAAAAGCTCCTTAGCAAGTTGTTGTGTGTCAGATAGGCTGGCATTATGGGGTGCGCTGCTCCACTTTTCCAACCAAACATTAGTTAGGTGTAAAGCCCAACTTCTTTAGTACACACAAGCCATAGGTACCCGTTTATAGGGTAGGCAACTATTCACACACACACAACCCATTCATACCAGGAAAGGACAAAGACAGGATATATAGAGAGAGAATGTGCATTTAAGCCTGAACCGGGATTCGAACTCAGGATCTCCCTATCCGCAATCAAACATGCTGTCATTCGACAAGTTGGGTGGCGTTTTTTTTTTTTTTTTTTTTTTTTTTTTTTAAGCAAGTATCAACGTTACATAAAACTATATATTTTAATGAAAAAGATCTCAAATTTATCTATATTATTTAGACTATATTAGTCTCTTTCAAAAAATAATTTTAATTTTTTACCAATCCTTTATTCTTTTAAAGAAAATAAATTATTTTGTTTAAAAAAAACAAACTCAAATCTTTCGTTATAAATAGAACTGAAGACACTGATAAAACTTTCTTAATAAAAAAAAAAGATTGCTAACTCTTCATAGCTTTTTCAGTTATTTTTAAAATGTAATCAACAACTCAAGATGTACAGTTTATTAAAACAAGATGTACAGTTTATTAAAATTTTGTAGTCATTTCTCAAATATATGACTTCCTTTTGTTTTCAAGATTATTTTCAAAATAAAAACTTTTTACTATGTAAAGTATTCAGTTAAAATAAACATTGATGTAAAAGAAAATCTTTCACATAATTTTCTTTTAGGATTATTTTTAATTAACAATTTTTTAATAATTTTTTTATCTGGGTACATCAAAAGAAAGTGTGAGCATTTTTTTCTATAAATGAAGTAATTATTCTTTTAAGTTCTATCAAAAATTCCCTTTTAAAATAACTTTTTAATTTGCTTACAATCAAAATTGATAAATTATAAATTACATATAAATTGCATACATTAGCAGAACACAAAAAGTTTTCTCAAAAGTATTTTTAATTAATATAGAAAAAATAAAACACTCTGAAATATCTTTATGTTAAAAAATGTCATTTTAAAAATAACTTGTAAAAATGGAGCTGCATTTGTTTTTAAAATAAATAGTGTTAGTGGTTGTCTCTCTACATACATTTTTTAATAGTCTAATTTAACTGGAAACAACAGTTAAAAGGGGATTCCGAACTAAAACACTTAACCGCCTGATGGGAATCGGATTCATGAGCTATTATATTGAAATCCTAGAATATGTGCATGGTTCATTTTTCCTATATCCATATTATTTCTATCTCTAAATTTCTCAAATCAAGCTGGTAGCTGAATGTGTAATGCTAGGGCCGTCAGTTTAAGAATTCATGAGTTCAATTCCTTTCGGAATTAATTCGAAAGGAGAATTCGGGAATTAATAGTTTTAATCAATCGGAATCTACTTTAAATTAAGGTCCCTCATTACATTTTCAGTGAAATACCAAATCGCGGTTGACTCCAGACAAATTGCATACAAAGCAACATAAATTTGTTGTTTTCCTCAGTCATAATTATTTTAAAAATATTTTGCATTTGCACACATATTTATAAAATATATATATTTATGCCTATTGCCAAGTAGAGTGTAATGTTAACGTTTATCTGACTTCAAATTAAGAAGTATTGCCCATAGAGATTGCAATTTATCCTTCTAAAAAATATCTCATTCAGTTGAACCAGACCAAGACACAACCATTTAAATATGAGATTGTTGGTTACAGAAGGTATCAACCAATCGGAACAATTGTAATCTTTCTCTTAGCATTAGATGCTTAAAGCAAGCATATTTTGCGGATGATACTGATGAAAATATACATCCGCAGTTGTATCTCAAAGAATACAGACAGTATCACAACAATCGATTTCTGCATAAACCATTCGACATCAATTGCAGCTAAATTGAATGTTCTCAAGGCATTCATTGCTTCACTGGCCTTTGATTCTAAGTCATTGGGGTCACATTTGTAAAATACAACTCAATAAAGTACGCCGGTGGACATACGAATGATATAACATAGTGTTCACTGAAAAATCAATAGGCTACCTTATTCTGAGTGGTTATGGCACCTTTCACATTTTCAGAAGGCAATGAATTCGAATCCTGGTTTAACCAAAGATCCGTTTTGTTCACTAAAGGCTGGGGTATGCTTATTTCTAAGTCACGGTCACCTTTGAGGATAACAAATCAAGCATTGAGGGTCTTTTGCTTAGTCTCCGCTTCTGATTTACAAAGATTTTCACGCAAGAGCTTCCACTTTACTAGCAGAACCTGATTCTAAGCTAGGAACAAGGTGCAACAACAACAATGTACTGATGCAACAACAACAACGTACTGATGCAACAACAACAACGTACTGATGCAACAACAACAACGTACTGATGCAACAACAACAACGTACTGATGCAACAACAACAACGTACTGATGCAACAACAACAACGTACTGATGCAACAACAACAACGTATAAATCGAGAGGATTTACTTGCAGTTACACCATAATAGGATGGGAGCCAGTCCCGCAGCGATTTTCAAAGGTAATATTGAGCTATATACGTTCCCGGACAACGACCCAGAGTCTATCCGGGAAGTACATCTCTATCTTGACATTTCGATTCCTTCGGGTCTTGATAGTCAAGTGCTTTGAATTGCGAACCATCTGACCTTCACCTCCTCGTGGTGGCTCCTGGAAACGTCAGTTTCTGACGGCTAACGAAGGCAGAGGGACTAATCGAGCGACACTGATTTTAGCTCGTCCCATTTCGTTACGAGCGGACATTGCTTTTACTCGTACGAATGGCAGATAGTCAGAGTGAGACTCACGAAAATGAGTTGGATGCTACAAACTATGAAGCAAATACAAACATAGGTGTAAAATCAGAACTTTTAACACTATTAGATACAGAAAGAGAAATACAAGCTGCACTCGCTTCTAGCAAAGTAAGCAGCACACTACAGCAAAAAATCCGTAATGGCATCTCGAACATTCTCCACATTGCCATTTCACAAATGGAAAGAAATGCATATCTTGAGGGTCAGGCAAAAGTTAAGAGCGAAGAACAACCAAAATCATTTGCTGACGTTGTCAGACAAGGGAAAAAGCCGACAAATAACAATAGAGATAAAAGTCGGAATAGAGTGAGACGTGAACGGTCTAGACAAAGAAAGGATAATATTGTCCTAATCTATCCCAAGTCAGAATCTTCTTCTGAGGACACTAAGACTGAAATTAAGAAAGCTATTAACCCAGCTAAACTGGGATTACATATTAAAAGCGTTAGATCAGTTAAAAAGTGTGGTTTCCTTCTTGAGACCACCAAATCAGAAGACATTGATAAAATTATTAAAGAAGTCTGTCAAAACGACATGCTTAAAGAAAAAGTTGAGGCCCAGAAACCACAAAAACGCTCACCATGCTTTTTGCTTTACAATGTAGATAAAGACATCTCTAGAGAAGAAGTTGCCACTAGAATCTTGGAACAAAATTCTTTCAGCGAAGAGGCGCACATTGAGGTAGTCTATGGCTACAAAGGCAGATTTGGTAATAATTGGATAGTCACACTCAACTCCCCAGTTTATTCAGAAATTAAAGTTAAACGCAAACTGTTCATTGGATGGAACAGTGTAACTTTTAAAGAATATATAAGAGTAATACAGTGCTTTAAGTGCTTACGGTATGGTCACTTAGCTAAAGAATGCAGAGGACAAGACACATGTAGGAGGTGTGCGCACAATCACATAGACAAAAACTGTAATCGAGACATTAAATGCAAAAATTGCGATGACAGTAATTCTAAGTCTAAAACTAAGTATCGTACTAATCACTTAGCCAACAGCAGGGACTGCCCTATCTATGAAAGAGAAGTTAACAAAGCTATCTCAAAAATTCATTATGAATAATAACAACAATTATAATATTAATTTTGCGCATATTAACTTGAATCATTGCCGCGCAGCGAATCTTATACTATCAGAGGATTTAAAAGAATTAGACTTAGACATTATCTCTGCTAATGATCCCTTTACCTTAGAAAACAAAGTTACCGGCTTTCCTATCAATTACTATATTTTTGCAAGCCCCACACCACGCACTGCTATCATTGCTAAGAAAAAGTTTCAATTTAATCCTATTCTAATTGATAAAGAAATTATCATTGTTAAAACTTTCATTAACTACAAACCCTTCTGCATATGCTCTATTTACTACTCGCCATCCAAAAGTATTACAGCTTCACTCGATACGCTGGCTAACTATTTAACTACTTACAAAGAACACGGCTGGATCATACTGGGAAATCACCACAGAGGAGAGCTTGTTTTAGACTTCACCTCTCGTTTCGACTTAACAATTGAAAATAAGGCTGATAGCAAACTCACTTATTGCAGTTCGCTCGGAGTTAGCTGGATCGACCTACTCATTACAAAAAATCTAAACACCAGCCAAATCAAGGATTGGAACATTTGCGACAATTCATGGCAAGTGACCATCAACTTATGACCTTTAAATTAAATAATGTTAAAACTCGAGTTAAGCAGAACACCAGATATAACAAATCAACAATAAATTGGAATGAAGTGCGAGAAGGACTTAACGAACTGATTATAAATAACCCTGCAGATAATGTTAAAAACATTAATAAATTCTTCTGCTATTTAGAAGAAAATATTGTAAAAATTTGTGTTAATAATAAAGTCACACAACAGAAAAGTAATCGCCAGAACTACTGGTGGACACAAGAACTCACCATTAAGCGAAGTAAAGTACGTGCCCTCCGCAGAAGATTCCTAGTTGAATCTGAACTTAACATTCGGAACAAACTTAAACTTAATTTTAAGAAGGAAGCCGCTGACTATCGTAAACTTATCCTCCATACACGACAAAAGGCATTTAAGGAATACCTTGGCAATATTACGGACTCTAATGCTTTTGGACCTCCATATAAGATTATTCGGGACAAACTCAATCGCCCTAATATCACCAACAACATTCAACTTGATGATAATAGCTATACTGACAATCCCGCTGACTCTATCAATGAAATTCTCAAATTTCATTTTCCAAATCAGTCTATATCTTATCCAACATACTCTCACCCCTCTGATTGCGACCCAGATTTTACAGAAGTTGAGATCGAGAACACACTCAAACATATTGATAGCAATAAAGTACCAGGCTTCAACAACACCTGCCTACACATCTACACTGAACTGTTCTATTTGAATAAAACCTGGATGACAATACTTTTTAATCGCTGCCTTAACACTGGTACCTTTCTTACAGTGTGGAAAACTGCCAAAGTAGTCCTCATCCCCAAAGAAGGCAAGAATCCTCAAAAACGTGAATCATACAGGCCAATCTGCCTACTGCCTGTCTGGGGAAAAGTGTTGGATAAGCTTCTGCTAAATAGAATAACCTACTTCTACCACTCACATGGATTACTTCACCCTAATCAATTCGGATTCATGAAGGGTAAAAACACCAATGACGCTGCTAGTTCTATCACAAATATCATTAAGAATAATAGAACTAACAAACTTTATATATGCTTAATCTCCCTTGATATTAAGAATGCCTTTAACTGTATTAAATGGACAGATATATTGAATTTGCTTATCAAACATAAGGTGCCTTACAATCTCTACAAGACCATACAATCTTTTCTCTCAGACGGATCTTACTTTGATGATTTTAATCGCAAGATCCCTTATACTAACGGTGTACCACAATGTTCCAGTCTTGATCCATTTCTCTGGCTTATTATTGCCAACGAACTTTTAATACAGGACTTCGGAAGCAATGCGCATTGTCAGGCCTTTACAGATGACATTGCACTTGTCCTAACTGAGAGCTCCTACTTTAAATTTACCAGACAATCTAGAAGACCCATTACCCTTATTGAAAACTGGCTTGGCAAATTCGACCTTAAACTCAGCATTAATAAATGCCTTTATACTATCTTTGAGTTTGGTAAGGACATCACACGACGCCCTGGAATCACTATCAAGAGACAGAAAATCAGATACACTAGAGAACTTAAGTACTTAGGGCTTACATTCGACCCGAAGCTCACCTGGCACTCTCACCTTTGTAATGTCAAAGAAAACATTGGCAATATAATCAATAAAGTTAACAGAATCACCAGAGCCACTTGGGGCCTTAAACCGACAGTGCTCAAAGCGATCTATCTCCATGCTATTAAAAATATTATCTTATATGGATGCCCTGTTTGGTATAACAGCACAGTTAAGATAAACAGACTTCTTACCCAGATTCAGCGTATCGCTCTTATTAAGATCACTAAATCCTACCGCACTACCTCTACACAATCACTACAAGTCCTGGCAGGATGTGTCCCACTCTTCATTAAAGCTGAAGCCATGCAATTAAGGTACAGACTTTGGAAGAATGGACAATCAGTTAAGATTAATAACCAAGAATTTAATGCTTCTAACTCTTGGACCTACCAACTAGATTTCCCACCTCCTTGGAAGATCAATAAAATTTATTGGAACACCCAACAAGATCATGAAGGCTATTTTGCCTATACTGATGGATCAAAGATTAGAAACCGAGTAGGATGTGCCTCCATCATATATTATGGGAATCTGCCCATCGCCACCTTCCAACAAAGACTTAACGACCAGGCTACGGTATTCGAAGCGGAAGCGCTCGCTATACTAATCACCATAAAACACATCATTCTTATTGATAAGACTTGCCTTATTCACACCGATTCACGATCAGTCTTATCAGTCTTATTAGTCTTAGAGGAACCATCAAAGAAATTAGAATGCTCCTCTCCAATCACAAATCTCGCTTCACATTTCACTGGGTCAAAGCCCATGTTGGTATCTTATACAATGAGGAAGCTGATATTGCAGCTAAACAGGCTACAGCACTTGATGAAATTCACTACACTGTGTTAATTAGTAGACAACAATTTAAAAAGGCTACAGAAGACCTAGAAATCCATAAATGGCAACATATATGGGATAACTCCTCTAAAACTAGAAGGCTCTACTCCTTCATCCCCAAGGTATCCCGCAATAAGATCTCAGGAGACTTTTATATTAACCAGGTCCTCACTGGACATGGTGCGTCTAACTTTCCTAAACATGGACTTTCCTAAACAGGTTTCATGGGAAGCCCATTCACTGTCTCCATGATGAAGAGATTGGCAGCCCTGAACACATCATACTTCATTGCAGTCATTATGCACACATTAGACACAAATGGTTCCCCAAGAATTACAAAGAACTCACTCTTGCTCAGCTCATCAAGCAACCTAAAGTTCAATGCAGTATCAGAGAAATCCTCACCTTGGAAATTCAACATCACCTACAAGAGACCACAGACCCATAAGAGACCACATCACCACAAGAGACCACAGACCACTGGAAGTCGGGTCGACTTCCAGTTTTGCCATTAACACCTAATGTCTATGTAGATCACTCATGTACATTACTTCTGTATATTACTTGTAAATAACTTTGTTCTATTTTTCACTGTTTGTATCATTGTTAATATTTTTGTGACTCTCTTTTTATAAATAAAGGCCAGGTTGGCCCACAAATCTTTCAGTCAAGGAGAACTCAATAGAGCGTTCATAGTTTAATACCCGATTGAGTCTATTGGTGCTTTGCACCTACTCCTACTGTTTACAAATTTTTGTCCTTTAGACCTTCCAGACTTATCTTTTGACCTGTGTAATCTCGTGTTGGGCTGGATTACTGTTGCATGCGCTCTTCCACCGTATACCTTCGGGTGGGTCGGTGTCATTCTTGAATGTTACACCATAAGAGGATTAAAGTTTGAAGATATCCGGAAGAGAAGTTTCAAAATAGTTATCTTATATATTAAATTAAATGGCACGCTGCCGCCAGTATTTGTGGTTGGCTTGTACTTAATTCCACTTTAACACCCTACAAGTTCGCTTTAGCATTGACAAACTAAAGCCAAATCTCTAAAATTCTGAAGTCTGAGTTTCCTGTGTGTGTGTGCCTTGCTTTCATCCACAATTTAACAGACAATACGTAAATGTGCACGCAATATCTTTTAGATATTTCTTTTAGTTCTTTATTTTTAAGAAAAGATTTCTGTAACTTGTATTGCTTATACGGTCTGCTTGTTTCATGTACTATCACCTATATAGCTAGCTATACATATATAAGGTTTGCAAGATAATTTCCTTATGTCGAATTGCAATAAAACGAAAAGTGCTAAAGATAAGGTATGCGTGATCTCGTTTCAGAGAGGAAATCACAAAGTTATGACATTGTGGTTCATTCAGTCGCGCTCATGCGTTGGAATAATGAACACCGGGTATTTGTCATAGATGCGTATTTTTCAAGTCGCCTCATTTCAATGAGAAACGATTTGGAATGGCCTGCGCGTTCTTCCAGTTGAGTCCTAGGTAATTTCTTTTTTGTGGGAGGGGGTAGTTAAAACCACATACCTATATTGACCACCCACAATCCTTGGAAGATTTAAAAAGAAACATTCAAAGAGAAACGGTGGCCATATGGTCAATGTGCTGGTGACAACAGCAGAATTTGGTTCACTTAGTGCATCGCCAATGGTCACTTACCCAATATTATAATGTGAACAACAACAACTAAAACTTTAAATATGTAAGTTTTTGTATGCAAAAATAAATTAAAATATAGCTTTAATACTTTTTGTGCTATTGCAATACGAAATAAAGAGGTTATATTGTCACATTCTATATGTAACTTTATCAACAACTATAATGCAGTAGTAGTAGTCATTAATCTGGACTAATAGGGGATCCAGGCCTTCCGAATTGATGAAAGCATGGATTAAGTAAAATAACTCATAAATTGAGCCAATGTGCATAAATAAGCTACTGTGTATAATAAAAATTGTATTTTACATTCAACAGAATGTAATAGAAAACTGCATAAAAAATTAAATATAGTATGTGCATATATTATTACATAGTGTACTTCATGTAACTTTCATTTGATGTTTAAACAATCATTAGAGGAAAAACCATGACACCCTGATGGTTCATCTTCACTAACCGCTGACTGACATGACGCGCTGACTGATTAGAAGTAATTACTGATCTTTTGTTGTTTTACTTTAGTGGTTATTTCTCGAACAATTGATTACGGATATCTCATACGTGTGGCTTGATTCATTCAAGGTCAACAACAACACTCCAGCTTCAACAAAAATCAATTATCGCGGTAACTCTCTTTTTATTTATATATGTATGAATGTACATCTCTAAATGACTGTCCAGATTTTGCAAAGTCCAGTTTAATTGGGTGCGGATTAATGAGGGTTTCTACTGGGCCGACATCTAGTCAAAGTTAATATGATATATAGATAAACTTTAACTGTCATTACTTACACAGATTAACTACTGGGTTCATATGCTATTATTCTTATTTAATCATCTGCTTGTTTCATATACAATACTCCCATCCAGCGAACTGCATACGTATAACTATACTTTTATCTAATCAAAGTTAATATGATACAAGATAAGTATTAACGTTCTTCGCACAGATAAATTTTAACCATCTGCTTGTTTCATCGCCTGTCTAATCAATTATACGTACATCATTTCTATCGTTAACATGAGACACAGATGAGCTTTAACTATCGTTGGAATCAACAACGGGCTAATTTTTCTGCATGTCTATCACCATATTAAAAGCATTTCAATGGTACATCTCACATTCAGTACCAGGGCTTGCATCTGCGATTATAGGTGATCATGAAGACGAATATTCATTACTAATAATACACCTTCTTCACTAAATACAAAACTATACTTTCAATCAATTAATATTTATTATGAATTTAGTTACTGAAATAAATTAGGCTTCAGTATCTATTGTTCTTTATGATGTTGTCTTTTAGATGACTTGTGGTATATATGGTTTATCTACATAACTGGGATAAGGCTTAAAATATCTGCAATTTAATAGTAAGAATTGTAAATTCACTAACCATTACTTTCTATATGACATTAGTTCTCGATAAAAATAATTTTGGATATATACATACATATATACATACATACACACATATATATATATATATAATTTGAAAAAACTTTTAAATATTCTACTTTAAATTATACTAATTATTATACTTACTGAAAATCGGGTACTATAAAATGTTTTTCAACAGTATTTCACAAATTAAATATAATAGCAATTTCTTCAAAGATTTCCTAGTAACAGTGAATTCAGAATAGTTCAAAAGGAATATTTCGTTACCATTAAAATCACATTTTACATGCAAGGAAAAATCATTTAAATACCAAAATAATAGAAAAATATAAAATTTCTTTCGTTCTGTCTTTCCCTGTAACCATGTTTGGCATTTGACCTTTTCTCGTGAACAGGAAAATCATTTTAAAAATTAAGCTAGTCATATGTTGCGAAGTATTTTGATCGCTGTCAGAGCAAGGCAAACCAGTAACAGGTCACAACTGAACTGAGTAACAAATGTTTCCCTATAATTTTGTTTCAATCTATAATTTTAAGATTTTATTATTAGTAATAGGCCTCAACTGAAAAAAAAATATTTATATGAGGATGTGCTCGTTAATGTTTCAATTTAATTTTCTTATTGCTAAGCTTTTGGGTTACATATGAAAGGCTTAACTTATAAACCAGCTTTATAACACTAAAAAAGTAAAGCAAATATACCCCAGATTGCTATGATTCGCCATGACATTAGCAACTATACAATGAATTCAAATCATCCTTAATTATGTTTTAAATTAATTAGAAACTCTGTAATCAAAATTATTTTAAAATGAGATTTATTAACCATAATGTGGTTGTTTCGTTCCAGTTGAGATCATGGCTTCATCACTTTATTACAATTTTCATTGATTTAAAATATAGATAATGTTTTCCCTACATGACATCGTCACATTAAGACGACGTCGAAACTCCTACAAATTGCCGAATTTGCTGTCTGTCTTCAAGTCGCATTCTCTGAGCGGCAGCAAATAAGGCGAAGTTCACCATCGAATGTCTGAGAATATTGTCGAAGTTCATACAATTAAAATGATTCATATTTAATAAGAACTCTTTAAATAACTAAAAATACTCAAGAATTTTTCAATTTCAGTAAATAAGAAATAATAATTATTTACTATTTTTAGTAATACAAAACTAAAACATATATTCAGAAGTTCGTTTTTAATGCAAAACTATTTAAATAACTTACATTGTTAATAAAATTCTTATATAAAGATATCATATTAAATTCTTATATGAGGGTATTCTTTTTATAAATAAAGCGATATCTTATATAAGGACCAAAGCTATAGGTTTGAGAAGCCACTTTCCATTGATTGAAGCCATTGATACATTGACAAAAGAACAGAAGAAAAAGCAAAGTGAAAAATATATGACAAAGCATTCATTTTAGGATTAGTTTAAATCGGCAAGAACGGTTTAAAATTTTAAAAATTTCATTAATTAATATAATTATTAAATTAATAATTGTAATATTTGTAAGAAATCTATTTCAAATCTTAAGACTAATGCCTTGCTTGCGCAAACATTAAATTTTTTAAAGTTTCCGGAAAGAGAAAGAGAGTCGACATTTGATATAAGCCACACTCGCAGTCAGTTCAGATAAAATTTTGTTCAGCAATATAGAGAAATAGGGTTTCATTTATTTTAAGTTGAAAATTGTAATTTTTTTAAATTTTTACAATGGTTAATTAAAAATAATAACATATTTAACATTTTTAAGCCATTGTGTTCAAATTAATTGCTGTAAAAGCTAAATTTGTATCCATAAATATAAAAGTACATACTTTAAAATGGAAAATATGTTGGAAACTAATATAATTAGTAAATGTAAAATAAAAATGGCTCATATTTAGTGAGGACTCTTTAAATATTTAAAAATACTCAAGGATTTTTTTAATTTCAGTAAATAAGAAATAATAATTATTTCGTATTTTTAGTAACACAAAACTAAAACATACATTCAGAAGTTCGTTCATAATGTAATACTGTTTAAATACCTTACATTGCATTTCCATAAACTTGTTTGCACAAAAATGGGAAAATTCTTTTGCTTTATTAATGCTTATTTTGAATAGTAAATTTCTGACAAAATATTTTTTAATTATTTTTATCCTTGCCTGTTTTTGACATTTCTACCATTAGTTGATGAGCAATAAAGTGATGATGAAGCATAAAACGAATTAGAATATAGCTTCCGTAGAGTTGTCTTCAAGTAACTTTAAGACAATGGACCAATGCATGAGATGCTCACCATCCACATCCACTTGTTGGATGGTGACCATACTTATTGAAGATAGCGGGTCTCGAGTCGTAAAGAAGGAAACCTGGAAAATTTCCAACCACCCATCAGATGTTTATTAAGAAAGCAGAAGAGCAACACTTCTGTTGCTCAATGGTGGCTGGGATTGAATCTGGGAGCTTACGCTCAGAAGATTTCTGTCCTACTACTAGGCAACTGTGAATTTGGAATGTTAATATTTAGCTTCTGCATGCACATCCGTCAAGGTAGGTGCTTAGGAGTTTTTCGAGTTTCTTCCCTTGTAACATGTAAATATGGCCCATTATATATCAAAAGTCCTCCCAGAAAACAATATACGCACCTAAAATGCTTTACAATGGCTCTCTGTTGTTAGGATTTCTCATCAACAAATACTTTCACTGCTTCTCTGTAGCTAAACCACCATTGCTCAGTTTAAACTGTTAGATCTTTGGTATTCGGCTTAAAACTTCATGGGTTCGAATCCTATATAGGGTGTGGATGCTTGTAGGGGTTTTAAGTTCACTTTGAATGATAGGTCTCCATCCAATAAACCTTCCAACGCAAAGTGACTAAAGCGTCATGAAACCAAACCTTTGACTCAATCATCTCTCTTATATTCTGATTTCAGATTATTCTATAAACATAGGAAGTGATTTCAACAAAGGAAACTAAGAAGTATTAGGTTTGGAGCATTTGACACAAAACGATATTTATTCTAAAGCAGAAAAGCTTGACATGTAACACGCACACACAAACCAAACGAAAATAAAAACCACCTCACCTCTGTGAAATTGCTCTACGCTGCTTCAGCATATTTTTAGTATGTTAAATGTCTGTGATTCAAACTCTAAACGAGGGAATGACAGCACTTCCTTGTACCTAACTTTTACCAGATAGATAGAAAATGCCGGGTGAGAGACTTCCTCATTTAAAAACAGGATCCAAGCAGATGATTCCTAATATATGATCTTACATCCCCAGAGGTATAATTTCTCCTGGAACGCATTATGACAAGGACTTATTTAACACATCCCAGCCGTTTTTAGTGATCACAACGAATTTACGATAAAGTCGGGATTCGAACTCCCAACCTTCCGACAATGAGAAGCCACCACTCAGGCCACAATGCGGAAATAAATGTAACTGCACCCCAATTACTACTTTTATTAAGTTCCCAATTTTCAGTTTTTGACCAACAGTTGCTCCGATTATCTATTACAACGGTCCTTCGCGATTACACAGATAACTTTTTACTAAACTCACCATGTTTTTCTCAGTGCTATTTTAAGAGCTATCAATTACCATAGTTTGAAACTTCGTTAGCAAAGGAGTCGTGCAATTCTCAGGATAGAAAGCAAAACATCGCCAATAATTTGTTCCAGCTTACTTTCGATTCCTCCCAACAAATTCTTTTATTTTAAAACATTTCTCAAACAAATGAAAGCAACTGAGATAGTGATATTATGTCTGTAAAATCCACAACTATTAAAGAAAAATATTTAATTTTGCTGGTCTGTAGCTTGCAGAGAAGCTGCAGACCTTCCTTGTTGACCTCTTTTTAGAGTTCGAAGTGGGAGGAAATGTTTGACATTACCCTATGCAGGAAACAGAAGTAGCAATTTCTTTCTGTCTTTGTAATCCATTCTGAAATGAAAATGAAATTTGAGTAGATAAAAAATTTGTATGGTTTACCAGTAGTACAAAAGTTTCTTGAGGGAAGGTCGCGCACATCATTCTTTACAGTGATAAGCCTTTTTAGATAAGATAATCAACAAGTAGAATTACTAAAATCGAGGTAATATTTACCGTAAAATTATTAAAGTCGAAGAATGCATTCATATAAAAAATACATAAGATAAGATTATATATTGACCTCCGATTTGGTAAGAGTTCTTGTATTTACTGCTGTATTGATCCAAGTAATTTCTTTGTTTTTTCAATAAAAGGTGTTTAAATAATAATATTTTTGAATTTACTAATTAAAATTAGCTTTATCTCTACATGAAAAACACAATGAAGGAGTAATAAATGAAATGAAACAAACCAATTCTTCATTTACAGAATTTCTTGAATGCGCATATGGGAATTTTATTTTGAATTTAATTACTGTTGTTAAGTTATAATTCGTTTTAAAGATATTTTTAAGTAAAAAATATATTTCTTGGAGAATTTGCTGAATTGTCAAAAAAAATTTGTAAATGAAACTACTTTCTTTGTGTGTCTTCTTTCTTTGTTTGAAAAAAAGTTTTGAAAGTTTTAATCGAATGTGAATACTTTTTTAAAAAAAAAAAAATAGCCTATGAAAAATTTTATAAGATGATCTGTGGGGTCTGCATAAAAATTAACATTTTAAGTGAATTTGTTTCTTTGTCATACAATGTTAAGGAAATTGATAGTAGATAACGTTTGCCCTAGACCTACAGAGTATACCAAATAAGATCTGATTCGATTATATTAAGCAATGAAATATTTGATAAAATAACATTACTGGAATACAAAACATTTTTATGGCATACACTGTTTTAATAAAGATATTCTTTTTAAATATTCATAATACGAGATTAAAGATTAGAATTCGATTATTATTAGGGTAAATATTGTTTTTACAACTCTTAATCGAACATGATTTTAATCTAATAAGTATCAATTTATGCTATCAATCTCCAGACTGAATACATAAACTGAATGAAAAAATATTCCTCCATCCCTATATAGGAACATGATCAAAATTATCCAAATTTTACATAAAATAATCATCCAAATTTCTTATCAAACTTTGGTTAAAGTATTTTAAGAAATATTATTGAAAATTGCTTGGTTAATGAATTATTGATTATTTTAAAAATTATTACTGAGAAATATTATTCAATCTGCATTAGTATACATTCCATTTTTTGCGGAACTTTTAAGCATTACAATTTTTTATTTAAGTCAAGACTTAAAGTAATAATGTGATTATTAGTTTTTAATATAAGAATATCGCTTTTTCAATGTTAGAATATAATACTAAATTATTTATCATTAATGCTAGATTAGTAGTTTTTAATACAGGGTTAGGATAAATGCTTCATTCCTATTAAAAATGGTATTGTTACAAATTTATGAGCATTATTGTATTTGTCTTACAATATCTCAGACAGATCCAAAATACTCAAATATGGCAAAATTTAGGCCTATTCTACGTTAAAAACGGCTTTTCTAATAATTTGGAGAGATTCTTGGCGACTTGGCGGGAAATATTTATTTTTAGAAAAATCTACCACTGAAACTCTAAGACCAATACTAAGTGAGATTGCTTAGAACTTTCCAGAAACATTCGTCGATTTTCATGCTAAGTCTGGTATAAATAACCGTCGCCCGTAACGGAATTGTTAGAATAAATTGACATGGACTATAACCACATTAATCAAATTATCAATTAAAGCCACTCAAGCATATGGTAGCATTAAAGTAATTATAGGAAAATAATCAAAGCGCTGTCGTTAAAATTAAACCGCCTTCTCTACATCTCAATGATAAGACTTATTATAACCTATGCATCTTCGGTATGGAACAATATTAGTAAAGCAGATCAACGAAACCTACAAATTTTTCAACAAAAAATGCTTAGATATATTACAAACGTTTCATATTATATTGGAAATAAAAATATGGCCAAATATTTCAATGTAGATGATATTTTAGCACGCTTAAGAAAATTAAACAAACACTTTTACGAAAAAGCAAAAAATTGCAGTAAATTTCAAAGAAGTCATCAACTGCGAATATTTAAGCAAAGATAAATATAGACCACAATAGCAAAAGTATTTTCTTAGTGAAAATGGATAGTTTCTCAATGTACATAGTGAATATAGGCTTTATTTTTTTTTATCTTTAGCATTATATTATAACCCAAAAAAGTTCTTATTTCATTTATTATACCAAGAAATGCATTTTTTTATTTCCTATATAACTATCCATTTAATATAGGAAATTGTTACCTTTACATACCACGCCCTCCTCAAAATGCTCAATGCTGATTGGACAACATAACAGTTTTCTAACACTTTCATGCAAAAATTTTGTGAACCGATGTCAGAAAAGCCTAGCATTCCTGTATGGAACTACAACAGATGCAGCGTACCACACAGGCCGGAAAAACTGTGAGCACAGAAGATCCGAGAAGGAATTGTTAGTGAGACGCAGAGAGAGAGGACACGAAGCAGTGAAGACGATCAGCTGCTAGTTTAGTGAATAAAAGCTGTGGTCTGCCTGAGGTATTAGAGACTTCTGTGATTGGAAGCTATTTTCTGTTTCATTTGTGTGTGATTTACAGCTGTGTGATTGAAATTTCTACAGCTGGAATTTCCTGTATTTAGTTGAATTTGCTACGAAGTCTTAAGACTTTTAAGAGATTGTTTTATCGACTCTCAACCAATACAAACCCAGAAGAGTGGTAGAAAATATCTTCAAAAATATTGCATATGAAAGATATATGAAAATAATAAAAGAATTCTCTAAGTTTATAACCCTCTACAAAAATTTATTATGCGTCACTTTTGATTACTCGACACATAATCGAATTCATTCCATACACTTTGAAGCAAGCAGTTGGGACCCTTGAATTGTCGATACTACATCAAAATGCTTTGTTTATGTGTCTGTTCTTCCCCATTTTCTCTCCTAAAAACACATTGCACACTTATAACACACGAACACAACTAGCATATTTCAGACTTTTTCTTTGCTGCCGCCTGTGTAAATCTAAAGAATCTATGGCATTCAGTATTTCTAGTGCAACTGGTCTCGTACGGGTGACAGAGATTCTATCTCTATTCTAGCCCTTCTGCAAAGGATCTTCTCTTACCATAACGTACATCTACAATGGATCCTTTCACACATTGACCTCAGTGGCAATGGAGCGGCGGATTCTTTGGCAAAGGAGGGATCTTTAATGACCTCAACATCTACTCCCTGGCAGTTGTTTTGGAGCTATGCTCAAAAGTCAAGTATGCGATCGCTTCATCTTGGTATTCTCTCCCACCTCAGGCAAACAACCAGGAGGTTCTGTCACTTTTAAGGGTAGTCGAGTGCATCAGACTGCATTATCAAGATTGATAAGTGGACATTTGTACTAAAATTGACCAAGGAAAGAAGAACTTCCCTATATTCAGGAAATGCAAAATCACGCGTTTTACTCTTGGTCTCTTTCTAGCTATCTGATCTTTCTGGCTTAGGACTCAATAGAGAGAAGTGTTGTTACAAAGTCTTCTCGTTTTGGACTTTTTCTTTGATCACAATCTCCTGGATCTGGTTTAGCACATTGGCTAATCAGATAGGATAAGATACAACAACAGAATTTTTCTTGCTTTTCTTTCATTTTTTGGCCTATATCAAATTTGTACTGCCTCACAAGATCGGAAAGATTATGGAATCGTTCATACATCAGGAACACACAAACCAAAAGTCTTGAGTTTGCGATTATTTTCATATATCTCTCATATACATACTATTATTTTTGATCTTATATCCTTTTCAAAAGGAATGATTCATTTATGATAATCTGTATAGTAAAATGACTGAAAATAAGTAAGTGAATAACTGAAAATCTAAATCGTCCTTGCCTAATTAAACGCAACTTAAAGTGGTTGTTTTTATTTTGTTTTTTTCATTTTGCTTTTTCTTCTGTTCTATTTTCAACGTGAAAGGGTGAATTCCAAAATTAAAGCAATATCGCTAAGGATTTGAAAATTTAAAAATTAATTAATTAGAGCAACACTGGTAATTTTTATGATTTTGAAAACTTTAACAAACAAAAAAAATCATAATTAGAAAATAATTCTTTATTACTGGTAAAAATCATGAATGGATTTTTTTTTCCAATTGCCGACGACACTCGGAGATTTGATGATGAATTTCGCCTTTTTTGCTGTTGCTTAAAGAATGCTATTTGAAGGAAGGCAGCAATCGTCGACAAGTCCAATTTACGATACGGTCTCAATACGATATGACGTAGATGACACGTTATGTGACGTCATGGATATTTAAACCAATGAAAATCGTAATAAAGTGGCGTAATCATGATCAACTGGAACAAAAAAAATCAACCACTTTATGGTCAATAAATAATTACTTTGTCAATTTAGCCTCACTGGAAAACTTATGAGCAATTTCCACTTTTCAAAATTCATTCCAATAAATGTGTAAGTAATGTATATATAAATGGATTAATTCAAATTTCTCTAAAAAAATACTAATTTTACCCAGATTTTATATTAATTGCATCCCATCGAAAACTTAAAAATGAAATTTGTTAATTATCTCAATGAAAAGTGGCCATTTGAAACTTGAAAAATATTTCACGGCCTTAAAACTCGAAGGTGTTAAATAAAATCTATAAGTAAACATTTATAGTTAATATAAATTTTAATTTTTATATAAATAATTAAAATTTAAATCTGTCGGAGTATTAGATCAAAACTTCACTATGAAATATTTAATTTTGTTACCAATAATTGTTGATAAAACTTAAATTTTTTTTGTGTGGTTAATGTACCTTAATTTTTTTTAATAAAATAGCTATAATAAGAAACACGTTGAAATAATGTTACTTGTTTTTGTCATTTTATATTTTTTTCAATAAATGTTGAAAACAATTTGTAGTTAATGTAACAGATAATAAACTCAATAACTTATTCGTACTTGTAGTTTTAAAATCCGCTTCACATCTTTTTTTTTTTTTTTTCTTTTTTTTCCACTGTCGGGTACTTCTTAATCTACCTCTAGACCTTTACATAAATCTTTTATTAACCATAATTTTAATTAATAACATCATTGTTACAATAATTTTTGTATACTATAATTTATAGCAAAATATAAATGCAAAGTGTACATTAATATAATGCTTAATAAAATCGCGGTCCACTTACGGGTATCCCTTGCAATCTGAAATTATGTTTCTTAAAGAACTAAAAAGACCAGGGTTATCAAAAATCAAAGTTTTTCGCTAATATTTACTACCAAATTTTTGTATTCTGTAATCTTTACTGAATCCAAAATCGCGTCTAAAATATTTATAAAACTTGTGAGGGAGGACAGTTAAAATACAAAGCAACACAAAATTCCTGATATATTTTACTTAAAATTTGTTAAATTAAGCAAATTAGCAACAGCCTGTTTTTTTTTAAAAAAAAAAGCTTCTTCATAAAAAATTATTTGTGCAGAATAAAGTTTTAAGGAAGTATAAGTTTTTAATTTAATTTTTTTGTCAAGTAAATGAAAATTATACTTGAATGACGACTTTTAATTCAAAAGTGAATTAAGATCTTTATTCCAGCGGCTAACAAGAGCGTACAGTGACATTTACTGTTTTATTTAGAAGAAAAAAAATAGACTACAACCAGACATCTTTCTATGACTTGTGTGTGTTAAACACCTCCATAAAATGTCTCGTTCTTTTTTCGTCCAAGGGTCACAAAAATGTTCTGAAACAACGCTGTATAATTGAATCACCGCCCCAACCCTAAATTTAGTGTGAGCTGCGTCCTCCCTCTTTTCTTAGTAGTTTAATTCTTTCATTTTTCTTTCCTACATCTTGATCTTGCGCCTCCACTTCCTGTGTTTTTACTAAGAAAAGGAACAAGAGCAACTGACTGATTCCCTGGCAGACGGCTTTCAGAGAATATGGTTTTTCGGAAATTCTTATTTTTCTTTTCCCCTTTGTTTTTTACTGCTGCAGTTTTGTGTCATTTATTTCCGCTTGACGTGTGATCTTATTTCTACAAAATGTTACAAAATATTAATTTTCCATTAACTGATTATTCATTCTTTCAAATTATTTAAGACAATTTTATACTGCTCACTTTTCTGTTCTCACTATCAAACATTTTCCTTTGTCTAAGTTTTCTACATAAAATATCATTTCTCATGGAACTATTCTACACATCGTGTTTTCATATATTAATTCATATGCTTCATTTTTAAACATTTCAAACGATTATTTAAAACGAAATTATAACACAGATCTAAATTTATTATAAATGAAAGGTTAGTCTAGTTAGTTGGAGTGCTCACTCTCCTTATTTTAAGGAAATGGCTTCAAATCCTTACCTAATCGAATAACCTTTGGATTTATTAATGATGACTGGTGCACGTTAAATATGCCATGGTTGCAATGTCCTCCATGCGAAATAATAACTCTGGGGTGGCAGTCTAATTATTGGTTTTTCTACTTGGTCCCTGCTTCTAAATTATAAAAATTCTCTTTCGGGGCTACGAAGGCATACTGAGTGGGTGTCCCATTGTGCATAAGGCGCCATCACTTCCAGCCTTACCCGCCTATCCTGTCTAGTGGTCAGAGGGCCTGACTGCGAATAGGGAGGTCCTGGATTCGAATCCCAGTTCGGGCATGGATGTACTATCTCTCTCAAACTATTATGTCATTGTCTTCTCTTTGTATGAATGGCTGATTACCCTCTAAACGAGTCCCTATGTCATGTGTGTACTGAGGAAGTTGGACTCCACACCATAATATGGTTCAGTAGGAAAAGTGGAGCAGCGCACCCCATAATGTCAGCCTAGATGGCACAAGACAACAACAAGTTCCAGCCTTGAAGTGCTTAGGTGGAAATCCTAGAAGTCGGGCGTTAACACAACGTAAGAAAAGTGTTGTAAATTCAATGTTAAATGTATAATTTATTGTGCTATTCATAAAATTTTTAAAGATTTTCAACAGTTTAGGCCATTTAAGAGTTATATTTAAAAACAAAATTTCTCCAAAAATAGGTAATGAACTGTTTTAAATTATTAAAAAGGAAAATATCTTATCAGAAAAAAATATATCCTATCGCGAATCTTACGAAACACATTTTCGGATTTAGTTACATTAAAAATTAGATGAATCTTTCACTTAATCACATAGTTATATTGAAACTTGAATCTGATACATTTTTCAAACCACAATTCTTTCACTAAACAAAATTCTCTTCAATATTTCGATTCTTCATAATAAGAATGAAAGAGACAAATTTAATGATTACTATTCTTAAGGAAAATCTAATTTCAGAATTGTGTTTAGTTGAAAATGTGATGTATGCATGAATGCGATTTCATAAAATTTTGTTTGTGTTTATAAATACATATTCAACTTAAATTTACACCTAAATATGTACTAAAATAAATTTAAATAATATATACCTAAATTATAAACTAAATTTATTCCAATTTTATGCCCGAAATGTTTTTATTTTTTTCTCATTAATTTCTTATCGAAATACTTATGATTAACTTAAAAAGCTGTTTTGAATAATTTTGAAGAATAATTATAGCAAAGTAATTTTGGTTATTTATTTTGACTGCAAAATTTGAAGGAAAATAATAAGGAAATGAGCATCGCTATGTTGAGATATTTAAAATATACCATTAATATCTACAAACTTTTTATAGAACTTTTTTTAATTAAAAACCTCATTAAGCTGTTTCTGTATGAAATTTACTTTTTTTAAAATAATTTATGCTAAAATTTCAATTATTCAATTATTTCGTAGATTATATATTTCAGAAATTCATGAAAAATACACTGAAGTTTGAATTTTTATAATTAAAAAAGAATGTTGTTGTTGTTGTCGTGTGACGGCTAGGCTGGCATTATGGGTTGCGCTGCTCAGGTGGAAAAATCTGAACCATATTTAGGTATGGAGTTCGACTTTCTCAGTATACACACATGCCATAGGGACCCGTTTATAGGGTAGACAACCATTCACAACCTATTCATACAAGGAAAGGACAAAGACAAAATAGATAGAGAGAGAAAGTATATCCATGCCCGAACAGGGATTCAAACCCAGGACCTGCCTATCCGCAGTAAGGCACGTTGACGACTAGACAAGTTGAGCGGCAAAATAAATGTTTTTCGAGGTTTATGAAATTCGGAAAATTGTAAATTCCATTAAGCATTTCATTAAGTATTTGCTTTTCTGCCGTATATTAGATGTAGTTAAAAAAAATGAAGAAGTTAATTTTTTCAAGAAGTATGACTTCAAAATGTTTGATATCAGCTGAGTCATTCATGTGAAAGTAATCTAAAGATTTTTTGGCAAAAGGTTCTAAATTGTGCTTTCAAGTTTTCCTGAATAATTCGCAAACTTTTCTAAAGGCGTTCTAATTTTATAAATCATGGTCATCATTAAACAGATAAAAATAAAAGTATCGAAAATTCTTAAAACGTAAAAAATTTATATAAAATTGAAAAAAAAAATGTGCAAACGCATTCCGAAAAATTTTAATTTTGAATATATACAAAGGAATCTGATAAGTCTTGATAAAATTAACCTTCTATAAGAACAGTAAGACAGACTGTATACGAACAGAGGCACAAAATCAATAGAAAAGGCCTGAATTTCGAAATTTTACCGTAACAAAGTCAGAAGTTTTGCATCTTGATTGTCCTAAATATGGTGAATCAAATATTTCCATAAAGATCCATGAAATCAACAGCATTCCAACAGTTCTGAATACATGAAAAATATACAAAAGTAATTCGAAATTTTTATTTAATAGCAAAATTTTTTATAAGATTGAACAAAATGCAAACGCCTTCCATTTATTCTAATTATTGAAGAAAAAAAAGATAATCTGAAAATTTGTGGAAAGAATCCTCTATAAATCCGTGTTTTCTTATGTTGACCGTCATAAAAGCCTCTTCGCGGAATCTCTTTATCTAAGTTGGAAAGATGTGTGATAGATTCTTCAAGTTAAATCCACCGTACAATAGTTATGACTCAACTTTTCAAAACCGCAATTGTTTGCAGATGACTAGTTGGATGCAATTCTTTACTGAATGAAAACTGTATGGACGGGTTCATCTCTCTTTGCGGTGAAAATGAATTCCTCTAAAATCCACTTAAAATGTGATTTAATCCCACCCTCAAAGAAGATCTTTAACCTTAGAATTTATTTTCAAACCACCTCTTTCTATGTCTACATAAAATTTTAAAATATTTTGTTGTTTTTTGGTTGAAATATTTTCTGAATTTTGTACACGAGTATGCATTGTTTCAAAAAATTCCTTAAACGAAGCTCTGTTAAAAGATATTCAGAAACAAGCTCTTAGGGTAACTATTTAAATTTTATTAATTAATGGTAAATGCGTCGTGTTTACTTATCTCATTGTTACTTCCCTGCAAAATGTATAAAAATTTTAATTTAGAATATTTAAAAATACCTGGTGAATGTGTAAAACAAAGTATAGTCACCAAATCACTCCCGGCATGTTTTCTGATTACTAAACATGTTTTCATTCAACCAAATATGAAGCCATTTTGTCTTGTTCCTTAAAATCTCCCTTTCATGGCAACTAATTGGATCAGATGATTTAAGTACACGAAGACTAAGGGGCTTACAATTTAAAGCAAGCTTCGCGAACACTACTAACAAAACCACAATCTAATCTAGTGGGAAATCGAAACTATGAACTATTGAACAGAAAGCCAGAGTTTTAACACATCCTCACTTACTTACCAGCCTAGCATTTGACTTATAAATAAATTTTATAATGGCCTTATCATATTACTAAATTTTCTGATACCAATTAGAGCATAGCTTCCCAAAGTGGTCCAAGTGAACCCCCAGGGGTCCATAGGAGACTACACGGGGGTCCACATGGAGTTGAAAAGAAAACAAGGGTTTACAAGTTGTAAGTGGGAGTCCACGAAAAATTTTATGATTTTCGTAATAAAGAACAAAAACTTTGTCTTGGATTTACCTAATTCCACCGTTGGTATGGCAAAGAAAACAAAAACAATGGTTTTTTTACGAATTGTATAACAAAAAGTACACATATAATTGTATAACAAAAAAGACAAAACTACCACAAGGAGTGCATTTAGGATGAAATAGTCAGGGTTATCACGCTTTACGCGTCTATCGCCCATTTGGCGAGAAAAGGGTACCCAAACCAGAGATTAACCGAAATTAATGAAGCAAAATATTAGTCGGCGCGAATTATCTCAGTTTCCGCACTTGTCACAAATAGAATGTCTTGACGAGGATATTCAGACTTACGCTCAACATTTAAATAATCTGCATGATGACTTCAAAAATAGATTTGAAGATCATTCAGACGATGAGAATACCACCATGGGTCATAACCCCATTTGACGAAACGGAAAAGGCGAATGTGGTATTACAAGAGGAACTACTTGAAAATGCAGCAACGAGGAACTGAAGGTGAAATTTAAAAAAGGCTATCAAACATTTTGGCTGCAGGCAGAAATCCCCGAAAAATATCATGGGCTGTGGGAATTTGCGAGAAAATTTTTGATAGCGTTACCCTCGTCATATCTTGTAGAAAGAATTTTTAGTGCCGTTACCAACCTGTTAACTAAAAAAGGAGCAGATTGAACATTACAGAACAGGGAGATTTGAGATTACTGCTTACAAAACTGAAGCCAAATATTGATAATTTGCTCTGTTAATTCATCAAGAACATCCATCTCATTAAAGTGTGCGGCTATTCCTTATTGTTGATCTATATTTCAGAGCTCATTGTTGATTGTTTGTAATAATAAATGTTTTATAATTTTGCACAATCACAAGTATTATTTTAATAAATAATACAAAGAAAACGTGCTACTTTTTTTCTTCTTAACACCCCCAATTTAGGATGCTATTTTTTAGGAGTTTTGGGAATATAGTTGAAATGTAGCAGCAGGAAGTCTACTGAATATATAAAAACTTTGAAAGTGGTCCACGAGAAAAAAAAGTTTGGGAATCCATGAACTAGAGCTTCTTGCAACAAATCTAAAATATGTTTGAGTCACCCTAACCGTAGAGCTTTAAACTACTTTTAATGTAAACTCCCAAGTAATTGGTACAGAAATGCATTTTGAGTACGAAATGCTGAAGGCTTTCGGAAGACATTTTTGAACATCCATCCGGATATCAAAATTAAAATGTTACCTAAATGTGGAAAATTTAACAGGAAGCTTATCATTTTTATGGAGAAGTAATGAATCAAAAGGAAGACACTCAATGGTGAACTTAGTCTTGTTTGATGCAGTTCGAAGAATGCGATTTGAAGGCATACAGCAAATTTATCAACAAATCGGATTTATGACACCGTCTCAATACAATGTGACATTGATGAAATGTCATCAGACGTCATGGATATTTTAAACCAATGAAAATTGTAATAAAGAGGCGTAATCGTGATCTCAACTGGAGCGAGACAAACAACTATTTTATATTTAAAAAAATTAATTTTTAGAATTGTCATATTTGTAAAAAAAACATAAATTAAAATTTAAAATTTTCGCATCTAAGAATACCTAAAAGGCTCACTTTGAAATATTTTCTTTATTTTTATTAATAACTCATTGCATGCTTTAACTTTGAAGATAAATATTTTTAAAATCAATTATTCGCTTATACTAGGCATATATATATTTGCAACAGGTATTTCCCATTTTTTTAAACATAAAATGGTAAATAAAATATAATTATTCTATGTCCCTTTTTTTAGTTCAAATATCTGTTCTAAAAATCTTTTGATTATTCATTTTAAATAGAAAAAAGAACTATTCGAAAGAGTTTTTTTTTTATTTTTTATTATTATTCTTTTAACTGCAGGCACACTGTGGGAGGTTTATTACTTACAAAGTTGCAATATATATTCAAGTGGGGGAAATACTTGACTTTTGAATGAATCAAAATCTTATTAATTGTCAGGAAATGACTGGAACCATTTGTGGTTTCTTTTTTAATGCATGGCGCCAATAGAGTTGGCGCAAAATGAAAGGCGTGTGAAAAGAAAACTCAAAACACACCCTCATTATTCTCAAGAAGTATCTTGCCGTAAAACGAGAAAATAATGGTGGATTATCATCCAATGAACTACAGACGCTGTAAGAAAAAGAATAATGCTTCTTTTGATTATTTTGAAGCAGCCGTTTGAATTAGTATTTAAACGAATCCGTTGAATTAGTATCGAGGAATTGTGAATTGATTGAAGCAATATTCACTTCTGTTTGCAGGAGGAAATCAATTCAACTCCGCAACGAATGGACACTAGCATTTTGTAAAGTTCTTTTTACGTTTGTAAAGTGCATAACTGCTACAATTTGCAGTTGGTTGGTCAAGTTTTATGGTTTCTTACTGTTAAATACCATTATCTTACAGTGGTTACCAATATATCTTGAATTTAAATAATATATTATTTTTTTCAACATATTGCATTGTGTATTTATTATTTTTTCTTCTCGGATTCAAATGTGAAATTAGAAGCATAAAAGGGCTTTGAATTTTGTAATTAAAAAAATTACTTTTAAATTCACTCATAAAATTACCAATCCATTTACATACAAACAACATCGGCCTTCCATCCGGAAAGGCGGGTTTCGATTTTCAATGCCGCCAAAGACATTCGATGTACGTGCTCGTTAAATCTGTGGAACAGAAAGTCCTGTGGTCGGTCGTTGAGCAGCTGCAATGGTCTGGAGAAAATTTCCTCCCCCTACGTCGTACTTTCACTTTCGTAGTGTCCTGGTTAAACGAAAGGCGCACCTTACTGACTTAAATTCACATAGCTAACGGCAGGGCGAGCTTGGATTGTTCAAGTGTCATTAGAAACAACAGCAAGCCTTACTAACAGCATGGTTAAGAACTCACGTGGTATTCATAATTTATACTAATTAATTAAAGAAATAAAATAAATTGTACCACTCTAAAAAATCTGCTGGATGAAAAAATAATTTATACAAAAAAAAAAAAAAAAAAAAAAAAAAAGACTAGTAATAGACCTAAGGAGGAAAGATCTATTATTAGGCCAGCCTATTTTGAGGACTTTGAAATCCTGTCATTCAACCCTTCAGCGTGACATTCATAATCTGGTCTCGTGTTATAGGAGTACACAAAATCATCTCCAGTCTGAGAGCTCACAGGAGTTGATTACTTCGACTATGCGATTTTATTAGTCGCTAGGATCCAGTAGAACATCAGAGTTGCATAACGAACAGAGTGTTTTCTAGTTGTGTGGGAATCATGCTCTCAACTCGGCATTTTCTGTAACTGCTTCTACCATCTCCAACCCCTGCATGTCTTTCGCCGTGTTCCCCGCTCTCTCTAGAACATTAGTGTATACATAGAACATCGGCTCCCGATGGGAGTTCTAACGCATGCGCACTTGAAGAAAGTACTTGCAATTATATGGCGGTATAAAATGTGAATATTATTTAGATTTTGTTTTAGCAACCCTATTGGTTTCCGATTTGCTTATTTACATTTCTATTATTTCTTGTGTGCGAGCAAAAAGCGGTTAAAAAAAGAGTGGGTATTTATGTATTATCCCGTCGACATTTTTCGCCTTAAGAATAAATCGAAGAATTTTGCAAATTTCAATAATTATTTTTCGAAATATGAAGGAAAAAGCAGAATTAACTTATTTCTTAGCAGCATATAAAATACAGATAAAAACTTTATTTGTATTTTATATGGCGCAAAATCGCATCATTATCGACATTCACTTTTTCGCAGATTTTGTCGACGGGATGATATCAAAGACTTTGGTAATTGTGCAATTATCACATTTCCTTCTGATTTCTATATTTTAATAAAGATAAACATAAATGGAAATAAAATGCCATGGAAAAATTAGTTTTACTTTATAAATTGTTTTTGACACTTTCTCTCTCTCTCTCTCATGGTTTAATTATAAATTAATATTTCAAGTTTTTTTTTTCCAAAGCCAAAATTAAAATTTTTGCCAAATCAAATAAAAAATTGTTTTAAAAACACTTTGCTCATATTAATTGCTTTAATAAGCTATGGGTGTAATATAAATTTCAATAAAAAAAAACTACGCAGTTAAAAGATTTTGTTATTTAGTGTGTTTATTGTCTACTTTTTATATAAATTAAAAATTCTCTGTAAGATAAATCACAAGTTATAAATATTGAACATCTGTTATTCATTTTCAGAGTACAACTCATTTATTAAAAATAAGTTTTCAATTTTTTAAAAATGAGAAAATGTATAAATAATTTATAAATTTCCTCATTTACATGCATAAAAGATTTAAAGACACTCAGTATCACATTTTCTACTGATTTTTTGTGTTTAAATAAAGATATTATAAATTTGAACAAAATATCATGTATAAAAAATTAAAGGTGAAATTAAATGCATTTTTTTCACTAAATATATTAAACAAAATATTTTTAAATTATCATTTCACACGACATGCTTACATGACAAATGCCTGCTTTCATTATAAATTCATTATTTTAAGCAGTTTTTTTCCTACTTTTTACTTTATCGTGCTTATAAGACAAAACTATATTTTATGTTAGATTTAATTATAAATTTATTAGCTCAGGTTGTTTTTTTTTTCCATTTAATTAAAATTTGTGTCATGTTTAGTTAAAAATTATTTATTTATTTAATTGCACACTTGAATTGTTTTAACAAGCTTCAATTAAAAAACTGGAGAATTAATTTTTTTTTATTTAGTGAGTAGATTGTCTATCTTTTAAATTAAAAACTCTACAAAGATAAATCGCATACAATAAATATCTATAATTCGAGTCTGTAACTCATTTATTTGAAAAAATAAGATTTTAGTTTTTATAAATGAGGAAACTTATAAATAATACAGAACTTAATAAATTTACCCAGTTATACGTACACAAGATTTTTGAAAATTCTTAGTATTTTATATAAGAAAAATATATCACGTTTTATAAAGGTAAGTTAAAAATATTTACACATATATCAATATAAGAAAACTTAGTTACCAAATAAATTTATCGCAAGGGTTTCGAGGAAGGAGGGGAAAATGGGAAATAATATGGGATGCAATCTTCCATGAGAACAGAGTACAAAAAGGGACTTCTATCCAGAGTAAGAAACAATGGGTAATTTAGTTAAACTACAAATTATATCTAGCCTGTAAATACAGCATTACTCATGCATTTAAATCAATTCTCCCTGAGAAAAGCAAGAGAATTACTAGCAAGAGAAATGAGATAAATTAGCAAGAGAAATGAGATAAATTTAAAAAATACTCATAATTCAACAAAAAAAAAAATTATTCCATTAAATTTTTTGACACAGTGTAGGGAATGGCTTAGGCTATTTTAAGGTATTTTAGTACCCACAGCGTAAATTGCCTTTCAGGTAGACATTTTACAGCCCGAACTGACGTGGAATAATACTCAGGAAACTCTGAGCAACCATCCTGTAGAAAGAAAAGATCAACATCCATTTCCCGTAGTTCAACAGTTGCTGGAATCAAACTCGAGATCTTATGCTCCAAAGAGCGCTGTTTATTACCATTAATCTACGGTAAACTCTTATTCCTCTAAATTAGATAAAATAATTTTTATTGAAATTTTGACAAAATTTAATAATTTAAAAAATTCATTATCTACATGTATTAAATCTGGCGCAAATGCAGTTATCACTCAATCTACCAAAATATTGGGTGACGCATACATGGTTTCGAAGGTAAAAAGTGCTTAACTATATACATCGTAATGAATACTGATTTAACTTAGATTCTGAGCTTATTTAATAAGGTTATAGTATTTTTACAACAAGAAACAAATTAATCATCTTAGTAGTAAAAACATACAATTTCACTACAAGCGATCTCCATCACATAATAACGAATCTATTTTCTTAAAAAAGGCAAGTGTTTTTAATTATTCTGCCTATAAATAAATGCATTTAATTAATCGTACATTTTTTTACAACGAAAAAGTCTGTCTTGTACTTCTTGAAAAACTCGCGAATTCCCGAGAGTTAAAAAAAGCTGATTGTCATTTTAAAATTTTGGATTTAAATTCAAAGTTTCTATGTACAATTTTATCATGTTGAGGGGACAGTCTAGTGTGAGAAAAATACACATTCACTATAACTGTTTTCTAATCACAATACTTACATTAAAAGACATTATTTGGCATAAGTAACATTTAATCATAAACTTTTCAAATTTAAATGTTTAAGTTGTTCAAATTGGAACATTTTCTAACGGCAGATAATTTTAATAGCTAACAATAAAGCTAATGTTAATAATTAATAAATCCTAACCAGCCAAATCTAACAAAATAGCTTATTTAATAAGTTGAGTAATAATAAACATATTTCTCTAGCGAGAAGATTCAAACATTGACAGTCTTTCTTTACATATAATAGCAAAAATATATAATAATTTATATATTTTTGCTTAGCCCTAAAATCTCTAAACAATATTTTTGCTTAGTCCTAGACCTAAATAGAATTTATTTTTGCAGTTTTCTCCGAGATTTTCTGCTAATACATGATTATATAGTAACTTTAAAAAAATACCGTGACGTTCCTTTGAATATTTGATACCGTATAGCAGATAACCTGATTACAATTGGAAAAAGTGTTGTCTTCAGTGACTTTTCAAGAGGACAAATTGTTTGTTGGTTTGTCTCTCAACGGTCATTTTTTGCACACGAGGGGTAATTAAACCGGTACCTAGGGTTTAAAGTGATTTCCGAACCGCTACACACATCTAAACCCAAGGAGAGATTCGAACTCACGAGAAGTTGAACCGAAGATAAGAGAGCTAACCATTCGGCTACCAACTCGCCTCACATATACAAAAGAGGAAAGCGGTAAACTCTCAAATACTCATCTTGACAGACATCAGCAGTTTGAATCCCGACTCAACCAAAGATCTATCGTGTTCCCTAAAGGTGTCTGAGGCTCGTTAAATATGCCGTAGTCACAATGTCTTCCTAGTGAAATGATATTTCTGGGGATAACTTGTCAAGTATTAAGGGATCCTCGGTTTAATCATTATTTCTAAATTACGAAGACTTGCCTACCTGACACCTTCCACTATTTAATAAAGATCAACTCATATGGTCAGGTGCAAAACAACAGTTACACAGAAGCAGAATCATATCTTTCTTCCGTTTTACATCACAAAATAACTGGAATCAAATCCATCATAAAGAGTACCAACAAGCGTAAACTTACACAAGACAATGGTGAGTCCCAGGGGAGCACGATTGTGTAGTAGTCTGAAATTCCTCACAAGTCACTGATCCCAGTGGAAATAGCTAATTCTCGAGTCAAAAAGTGCCTTTCGAACAACAAACAAAAGAGGTTGTTCGAAAAGGTTGCAAGAATAATCTTCATTTTCAGACCGTCAACTGCACTTAATTAAGAAACTCATTTGTACCATAATTTATCATAACATAACATTAATATTTACTTTTACAATACCATAATTCTGTTGTTATTATTTATGACACATAGACAAGTCAAGCTTGCTAACCGACAGCTATGCGAAATTAAATCAGAAAGGTGGCTCTTTCGTTTAAATAGAATATTACAAAGGTGAAAGTTAGTCATTGCTCTAATACTCCACCGGTAGATGGTATTGCCAGAGGATCTATTCCCTCAATTTTGACTTTGATCTGGAAGGGAAGGAAATTTTCTCCAGATCATTACACTACTCATGGTAACTACTCAACGACCGAACAAACTTTCTATTCCACTGGTTTAACGAGCACCTATATTGCATGTACAAGGTTGGGGTTTTTGTAGCATTAGAAATAGAACCCAGCTCTTCCGGATGAAAGGCTTATACCCTAACCACTGGTTTACCACGGCCCCATTACAGTACGAGCCATGGCTGTGCTCATATAACTAAAGAATGTTGACTGAAGCAACAAATACCCCGTTAAAAAATTCTGCTAACCACAATTGAATATACGATGTGTATCCATAAACGAACTACACACTTCTAAAAGAATTATTCTTGTAATCAATCACTTTAATCAAGAAATAAAAAATTTTAACTCTAGAAACAATGTTTTTGTTATTCATTTTGCAGTTTCTGTATTTCTTTTCATGTTTTCTTTTTCAGAATGGTGTTTCCATATGCTTTTCAAATTTCTGATTCATCACAGCAGTCGTGCTTAGTTTCTGTTATATATACATATGTATAGCACCTTTCTGTTTCAATACCTATTTAAATACACAATATGAGGACTTTCGGCACAGACAATCAAATTCAGAACTCTATTATGCCTTCAGAGGACCCGGTATCATCAAATACATAAAAAATTCAAAGAATTAAATAAGTTATGCTCATGTTATTAGAATGAACACAACGAAAGTCCAATGCAGAAAATATTTTTAGCCTGGAACAAGAGATATGGCTAATCTTGTATGGGCTGACTGCCTATAAAGGGATCCCGTCATTTTGAAGGTGACCAAGGCTAAAAAGAGAGAGCCCTGCAGGAAAATGTTTGAGAAGACACGGTGGGGACCACCAGGATTGTCCTGCAACTGAGGAGGAAAGGATATCTATTTAAAATAATATATTACAGAAAATGCATTAATAGCTCAGTGATTTTATAATAACATTCAGCAGAAAATAGTAATCAGTTAATAACCTATTTACAGTTACCTAATCAAAATAATGTTTAAGAGATTGAAATCACAATATAATTTATAAATAAATATGAATAATTAACAAATCTAATCAGTTTCGCGATCTTAAGATTGTACAATATTTAATAGAGACTTTGTTCAATCAAAAAGTGCTTCTCATGGTTCAATGGAAAAAAAATTTTTTTTTTCTGATGCCCGGCTTTCCTTAGAATATAACTTATTCAGCGCTACAAGGAGCGAAGGTGATGACATCTTATACAGTGCGACACCTATGAGTGTACCATCTTCGTCCCGAAAGTAAAGGGATAAAGAAAGGCAAACACACACACAGAGAGAAAGGAACATCCATACCCGGAGAAGGATTTGAACCCAGGATCTACTGTTTCGAAGTTAGGGATGCTAACCACTCCGCCTTCAGTCAACAATGGTAAAAATGTGGCTTTTGGAATTGATGATCACGTTCGAGTTCAGACACTTTTAACAACGGTATCGCTTTTATGCCACAGCCATTTCCCGTTGTTCAACAGTAGCAAGAATTGAACCTTCTACTTTGGAGAGCGTAGACCTATCATTTGATCAGGATGAATCTCTATTATATTTGCTTCCGTTTGACAGTGAGTATCAGATAGCCAAACACTTGAAAGCTATTGCAGAGGCATTTGAATATCTACTGTGTACTAGTCCTCTCATTGATAAGGAGTCGTGTAGACTTGGCTCATGGAAAAAAGTTGGAAAACTCCCAAGCACCCACATAAATTCATGCAAATGTTAGAAACCAATAAATTACCAGTTCCTGCTACGGTGATGTCAAATATATTATATGAGTTCACAAGCACATGATCAAGCATATTGAGCATGCAGATACATCACTTCTAATCAATAGTTTGTTGAGGAAAGAAAACACAAACGGTATGAAAAGATATTTCAAGAAGTAATTCGCTTGATTAACTGATTTATTTAAAACTTCCTATATTAGTTCATTAAGAGAGATGATAAAGAATGCAAGTTATTATAAACATAAACACACTTAAAATATATTAATGCCAATCATTTTCCTCCAAAAAATAATGATAACATTACGCTTTATTCAGATTGAAAATCTCATATACCGTATTCCTATATTTCCATAAAATTATTCCATATTCTTAGAACAGGTAATATCCACTTATAAAAATTCTTACCAGTAAAATTCTACAAATAATCAACCGCTGAATATTTTCAGCCACTACGAAGAAAATATTTTTGTTAAAAAGTAGTTAAAAAAAAAAAAAAAAAAAAAAAACAAGAATAAAGAGAAAGTACAAATTTTAAATCATCGGAAAGTTAAAAAAATTTCCACACTCCTAAAAAAAATATAATTATATTCTTGAAAAAAAATTATATTCGTTAATGTGAAAAAATTATATTCTTAATGAAAGTTAAAAAAAATCGCGCTTCTATCTTCAAAAGATAATTATTTTTGCAAAATATGATTAAATAAATAATAAATAAATACAAATATATAGAAACAAATATAGAAGAAGAAAGAATAATTAGAAAGCTAAAAAAATTAAAGAATTCAGAGATGAATTAAAGTATTGATAAGTTTATTAGTTCTTGATATCAAATAATGTTTTGAACAAGAGATAAAAAAAAAAAGTTTTCGCCAAGTGATCAAAATGTGTAATGGTGGCTTCTGTGTGTTGCTCTCTCTCAGTTAAATTTGATCACTGCAATAACAGATAATATTTTAATTTAATCATCCGAATATTATTTATACTTATATTATTTGTCATATTTTTTCTCCATTTTGTGATTTTTTGCAATGATTATTTAAATATACGAGATAGTAAGTGAGAATCGACGTACTACATATTCTCAAAATAATAAATTCTCTGATTCAAAATTAAAACAATGGAGCATTGTTTTCTTTTTTTATGGAAAGATGTGTATTTGCAATGACTCACACAGTTAAAACTCATAAACAAAGTGAACATCTGAGCATTACAAAAGTAAGAAAATGCTGAGATCAAATGTGAAATAACGATCTTCAGATAACATGTTTCGTTCAGAAACGAGTACCAAAAAAATTGGTGATAAGTATTGGCGATATAATTTAATTTCTACCAACCCTGGTAATTACATTTTAATTAACGTATTTTTTGGATTGCCATTTTCTTATCCTTAAAGAAAGTCCGGGTTTCGGCTGCACAATTCATATATATTTATCTTCGTTGCTTAATTCATCACCATGTTCTGAAAAAAAAATTTTTTTATATTGTGAATTACCAATAAGGAAATCGCAAATTCAAGAATGAAGAGAAGTAATAAAATTGAATAAAGTTTGACGCGCAAAGTTGTTTTAACTTTGGAAATGGAAATTTTCTAGTATTCTCATTTTGATATCAAGAATTTTCAGATTTCTTATTTGCTTAATTCATAGCAATATACGAAATATTTCTTAATACAGTGAATGGAGAATTCAACCATCATCAGTATGGAAACTTTGATAAAACTAAAGGAAATTTGAAAAGTAATCCGTTAAAATTATGTGTACTACTTTGGAAAAAATTTCCTAATATTCGTATCTTGATATCGAAGATCTTTAAATCAAAAATAACGTGCCATGCAGTTTTACATTTGGAGAATTAAATTATTCTAAATTAATATTTTGTAACGGTTTCAAAAAATTTTAATGCGACTGAATTTTTCCGATAATAATAATTGCAAATAAATTGACTCATTGAACACATTTTGAAGTGTTAATTTTATTAACTTATGTGTTTTCTACTTAGTTTAAAATGTTTTTATATTTCTAGATTATTACTATTTATATACTCACAATGTGTTATTAAATAGTTTAATAATTAAAATTATATTAGTTACGATTTTTTTCTAGTTCTATTCAAACTCGCTTATAAAGTGTTTTATGATTATTATTAAATGAGTTATACAACATATTTCCAACCTCTTATTTCTGACATTCAAAGCCACTAATCACACTAAATAATTTCAAAATTTCAGCTTTGTTTAAGTGATGAGATCGACATCTCAACTGGCACCATACTCTCCAAACTTCCACTCTATGTTAGTTACAGATGTTAGACCGTAGAAACATCTGTCGTGTGCTCTCAGCACAATAATCTTTGGTGCAACTAGGTATTGAACCAACTGTCTTTTGGATACAATAATGACCTCATTCTAATCACACTTACTGTGGTTTTCTATGGAACCTTCAGCATACATAAAACTTCTTAATATAACGTCCATCAGTAAAGTTAGGTATCAAACTAGCTGCCTTCCAAATACGAAAATAATTTATTTTTAAATTATAGTTTTTTTTTTTTTTTTTTTTTTAATTTTAGCGTAAATTATGTAAAAATAAAAAATTCCTTGGGGGACTGATTGGTTAGAGTGCTTGTTCTCGTTATTGGAAGACAATCAGTTCGAATCGCAACTCAATCGAAAATCCGTATTATTCACGGATGGCAACTGACGCACGATAAATATGCCGTGGTCACAATGTCCTCCATGTGAAATGATACCCTTGTGGTGACTGACCATGTCGGTGATTTTTCTGCTTGGTCCCTGCTTCTAAATTACAAAAATCCACTGTCGGAGCTGCGATGCCATGCCCATTGGGTGCGCTATTAGATAAGGCACCATGACGTCCCTCCTTGTCTCAGGGCTAAGTGCAGGGTGGTGCAATAGCTACAACTTCCTTCCTTGTATTCCAAAAGGTGGAAATCTTATTAGCTTGGCATTATACAACAACAATATGTGAAATAAATAAATGAAATAATAAAATGAAAAGAACATTAAAATAGCAATTGATCCTGTTGCCATTTTGGTCTTTCAAAATTCAATTTTATATTTCCCAAACTATGCTGTTTCATCCATTTTTAATCAAAAGCATAAAGGATGTATATTTGGGAATTCCATGTTTATACGGTGTGAATTATTCCATTTCTTGCACAAAACTCTCTTAAGGTCACCGAACTCTCTCTCTCTGTGAGCAATTAGGAAGTCCTTTGGACTAAATCAATGCTGTAATAACTCACGAGCGTTTGTTTCATGTCCTGTTTTACCTCAGACAGACATCCTGGTGTTTCTCCACCTGTCTGTTATCTCCAGCAAATTCCCGAAATATAACAACTGATTTCAGTGGAGATTTTGAAAATGGGACAGCATAATCTGTGTTCTTTTACCCGTAGCGGAAGTGTTAAAAATAATATTATCTCTTCATGTGTAATTACATTATTCGAATGTTGCGATGTTCGAGTGTTTCATTTTTGACAGTCAGAAGTTGTTCGAAAAGCACTACCGAGGTGCATTCATTTTTAACGAAGTAAAATTCTTATTTTAATTTCAAATGGAATATTATAAATTGAAGCTTCAGTCTTTACTGGTGGTGCCTGCGTAGAACACTTTTTGAACTTTATAATTAGAAATATCAGGCTAATACTATTAAGTTTCACGAGCCGTGGCTTCTAGTTTAAAACGTGTTCTAGCTTTCGAGGAATAATTGAGATTTCAAAAAACAGTTAATATTTTTAAAGACATTTATGTGCTTAGATTTTCTCGAAACTATATTTTGCTTTATGGATATATGCTTACTATAAATATAAGTTTAATTTTGTGTGGTAAACTTGAAAAAAAATTCTCTTTAGTAACAAAATTAGGGAGATTTGAACTCCTTTCATTTGGCTTTTAAAGCATTTCTGATTAGTGGCGTATTAGTAAAGATGTAAACAAGTTAGCTCCAGAGAGTAAAAATAACACTTTTTTCAGAAACAAATAATATTAAATATCGTTTCCTTAAGAAATTACACTGTGTTGATGTAGAAAAAATACTATCTTATGACATACATGCATTTTTTCTGCCTTTTAAAAGAAGGAAAACAATCACACATCACCATTCTTAGAGGGAGAGGAACAATAAGCATTTTGTCTTAAGTAATTCCACTGTGACTTCAAATCGGCCTTCATAGTGCTTTAAATTAATTACAAAATCTGTCATTATATTTTCGAAATGAAACATAGCATGTGTCTTCAATTAGTCAATTACAAACATACTGATGATAAGTTTAATTCCATTTCATGCAATCGTTCTCATTTTTACCTCTGACAAAATTTCACTGATCAAACAGAATAAGAATTTTATTTACATAGAACTCAAAATTTCTTCTTTTAAAATTTATAAATAATTTGCTTTTTTATAATTTGCTCGTCTTGTATACTAATATCTTGAAAAATCAATAATCTGAATAATACGACCAGTAAATTATCCTGATCTTAATCTAGAAATATATTGCTAATATCCAATCCTCCCTCGCATTGAGTTACATTAACAATTAATCCCTATAATTGTATATATATAGTATCAAATTAAATCATTGATAACGTCATTAACATGAGACGTTGCTATAAAGTCATATTTTTGTTTGGAGTGATCAGATCTAAAAGTTGTGTATCATTTGTGTATCCGAAGATATTTACATTGAATATAATTGTATAAAAAAAATATAATACCACAAAAAATATATATTCAATACATATTTTTCTTATATACTCAGAAATTGCAAACAGTACAATAAAATTGGTAATGGAATGGCGACTAATACAATAAAATTGGGGATGTAGGCACGTTGTTCGAAATTCAGTGAAGAAATTTATCACTCAATTTCGTACTATTTATTTACATACGTTATGAGAATTCCCATCGGTTTTCTATTTGTTACTTAACTTAGGGGAATTACTATATTCTGGCTTACTATAAAAAGGGAGCATATGTAAGATTTTCTAACTATTACAAAAGGTATGCCGAAAATTTCTAGATCGCCAATTTAATTCCCCTCAATTCAATTTCAATTGGCAACAGATTCCTTCATAATCACATTACTAAGCAACAGGTAGGAATTGACTTTTTTTCATTGTAATGTCCAGTCACTTAGGAAATTCCATCCTGCTCGATCTTATCTTTTAAATAGATCTTCAGGGCCGTCATAGCCTAGTGGTTAGGGCATCAGCCTTCCGTCCGGAAGGGCTGGCTTTGATTCCCAATGCCGCCAAAGACCCACCAAGTACATGCAATATGCGTGCTTCTTAAAACTGAGGAATCAAAAGTCCTCTAGTCACTCGTTCAGCAGTTACCATGGGTGTAAGGTTTGGAGAAAAAATTTTCCCCCTGAAGATCTTGATATCCTGGCGATCTTGGTACTGTATTCTACATTTAACTTTTTTGCTAAACCGGCTGTCATTTCGCTTTTAGCTCAAAGTTCATAGGTTTGATTCTCATCGTAGGCTTGGATTTTAAAGTGGTTTCTTTAAGCTGCTGGTTCCTGTCTAATTTTTCCTCGTGTACAAATTTCTGTTAAGCGACAAGCACTTATTTATTTTGTATCTAGGTATGAGAACATACATATCTATTTTTTATATATTCTTAGTTTCATGAAAAAATACATTGATTACAACATTTTACTCTTTTATAATAATAATTAATATCGCATCAGAGAATTATGAATTCGCATTTATTGTTGCAATGTTTCCAGAGGTATATAATTGTGTCCACCGAAATCAATAAAACACAACAAACGGCTTTGTAATTTGGCCTCTTACTCAAGAATATCATATCAGCATTAGGACATGAGAGCCTATGAAAATATTCTCCTGCGTAAGTCCTCTCAGCATGAGAGTATGTATCTAAGTCGAATATCGCTCACTCCTTCCAAAAAACAAGAACGATAGCTATTCCCACCAAGCTAAACAAATCTCATAAACGAGGAGAGCAGCAAAAATATCTTCGATAGTAAAATGCCCTCTTTTTTTCATGTTCATGATTAAAAATAAAAATACTTATAAGTTTGTTCCATTTTTTAAATTTAAAATAATCATTTCAGACTTTCTAGAGGAATTAAACAAATCATCATCTCTAAAGTTTCGATAAGAACCCAAAAGATTAGCTTGTTGATTGAGCTTTAGCTTGAGCCCAAAAGATTGCGTGACATAGTTGATTTTCTATTTATAATTCCGAACTTATTATTGTTATTGATATGGATTTTGACAGTCAAACACTCCAGAATGCTTTTAAGTAGTAAGCGGAAAAGGTACTTCCGTTCCCGGATGTGTACTTCCGGGTGCTAGTTGTTTTTTCCTTCCGGATCAGCGAGAGTAACCTTCACGTCTACAACTTCATTCATAAGAAGACGTCGTAAGCAACTTTCTGTGAACCATGAGACAGATAATTGTTTTCTAAGTTTCCGATCGGTATCTTAAGAGGAATTTGTTAGTGAAAATCTCATCGTCATATTAAACTCTTACGGCGTTCTTGTTAGGTATGATGGTTATCCATCTTTCTATTCATATGAGCACTCATACAACAAATATTTCACAATCTAGATATAATTATTGATGTGAAAAATAAAACCTACAAAGTCCGCGTGACGAAGTTCATCGTTCTCGTGACCGGGGAGGCTGCAAGTTTTATACGTTAGGCAACTGAAAACCATCGTGCTAAGTGGGCGTGTACAGATCAACAGGATCTAATATCTCTCCGCTGATAAATAGGAAAAGTACTAACACAAAAGTTGGAACCTCGCCATTCGAACATAATATAAAAAGTACGAGACAGTTGGGTAGTATTGCAGTACCTAAGCTAAATTTTAGTGACGAATGAGGGCACGGTAGCCTGGTTGATCAGGACGTCGTTTTCATGCTCGATAGGTTATGTGAGTTCGAATATTCCGACTTAAGAGAATATCCCGTCATGTTATCTACAGGCTGCTAGTAGCAGAAAAAATAGGCCAAGCTCCCAATGCCCACCAAATGAAGTGGCACCTCTGGGGGTGGCAGATCAAGCCTTGGATTCTTCACCTTGGTCCCTGAGCGCCATCTTTTACCTGCCTTTCAGACGAATATAATTTCACATATATTGCAGAATTGAAATATATATATATATATTACGTATGTGTGAATATAATAAGTAAATCTCAATGTCTTGAACATACATTTACTATTCTGACATTACTATTCTACAACAGCAGAATTGGCATACTATTCTGACATATCATTTACTGTAAGCGTATTGTTGTCATAAACACAAGAAGAAAATCAATTGTATGGAGAAACTGAAGCTCGAATTTCTTATTGTTCTACATTTCCAGTGGACATTTCGTGATTAAATGAAGAATTATTTATTTTGCGTAATTATATTATTTATGTTACTGAATAACATTTTCTACTGCTTATAGCTGTCATTCAAAACTTCAAAATACATTGAACCTATTTAAAAATTTAAGTTAAGAATAAGTGACTAAACAATATCCTACTCTCTAAACTTCAAAACCAAACAAATAGAAACATTCAATAAATATTTACAGTGCAAAATCTTTCTCGTTACTTAAATTCTTAGCTATCTCTCGTATTAAACCAACTTCCTCTGGTCGTTACCGATGTCCCTGAATAGTTGTACAAATCATTAAATTTTGGCTCCCCGGAACCAGTTGTATGGCACTTCTGTGAAAAGCAAAAGGTCCCGAGTGTGTGTGTGTATATATATATATATATATAATTAAAAAAAATAATGTGAGTAATTTTTTAATCATTTTCCAAATTCACTTCAACAAATGTGTTGTTAAATAATTACCCAGTTCTTATACAGTTGTTTTTCGTTAACAGAATACTGATGGCGAATAGCAAGTAATAAGTGTAGTGGTGCCGAAAATTAACTGATAGGTTATTGAATTAAGACGCATTATATATATATATACATACAGGGTGTCCACACTAAAGTCCCTTACCACCTCTTAACTTCGGAACGGCTGCTGCTATATTCATAAAAGTGGTATCTAGGTGTAGTAAAGCAGCCATGCGCTACTGAATAAAACAGACTACAGCGCCACCTAGTGGAAAACAGCGGAGTTAGCATTCTAATCTCGAAAACAGAACGAGATAGAGAGGAAAAATGATTCAAAAATTTGTAGAGCATCCTCGATGTAGTACGAAACGATACCTTGTAGGTATGAATATGAAAAATACAACGGTTAAAACTCGCATTTGTTGTTTCGTGCTGTGACGTAGCAAATCATATGCGTGCATTATTAAAAAACAAAAAATCGTTTTCGTACTTAAATTTTTCACTTTTATTTTGAAATGGGAAGAGCAGAAGTATTAATAATAATTCCAACATTTTGAATGCAGTATGCAAATATGAAAGAAACGTCACGTCGTCAAGGAATTTGGCAACCAAATACTAGGGTATGGCAGTTTCGAAGAGTGGCCTCCACGCTCTCCTGATCTGACTCCACTGGACTTTTTCACGTGGGGATACTTGAAACAGCAGGTGTATGCGACTCCTCCACAAAGTGTGCAGGACCTTAAATGACGCATTACGGTCGCGTGTTCCAACATGTTCAACGTAATCTTCAAGTGAGGATCCAAATATGAATTGCAGCTGACGGTGAGAAGTTTGAACATCTTAAATAAAGTACATCGTTATAATTATTTCCTTTTTCTTTCTTAGATCGTTTTGTGACATCACAGCACGAAACAATAAATGTGTGTTTTAACCGTAGTATTCTTCACATTAGTGCCTACAATGCATCTTTTCGTACTAAATCGAGGATGCTCTACAACTTTGTAAATCACTTTTTCTCTCTATCTCGTTCCGTTTTCGAGATAAGAATGCTAACTCGACTGTTTTCCACCAGGTGGCGCTGTAGTCTGTTTTATTCAGTAGCGCATGGCTTCTTTACTATACCTAGACACCACTTTTATATGAATATATATATATATATAATTCCTCCAACCCTTTTACATTTATAAACGGTGATCTAGTGACTAATCGAAATGGTTCATTCTTCCTTAATTTTCACCCCATATCAGAGAAGGAGTATTAGGTTTTCTGCTTTAGGACTCAGACAAGACTTTAAAAATAGATTAGAGTGGTCTTCTACAAGTTGGTCTTTGATTGCTCCAAATTGCGAATTCCACGAAGTGTAGCAGAGTACCCTGCAGAATGCAGATTCCTAATGCTACTGTCTGCCACTGGAATAGTTGTCATCAGTTTGTCTGAGTCTATCGGTTTCCATGGAAACAAAGCACACTCCATTTTCGCCATAAAGAGCCAGAAAAAAACCACCAACTTTGGCTTATTGTAAGCTTCAAAAATAAAATAAAGAATTGCCCTGAATACCATCTATTCACAACACTCTAAGCTTCCATTTGAAATCAACATCTTTTGTTACTATAGTAACTGCAACTGAATCGAACTACTTGGCTAGAACTATTCTTATGGTAGACAGTAAGTTACTTCGGTGTTTTGAGGGGGAAATCAACTATAAAAAAAGTCAGTATATCATTTCAAGACAATGTTAAAGAGCAATATAATTTTAATTTGAGTTCTTCAAGACAATTGCATCAGGGAAGAAAGACTGATTTTAACATTTTTGTCAACTTTTACTTACTTTTTTTATTCTGCTTTTATAGGAAAAAGCAGAAAGACAATCATAAATCGAGAGTTTTAATATAATTAAGAACGAAATATCTTAGAACAAGAAAAAATGCTGCTTAATATAATGCATATAACTCCGCCTATATCACATATAAATCCGCCTATATTTACTCAATCACATCCATTAATGGCTCCGCCTACAACGCATTGTCACACAGCACGATAATCACCTGTCCAGTTAGCTTCATCACCATGCTATGACTCCAATCGTTTGGATTTGGCGAAGAAGGCGATAAAATGTGTCATTTGGTGGAGCAAACACAAATACCATAATATCCCCCATAAATCTTTCAGAAAAACTTTCATTTAATTATTTAAACCAAGCGTAGTAGAATTCTTCTTTTATATGATAATAAAATAATTTTTTTTGTTGCTATCACTTAGATAGATCCAAATTTCGTCTGTTATGATATTTTTTTCATTTTTTTTTTTTGATAAATATTTTTCATAAAGAATTCTGCAGCGTGTTCTACGTTCACTGTGATAACGCTGAGAAGGCGATGAACATTATTTATATACATATTTTTAACCTATTTTATAATTTTTAAATCAAAATTAACAATTTTAATTAGAATAGAAACTTAGCAGTTTAATGTATTTGCAAGAAACTTATAAGTTGGAATGTTTTCTTTTAATAATAAAGATCTCACCATTCCAATATAAGAATAACTGCGTTTTCTCTGTATATATATATTAAGAATTTTCCCTTTAAATACTGAACTATGACGACTTTTTTTTTCTATGTTGTTTATAATATTTCCTATTTCAGTTTTAAATATGGAATAAAAAGCCATTCTGTATTATTGAACAACTATTACCCTCTTTGGAAAGAGTGTAAGCGAATTGTTTCATCATTGCCTTCCTAAAGAGCGTCATTTTGCATCCAAAGAAAAAATTCTAAATATCAGATGATAAAGTTTTCAAAATTATAATTGCTAACTTCAATAAATGTGCGAACAGTTATGTAATTAGAATACAAGCAAAAATTTAGCAATGTTGTTCACCATTAACTAAAATTTTAGGCAATGTAATGAAAAAATATTATGTAGTATAGAAAACTGTTGAAGTTTATATGTATGTTGGTCAAAATGGACTAAAAATCCCAAACTGATTTAAATAAAAAAACATCATTTCACAACATAAGAAAAAAAAAAGCATTTAAAAAAAAAAAAAAAAAAAAAAAACTTACCCGATTTTGGAAAAAAAATAGACGTCAAAAAAACAAATAAGTAAAATATTAAAAAAAAAAATTTATCAATCACTTCACAACAATCATTAATACAATGCAAAATATTTAATGTTATAAAAAAGAAGGGAAAAAAATGATTGCCCTTTTACAAAAAAGATTATCAATCGATTTTTCCCAAAAAGTGCCACATTAACATTGTCTAATATCGCCAGATACAGCATATTAGAATTGCTACTTTGAATTATAATTGAAACTACATACACAACTTTCTTTAGGACTTGAACAAGGGGAGATGATTAGAGACCCGCTTTGGCTCCAAAACCAACGGAAGTCAAAGTAAACTTGTAGAAATTATTATATTTCTTTTATTTGAAATCATATTTCAAACTAATTGTTTACTGTAGAGAAAAGGGAAAAGATAATAGTTGAAAACATGGCAATATTTAAAATTTTCATTTCATTTACCGCAATTTCTTTCTCAAAATATTTTATTTGCACATTTCTATCCAGTTTAATATACAAACAATATTTGTTAGTAACGCCATCTAGTGTAAAGAAAATCCTTGCAATTCTTCACACATAACTTTTAAAAATGCTATTTTTTTTTAATCCCTCATAATAATTACTTGCGACTTCATATATGCATTTTATTTGTTTTATATATGATAAAATGAAGCATCATTTACATTTACTTTTTACTTAAAAGCTCTTTTGTAGCAAATTCGTTTTCAAAGATTTAAAATTAAAAATTTAGTTCATATGATTTAAAATTTTTACACTATTCTATTTTCCACAGTATTTTGAATCGTTTCTCCTAATTAACAAAAAACAATCATTGAATGACAAATAACCCACGTAAACCCTACATTTGATATTTTTTAAGTATACTTCGGAAAAAACATGAGAAATCTATCTATAAGGCACTCTGTACTTTGTATGGTGAGATTAATTAAAAAAACATACATATTCCTGATTAATTTTCAGAAAATTCTTAAAATTGAATTTAAAAAAAAAATTCTATTTTCCAAACACAGAAAATATTTATTATAAGTTTCATGTTTAATTAATCTATCAAGAAAATTATAAACAAACATATAAAATAAACTTTTTTATAAAAAAATTCGTTATTTATAAGTTGTTCATTTACAAAATTGTAAACAAACAATTCGATCCACACTTTCATTCTATTTGATTTTAAATTGAGTATCACAATAAGTAACAAAATATTTTATTACCGGTTTTAGTTTATTTGCGAAATGAACAGATAAAACAATCATAAGCTATAATAATCGTACTACCATTAATTATAAAGATTGTACTGTTATTAATAATAATGACCGTTCTATTATTAATTATGTTCGTAGTATTATTAATCACAATGATTGTATTATTATTATAATATAACTGCAGTAGACGCTAGTTTTATTTGCTTGAAAAATAGTTCCTGAAACCAAAAGCTTGTAAAATCAAAAAAATATTAATTTTTTTTATTATTATTACAAAATCACACTTTTTTGATGCGTAAAGTACTATAAGAAAAAATTATTTAGTATGCCTTATATATAAAGCATATGCAAAATAAAATGCATGCTTAAAAGCAATTCTTCCTTAAATTTCATTAGTGAAAAATCTGGCTACGTATTTTTATTCTTTTCTGTTTCAAAACTACACTTTTTATAGCTTTGTAATATATTGAACAAGAATGAAAAAATTATTTTTCATTCTTACTCATTATGTTCTCAAACATTTAAACATTTGACACACCATATTATATATTTCATCTGAGTCTACCTTAAAAACAATTCAGAAATGGAATATTGAACAGTAATTGGTTTCTTTATCGAAACTCATAGATTTATATATTATAGATTTATACTCATAGATTTATATATTTATAACAAGTACCAGGAAAATTGGCTAAGACGCCTTTATACCCCGTACGCACTGCACTTTTAAACGTGTTTAAGTTTCGCCAAAACTTTCTTGTGATGGCAACTTGCGATTTAAACGAGTTCGAACCGATTTAAATCAGGTTGGGAAACTGACTTAAATACATTTCAACTGATTTAGCGCCATCTTGTTTTCTGCTATCTTCTTGTCAGTGTTCGTTGAAATGTCTGAAACTCATCAAAATAAATTCAAGAGAAATAAAGTTTAAAAAAATAAAAACATAGAAATACTTACATAAATATTAAATAACATCAAAAAAATTATATCATGTTTGAGAAGAAATAGGTTTGTCAACAACATTCTTTGGTTCCGTATTCTTCATTCGAAATATCCTAATCTTAGTTAATGTCATTTTGGTTTGTAATTACTTAATAAACGTGCTCAATTATAAAACAAATTCGAAAATATATTATTTGTAATAATAAATATGGTTTTGAAGAACAAAAATCAATATTTCTTTAATCGATTTCGGCAGTGCGAACGCTGTTTTTAGCATGATGCTTAAGTTAAATCAGATTTAACTCTAAATTGATTTAAAAAGGGCAGTGCGAAGGAAGTATTAGTTTTCTGACCTTCCAAAAGCTATGAACAAAACACAATAAAAACGAAAGTGAAGGGCACGAATTAAGATGGTCAGGATTAAAAATCTGATCTTGTTTGTATAAAGAATACAAGGGAGAATTTCAAAGTTTAAACCGATACAAATTCGCAGTTAAAATGATATGGCCTGTAGTAAGCGAAAAGCTTGCACTTATGGGAAAATCAGGAAATTACTCTTGACCCCTTAAGCAGGAAAGTCTAAGGCTTGTCGGCAGAATCGGACAATGCTTTCTGCTTTATTCTAGCAACATGTCTTCTCATAACCTGTAATTTTACAGAATGGAAGGAAAGACTATCGAAAATCATGGATAAGTGACTGATCTTCATAGAGGTCTTCAGGTAAATGCCCTTGGTGTCCTTTATAAACAGTGGTTTTTTTTAATGAAGACTGCATGTTAAAATGATATACTATAAAGTTTTTTCTGAAACTTTTTCCCCAAAATACAGTTACAAGTGCATTGCACATAGAATATCAATTTCGTAAAGTGATTTCAAGCTATGACTACTCCTTCCAAAAGTACCGTATGTAGAATAAATAAATCAATATCATTTTGCCCTTGATTATACACTGATGCATAGTATATAACATGAGAACACTATACAAATTGTTTTCAAAATTTAGGATTTGAATAGCAGTTAATGTGGTTATCCATAATTTTAAGAATTCAAAATTAGATACTTAATATGGCGTCATCAAAATTTCATGGACGAAACTGACTGCTTACGTTATCGAAGGAAATTAAAAGTAAAATTATTCATCTTAAGAAATGTGCACCGTAATCCTCAGTGAATTAGTATATATTAATTGTTGGCACTCTGAAATGAAGAGAAAATGAAATTAGAATTGGAAGTGAGCACAGATTTCTGGTTAAAAAAAAAAAAAAAAAAAAAAAAAAAAACTATTTATGCATTCAAGTTTCGTGTATCTCAATTGGTTTAATGGAACGTATAGAAAATATATCAACAACAATTGTCATGCTTTCCTCCTCAGTTGTCTTCATCTCGAAGTGAAATTATTCAATTGTCCAATAAAAACATCGATTCAAATTTTTCACCCATAAAATAAATAAAAAAGAAAAACGTTAAAAAAAGATTTAATGCTGGCGTATGCAAGGCATTAGTCTTAAGATTTGAAAGAGATTTCATACAAACATTGCAATTATTAATTTAAAATTATATTAAAATTGAAACAATCGATCATATTCTATTATCTGGCCCTTTATATAATGACCCGAGAAATGATCTCTGTAAATCCTTGGGAATTGGCGCTTTATCATTTTCTTGGATGTTTGAACTGTCCGCAAATCCAAAAGTAAAAACTCCAGCTTTATGCGCGTATTTATGAAAAAAACTTACAGACTTTGACATAATGATAATACGTCATAAAAATATCATCTAGTACTTATCTATCATTGGAGAATTTTTGCCTCTGCTTATCGAAGAGGAACCATGTTCTAATCCCATGAAACCTGTCTGCTGAGAGCTAATTCAGACCCGACGACTTTGTATCAAATACAGCTATAAAAAAATCAACAATAAGGATCAATCTAACAATACGATACCAATCAATCAACTATTGGTGTGTCTTCTCTCTTGAATGTGAGCTATAAGCAACTTTAGCAAAGAGCTCCAAAACTGCCAGCCAAAACCCAACCCAATTCTATTAATTAAAGAAATTTTAAAAAATTTAAATTGTCCTTGCCGATTTGAACTAACTATAAAGTGAATGTTTTGTCTTGTATTCTTCATTTTACTTTTTCTTATGTTCAATTGTCAACGTGTTAATAGCTTGAATTAACGGAAAACATTTTCTGAATGCGATTGTTGCCTCAAGAGCAAACCACGAGAGATAAGTTTCTCTCTTCGGGAGTGGCAACAGATGAAAAAAGGATAGAACGTAGGTAACGGTTGTGTTTTGAAAAATATATGAATGTCGAAAGAGATAAGTGTTTAATGTTTGTGATGCGTTGTGCTGTTTGATTTAAATAAATGTTTTTAATGTTTCCTTCAATGTTGGCATCGGAAAACAAAACTTGCTCGCATTCATTTTTACAGTAAATCCTAATAGGAATTACAACATTTCTGGCGCCCCCGGATTTTGCCGTTTTGTTTTGAAGTTTGAAAACGGAAGGTAAGAAAACTGAATTTCCATTTTGAAGTTATTGATACAATTATAATATATCTTGAACTTAGACATATATTGTTGACTGTACGAATTGATTCTATAAGATAGTTGAGATGGAAATAATTAAACGAAATAGAACAGCACAGTGCGCTTCATTTACGAAAGCGTATACTAAGTTAGAGAAAGTGATAAATGAAACCTTTGACGCTGAAGAAATAGAAATATGTTTATATTTGCTTACGCAAAAGGCGGACTCATTAGAGTTAACACATTACAATTATTTAGATGCTTTAACTGATGAAACAGAAATCAAAACTGAATTTAATACTTTCGAAGAATACAGAGAAAGGGCATTGAGAATAGAATTTAAGTCTAAACGAATGTTAGAGAAAATTAAGAGCAAATAAAATAAAAACGAAAGTAGTAATTTTGGCGACAATTCTCACTTGACTGTGTGCGAGCATCCGTATAAAACGATTTCTGCACGTCTTCCTGAAGTTGGACTGTATAAATTTGGCGGAGAATTAAAAGACTGGTTAACCTTTTGGAATCAATTTAAAGAAACAGACACGAAAATAAAATTTCAACTGATTGTGATAAATTTCATTATTTAAATCAGTCGACAAAAATCAAGTCAGAAGCTAGAGAACTTGTTGAATCTTTTCCTATTACAAATGAAAACTATCTATTGGCAATAGAAAGCTTAACTGAAAGATATGGGCGAAAAGAGCTATTAATTGATTTTTATGTACGAGAATTTTTAAAACTTGTTTTAAATAACGTCTCTAAAAAGAAACAAGATTCCTTAAGTGCTTTGTATAATAAACTTTCTACTCAACTTCGGGCTCTCAGTCGTTTAGGTGTGACTACTGATCAATGCGGTATAATATTATATCCGTTAGTCGAAAGTTCATTACTGATCCCTATATTGCGATCATTTGAAAGACAAAGAAAAAATATTGAGTCCAAACAAAGTAATATATCATCTCTTGATGCTATAGTTTCGTTCTGAAGAGTGAAGTGCAATCAGAAGAAAAAATAAAAATTAAGTAGATGGAATATTTATTCCTATGAACGCAAACGCAAATACTTGGCAGAAAGCCAACGTTCGCCTCTCTCTGCCACTCGGTTATTTATTCAAGAATCAAACGAAATATGTGTATTTTGTTTAAAAGATCATGCATCTTGCTTTTGTAAAAATGGATTTTTAATCACATTTGAAGAAAAGATCGCAATAATAAAAAAGAAAGGTTTGTGCCGGGTCTGCTTGGCTTAAGGTCATGTTGCTTCTAAATGCCGATTTCAAATAACGTGTCGATTGTGTTCGAAAAGACATTTGAAGTTTATGTGTCCAAATATGGGATGCAATAAAACTAACTCACCCAAACAAGGAATAAATCATGAAAATATTAATGAGATGATTCTAGTGAGATAAAACAGTTGATTCCTTACATTCTAGTGAAACGAATAAAGTTCTGTTACAAACTCTTGTGTTGTAAATGTTCATGGCAATTAGAAAGAACGTAAAGCTAGAGCTCTTATTGATACAGGATCGCAAAAATCATATATTTTGAGATCTACTGCTGAAGAGTTGTGTTTTAATTTGCAAAAATAAGAGGAATTTTGTCATTCCTTATTTGGTTGAATGAAAATATGAATGTATAAACATAACTGTTATAAAATTTACTTAAGTAATCTTGATGGTAACTATACTTGTAAATTAGATGCTTTAGATCACGATGTTATTTGTAATGACATTTCTAGCGTAAAAAATGGCTCTTGGATGCATGAATTGAAAACTAAAAGGATATTCTTAATCGATATTCAAGAAAACGCAGGACCCATTGAAGTACTTTTGGGTGCAGACGTTGCCGGTAAATTAGTTACTGGTTGACGAGAAGTGTTAGACTGTCTTAGTTGCATTAGAAACCAAGTTAGGTTGGACTTTGATGGGTAGAGTACTCCGATATCAGACGAACGAGATGCAAGAAGGAATATTGTTACTATGTTATTGCAATCAGATATTCCTGTTTATACACTATGGGATCTGGAACTTCATAGTATACGGGATCCTATTGAGCAAAAATCAAGAGAGGAAGCGAAAATAGCTGTTAAGATTTACTTTGAAAAAACAGTTCGACAAAAAGAAGATGGAAGATACGAGATCCATATGCCTTGGAAAGTGGATCATGCATTTCTAACCGACATTTACGAGTTGTGCTTGAAGAGACTTAAATCTACTACCAGAAAATTGGAAAAAATTGGTTTTTTGAGAAAAGTATCATGGAGTCTTTACAGAATGGTTAGAAGAAGGAGTTATTGAGGAAGTTCCTGTCAAAGAGTTACCAACTGATGCCCATTACCTTCCGCATAGACCCGTCATCAAAGAAACATCTGCAACACCTTCAATGAAGATAAGACCGGTTTTTGATGCCTCTGCTATTATCCATAACCATTCGTCATTAAATAACTGTTTGGAGACTGGAAATAATTTAATTGAAACAATTCTTTTTATTTTGGCGAAATTTAGATTGAAACCAATTGGTGTAATTTCAGACATCATAAGAGCTTTTCTGCAAATGTCCTTGTATGAGAAAGATCGTGATTTCGTACGATTTCTTTAGTATGACAATGGGAGTAATATTCGAACTTTTCGTCATACTCGAGTTGTCTTTGGCATCACCAGTAGCCCTTTTCTGTTAATGGTGGTTATTAATTATCATTCATCAAAAGAATCAATAAAAGAACGGTATTCTGATGAATTTCTTAAAAAATTGCAAGATAGTTTTTATGTCGATAATTGTGTAACTAAAGTACAAAATAAAGCCGAACTAGAAACATTCATCAAATCTGCAACTAATGCAATAAAAGAAGGAATGTTTGATCTCAGAGGATGGGAAAGTTCTACCATTACTGCATCTTTAGAAAGTACAACACCAGTATTAGGATTGATTTGGAACATTTAGATACATTAGAAATAGACTCAGAATCTTTGAAATTTGATGAAAGCGAAGAAATAACTAAAAGGAAAATACTTTCACTGGTTAGTTGAGTATTTAATCCCATAGATTTCCTTGCACCTGTTATGATTCAACCTAAGATTTTACTGCAAGCCACTTGGAAAACCATAGAATCATGGGATGAGGAAGTAAACGATTAAATAAAGAAGAAATTTTTAAAATGGATTAAATAGTTGAAATACTTCAAAAATATAAAAAATCCCAAGATGATTAGGTGTGATGGAGGAATTCAATTTAAATATTTATACTTTTGTCGATGCCAGTAAGAAAACTTGTGCAGCATGCATATTCTTAAGAAGTGAAACTAGTGCGGGTTTAGTGACTGTTCAATTACTTCAAGCCAAATCACGAATAGCTCCTATGAGGACTATTACTATACCAAGTCTTGAATTAATGGCCGCTACCATCGGCGCAAGGCTATTTAATTCTGTGAAGTAAACTTTGAAACTTCCTAATATCGAGACTTACTTTTGGACTGATTCTTCTACAGTTCTAACGTGGATAACTCGTCGAGAACAGTGGTCGATATTCGTTGCCAATAGAATAAGCGAGATTAGAAAATTGACATTTTCTGAAGATTGGTACCATATTTCCACTGGTCAGAATCCAGCAGACATTTTATCGCGAGGTTGTGGGCCTAAGCAAATTTAAAAATGCAAATGGTGGCAAGGGCCAGCTTGGTTACAGAATTCCAAAGAACAGTGGACAAAGCCACTTATAAATGTTAACGCGAAAGAAGTAGGGATAGAGAAACGAAAGTCAATTATCTCTGCTAATAACACAGAACTAGAGTCAATTTCGCTACAGTTAGCCAGAAGATTTTCTAGATTTTCAAACATGATTAGGGTTTAGGCTTGGGTACTGCGTTTTCAACCAAAGGCCAAAGTCTTAAGAAAATTTAAGAAACTTAAAACCGAAAAATTGTCAAATGCGCAAAAGATTATTTTTCGCTTAGTACAAAAGGAATGTTTCTTTGATGAAGAAACAAGGAAAAATTTGAAAGGTCTTCAAATATTTGAAGATGAAGAAGGAATTTTACGATTGAAGTCCAGACTGATAAAGGAGGAAGAACCGAAAAATTTTATTTCTCCAGTGATTCTACCATCGAAACACCTGGCAGTGAGAAGATTTATAGCTCAAGAACATCTTGCTAATGAACATGCTGGGACGTTAACTCTTTTGACTATTTTGCGTGAAAGATTTTGGATAGTAAAAGGAAAAAAGACTGTCTGGAGTGTTATCAAAGAAATCTTAATATGTAAACGACAAAGAGTGAAACATCTTGAGGCACCTTTTCCACCTCTTCCAAAAGACAGAGCAGAATTAGCAGCTGTTTTTCAAATATCAGATGCTTTGCCCCTTGTATAAGAAAATTAATTTTATTTACAAACTGAACTTCGACAATATTCTGACATTCGATGCTGAACTTCGTTTTGTTTGCCGCTGCTCGAAGAATGCGATTTGAAGGCAGGCAGCAAAATCTTCAACAAGTCGGATTCACGAGGCCGTCTCAATACGATGTGATATAGATGAAACGCTATCTGACGTCATCGACATTTTATACCAATGAAAATTGTAATAGAAGGATGTAGTCATGATCTCAACTGGAACGATAGAAACAACCACTTTATGGTTAATAATCAAATAACAAAAATTGAGTCTATGTGAAAGATACATAAAAATAACTTTACAACATAAAAAGAGAATTTTTAAAATTTTATTTCGTAAAGGAGAACAAAAAGTATCATTGGGTCTATAAAACCATGTTCGAAACTGGTTCGTAAAATCGATAGTGTTCCTAAATAAGAAATTCGTAAAACGAGTGTCTGTAGATATTATGTATCTATAGACGCAGGTATGATTGTATTATTTTAAGTTAATGAAATTATTACATGAAAACAATATTTGTACTTTTTACGGATAAAATAACAATTTCTGCCAAATGAACAAAGAATATTTAACTATGGTTTTAGATTGAATAAATTCTTATAACTTGAAAAATATAATTGACTTTTAATCGCATGAAATAATGTTTTCAACAAAGTATGGCGAATACAAGAGTAGTAGGTATGTTAAGGGAAATAATATCGGATATTGTAATAATTAATACGAGATAATTTTGCATTTCAAACTCCAGCTTTGACCGGAGTTGTGGCGACATCTTTTTCACAAATGCACATGAAAAATCTCATTCCCAAATAAAAATATATGTTGGTAGAACTGTCTCAAATTACATATGTGAGCTAATAGCCATCAAAGAGTAATCCCTGCTCTAAATTCTAACTGTGCTATATTCACGACCCTATCCAGATTGAAATAAACACCTCCATGGAATGAAAGGAATGGAATCTCCAGGGAATGAGAACATCTTCCATTGCCATCGAAGTCCCATTAGCTGTCCTCTCTGCACAGACATTATATAAGTTCTGTCCTCACAATATCTTTGATTGCCCTGCGATATTGGCAAAGCACTTCAGGATCTATCTCGATCTCCCGTATAAATGCCTGTATTTCTGAGATGTTATAGATATGGTCATAGCTGTCTTGGGCCCCTTTTGTATTAATTTGATTCCATTACACTACTTTACTGGATAAGACAACAAAAACTTCTTGGTGAGTCATAATTTTTAGAGTTTATTTCCATCTCTCTCTCTTGAAGAGATTAAACTTAAAATTTCACTGTTAACAGGATCATATTTTGAACTTCAATTACATAAAACATTTCTTAAATAAAGAATGATAAATTAATAAAACATGCTCTGTGTATTTAAACTGTAGCTAGTTTTAGCATTGCTATAAAAATTTCATTCTAATTTATGAATTACTCTGAAATATTAAAAATCCGAAGCTGTACTTATTTACATGTAAAAGTTTTTTAATTATTAGTTGTATTGAAAATGATATATATAAGAGAAAAGAATAGTTTGTTTTACATTTGCAGCAGAAATTAGCAGCCTGTGTGAAAGTAATTCTTTTTTCAAATTATATAAAATATTTCTGATGCAACTTGAGTGCCAATATGTCTAAAAATGCATTAATATAATTTAATTAAAAATTAAGGATTTGATAAATGGTTTGATTAATTCTAATTATGTACATTTCTTTAATAATATAACATAAAATATCCTGTTTAATGTTCCTACTTGTAAAATGCAAGTGTTCATTTGTTTTACGTCAAAGTCACATTAAATGAATTCTGGGTTTAGACATTATGGAGCTCATGAGTATGATCTAGATCCACACCATATTTAGCATTTATACCAACTTTTCACCCAATCAAAGTACAATGTTAAAAAAATATATTTTCTTTGTGATCTATTTAATAACATTTTATATTGGGCATTAATTAGTAACTGTTTCCAGAATGTGCTAAGTACCTTATATTTGTAACTCCTTAGAGAATGACATAAACTTTAGTTGCAGCGCGTCAACCCCTTCCCACATGTCTACCGAAACTTCAGAGAGCTTGATGAGTGGTGTAATATTCCCCAAGATCAGATCGATAATTTGATATTCAGCATGTCTAGGCGTTATACGGCCAGCTTTGCATCGTCTACTATGTATTAAAAATCAAACCAACCATGTTATATTAATTTTTGTAAATAGGTTTTTTTTTTTTTTTTTTTTTTTTTTTTTTTTAAATTTGCTCTAGGGAGTAAAAATCGCAATTTTTATTAATAATGTCAAAGATATAGCATCTCTTTTGCTCTTTACTTTTTGTATCATAAATAGACTTTACAAATAAGTCACATTTGTTTTGCTTCTGTCTCTTTCTTTGCCTAAACTTACAGTATCCTTAATTTATGGACACGAGTGTATTTCAAATTTCGTACAGTTCAATACACACACACACACACACATACATAATTGTTAATTTATTATAACTTCCATCTTGTACTGTTTCATCTTTGAGTTGTGATATGACACTTCTACTTACTAATAAAGAAAAATAAATTAATAAAACTTGTTCAGTATTCAAACTGTTATTGATTTTAGTATTGCTTTAGGAGTTTCATTCGGATTTATAAATTACTCGGAAATATTCAAAATAACTACCAAATATCTGAAACTATATTTATCTGTAATTTTTATTTAATATTTCTATTAAAAAAATCATAAGAAAATATTGGAATAGTTTGGCTCTTCCAATTTCTGTTGAAAATGTAAAACAGTGTAAATTATTCCTTTCCAAACAGTTTTAAATGTTTCTGATATGCATGAATCTCAGTATTCTTTGACTAAAAGTATATCAATATGTCAATTATGTAATTTACTCATTATGATTAATTAGTACTTAAAGATATGACTAATGGTAGTTTTATATTTATAGCACATATCATTAAGTTTTAACCTATTAAAAGATGTCTACACGAAAAATTGTAAATTTTTTTTGTATAATTAATTACACAATAACAGAATACTAGCTCTACATATTATTAAGCTTGTGAAACATTAATCTAGATCCTTCATAACATTTATGCCAACTTTTAAGCAATCGTCTAATCAAAAAATACAGTACTCAAAAAAATTCTTATGCTTATGTTGGACATTAATTGTTCTCATTAATTAATTAATCCGTTTTCAGAATTCAGCTATATAAATGTTCAAAAGTCTTCCTCATACAATGTTTTACTTTTAACTATTCATTTCTATGATAATTTTTATGGTAACAAATACTATTAAAATGACCAGTTACAATAATATAGTACAGATCTGAAATACTCTTTATTTTGGGCAAAAATTGCGGTATTTAGACGTGCTATACGTTAAAAGCAGGTTTTCGAATGATTTGGTGACTTGGCGAGATATAAATACTTTTGGAAACATCCATCACCTAAGCTCTAGGACCAGTATTTAGCAAGATAACCAAGAAGCTTCCAGAACCTTGGCGAAACTGGTAGATTTCTCCACCAAGTCAGGTATAAATACCGCAGCCCGACATAGAAGTCAGGCAGTTTTGTGAAGACAATCAGTGAGTGAAAACGATTAGTCGTGACTGCTAGAGAAGCTGTTTTCTGTCTGAGGTATTTGAGACCTGTGTTAGGAAGCTGTTACTTATTGTATCTGACGAATTGTAACTGTATAATTGTGATTGTTACAGCTGGAATTTCTTATACCTAGTGGAATTTTTACAAATAAAAGTCTTGTGTTCATTAAGTAGTTGCTTTATTCAACTCTCAATCAACACGATCCCCGAAGCCCTGTACAATATCATGTCCCACAAAGAAATTTAATCTTGAATTTTTTTAAAAATTATTTTGAGTTAGAAAAGAACTTTGATTACTTTTTAAATATAATGTACGTAGGCGTGAAAAAGTATTATTTATTCTAATAATCTTTTATTATTAAATTTAAAGGTGCCAATTATAGCGAAAATGTTTCTTTAGTGATTATAGTGAAGAGCATTCACAGTTATTTCTTTGTTATTCTAATGTTATTTCTTTGTAATTCTAACATTCATAGCTGAATTTTAGAAATATAAAAAAAAAATAACATGAATTTTCTAAATTGTAAAAATATATACAATATGTAAAATAAAATTTTTAGAATAAATTAATGTACTGTCTACTTAATGTTTTCAGAACAGAATATTTCTACACCTGAACAACTTTAGTTCAAAATTAAAGTTGAATTCTTAACAATTGTTCTTCTTATGTAAAGAAAAAAAATTATATTGAAATTTTGACAGTGAGATGTGATCTAAAGTTAATACATTCAGAAACAATTGGTAGTTAACATTTAACTAAATATTTTTAAATAAGTATAATACAAGTTTTGTTACTTTTGTGTTAGATATACAGCAATTATTTGTAAGTTAGAAATACTAATAAATTGAAGAATTTTTTTCTTTATTAGAGACATAAGTAGAAAGATGGTTTTAAATGTATAAATTCTCAATTTAGTTTTTGACAGAAAACAAAATTATTTTTTAAAATTTATTTGGAATTGGCTTAATAGAAGATAAGCATTTATTTAGTGAAATAATAATAGTATGATTATATACAAAAATTGACAGTTTGAATTCATAAGTGTTAAGCAATGCAGAAGCATGAATCTCTTTTAATATTAAAAAAGTCATATTAACATATTGCTAATATGATTATTTAAAATATGGCATTACAATAATTAGATTTATATTCTAAATCGTTCGTATATTCACAATTGATAAGTAGTAGTTATTTACTTGTTTTTTGTATCACTTCTCTTTCTTTTTGAATGTTAATTTCAACATAATCTGATTTTCATCATTTAATTTTGTAAATTTTGCTAAATTATTTAAGTACTGTTTAAAGGAATAACAAATTTGTCGCTTGTGTTTATTTTCAAAATGAAATGCAAAATAATACATTTTAATCATGACAGTTATTTTACTGATGTAAGATGCAGCCATAGAGCTAGGAGTAGCTCTTATAAATGCAACAATGCAGCTTTAAAAGAAAAAAAAATCCATATTTATTGCATTAATTTGAAAACTTCCTTCTAATTTAGTAATTCAAAATAAAATCCTTTGTTACAGTGGCGTAGTGAGAATAATTTGCGCCCGGGTATGATACCTTTTTTGGCACCCCCTTGAAAAAAAATAGTAATACAATATAAATATGGGAATAAAAAATGTATTAAGTAATAAGAGATATATATATAATAAAATATATAATGATATACATTATAATAAGTAGAGTATAATTGTAATAATACACAAAATAAATGATAACAGAACATTGTACCTACTATAAAATAATCGAAAATATATTAATTTGATGTCTCAAGCTAAACTTTAAATTTAAACAAAATTCAATTCTAATTAAAAAAAAACTCTTATATTGGATTCGGAAAAGTGTCATATGAATAATCGGACTTATATGATTTAGAATTAATTATAAAAAGAAATTATTGATTTTATATACTAATACAAATATTTTAAAAAACATAAAAATTTTTTAAACATGAAATAATTCGTTACATATCATAGGTATAAGCAGGTGTAATTATTTGCAATCTAATATATACAGCACTACACACATTTTTCTTGCCTTTGCTGAAGTGAACTGATCAATTACTTTATCAAAGTTGATCATTTCAAATTTTTCTTTTTCTATATTTAAAATTGTTAAACCACTTAGATGGTTTTGACTCATAGTGGATCATAAATAAATCAAAATTAATTTTATTTTGCTGAATGAACGTTCACGCCTTGCAATTGGTGCAGAAATAGTTAAAAGTACTTGAATGACAACTTCTTCTTTCTATCTTTAACGTATGAAATAAGGAAGTTCTAATGGAGTTTTAAGTTTAATTTCTTTTCTACTGCTGAATAACATGCTTCAGTCTCACATTTCTCTATAAACTTCTGTTCTATGGAAAACTGTATGATAAAATTCACCCAAACTTTTACATTTGTTAAGCACGCTGACTTAGCGCTCCCAAGACACAGGTCCGAGGTTCGATTCTAAGCTAAGTCAACTCAACCTTTCAGAGGGTCGATTAACTGAGTACCAATCATGCTTGGGAACTAAAAACAGGGAATTTCGCTTTGGGCTGGCTACCTAATCAGGACATGCTTCGCACTCCAGGGCCCTCGGTTAGGAAAACAGATTTGGGCACTGTAGGCCTTGTGATCCTGATATTACAGTTTTGAAGTCTGGATATTTATTTATCAATTAATTTTTAACTTTTAAGAAAATTGATTTTCATGATTTAACATTTCCATAACAATGTTTTAAAAAATTTTTAATGTATTTTTTCTAGCTTGTTAACCAATTGAAGCAATCAAACATTTTTATTCCCTATTAATTGTGCATTATCTTATTGATGAAAGACTACAAATTGTTGATTGAACGTATGTTTTAACTTATCTTAACAAATTTTCAAAAATTCTATAATATTGCTAACTTTACAAACTTTAGGTATTTATTTACTGAAATAATAATTAGGTAAGACTTTACACTCCTAATTTAGGATCAACTCACCTGATATTTCACAGTATCCCTTTAAACATTTCATTTACCACAGATTAAACTGAAAATTTTACTTCATATTTTTATTTAAAAAAAAGTTCCAGTGAAAAACAACTTTAATTTTATGGAAAATTTCGCATTTAAAATAGCTTTTTAAATTATATCATTCAGACCATTAATGTAAACCAAAATTATTCTTACTGTACAAAATTTAAATCACAGGACATAATATTGATAATTTATAATATTTCATTTTCATACCATAAAACCAATTTTTCTGATTCCAAAATTAGAAGACCTTTTTGTTAATAATGTTACAAATTTATTAACAATTATTGTATATGTCTTAAAATATCTCAGACAGATCGGAAATACTCACATTTTGGGCAAAAATTAAGGTATTTAGATGTGTTATACGTTAAAAACGGGTTTTCTAATGATTTGGTGACTTGGTGATGGTTTGGCGAGAAAACTTGGCGACTTGGTGAGAAATAGATACTTCTGGAAACATCCATCATCTAAGCTCTAGGACCAATATTTAGGCAGATAGCCTAGAAGCTTCCAGAACCTTGGCGAAATTAGTAGATTTCTCCGCCAAGTCAGGTATAAATACCGCAGCCCAACATACTTAGGCAAGTTTTATAAAGACAGTCAGTTTTGTGAAGACGATTAGTCGTGACTGCTAGTTCAGAGAAGCTGTTCTCTGCCTGAGGTATTTGAGACCTGCGATTAGAAGCTGTTACTTATTGTATCCGACGAATTGTAGCTGTATAATGTGATTATTACATCTGGTATTTCTAGTGGAATTTTTACAAATAAAAGTTTTGTGTTCATTGAGTCATTGCTTTCTTCAACTCTCAATCCACACGAACCCAGAAGCTCGGTACAATAAGTCTTCATCTGATTTCATTTTCGATACTTAAATTATGTCATAGCATATTGAATGCAAATTTCAGATAAGAAAAGGAACGCCAATACAGACAACAAAACTATTTTGCAAATTTCTTAAATCAAAAATCGAAACAGACATAAATTCAAGTAAAATTGTGTTTATTTTATATAATCAGAAATTTTCAGTCAAACAACTTAAATATTTACAAATGATTTTTTTCTCAAAACAGATGCACTCTATATTGTTCTTTCAAGTTTTTCATTGATTCAAATTATTATCAAGAATTACATGTGATGAGATAAAAAATGCATTTTAACTGTTGTATTGCCTAGTTTTGTTTAAAGAAATTTTCTCAATCAGTTTTCATAGTGGTGAAAATTTTCTTCTTATTTTTAATGCATTACATAAAACCGTATTTTTAAGATATTAAAATATATTTTATTATTAAAATGAGGGCTAATTTTTATTTTATTTAAATATTTTTAGGTATATATCTTTGTTTTCGAAATTTTTTTTTGTTTATTCGTTAAAATTATAATTTTTATTAAGAGTACAATCAGTTGTAATCCCTTAAATATTTTAAATTTTTTTTAATTTTTACTTAAATAATCTTGATAGATTACCATGTTTTGCGGGGAATTGATCTTATTGGCGATATTAGGATCAATTGTTGATGAATGATATATTGTAACCCACATTCTAACTCTTGTTATTATTTATCTCTATTGTTAATCATTTTCTCCTATAACTTTTAATTTTATTCATTTATACCAAAATTTCAAGAAATATATTTTGCGAGTGATTGAACTATAAAATCATTTCAAATATTAAGCAAGGTATTATTTATGCTTTCATTTATATTATTATAAATTTTATCAAAATTTTTTTGATTATGCTGGAATATATGAATTGGTATCAATAATGAGTAGAACAAAATTGTTATGATGTGTTTATTTACTTGTTGTTTATTAATATTTTAAACAAATCTTGGTTTTTATTGCAATTAAAATTTAAGTCTTATTTTTAAGAGTTGATTTAATATATAGAGAATCAAATTAAGGATTGTAAATCGGGTTCCATTGGAAATATGAACATTTTTACTTGCGAAAGTAAATTTGTTCCAGCTCGCATATTGCAACCAAATGCTACGCAATAACTATTACCTTCATTTGCTTTCTGCATTTCAAAAATTTTATAGGATAATTACTTTTAAATGAATATTTCTCAAAGGCAATGAAAACTAAAGAAAACAAGCAGAATGGTATAAAACAATAATGGAATAGTAAGCAATCTCCACGGTAGTAGCGCCCTCTATTCTACACTTTACAGAAACTTCCATCCATATAAATTTTTTTTTTTTCGAATAATTTTTATTACGTTATTATAGTCAAAATAAGATTAGATTCACATTTTTTATCATAAACGAAAATAAAAACTTTAATGAAATACTGCTTGTTAAATAAAAGGGTTTAATCTCTTATGAGAAATTAAAAATAGCTCGTCAAATAATATTTCAAAATATTAAAATTTCAAAAATTTTTTTTAAGTTTTGAATTTTAGAATAATTATTACATCCACAGAAGTCCAGTGGAAATTATATTCATTAAAAAAATATTTGTGTTTTTATTTTCAGTGAAACAAACTTATTTGCTCTGTTAATATTATTATTATCTTATTTGCTTTGTTAATATTATTATTTTTTAGTATATAACTTAACTTCGATAACCTGTATAACAATTAGGACAAATAAAGGGCACTCTGGCTCTTGGTGTAATCACAAAATAAAATAAGGTGCATTTTATGAGCTTATTCTTCTGTAATCTCCCTGAGTTAACAGATCCAAAACTTTTACCCTGTATATAACATTAACACAAATAATTTGGTCAATAGCTTTATACTAAAATACAAACCTCTCCTATGCATAAAAATTGGAACTGACCACTCTAATATTCCAGAAATTTTATATGAAAATATTAAGATATTTTCGTTATTTACACATTTACAAGATTTGTAGTACAAAACAATAGTATTTCAAACTGAGTAAAGTATGAAACTTAAAAAGGAAAGGATTAAAAGAATTAAAAGCGATAATCTAACTGATTAAGAAATGAAAATTGAAAGCCTGGTTAAAAGAACACAATTTTTAAAAGGAACTAAACCATGCAAAATTATTATTAATAAGAAAATATAAGAATAAGAGTTTCGTTTATGGCGAGATCCTGCAGCTCTTCCCCATTTTTCATCAATAGCATTTTCTCTTTTCCAAATCTAATTTTTTCCTAATGTTTTTTTTTATTATTATGTATTTTACCTGGAGATAACACAATAATTATAAAATGCAAAGTTTGTTTCTCCGAATAAAATTGATATTATAATAAAACTAAGATTGAAATTTTCTGAAAAATTTTGTTTATCTTTGAAAAGACAAGGCACCCCTTTGCAAGCTGCACCCGGGGCATGATAGCCCCCTTGCCCTTATTGCTAAGCCTCTGCTTTGTTATGGTTATGAGCTACATATAATGCAGACAAACCTATAAGACAAGATATATCCTATCTTGGATGCCTAAGTTGGAACAATCTCGCCTGCCTAACTTAGTCCTATGTTGTCTGCCCAGTGTCTAATGTAGGTTGCCAAGCTTGAGCCTATCTTGGTAACCCACACTGGTCCTATATAATGAAATGTAGACCATTCAGAATTAGCCCAATATAGGCCGCTAATACTGAACCTAAGCAAAGTCATGATTAGCCGATATAAAGCCAAGCTATTTTGCTACTTGGGAAGGAAGCTGGATGAGAAGATCTAAAATGTCCAGACTTGTCTTGTCCCCTATTGCAGTCCAATTAGATAGGTATTGTACTTAAGCACGATCAGTTTATAATTATTAACCATATTATTACCTAACTTATCTAGCTTTTTCTTAAGCTAATAAATTTTTCCTAGGATATTCGGAAATTTTGAAATCAAAATATAAAAGTTTCTTCCGTCAGTGATTTTACAACGTATCCCTAGATATGCCTATTATCTTATTAATTATGTCTAAATATACACGGATGCATTCTTGAACTTACATTATGGACATTTAATAGCCTAATGAAACAAACTGAGGTGAAAAAATTGCATTTTTTTTATTATTTAAAAAGCAAAAAATTTTGGTTGAAAAGCAAATATATTATTGGGTTTAAAATTAAAACAAAGTATAAAGTAACAAATTTCAAAGTGATACTGACTACATATGCTAAATATATATATAGTCATCAGGCGTCAAAATTAAAATTTTAAAAGTTATTTAATAATTATAATAAAGTAAAAAAAAATTAAATAATAATTAAAAAAATATTTAAAATTTTAATTACCAAAACTGAATTGGCAATAGTATATTGATTGGCGTTCTCCAGTAATGGCGATGTGGGGATTAATAATTTCTTTGGAAGAATCCAATACCATAATTAAGGAAAACAACGTTTATCTGTCAGAAAAATTATGAGATTTACGTGAAATAAGCACATGATCGAAAATGTAATTTCTGCTAATTTACTTGTATTTATTTAAAATTGGTAAATACCGGTTTTTAAATTTTTCAATAATTTTATATTTGTTTACTTTTTAAAATTTATCATCATTGTTGAATATATGCATATTGCAGTCAGTGAAATTATATGATTTTTTTTAGAAAAATCAGGCTATTGTTGCAAGAATATCTTAATTTTCTATTAAAAATATTATAATATTTTAATGGCTTATTTTAATATAATTTAATCATCTTTCTATCTCTATGGGAAGGAAAATTTGGTGTATATTGCAAATATTACACCAAGCAAGAAATGAACTGATGTACTTACAAAATGTTTGTTTTCTTACAATTATTAAAGCATGTAGTAACTATAACTTATATTTGTGTATAAATTTTTACCATATTAGTATTTTTACAGATAAAAATAAAAACGATCGATCGATAGACTTATTTAAACACATTTTTTTTTTATCTCATTAAGTTAATTATTTATCTAATCCTTAAAATCCTAAATATAGTAAATTTTCCTAATAATTTAATTAATTTTTAGTTGTTGAATAATTAATGGAAGTGTGCATAAAAAGGATTTAAATAAATGGAAAAATTAATCAAAGTTTGTAAAATGTAGGACATTTTTTTAGTATTTTCACTAATTTATTATTATAGTCAGTATTATCAATATATAAAGTTTTCTCATTTAATCTATCCTTTTTTTTGTGTGCAGAGATTGTATTAGAGCATATTTGCTGTGTAGTAATCTTATTTGATTGAACTTAATCTGCATGTTGTGTGCAAATAAAATAATAGTTTTGCTTAACTTTTATGCCATATACTTAACTTAAAAGAATCATAAATTAATAATTAAGCATTAAAATTTCGTTTTATGTTTTATTTTTAAAATAGTCTTTTTTTCTGGGGGTCTAAAATAAGCTTTTTATAATGATATTTTATGTTAGCAATATATAGTTTTTTTTCATTTAGACACTATTCTACATAATATATACTTATCCTGTATAAAATATATATTTAAATTGCATATGGCCATAAAATTATAAAATGATTAAATTATATCAGCCAAAATATTGACTCTTTTAAAAATCTGGCTTCGCAATATCAGTTGACCTAATTAGAAGATATAATATCAGATTACTCTCTTGGTGTTATGTTTCAATTTTTAATGCTTATTTGCGTTTTTTTATTTCAAATACTGGTGACTGATGTTTTTACTGTAAAAAAAAAAAAAAAAAAAAGATTTAATTATCTTTTCTCAGCCACCAAATAAATTATAGATTGCATTTTCAGGGAAAGAATATACTTTAAAATGCCTCTTGGGAAAAATTTTGGCAAATTTTTTCGACAAGCACGTTTCCAAAAAACAAGATGACATTGAAAATACAATAGACTAACCAGAAATAAATCTACTGTACTAACAATGTGGTGCCAAATTGGTAGGAAACTGAGGAACCCTAAAGAATAGGGCACCACAATTTTGGTTTTATTAAATCATAGTGCCCACTGCTATTTTGAGTATGCGTTTAAGGAGTTGGAAAAAATTTTCACTCTAAAACTCATTGAAAGTTCCATTTTTGTATACATATATTATTTACCAAAACTTGTGTACTTCACTAATTTCTGCAGTCTTTATCTCTTTACAAGTTAAAAAATTTAATTTTATTTTCCAGCTTTTATTTATCAATTGTAATTATTTTTGTTTTTCATTTCATAATAAAAAATTATGCAAATGATTCTTTACTTGGAATTTTCTTTCATTCTAATGTTGTTTCATTCCTATAAAATATGTGTTGAATCTTAATTTCTCATCCTGTAGATCTAGATTCAAGTCCCTGTAAATGGCATGGGTATTCCACTCTTTCCATACTTAAATGACATTTTATATGTTTTGTGTTTATTATGCATCATATTATGATTATTAGTCGGTTGTATTATACATCATATTTCAGAGTGTATATTAAATTTCTCTCTTTGCGTGTAATACTTTCCATTTGTCTTTCTGCTTACTATGCTCCAAAGACAAAAAGAATTTCTTGAAAATTATATAAGACATATTTATTGAATTGGCAATAATATTATGTTTATTAATTTAATATTGCTTTCATTTTACTAAACTTGAGCATTTTAGTTTTTTCATTAAATGTAGAATAATTTTGTGACATCAATTAAAATGAATTACAGTTAAAATCTATTAATAAAATAATATCATATTTTCTATACTTAATAGGTAGAAAAATGTTGAAAAGTAATTTATGCTAAGCTTTATTGCTAACGTGTCTTATTTTTAAATGTATGAAAATTTATATGTTGTATATTTCAACTAAGATCTAAGTTTGAGTTAAATAACAGACATGTCTGCAAGTGCACTTACATACATGTCTGTTATTTATATCTTGGAAGAGAAAATTTTCAGTTATTTCCTTTCAATTAAATATGTGGAAAAAGTCCTTTGAGACTAGTTTTACCTGAAAATTTGTTGGTCTTGAAATGAAGCTTTAACAACTTTGTCACACAATTTGGGTCCTAATATGATTACACATCACCCTTAGAAATCTGAAAACTTCTTTTTTAGGATCAAGCTACTAAACATAAAGCAATTATCATTACATTTTTTAGTAAAAACACTCGTACTCTATTATTTCAGTTTTAAAAATTACTAAAATCACATTATTTTATTATAAATCAGTTTTGGCCAGACTAAAGGTGGGAAAAACTTGAGCAACTAGTATTAACAACTCATGGTGTTGTGAAAAAATATGTGGAAATCTTGTGTTCAAATTGAATGTTTCGCTTACATCAAGTATTGAGAAAATTACAAATGTGCGTAAAATAATAAACCATAAAATGTTCTTAAAGCTTTTGATTGAAGAGAATAAATTGATTATAGCTCATTTAGATTCTGAAAAAACTTTTTTAAATGAACTACAAAAAAAAAAAAAAAAAAAAAAAAAACCAAAAAAATTTAATATTTGTAAAATAATGTTTATTTAATATTCACACTATCATGCATAAATTAGAATGTGTAGCAAAGCTTTCTGCAGAAAATCCCCATCTACTATCAAAAGATGAAGTTTTTGAAAATTTTATCATGTAATGCACAGATATTTGAAACTTTGCTGTACATGCTATACCACAGATTGCTAAGAAAACGATTATATTCATGTATAAAATAGCTATTCATATCTTTCTAAATAGTTTATCATAAAACAACTGCAAATTTGATGGAAAGCTTTCCTTAGGGTAGTAAAGGATTAATTTTTGCATTTGATTCAAAATGCCAAAATGAATATACAGATTTATCTTCAATGAATTTAGCTCATCTTACGTTCTTTGATATTTAAAGAGGAATGCGATTATCTATTATAAAAATTCCAAAGTTAAACAGTACATCAAAGGATAAATGTTACATTATACATTGGGAATGAAGTATCCAGAATTAATTTAGATTTGCAATCTTATATCTTTAAAATAATTTAAAATGTAAATTTTTAATTCTAAACTGTTATCCCTTCATTTAAAGACTTTAGATTGAATGCCTCTTCTTTCAATATCAAGGATGTTTCGTTATTGACAATGACAACAATGTTGGAAATTATGAATGTGTTAACACAATCCAATGTTATTTGCAATGTTAAAACTTGAAAAGCAGTCACAGCATTGTTAATTCAAAAATTACAATGCTTCTCTAGCAGAGAAAACATATCATAATTTTATTGTGCCAAAAGAAAATGAAATAATTTTTGTGTCAAATGATTCTTGAATATCATAGTTCCTTATTCCAGATATTAACTGATCTGTGTAAAATATGAGGGGAAAAAGAACTATCAGATTTTGAGTTTAATGTTAAAATATATATTTATTCAAAGGAAACTAACTTATTTCAACAAAGAATTGTGATATGTTTTTTAGAAAACTAATTTATCCTACAAGTTAATTATGTTGTAAAACTGCATAAAACAATCTAAATATTTTAATTCAAAATTTTCTGAATTGGCAATTTTTAAAATGTCTCCCTTACATATGTGATTAAATTTTATTAAAAGAAATATGAACATATTGGCATATTAAAATTATTCTTCTAATGTAGGAACCAAAATATAATAATTCACATTAATCCATATCTTCACAAAATATATTATTTGAGAATTATTGTAAACAATTGTTTTTGATTAAAAAAAAATCAATTTCTTTGAAAATATAAATATAGCTGACAATTTTCATTCAGTCATTTACTATTGTTATCCAGTCTCTATTTGCTATGTTAATAGCCAATTGATTGGTCTTCAGTTTAACAGTTTGTATGTTTGAATCTTATCTTGGTATGTTTGTAATTGTATGTAATCTACTTTAATCGAGTTTATTTCTACATATTTAATTTTCATCATATATGATCATTGGATAACAAACTAATAGTATTCCAAATAAATTATAATTAAGTTATTATTTTTTCTTTGATTTTTCACAATAGTCCTCTTAATATGAACATTTTTATAAACAATCTGAAATATTGATTGGTGCATAGACAAAATGAATTTACTTGAAAGAGCTAAACTTGTGAAGCGATGATATAAAAATTTTAAAGTTACTTCCTCGTAATTGTTTGAGGCTAGGGTATATTAGGTTTGAATATCAAATGATGTGAAGAAAATTTTCTTAATTTAAAACAATGTAAAGAAAAGTCATTGAAATGTTAAATATTTTTAAAGAATAAATTTAAATTTTTATTTTTAAAATCTATATTTTTAAATTTAATTTTCAATGCAATTATCATTTGTTTTGCAATTTTTTTGCTGTTTTTGACATCAGAAAATGTTTTTATTGTTTCTTTGATCCTGCAAGCATCAATCAATTAAGGAAATGTTTTCTTACTTCTCATCAAACTCCTTAAAATAAGATTTTTTCACTGAAATCCAATAATATGCAAATAAGCCATTTTTGGAATAAATCATACCTTTTTATTAGTTTGAAAAAATTTGAGAATTATTGTAGTGTTTAATAAAATCAGTTTATTTGCTCATTATATAAAACCTTTAATTTTCAATTGATTTCTTTTGATAATTAAAGTAACTTACAGCCAGTTTAGCATTTGATGGGAACATAATATAAAATTTGAACTACAACTGAAATTTATATTCGTGTATAGTATCACGATTAATTTGGAGATTTTCTCCTCTTAAGAACTGACATTTATGTAGTTATTTCTCTGCTTTCAGTTCAGTTTATGGGTTTGAATCTCACCTTGGATTTGGTTGTGTTATAGTTCAGAATTGATTTAAACTGTGGGTTCTAGTGTAATTAGCTTATATTTGAAAATTATTTTTGAGTGACCAAACGAAGCTTGAGAAGGGAAAATATTAAAATTCCAAATAAATAAAGAAATAACATTAAAAATATATTCAAATAACTGAATCTTTCTTAATCAGAAGCATTTCCCATTTATAGTTGATTTATTATCTCTCTCCTAGAGGGGCATATATTTGTAGAAATAATTATGCATAATTTTATCAAATGAAAGGAAGATAGAATATAAAATAGTTATTAAAAATTAATGAATGATTTATTTAAAAAAATTATGTGTTGGATTTTCAGTAATTAAAAAATTACAAGTTTTAAATATTTTGATTTAATGATTATAATTGTATGTATGTAGAACAGTTTATCTTGTTAATTAAATGCCTCATCAGCAATATATTTTTGCTTCATGTAAAGAAATATTCTTAAGAGAAGTGTGTAGTAGAATTTTAATATTATCTTAATAGAATACAGTAGAACCAAGAGAACAATAATATATTTCAGCTGTATACAAGTTTGCTAATTAATAGACATAAATATTATTAACAGCAAAGTATATCCCCCTCCTTTATAAAGTGATTTAACTTAACGACTTTCTCTTGTTTTGAAACATACTTGGTTACTGATTTATTTGTTGCCATTTTTAGTAAATTATTTTATTGCGATATCATGTTTTATACATTAACTACTTTTTTTTGTAAAAAAATATTTTTATATATTTTAGAATATTTTACTCACCAAAACTGGTAGAAAATGGATGATGCTATGGAAATGGAAGTACATGTGAATTCCAATGTCAATTCTTCCAAAGAAAATGCTTCATCAAATGAAAATGTTGATAATTCTGATAATGATAATGTGACTAAACTCAAAGTTAAGCACTCTGATTGCAATAATACTAATCAAGATGCTAGTGATGTAACTAATTCTGTAGAAGGACATGATGATGATATACCTTCTGAAATAAATGACACTAACAACTCAGATGTTTCTGAGATCAATAATTTACATTGTGTAAAAAATCTTGATGCAAACTCTTTGGAAGATCATGATGATACCTCTGAATGCAATAAAAATGATGAACTTAAATCAGAATTAAATGATTCTGATCATGTTGGAGAGTCTATTGATAACTTAAGCAATTCTATTGAGACAAATTTAACAAATTCTGTGACTGAGAAAATTAACACAACTCCAAAACCATCTACCGAAGCTACTGTGACTGAAGATACAGTTGTCGAAAAGAAGATTGTTGAAAAATTAAAAGAAAATAACGCAGATAATGAGACTCAAGACAATGTTTCAATCGTATGTATTAAAAATTTTTATGCACTTTTTGCTTTATTAATGTGGCTACAAGATTATTACTGGATGACTTTAAACTGATTTCCATTTGGTATTTTCTTTAATAGTGAAATATAATTTATCTCAATCTAATTTTGAATTTATAAGAAACCTTAAATTTTTTTGTGTTGATAAAACTAAAATATTAATCTGTAATACATTATATGACTATTTTATTCAATTTCTTTTTTACATGTTTTATTCTTAATAACTATTTGATTTTAGGATACAACACAAGATGTTAAAATCAAGATTGAAATTAAAGGTAAATATTCATTTTAAATGTGTTCATAATTTAATGAATGTGTTCATAATTTAATTTGATTGTGTTTTCCATAGTTATTTTCAATTATATTTTAATACATAGCATTTAAATTAAGTCCATAATTTAAAATGTGTAATTACACTCTTTTTAGTTCTATTTTCTTTCAATAATATGCTTATTACTGTTTACCCCAAGAAACCAATGGTTAGTATTGTTATTAATACAATTACTAGCTGCCCACTCCGTCTAGTGGTCAAAGTGCTTAGCTGCAGATAGGGAGGTCTGAGGTTCAAGTTTGAGCATCAATGTAATTTCTGTGTCTATCCTGTCTTTGCCCTTTCTTTGTATGAATGGTTGTGTACCCTATAAATAGGTATCTATGGCATGTGTGTACTGAGGAAGTCAGACTCCACACTGAAATATGGTTCAATTGGAAAAGTGGAGCAGTGCACTTCATTATGCCAGTTTAGCTGGCACAAGACAACAATAAAATATTTGCTGTAATCTAATTGTCCTTATTGAGAATATAATTGGAAACTAAATTTGCTATTGAAATATTTGAAATTCTTAGCTTAAATTATTTTACCAATTTTGTATTTTAGTTAACCTATTGAATATTACAAAGTGTAAAGAAATATATAAAAAATGTTAAAAGATGGGACTTAAATATATGTAGGAAATGTTTTAATGTGGAGAAAAGTTTGACTATTTAAACTATAGATTATTTATATCCATATAATATAATAGTGACATCTTGAATTGAGTACTTTTCATAAGCACCACACATTTATATGACCAGTACATGGTCATATAAATGTGTGGTATTTATTAACAGAACTGCTATATTTTGTTTAGGAGTATAATACTGTAAAACAAGTCTTTGGCTTGAAAGCTTCTGATAAAAACATGTCAATGCATTCTTTCAAAAATTATCTGTATTTGCTTCAAGGTAATAAGAACTCTATTAAATGAAAATAATTATTTAGCACCAAGTCTATTGTTAGGAAAATTTTTTATTTTAATTTGTTAAAAAATTTTAATGTTATAAAAATTTTAAATGTTTTATAAACACAGTAATTAGTTTCATAATTGCTGCAAAATCCTACATTTAAATGTAATGATCATTACTGTCATACAGCATAAAAAGTTGAAGAAATAAGTGACAAAAACAGTATATTTTTAGGGGGGCTATAAAAATAAGAAAAAATTTTAACATGGAAATTGAACTTAAAAAAATTTTCTCATGTGAAAATGTTCTCTTGAAAAAAAATAATTGTGCTATAATCTTTTATACGAAACTTAAATGAAAAAAAAATTTAAAACAGAAAAGTAAATATATTCCAAATATCTGCCTATGATATCAAAATAAGGATCGAGTTCAAAGTTTGATTACCATATTATTTAAGGCTAAAATAGGGAGTATCAATCAAAAATGTACATTTTCTTACTAATTTAATATATTAACCTGAGCATTGAATTCCATTTAAATGGAAATTACCAAAAAGAAATATATCATTGTAAATAATTGGCTTTTTCCCAGTTTTATCATATTCCTCTGATTTGTTTACCATGACAACTGTTGATCTAATTTTTCATACTCCATTCTATTTATATAAATTTGATCTATGTTTTTTTTTCCCTACACACAAAATGTGTAATTCAACTGTGGTTAAAAATTAATTTCTTTAACAGTTGCAACCACTTATGACCTGAGAGGGAATTAAATTTAGGAATAATCAAACTGAAAACAAGAGCTACTCAATGTTTCTTTGAACCTGAGCAAAAAATATATTTTACTTGGAATTAGGTTATTTTGAGAATTCCTGACATTGCAGTTATGAATCTGTTGCACTGTTATTGAATTGGTCTGCTGTGAATTATTTTCTTTAAAAAAATGAAATTAAATATTTTCTGGAGACTTTAATTTACTAATTAAATTTTTTCTTTTATTAATCTCTAATTTTATTTTAAAATAAAAGAAATATTTTTCAGAAGAGGAAGAAGAAACTGAAACGAAAGAAAATCATGAAGTAAAGAAAAAAGAAGAATCGGGTAAGAAAAAGAAAGGAAAAATTTGTGTAGAATGTGGGAAAGTAAGTATATATATTGTAACATATTAAGTTTTTGAAATATTCTTATTGTTTTCTGATGAAAAGTAATCAATAATATTAGTGAAAACATAGAATTAAGGTTTTATTTAACTAGGCAGTGATGCCCACTTTAAAAATTTGACCAATAACTGAGTGGTTACTGTTCCTAACTCCTAAGCTCTTGGTCCCAGTTCAAGCCCTTTCTCTCTCTCTGTTCTGTTTTGCTTTTTCTTCTGAGGTGATGAATGAATACGACCCATCCTATAAATTGGTTTGTGATGAAGGGACGTAATGCTATTCACCTCCATGACTTGATTTACTGTTGCCCACATGGTAACGATAAGTGAATAGAAGTTTCCTTCTTTGTTACAGCAAAGGGTTAGTTGCTGTAACAAAGAAGGAAACTTCTATTCACTAATACTCATAGCAGGAAAAAATCCTAAACAAATTTTTTTTTAAATGCTATCTACCATGGGAGACAACCAAGCAATAAAGTTAAATCAAAAATGAAAAAGCATGCATTTTGAGGAAAACTCAAGTTTCTAATACAAATTAAATTTTTACAATAAACCTAAATATATATGTGTCAAATATTTCTGCATATATTTAATAAATTACACAAATTATTATGTATAATACCAATTTTAATAGGATTACTCACCTAATCATCACTCTTAAAATAATGGTTGACACCAGATGGATAATACTCACACTCCGAATTTTAAAGAAAAATAAATTTAGTTTATCAACATCCATACATGACACTACTATCACACAGGTATGAAAATTTCAATGTTTGCATTTCATTCACTTCTAAATTAAAAGTTTTTTTTTTTAATCACAAACGTTTTGAACATAATTGTAAAATAAATTTAGCACATAGCAAGAACTTGAAGTGTTACTATAACTCCAAATGAATTTCATGTATGCACACAGCAGAATACATCATAAAATTGCAAGGATCCATTCTGGTGCAGTAATTTACAGGTTAGGTGCATTTGGCATCCATACTTGTCAGCTTGTAAGATTTAGTCATAATATTTATTACTTGTTTTATAAAAAAAAGTTTATTTCTAAAACTATTTTTTGACTCCTAGTACTATTAACTGAAAAATTCTTCTTTTGAAATTTTGATATTGCATGATGTTAATAAATGAAAAATTAACTTATTCAATTAATTTGAATTCTATGAAGTTTTCCCATATTAATTCAAATATAAGCACAATATATTGATAACTTTAGAAACTTATTAGAAGTATTTCGTATTTCATAAATTCAAATGATGGTATTGAAAGTATGTCCAATTATTTTTTTATATACAGATATTTCTTAGTAAAAATGTAATATTTACTTAATTTCTGTCTTATCTTTCATCAATTTTCTTACCATCACAGGAAATTTATCCAATGAGTTTTCATTTATTAACTTTTACTTTAACATATTCTAAGAGTTAACATTTTATTTATAATGCAGAATGGATATATATGTTTCTTAGGAGATTTAAATGCTTTCTGCAGAAGTTATGTGTTGTTTAGTAAGGAGAATATTTGAAAAAAGTAGATTAATTTGACTTGATTTTTTAAATTTGTAGAATTAAATTAATCCTTATTCTTCAATAAAACCATAAAAAAAACTGACGATAATTATGTTGCTATTGCTATTTGATTTTGCTAAATGAAATTCTCTATTTTTTCAGTTAGTTCCCACATTTTTAGTTGTTTTTATTTTGTGTATTTGTATTTGGAAAGAAATCTGTTTATTTTAAGTGTTATTGATTTTTCCCTGTGTTTCTAAAATCTTCTTATCTATTAATTTTTTTATTTAAAAAGTTATTAAGATTTTTACAAAAAAAAAGACTGAAAAAAATTTTCGAATAAGAGTTTTAAAATCATACAAAATAAAAAAAAATAAATATATTATCTTTAGATGATAGTATATCATCAAGTTTTCATTATGAATTTGTTTTATATGGCTTTCATCTTTAATATTTCTTATCATTCTCTAGAATTTATTTTCTGAAGTTTCTTTTAATATATTTCAGAAAAAAAAGATAGAATTCCGAATACATTTTCAAGGAAAAGTACATACTCTTTGTTCTGAAACATGTTATAAGCAATTCAAAACTAAGCAATCAACTCCAAAAGCTCCAGTTGTTCAACCAAAAGTTCTGGAATCTGTGAAAGAAAGCCCTTGCCCTCAATGTCAGAAAAATATTACTGCTAATCAAGGTTATTATCCGGTTGTTGGTGATATTAAACCTCTGTGTTCTGAAGAGTGCGTAAGAAAGTATCAAGATGTAAGTATAGATAAAATTTTGTATTTAATTGTTTTCATTCTGAACATTTTCCCAAGTATAATGAAATTATTAAGTCAAAGTTGCTTTTGTTAACCATGTAAATATTCTTTTACTTAAAATGTTTTATGTCACATCTAACTAAATTTAATGTTGTAGACTTAGAGTTTATTTTTTAAAAACGGTAAAATTTTAAGCTGAATTAATATTACTTTCTTTAATTAAATTTTAAATTCTGTGTATTTATATTGTATTTTCCTGTATGCATATGCATTGTATTTCCACAGCAGCATATTGCCCACAGGGCCTTTTTTTTTTCAAATAAAGTATATGCTGCTGATAATTTGGTGGTATGTGAAATATAACAAGTTGTATAGAAAAAAATGAAAATTATCTAGTTGGATTCTATTTGGATCCACCTCGTCAAGTACTAAAAACTAAGATGAAAGCACCTAATCAACTGCCAAAAACAATAATTCTGAGAAGATTCAACTAAAACTTTTAGTTTTTAATAACTTTTAAATTGTGGTAATATATATATATATATATATTAAATAATATGTATTTGTTTTATTAATAATTAAATAAAAAAATTAATAGTTAACACATCATTGGATAAATTTTTTTCTTTAGTTCTTTGCATGCTTTGTTTCCCCTTACATTAGCACATTGTTCCTATTTTTTGTCATTATTATAACTTTTAGTTTAAAATCTAGTATATCACTTAAATGTTTTCACCATGATGATATATTAATATGGATATTTTCAGAATGAAACAGCTCAGATCAAAACTAAATGTGAAATAAAACTAAGCAAATGTAATATGTTTCTGAGGAAACAAATTTGTTCCTTAGTAATTGGACAGAATTATTTATAGCTATAAAACATCAGCTATGTCGGGAGAGCTTCCAGTATCATCTGTTTATCTATTCATGAAACATAAACAGCTTTTCTTTGAAGACTTTATTGTAAGCTTTTTGGATGAGGACTATTTTTCTTATCAGGTTATTTTCGGTGATGTATGATATGGACAGCAAAATTTGAAACTTTTTTAACACATAATCTGCAGAATGTATACAGGAAAATGTGTTAATAATTAAGTATCGAAAATTTATTTTATAAGAACTATCCTGCACATTAGTTTTAGAACACATTTAAAATATTTTGTTCCAACTAATTTAAATTTTTTGTAAACATATCAAATAACAAAGTATTCATCTTTGTATCGTTGCTTTATTGGAATATTGTAAAAGCTGAAAATATAATTTGGAATTACTGACAATCATAATCAAAAATAAAATTGCCTGTTTTCTTATAAATTGTAACACTATAATGTTAAAGCTAAATATAAAAAAAAATATATGTAACACTTATGATAAATATGAATTAGTTTAATGAACAAAATTAAAATCCTTTTATTTGTTTTATTACAAATTATAACTTTTCCAGTTTAGCTAAGTTCATATTATCATAAATTTAAAATAATTGTCTTAATTTTTTAGAATAATGGACCTCCTAGAAAATGTTCACAATGTAGTAAACAAGTTGAAGATAAAAGTTGCCATTTGTCTTGGGAAACCATGGTTTTCTGCAGTGAAGATTGCCTTGGAAAATATCAATCTTTTCTTGGCAGCCACTGTACTTGTTGTCAAGCTCCTGTCCAACAAGCTTCTCTTGGAAAATATTGTGTTTGCTTTGGATCAGACATTAGGCAGTTTTGTTCTGGTAGTTGCTTGGATGATTTTAAGAAAGGACTTAAAGTATGTATATTATCTGAACTAATGTCATCATGTGTATATTTAATTTTGGAATTTAAAATATAGATTAACATGTTATTTATTTTTGCTAATTTAATTGGTCACATTATTTATAAATTCTCATATTTATAAAAAGCTTGTATAAAAATCAGTGTCTTTCATAATTGATAATATCATAAATAATTTAATAGTTTATCTGTGTTAGATAGCAAAATTGTCAAAGATAGAAAAATTGCTGTGTATCTTAATCTGTAATAAGGTTTTTAATATTTGCTCCATTAAAAATTAATGTATTTAATTATGACACATAATGGTTATTTGTATTAACATTTATACAAATATTGCTATTGTGCTACTTTGAAGTATTTAATTTGTTCCTTTTTATCAATTCTTAATTCAGAAATTTATATTTATGGATTCAAAGAAGAAAGAAATATTTTAAATTCTAATCATTAAATGATAAAAAAAGATTGCTATACAAAATTTTTCTTTCGTTACATTCTGAATTTAATAGCATCGTATTTGCCTGTCAGCATATAATTAGCAGCAGCAAATGTCCTTCAAAATGTTTTTCCCCCAAGTAAAAGGGGCAGATGTTACATAATCTGCAGTGTTATATAATCCAAGACAATTTTTCGTTAAATATTTGAAAATATATATTGCTGATAGTGGGGTGTTACATAAAACACAGCATGATTAAAAATATAAAAATTTTAAAGAAAAATTTTTTCTGAAAAACATCTGATTGGATTTTATTTGTATCCATTTTGATAAGTTTGATAATCTTGAGACAAAAGATTTTTGTAAAACATAAATTTTTAACTTTTAAAATAAGGATAGACATTTAAAAAAAAAATTTTAATCCATTTTTTTTTTCATTTAATTATTATTTTTTGAGCTGCACATTGTATTAGATACATTTTTTTCTTTTGTACTGCGCATGCTTTGTTTTTAACCTTACATTAACATTTGCTGCCATTTTTTTTATTTGCATTCTCTGCAGCTTTTATTTTAAAACCTGCACAACTTATAGACTTTCGCTTCCCACATTACAATATATGAACTCGAATATGATCAGAAGGAAACGGCTTGGGTCAAGACAAAATATAATCCGTGGATTATTTATAGGAAAATATACTGCAATTAAAATTTTTAATAAAAATTAATATTATCAAATTAGAACAATATACTGATGTGAGTGTTATTAATATTGATGTGGTGAAGAAAATTTTATCCTTATAACCAGATTAATGTAAACACAATGAGATTAATTCATTAAAGTAAGTATTTTAAAGGAAAATAAAGCATTCTTCTTTTTAAGTCTTTATTATAAACCCATATTTATGAAACATATTTGAAAATGCTTTTTAATTCTTCTGCTAAAAATGTTTGTGAAACTTTTAAATTATGATGAAGTTTGGTGCATGTAATTTAATTTTTAAATTATACATTTAGGTCACTTTAAATCCTGCCTATCTATTTGTATGCTATTTATTAACAATCAGACTTTGAGGTTTTTTTTATAATTTAAGTATTTAAAAAAATAAAATTTAAAACTATTACAGAAAGAAAAATCTGATTTCTCTTCAAACAAATCTAATTATTGTCTTTGTACAGTTGGTTACTCTACAATTGTCTTAGGCTTAAGGATGAGTAATTGCTGTATCTTGTCCTTTTTTTTTTTTTTTTTTTGGACTTGGCTTTTAAAAATTCAACTAGAGAGAGTGGTTTTAGGAGTCTTGCATTACAACTAAAATAAAAGCCCTATACATGAGAAAAGCTCTTGGACCAGCAGTTGATGCATAATTCAACTAGTATTTAACTGGAATTTTCTGCTACATTGAAGATTAATTCAAGAGTTCAAATCTATTCACAGAAAAATGTTAACATTTGTAAAAAATACATGTTAGAGGTTTTTTTTTTATGTAACCAATTATAACAGATGGGTGGACTAATGCTGCCCATTATTGTGTGATATCTTTCAAAGGTGCAGTGTCTTATGAATAACAAGTTTTACTACTACTGTTTTCTTTGCAATCCACGCAGGATTTTGGTTCCCTTCGCCAAACAGCTCCACTTTTCCCGATCTTTGGCTTTGTCTTTTAATTTTTGATCTTTGTCTTTTTTAAATTCTCTTCCCTTCCCTCCAGTCATTTCTGTTTGAGATGTCCAACCCTTTCTTTTACCCTTCAATTTTTCTCTAGATATTTTCTTTGTTGCTCTTTCATCACTCATTCCCAAGAAATGCTACTGCTCTCCTTAAATAATATCTGGTAACCTTCAACAGTTCTTTTCCTTATTAATGATCCTAATTTACTAGTTGACATTAATTTACTCCTAATTTACTAGTTGACATTAATTTACTCCTAATTTACTAGTTGACAGTTTTCATATTTGACCTCGGATATTACTCCAATCATCAAAAATAATGCAGATAGTTATTCTTCAATAATAATGACAACTGTCAGCTGAATGGTTATCTCTTTGGTATTTGACACAATAGCTCATAGGCTCAATCCTCAAATTGGCCCTGAATATGAATTGTTTTTCAGAACTCTTTAAACAGTAGGTCCTAGTTTCAAATATATAAATATATTAAAAGCAATATTGTTAAAATTTTATTTCTTCTAATCAGTGAAATTAAGATTTTAAAAGAAATTTGAGTTAAAATTTTTAAGCTTTTACTGTTATATATATTTTAAGTGAAGTATTTTTATACTGTAATTAATGATGAGAATTTTATATTTTTTTGCATAATTACCTTTTTTTCCATCAAAATGAGTTTAAAAATTTATATCTTCCATCATTATTGTCAATTAAATTCTAAATCGGGGAAAAAAAACTAAGTGTTGTAAATGCCATGAATAACATTTTATACTGGTTTTATTTATTCAGAATATTTCATTGAAAGATATCCAGAAATAACTTTAAAGAAGTTTCATTTAAAAAATAAAGCAGTTCTTGCATTATTTATTTAATCCCCTGCTAATGTTTTAGCATACTGCTCATACAATTCATTAAATAAAAATTAACAACATACAATGAAATTAATGAGGACAATTATCCATTTTGATTGATAATTGCAAAAAATTTATTTTAGTCATTTTTATCAAATTTCAAAAGTTTGTCTTGATTTGTGAAAAATTAAAGCATTGATATCAGTTTGAATGTTTCAAACCTAAAAAACTTAAGCTTCAGTATTCAAGATAATAAGAAGAACATTTTTCCGCCACCAATCTTCTCTTCAGTGCATGTCTTTTGAAACATTTTATATTTTAATATTGAATTTAGTTAATGTAAGTGTAAAATTTTCAAAATTTTGTAAAGGTCCATAACTTTATAGCTCATTCAGTTATTCTTTATTCAGGAATATCATTGTTTTGATATTTCATCATTTCCATCCATTAAGGCATTGATTTTGGAACTTATTTTATACATTTACTACTCTTTATTCTCAGATAAATTCTAAAACTGTGTCTTAAGTCATAAATTTTATCATCCTTAAACTTTTATCATGTCTTTTAATCCAACAATCTTTATTTACAGTAAAAATTATGCATAATTTTTCCACAAAGGAGTATTATATCTTTTGTTTGTAGCTTTACTATGAAGAAAAATATTTGTCTATTGAAAATTTAATTATCACTGAAGCTAGAAGTTTCAGTTTTCAAAGTAGTTACTAATAAAACACATATTAGAACTTTCTAATATGTGTTTTGTTAGTAACTACTTTGAAAACTGAAAGTAAATCTCACTTCATCCAAATAGTTTTTTTTCTAATTGAAACAGTTGGAAAAATTTATTATTTTATTGGGTTAAATTTTTATTTGTAAAATTTACTTAATTTGTCACTTTTTAAAACATAATTTTAAAACTTTTTGCAAATTTTAGTATTTTGGAATGTATTTGTGCTCTTGTCATGAAAAGAATCATTACAACACACAAAAATCTGAATTCTCAATATTTTCCTTTTAGAATTTTTAAAACAAAAGTTTAAAATGAGATTTTCTCAAACTAGGTACATTTTTTTATTAGTGTTTCTTATTTTATAATATTCACTAATCAATATGTCTTTAGAGATTTCATTACCCTCTGGTTAATTTTTTTTTAATTTTCATTCTTAAATAATATAAAAATTTATATTGTGTGTGTGTGTGGTTTATTTTTTAAGCTTATAAGATTACTTATTAAATTTCCCAAATGTAACATTTAACTTTATAAATAAAATTAACAGTTTTTATCTAATATTTCTAAATTTTCACAGGTATGTACATTTTGCCAAACTGACCTTTCAGCTGGAACTGAAGGATTTCTTGCACCAGTTGGTGATAAGGGGCAGTTTAAGGATTTTTGTTCACAAGCTTGCATGGAACGATATGAAGTGATGAACAACCTTTCTAAAACTGCACCTGAGATTCAAGAATGTGCTCATTGTAAGAAACAAGGCTCATTTAAAATTCAGGTAATTCATAAATAAATGGGTTTTACTGCAATTATAGTGTGTATTTGAATTATTCTATGAAATCAGAAACAGAAATATTTCTCACATTTTTACATTATACTTTATTTTCAATTTTTTTTTCAGTTTTAAGGGATATACTGATTAGTATTTTAAGTAGTGTATTAATTTGTTATAATATTTAGTATCATTAATGTTGAGCAATAAATTTCTAATAATTCCTTATCTAAATTATAAAATATTTCTTACTAATTATAAATTTCCTCTTGTAGCATAATAATAGTGGATTTATAAACATATTGTAACTATTCGGCTAATAAAAAACAATGCTGTTTAGTTCTTTATATTATTTATTAAAATGTTCTCAGGAACAAATCACAACAAAAAATCTTCAAAGAGAACAAAAACAATTAACATTAAATTGGATACATAATCCTTTTTAATAATTCACTTCATGGGATCTAGGCTGAGCTGGTAGCCAAATGGTTAGCACTCTTGCTTCCAGTTCATAGGTTTGAATCTTACCTTGGATGCTTGTAGTGGTTAAGAATCTATTGTAAATTGTAGGTCCCTGTTTAATTAGCCCTCATGTACAAAAAATGATTGTTGAGCTGGAAACAATCATGATAGCTGTTGTTTGATCTTCTGTTCCCTGTAATTAATATCATTCAATGTCAATTAAGTATGTGTTGTTACTCTGATAAAATATTTCTGCTACAGTGTAACTTTTTATTAGGAAGTTAGGAGAAAGGTGATTTTAATGTTAGGCTTAAGTAATTATTGCAAAATTTAATAGATTTTGAAAATATTGTGATTACTGAGTAAAAGTATTTGAAAAAATTTAAATAAGCATTTAAAGTTTGATTCATTTAAACATGAATACATTTACACTGCAGTTTTCCTACATGGATGGGTTTCAACAAAGCTTCATAGTTAACATGTGATTTCATGAATAAATTTGAACTACAATTCATTCAATAGAATTTTGTAGACTGTGAGTTAAAATCACCCTTAAATTCTAAACTTCAAAATAGATTCATGGAATCTATTTTGAAGTTTAGAAATAGATTCAATTTGAACTTGGAGTTTCTCTGGCTCTTTCCTGTGATAGGAAATCCAGCACTTGCCTTGCATGTCTCGCCTCTGGCCACCTGAAATGCCTGACTTTTGTCGCGGGTAACAACACCTTCCCCCTCTGTCCTAAATGTCATGGACACCAAGCTTCTCCTGAGCATATACTGAATTGTGAGAATATACTATGGGACGAAATCTACATTTCTCCCCTCCTTGTCATGGATTTCCTCACAGTCAACAGATTCCTAGATTTGGTCATGGGGATATGCAACAAGAACTTTTGAATTACATTTGTCTGTATAATAATAATTTCTTGTTATATTTTTATAGGATTGTTAACATAAAGTGCATCCTTGGAAATAAATTTAATGAACTTTAATATAATCAAGTAATAATTATGTAAAAATTAATGAAGAGAAATTATATATATATACTCTCATTTCTAATAGAATTGAATCAAGTCTGTGTTACTAAGTGTAAATTTTTATCTCAATTTCCTCCTTGATATTGAGAATTTTTTACAATATGAAACATTTTATTATACATTATATACTATATAGAATTTTATTAAATGATAAATATATATAATAAATTTAAATTATATAATAAGGGGAATTCAATTTTGAATTCTGACAAAACATATTAGACTTAAAATGCACTGTAACACTCTAGATCCAAAGTTGTTCATTATGAATAGTTCACAGCTTTATCTAAGTTAATTATTCATTTTATTGATGACTTTAGTCTCTTGTTTTTGTGTCCATGTTAAGTTATTATATTTGGCGTATTTTTTTGCCTATTATTCTGTTTTAGGTCCCATACAATGATAAAAAATATTTCTTATGTTGTGATAATTGTGTGGCTGGGTTACGCTGCACATTGAAAAAAACAGATAATGTGTGTGCATCATGTCATCATTTTTACACATTGGAAAATGATGTGAAGAATAACAATGAACAAGAATTCAAATTTAAATTGGATGGCTTATATAAATTTTTTTGCTCCAAAACGTGTATGACCACTTATGTTTTATCACATCGAAGAATTACCCAATGTCAGTTTTGCAAGGTAAGTTCTTTATTTTAATAGATTTTTTAATTTTTTCTATTAAAAAATGTTAGTAAATGCGCATGTTCAAATTTTATCCTATACCTTATAAATGAATAACAAATGTATTTTTTACTATAGTTGAAGCAGATTTTCATCTTAAAATTTTAAGAGTAAAATTTTTAATTCAAAAGTTGTTTTCAAATCAGTATTTAAGTTTTCTAAAAATTTCTTTAGTTATGTTCCAAAATAATATTTTGAAAGAAAAAAATTCCAAATTGGTAAATAGTATGCTTCTGTTTGGGATAGATCATCATTCAAGATGTATACTCAAACAGCTTGTTAAAGATTGAGTGAATCTCGTACTGTAGTTATTTAATCATACTACTTGTGGTCATCATCACATGGGCTTTGACTTAATAACCTTAGTACAAAATTTACACAATCTTTAACAAGCTGTTTGAATGTGTATCTTGATTAAATTCAATGATTTTATCCTTCAAAATTGAATTTTGGATCAAGTATTTTTAATTTATAGTTTTTCAAAAATCAACTGGTGTGGGCAAGATATGTTGAAATGAGATTTATTTACATAAATTTCAGATCAGTACCAAATCCTTAAATGTTGCAATTTTTTTTAGTTTAAATAAAAAAAAACCATTGTTCATTTTTTAACATTGCTATTAAGAATAAATAATATTAGAAAATGCCTGTAAGGAAAAGATTTGAATGATCTTTTCTAATGTGTAATATCTGAAAGTGAAAGTTCAAGTTTTTCTTTTCTTTTTTAATTTTTAATGGCAATGAACAATTACAGCAAAAAACAAGAATAAATAATACGGCAAGAAAAAATTGTAACAGAGTATGTTAATCTTACATATCTCTTACCTCCCAGTGATTCTTGACGAGAAAAATTCTACATAGTGCAGGGCAGTAGAGAAGATGTGCAGAGTCCATCATCTTTCCATAAACTTCATAGAATTTATATTAGAAAAAGAATAATTTTGAATTTATGGATGAGAGAGAGAGAGAAAGATCCTGTATTTTTTTAAAGCAGTCATGTCCAGTAGCAAAATGGAATTCAGTGACCTCTCTATGCATTGGATCATTACTCAAATTCGGGTGAACATTTTTCCAAAACTTATAGGACAAGAAATAAATTGCATGATTAAAGCACCATCTATAGCTAGGAAGAACTCCACAGTGGACTCACTGGAGAACTATAGTTTTCTCAAATGATGCCAGGTTTTTTAGATAATTACTACAATTCAATATGTCCTGTGTTATGGGATTTTTATTTGAATAGCCAATAGATTATCTTGGGTATCACTGGAAATACAGTTCTTATGGATTTTTACATGTGGCTTGGTAGCTGGAACTGAGCTGTGCACAAATTGCAGAAATGCCACTGCAAAACCCACTACCTGTTTATTACCTAGTTTGATTTAATCATTTATATTGTGGTTCTAATATTTTTGTATTTATTAATTTTGATTGTATAATCTCAGTCATTAAGTTGTTTTTTTATATAACCTTTAATGTTGATTGCTACTGTTAAAACTATCTTTTTAATTTACTAATTAATTTACCCAAATTGTTTCTATATAATTAAGATAGATATTTTTTATCTATTTAGGTAAAGAAATATAATTTTGATATGATCGAAAAAACAGATCGAAATATTGGATCGCAAATATTTTGTTCTCTGAACTGTTTGTCATTGTATCGTGTGAATGTGAATGCAGCTTCTGCAAAAAGCATACGCTGTGATAACTGCTCCAAAAACAATCCTGCACAGTATCATCTAACTATGAGTGATGGTTCTATTAGGAACTTCTGCACTTATACTTGCGTCTTAGCTTTTCAAAATCAGTTTACAAGTGTGCCAGCCCTGACGACTACGTCAATGACTCGTCAAATGACCACAACTGTACAAAGTAAGTCATCTTATTCTTAATTATTTTGAAAACAATTTAGATAGTCTTTGTTATGAAATTATATAATGTTAATGTTGCAGATAATTTAAAAAACATATCATAAAATGTTTTCAGTTATATTTCTATTTTTTTTTTACCAATATCTCTTGTTATTTTTGAAATAATATAATTGAATTAAATTAACTAGTGCATATCTTTTCAATTGAATATTAATATAATATTGCAGTTTATTCAAATCAGTTTTTGTTTTATTTATTTATTTTTTTAGTTTTTCTATTAATTGAAATTTTTTTAAAAAGTTTATCATTATTAAAAAATTTCTTATATATGTGAGAAAACAAGTACAAAAACCTACAAAATAAACATAATAGATATTCAATTTATAAAAAAATTTATTAACAAAATCAAAACTCAAAATTTGAATATTTTTTGATTAATTGAATATAATGTAATGCACTAGGAATATGTCTAATATTAAAATATGTGATTATAATAAAATGCTCATATTTCAGCTTTGAAGACTACATCAGCAATTAGTTCCCCTATTATTGCAAATGTAATGTCTTTGGCACAACCTAGACCTGGTGCACCAAGTGCTCCCAAACCGTTAGTCCCACAAACTCTTGTCAGTGTACGTCCTCCACAACGTCAGCCTGTAGCTGTTTTTACCACAAAGGTGAGTTAATATCTATTCTGGAGAATAAATTTCTTTAAAAATTGGAATTCCAAAGAATAATAACAGTAAAATTCATGTGCTGGAAATTAAAATTTTTATTTACTTTCTCAATTATATATACATTAATTACACTTATCAATGTAACTTTTAGGAAATTTTATATCATAAAATTTAGCACCATAAAAATAGAAAAAATTTCCTAATTGAAAAATTACCAATATATATTACAAAGTTTCATTTGAACTTGTAGAGTTAGGGTATGTAAACAGTCAAATTAAATAAGAAAATAACTTTAAACAAAATATAAAACAAGAAGTTCTACATTTTTATATAGAAATTTATGCTATAAATTTTAAAAGAAAAGTATGTAAAATGCTTATTGATAAAAAATTGATAGTTTCTATTATTCAAATACAAATTGCCTTGTTATCTCACATCATTTTATCAATAATTCCTTTTGACTTTTGTTGTCCTCTGGTGTTTTTAATGGGTGTAATTTAAATTTATTTCTAAGCATTATCATTGTTTACTGAGTCTTGTTAATGTTTCCATTTTCTAATTTCCCAAAAGGTCTAAATATTAAAATGATCCTTTTTTTTTAAATTACATTATTTAACTAAGAATATTTGTTAAAACGACCTTTTATTCCAGCATTAAATATGGAAAAATCCATGCTAAATAAATTAAAGTATTTAGTAGTTATATGCATGGTAAATTCATTTGTAACAGAATATAACTGTTTAGAGAATTTATGAGATCAGATTTTTTTCTCTTAAGTTTTCAGTAAGAGTTAATATAGTTTTTGTAAAAATGCATTGAGTAACTACTTTTTTTCAATTTATATTTAATTAAACATTTTATCAATCTGTTTGCAATGTTTTGTGATTATTATTGAATCATAATGTATAGCTTCTAATTTTTATCAATTTCTTGCTTATGTGCTTAGTTCAATCTACACTAAAGATTTAAAATATTTTCTTCTTTCCTTTTATTTATATTTTTCCTGTGCATAACTTTTTTTTATTACACTATATCTAATTTATAATTATTAATTGCCCACTTAAAATATGGGTGAATAACATTTAAAAAAAGAATAAAAATTTGTCAAGCTTCATCTTTTACATATTATTTTAAACTGCAAACACACAATAATACCGATAAGTTAAAAAGGTAATATTTTCGTTTTAAATCGTCTTTCTAAGGTTCTGCTTGAGTATTAATAATGATTAAAATTTGGTGGCTTCATTAACTTTCTTGTTTAGTTTTTTTTTTTCTTATAGTAAGGATTTAAGCTAAATATTAAAAAAAAAAAAAAAAAAAATTCCAAATCACTTTAGGAGTAAAATTTGAAGAAATATTAAGCTAAATAATGAGAGTGTGAGTTTACATTTGTTAAATATTTATGGTTGTACCATAATTAAATAAAAATTAAATTGCTATAAATTAGTAATTATAATTATTTTACTTCAAGCCTCAAAATTCCACGTCAACCATCACATCACCCTCAATTGGGCAACCCTCTATTGCATCCTCACAAGTAATGAGAGAAGTCATTGTTCAGCCACCTGCCCCTAAGTCTGTGAAAAATAAAACTGTATCGTGCAAACCAATTATGCAAACAAAAGGAGTCAATGCCAAAACACCAGCTTGTCATAAAGCTGTTCAAACAGGTAAACTTCAGAACTGTCTTGAAATGTATGTTCTTTTTTATTCCTTTAAAGAAATTATTATTATTTTAATTTTTTGTCATAACATATTTTAATTAAATATTTATTATTTTTTGATACATGTATACATTGTTGAAAAAATGAATTTGACTGTATCTTTTAAATTAAGTTCTGCTATGTTTATAAATATATCAATAAATTTTGCTTTGTTTGACATGAAGTTTTGTAAAAATGTGTAGAATATTTTTAGCTATGGTATAAAGCATGTATACACAACATGGCTAAGGTGAAAGATTGAGGGAGTTCGCCTGCCCCTCCATATATTCCAGCATGCACTTTTGCATTTGGATTTCAGTTCAGTATCTCACAGTTATCACAGAACACCATCTGTCTGTATGAAATTTGTTGATCTGTCAGCCGAATGGTTAGCTACCTGATCTTTAATTCAAAAGTTCAAAGATTTCAATCCCACTTTGGGCATGGACTTTGGGATGGAGTGATTCAGAGTAATTTTTAAACTATAGATCTTGTTCTAATTGGCCTTTGTGTGTAAAAAATTATCATTGTGCAACAAACACACATAATTCTCTTAAACTGCCACACAAACACTGATGCTAGATCTTTAAAATATACTATTGTACTGAAGTAGAAGGTAGCTACTTTAAGAATCCAAACTATTTATGCATTTGTTATTTGGGATTCTATACATATTATTGCATCTGTAATTTAGCTTAGCCCAAATGAAATGCAGTCCTTGTGCATTCGGCCAATGTCTTTTATTGTGTTCTACTTGATAATAGGATTAAGTGTATACTGATTCATTGATTACTGAATGTAAATTTTATTATTATGTAGCCTTCTGTGCTTAGAAGTGGCAAATATCATCTTATTAATTCCTGCTAATCCACAGATTTCATATTTATAGAGGTCACTCTTCAATCTCTCTAGACTACAATGCTATCGATCCTCCATTGGGATCAACTTTTTTAGACTAAACATTTTACAGCACTTGCAACACTTTTAAACAACTTTTTGACTAATTTAGAATTTTTTTTATAATTATAGAGATAGAGCAACACATGTACAAGATTTTCTTGCTTTAGTCATCTGACTGCCTGATAATCTGTACCTACTGTAACCTTCCACATTGTTGCCACTTTATTAACTGGATTTTTGCAATATTTCTCAAAAAAGCTGATATTTCTCTTCATAAGACAAATTTGCATATTTCCATCTTTCAGTCTGCTTCCAAAATTAAAATTTTTTCCTTAGTAAGTTTTTGAAAGTGTGTATTTGTAAATACTGATATATGAGTAACAAAATCAGCTAGTAATTTTATCATTAGATAAATATTTTATTTTTTGTAAAGCAATTTATCCATTTAATTTAAGTTAATCTGTTAAAATTACTTAAAAATGTAACTGATGGCGTAACTAATTGAAACAGTTGAATAAAAATGTCATTCATAATTTATAATGATGTTTAAATAAATTAATAATGACTATTTAACTCTACTGAATAATTTTCCTTCCAATAGCTTTCAAAACATTTTATGAGATACTATTAGAGTGTGCCTTATTTTTATTTCATTCATAGTAATTTTTATTCCTATATTTTGTGATAGTAATGATCATTTTTATTTATGCGATGATAGTTATGTTGTTGAATTACAGGTGTAATTATCAAGTTATAGTCATACATTATTGAGAACTGTTATATTTATTCTGTTGTTTGAATAAAAATTTTTGCTGTATAATCATGAAAACTGACATTGATTCAAACGTATCATTTCATTTTATAATGATTATGATGAACTTGTCTTCTGGAACAGATGAAAATCCAAGACCAGTCATTCTTCCTGTTCCCATTCCTGTGTATGTTCCCACTCCATTGCACATGTTCTCAAGACCTGTTCCATGTCCTGTTCCATTTCCTGTGCCAATACCAATACCTATCATCATCAATTCATCTAAAGAACCTCAAAACCAAGTTATTAAGCATTTAAAGAAAATTCAAGTGAGAGTTTTTTACTGTATTAGTAAAATATATATATATATTTAATAAAGATATATTGCTGAAGAATTTTATTATTTGGTGTTTGCTTATAATAATATATCAAGATATTTCAAATTTATATTTGTTGATTAATTATTGGCAAGAAAATAATTATATTGGTAAAATAAAATAAGCAGTTTTCTTATGAATAGCTGAAAACTTATATTGCTGATTATTTAGTGCCAAATAAAATAAGAAATACACATTATGATTATAAATATAATATATTCTACAGAAAAATTCATTTATAATGATAAAGATGTATTCGAATCCACCGCAACCCAAAGTGCAATTAACTGAGATGAAAGCACAACATCAATCAATACCCTAGAAGAACCTAGCAAAACTTATTGATTCTTAGATTTTAATAAATTTTAAAATGAGGTTAGATATATTTTAAAAATAATAAAATTAAAAATTTGTTTTGTTAATAGTTAAATGAAAGAAATGGATTATTTTCTAACTGCCTATGGAATATATTTTTTCTTTTGTAATGTCCATGCTTTTTCTTTTATTAAGATGTTTATTGCTATTTTTTATTTGCTATTAGCTTTCAGTTTAAAATTTTCTCTGTAACTTAATAATTTTCTCTTCTATGACGATATAAAAATTTGAATGTTTTCAAAACAAAACAGTTCAGCTCAAGACAGAATACAAAATGACGTTAGTGAATTGCAATTTTAAAATCAGTCAAAGAAACTTCAAATTCGTTCTTTAATGTTATTGGACAATGCTGACTATAATTAAAATAAGTCAACCAAGTCATAGCACTATCTGTTATTTTTTTAAGCTTAAATGATATTTCTTTCATAACTTTAAGCTTTCCTGATGAAAAACTTTTTTTTTCAGATTATCCGCGACGGCATATAATACGCACAACGAAATTTGGAACTTTTTTAACACTGATTCCATGAATTATCTACAGGAAAATTTAGTACTTTCAATGTATTAACTAATATAAAAAGAAATTACATTTTTAAATTTTGTTGAGTAAAAAAACATTAGTTATATAGAACAGTATTTGGTCTAAAAACATGTTCCTTATCCTGTCTTCAAATTTTTTTATCTATTATTATTATTGTTGATTAATGAATATTTTATGTTTTCCATTTTACTTTGTATTGTGAATGTATATGCTTCTCATCTTTTCAGGGAAGTGTTCATACAAGTTCTCAAGATGAACTTTCTAATACATCTTATAAATCCATAGATGATTCAAATAAAAGTCAATCAGGTAAACTATTTGAAATTTTATTTTTAGTACATTAATGTAACTTTATAAATAAAATTATTTTCAACAATAAGTGTTATTGATAATTATCAAAATTCGTACAACTCCTTGAAAAAAATGAATTACTCCTGGAATTTTTTACTTACCTTAATGTATATATATATTTTTTTACATTGCTGTATTTATTTTATTATTTTATTTTTGTGTTAGAAAATATTATAATTTTATAAGTTTTTTGTTTTAATATTTTAAAATTTTTAATGAAGTTGTTTGAAAATCAAATTGACTATTAACTCTTAATATTAATAGATGATGACACAATTAATATTAGATTGTATTCTTAACTGTTGAATAAATTAAAGATTTAGTTCAGCCACAATAGTTTCATGATGATAAAGTTCTGTCATAATTGGTAATATTTAGGTGTATGTGTATATGAAGTCAAAAGTAATTACCAATAGATTGTTTTGTGGTGCAGTCAGGAGAGCGATTTTAATTGACTCTTTTTCTATTTGTTTCTGTCTTTTATATAGTGTAAAATTCACACTGAATATTAATATTTTATTGTAAAATTTTTGTTTTAGAATATATTTTCCACATCTTCCGTGGTAAAACGTCTGCATAATTTTAATGAAAGGGGATTTAAATAATCAATATTCTTTACATTATTGAATTATATATATATATATACATATATATATATAATTCAATAATGTAAAGAATATTGATTATTTAAATGAAATTTCTTCTGTTATACCTATTGTTCTTTGAAGGCTTTTGAAGTCATCATTAAATATAATTTTCTAACTTAAATTAAAAGAATACTCTCATTAATTTTTGCAATAATTTATTTCTATATTTAGAAATATAATGGGGAAATGTTGCACATAAATAATTATATATATATTTGGAAACAGTTGGTAAAATAAAAATAAGTAAACATGAATATTGATTCCTCCTAGAAATTTTCACTTGATCCCTGGAAAAATCCTGGAATTTGATACTTGGAATTGTAAAAACTCTGAATTGTGTAATAATTAGAAATTTTATAATATGATAATTTATTAATAAAAATAATAATAAAAGTAATCAAAATGAGTATTTTGAAAAACTAATTTTTAATATACTATGCCTACCCAAATATGTTTTGAAGCACAATTTTTGTCTTTTAAAATATCATAGTTATATTGAAAGAGAATTTGTGTGAGAAACACAGTATTTTCTATTCTAATGTTATGAATCCAAATATATCGGAAACACAATCTCTTGAATCTTAAAATATGTGTAGTTGAAAATGCATGTGAATTTAAAAATAAATACTATTTTATATAAAGATTGAATATCAGTGCAACATGCTTATTTCTGTTTCTTATGAAAATGTGAAGTAAAATTTGGCTAGATGAATACAGTGTAACTGACATTTTAATTTTATAAAATTTAATGAAAATAAAATTTTTTAATGCAGGTTTTTCTAAGTTTTTTCCCCCTATAAGAAATTAAGGTTCAAACTTATGAAGAAAAAAATTCAGTTACAAAATTGTTTGATGTAATAAAAAAAACTATTTGAATGAGAGTAAATTTTGTGTTTTAATTGGAAATTTTAGAAATTAGTTTCTGCAGCCCCCTCCCCCCAAGTTTAAAATTATGTCAAAAATATGTTAAATTTTGTTGTAGTGATAAATATTCGCGTAAAAAGAGGGTAAGTCTTAGATTAAGTACATTTTATATTATTTGCACTAATCTTGTAATTTTTAATTAATCTTAGATTTCTAAAGAATAATTTAATCTCCTTTGTATGTATTAGATATTTTTTAAGTAATTATATTCTATTGTCATTTATCTGTTGGAATATAACATTTTGTAAAATTAAGAAGTTAGTGCATTTGATTATTTTGCATATTTTGATGGTCGTTTATAAAAAAATAAACCAGCTCTCTCTCTTTTTTTTAAGATGTTGAAAAGCAAAGTGATGATGTCTCAAATGATGTACAAACTATTGGTGATTCAGCTGATGAAGAGTGTGAAAATGGTATTAATTTTTTTTATTTCTATGGAATTGTTTTACTATAAAATAGTATTTTGTTATAAAGAATTTTGACTGTAAATATTTTATATTTTAGATGGTGAATCAGATGAACCTCAGTACTATATTAAACAAAACAAAAGCAACCATAAAAGAGAACACAGTTCTCACAAGCATAAGAAGCACAAAAAGATCAAGCTTGATGAAGAAATTGCTTCAGAAGAGTCAGCGGATACGCCTGCAACAGAAGATGAAGAGAACAATCCTTCTTTTCCTTCAGCTGGTTCCTCTTTCTCTGTAAAATTTTCCCAACCAGGAACATCGTACCAGCAGAGTCCACCAAGACAAAATAATGTTTTTGAAACACCAAATTTCAATTTTGAAGAAGATGAACAGACTTTGTTAAAGGTTCCTTAATTTTATTTTTTTACGTTTGTGAAACATAGATATAAAAATATATTATTTATAATATATAAATAATTATGAGTTTCTTGATCTAAAGTCCATTTGGAACTTGAAAATTATTTACTCATAAAATCATTGCATTTTTAAAACTTGATTCATTTTTTGTTGTAAACCATTTTTGTAAGACACAAAACAAATTTGTTAGTTAATACATTGTTTCATCTTTCATATTCACGTGTTGTTTAAATATTGACTTTACTAAAGAAAATAGCTGTCATCACTGCTAAGCAAAAATTTTTCATTCAGATAAAAATTATCTGTTATTTTCCTATATTCTTTCTTTTTGACTAGAATATTCTCAAGGGCTTTTCTTATTTTATTTTATTTAATAAACTGATTTAATTGACAAACTTTATTTAAAACAATCTGCTTGTAAGATAAATTATTATTTTATTTTCCCTCTGATTTAATTTTTGTTATGTTTGTAATCAAGTCTGCTTTGTCTATTGTTTGCAAAATGATGCTATGTTATGTTAGACATTTAAGTTCCATTTTCCATTTGCTTTTTATTTTGTAATTATGTGAGTCCGAATAAATTTTATACAAACCAAACGAATTTAACTTGTATTTCTTTTTCTTGTATTCTAATCTGAAAAATTCACCTATAAAACATTTACTTCATATTTATAAAATTTCATTATCATATTAATTCAAATTTGCATGCCTAAATGAGCAAAACATAAATAGGAAATCAAAAGAAACTGAAACACATTTTAATGAATTTTTTAAGTTGGTAAAAACATAATATTTTATTTAATTTACTATTTTTGTATACTGGATGTTATATCTTTATAGCCACTTTAAAAGTTCCATTTTGCAATGACTTTAAATCAGGAAGAGATGTTTAGAGGTTTATTAATAGTAATTACAAAAGATCAAAGAATTCCATTTTCCTCTAGATAATTTACATCTCAAGGAAAATAATGCTGTATGAATTATTGCTAAACGAAATATATTTTAAAAACATTGGTGTAAATTAAATTATTTTAAAACTGCAATTTGTGGTTATCACAAATAATTTGTTAAAATTGAAAAATGATACACTCAGATATAATTACTCTTAATATGCTATAAACTGTTAAGAATGCTTGCTTTCAGAAAATGGTGGACACATTTGACATTTCATGATGAAACATGAAGTTGAAAACATTTAAAGCATATGATTTTGTATCTTATTTGAATTGAAATGTATTTCATATAGTAATTCTCTTTCATAATGAACTTTTTTGTTGAAATTGAAATTCTAAACTAAATTTATTGACAATGCTGACAGTGCCCATATCTGTTTTCATGACCAAGTACAGAGTTTTAGGGCCTAGGATGCAGACTATATGTCCCAGTTAAATGGTCAGCTTAATGTGAAAGAACCAGTATTTAGTTCCCAATTTTTTCGACCCACTGAATAAATGTAAAAGGTTGACCAGGCTGAAAATTGAACCTTAGACCTGTGCCTTAAAAGCACTACCACTATGCCACTCAACTTCAGTTAAAATTTTACGTGTTATGAAATTATTATCGAGTTGAAAACATTTTCCCAGTAATTTTTTATAGCCATTTATGAAGAAAAGTTATAAAATTTCAACATAATAATTAAATTGTCTTTTTTTTTCTTTTTTATATAATAAAACCAATTAGAATTTTTTTGAAGAAATGTATGTTTCTATTTTCAAAGTGATTTTTTTTTTCTCATAAATTTTTTAAACATTATTGCTTGTAGCTTAAAAAAATCAATATATATCTATTTTGGAAGCTAATATTCTGAACAACATAATACATTAAAAAAATACTATCGATATTTATTTTTTATGTTGTATTACATTCTTATGGGGAACAGTTTTAACTTAATAAATTTGAAATTCAACATATCAAATTTTTGTTCATTTTGTTTTATTCATAATATTTCTTTGAATATATTCACACATATCTTGCATTTAGATAATTATCATTAAATAATTATGAAAATATTTTTACTTTTCTTTATAGCGAAAGAATACAAAAATTTACCCATATATTTAAAAATAATCTGGAACGATAAATAAAATTTAAAAGAGAAACTTAATACATTTCATCTTAATAGTAACTAAACATGTGAAAAATTAGTAAATATAACAAATGTAATTATATATATATATATATTCAAAGCATCTGAGCTTAAATATTTTATAAAAAATAAGCTTTTTTGTACCAACAGTATTTTATTTGAGCAATCTTTAAAAATATCTGATTTATAAGTTCTTAATAATGAGCATTGTTTTATTTAGTTAATACAGGCTTCATATTTCAATAGCTTGTATTTACTTTATAAATATTTATCTAATATTTTAGTATTAATAGTTTTGCCACACACTCATATATAATTCATTACTAGGACAAAGTTAAGTGTATCTAAAATATGGCTTAATCTTTAAACTTTTAAAACATTTTTTTAATTAATGTGCTGCAAAAAAATATCACAATATTAATTGATACAAACACTGGAATACGAGATTAAAAAATAAAAAGAGTCTGATTTTTATCTCAAGACAGTTTTAATTTTTATTGTTTTGATCATGTATTCCAGTGTTTGTACCAATTAATGTTTTGGCTAATAGTTTAATATTATATTATTCACACACATTGTGAGATCAAACTGTGGTTTTTAACTTACAGACAAAAATGTAAACATTTTTTTGTCATCCTAGTGTAGAAGAATATTTTGATTTCTCATCTGAATATGATTTTCTGTTGCAAGAGATATATAGGGCTTCATTTATCATGCAGTTAAAATTTTTTTTAATAATCAAATTCTTAAAATATAGTAATTAAAAGATAATTCAAATTTCTATTGATACTTAAAAAATGTGTAAAATTTATATTTATTCCATTTCATTAAATTTCTTTTAACTGTTAGTTATCAAGGTTGAATTTCATAAAAATCGCTATTGAAAATACTAAAACATTTTGTAGAAAATTAAGTTTACTAAACATAGAAAAATATAAAATTAATTTATCATATTAGCTTGTGATAGTTATTCCTCCATTAAACTGTTTTGTCATTAGAGTAATTAAATTAAAGTGGGTTCTTGGGATAGAAAGTCATCATAGAAATTTGGGAAGACAAAAATTATGCTACGAAATCCCTTTTCCCACTTCTCATATCATGATTCTGACTCAGAAGTGTTTGAAATGTTAGCTTCAAAACCATTTTATTTCACTATTTTTTGCAATCTAATAATAAAAATAAGGATTTATTAATCAAAACAAAATAACCTTTTATTTTGACATTTATATTATTTCACTAAAAAATACTTTTAACTCCTTTTAATTAATTTTAACAATTGTGACAAATTTTCAGTTTTACATAAATTATTCCCAGCTATTAATTTTATTTTGTATGTATTTCTACTAAGAAAAAAATTGTTGGAGTGAGATTACTTAACACCAAAAACTAAATAAATAAGAATTTAACATTTTTCAATGTCAATACATTTTCATCAATACTGGGAATTAATGTAATGGTATGGGGAATCTGCCAAAAAAAGAATTTCCAAAGAAAAAGCAATGAATTTTGTAACTAAGTTTATTATTAATTAAAATTTAAAATAAAATTGTTAATAATGAATCGGATATCCACATATGTGAATTACCAATTCAATATTTATTAAATATATCCTATTAAAAATTCAGATTTTATACATAGCATTAGTTTTTGACTATGTATTATTTTATATTTCAATTTGATATGAAAAGTATTAGTTTAAATAATTCTAAAGGTTGATATTTATGCATATTTATTTTTCCATAAAGGGAGAGATAATCTAAGATTTATATTAAATTGGATAATAAGATTTATATTAATTTTGAATGTGAAAATTATTTAAATTTTCCTTTTAGGCAATGTTATAAATCAATAAATTTTCTCCAGCACTTTTTACTAAAAGAATTTTTTTTTCTGATTCTACTAGAATGTAGCTATATAAATAAAGAATATCTCTCAATCAACTGAACTCAATTATCATTTATTGGCTTGCTTTATTAATTCATGACAGTAATATGGTGTGTTCTTAAATTATCTTCTTATCTTAGCAAGATCCTAATCCATATCTTGCTGAGTAAGACATCATTTATATGAGACACAGGAAATTATTTGTTGCTCTAAATCAGAGTCTAATTACAAATGTTATATACTTTTAAATATTGAGACTGAAAAGAGTTGAATTTTTATCTAAAAAGATTTTGATGAACTTTCCTGTTAAAATTTCTTTGTCATTTTTAAACTGATGCACATTACTACAGTAGTTAATTGTTCTAAAATTTTTGAAATCAAGAACAATTAGTTAAAATTATAAAATTGTTTCATAATTTATGTAATTTTTAAGAAATGGTGTATTGAGAAGCTGTTAATGTTTGTGATTTCTGTCTGATAGTTTTAAAATTTTTAATATTTAATTTAAATGCAAACCTAATTAACTATATTTGCTACTATGAAATTGAATTTGAATGGTTTTAAGAACAATTAGCTGAAATTGAATCTATGTGTATATATCAAAGAAATCACAAAAAAATTTTTATTATTTGAATATAATTGAATTTTCTATTTTTTGTAATTATATTTTAAGTTTATTAACATTTTATGCAGTTTATTTTATTTTCAGCATTTTGTTTTGTTTTGAGAATTGAGTTAAAACTCCTGCCCACTGTTCTTTATCAGAGATGAATACTTTTAAAATTTTTGGCCCTTTTATCAAATGGTAAGTTATAGAATTTTATCCTTCATTTGATATACTATAAATCTGATACAGTTTTCACTGCGAATATGGCATTTCGAGGGGTAAATTTAAAACTTTTTTCCGTTATAATATGATAATCTTTTTCTCAATATTTCTTTTATTTATAACTTTCTGTGATATTTCATTTAAATTTATTTACAAATTCTATTAATTTGAAAGCTTATCTTACCCTTTTCTAAAAATGTATTATTTATGGCTTAAATTTACTGTTAATAATATTTTATTTTTAGATGAAATATGGTATGAATGCTCTTAAGTTGTGGATTTTAAAAAAAAATGCAACTCCTCTTCGGGATCTACCTTACGCACCTGGTAATTTATCTGTGAAACGAAAATTTTACAAAACTGATATATTAGTACTGCCCCCTGCAGAGTTAGAATCATATTTGATTCAGTTTGTACAAGAAGCTAGAAACGATTCAAATACTGAATACAGTGGTGGAGCTCTTTACTTTTTGTGTTTATGTAAGTAACATCTATTTGATTCGATTTATTATTTGATTATTTTAGGAAAATACTTGGTGAAGTCAAGGCATTATTGGTTTATTTTATAGGAATTGAAAATCATTCTCTGCATAAGTGTGGGGTTCAGTTATATATTTATTCTCATTACTTTTTTATTTATTTATTTTGCACAGCAATTCAACTGTTTCTTCTTGAAAATGGGAAAACTGATAATATTTTTACTGACTCAGAATATGAAAATTTTGCTCGTGTTCTTCATAACATTCTTATAGATCAAGAAACAAAGGCATTTCTCAATGGTTAGTGATTCTTATTATTTTTATTAATAACTTATTCATAAAACTGTTAGTTTCTATAATAAAATGATTAGTTTTTATTTATAAAATTATTTTACTGTGTAATGTGAACTGTATTAATCTGAATAAAAAAATTTGATATTTTTTAAGGGAATTAAATATCTATCATTTTATAATAATCAATTCAGTTTTTTTATTGCATCAGATTGTATAAAATGTACAAATGTATGTAGAATCATTTTTAAATTCCTGCTTTTTTAAAAATATTAAGACTAATTTTTAAATTTAATTCGATCACACAAAAAAGAATATGCAAAAAAATACTATATGTCAAACTGAAAAATTGAAATTTTTCCTAGTAAATCGAAAATTTTTAATGGGATTTAAAAAAATCTCAGCATATCAGATTTGTTAAAAGCTGCAGAAATTGCCTACATTTTACTTTTTGAACAATGCTCCAATACTGACAAAGCATTTTATGTAAGACATTGATAATATCAACAAAATTTGTACCTTGAAATACAAGTTTATTCTTTTCTTTTCAGAGCAAACAGCAGTTCAAAATAATTTCTACAAACCTATGAAAAACATTGACTACTTAAGCATATTTCATTTAAAGAATTTAGAACAAGGAAGTGTAAAAATACTTAAGTGCACAATATCGCAAGAGATCAAAAATTCTTTTCTTCTGAATGCAGCTAAATCTTAACGAGTTATTAAACAAATTTTAAAATATAAAAAATAATGACAAGTCGAATTTTGTTTACTTGGAATCTTAAATGAAAAATTAAGAGATGATATTTTAGACATTTTGTGATTGAAATTATTTTTAAATTATTCTAAATATTGTTCACATATATTTCACAGATAAAAAAAAATAATTCATTGTTTTTATTGATTTTAATATTTAGAAACATAATCTAGATAGTCATTGTATGCAGCTCTAAAATTATTGGTATATTAGCTATAAATTGAAGATTAGGCCAGAAAAGAGTGTTTTATATTTTTAACACTATTAACTTAGTATTCTCATTCAACCATTTAACAAAATAATGCTATAGGAAAACAATGACATTTGTTGATAAGATATAAAGAATAAAGATATAGGGTTAATTAACATATAATTCCAATCAAACATGCATCGTCTTTTTAGTTTTTTATAAACTGAAGATTACTTTTATTATATTAGTTGTCTATCTAAGGGAAGAAATTGTTGTATTATAAATTAAAATTTTTTTTAATTCTTTTTAAAATGTAGACTACTGAATTATTAATTCATTTAAATTTGCTTTTGATATTAGTTGTATAATTAATGAATTTTTAATTTTTATAATGCATTTTTATGATTTATCAAATAAGGTTTTATTTTTATAGGACAACCGCTTGTGAAAAATAAAGAAGAAATTTTATGGGACACCGATCAACTCGGAGTTCAATCTCCTCTTGTTCTACTTAATACTCTTATATTTTTTTACACTAAATATTTTCGTCTTAAAACTGTAGAAGATCATGCTCAACTGAGATTCAGCAATGTGGTATTAGTGACAAACAATGAAACTCAAACACTTTCTCTTCGCTACTATCCAAGTGGTATAAGTATGTGATGGTTATTTGCATATGTATTTTTGTTATTTTTTTATTATACTTGCCTCCTTTGAGGGCCTTTTTTAGTACTCAAGAAGCCATGTTGTTCCTTATGAAATTACATTATTTAAATACTTTTCTTTTTGTTCTGAATGTTAAACTGTTCTCAAAAGGAATGAGATAATGATTCCTTTTTGCCTGCAACAATGGGAGTGTCATGTTTTACAATTGTTACTAAATTTTGCTCAAATTTGTGAGCTGCCTGGAAAAAATGTCCTGCTGCAATCATTTACAACACTTAAATACAGATCGATATTTAACCAACTACCACTAATTCACTAAAGCATATATTTAATATGGTTTTGAATATGATTATTCAGTTCATATTCAGAATCATATTAAATATATGCTAAATAGCGGTTGAATATCTATCAATTTTCATGCAGGGGCATCAGTTAAACCTTTTTCCAAATATGATTCATCATGTGAAGTGAAAATTAATAATTAGTAATATTAATTTCATATGCTTTAATTATATGGTTATAGTTATTTAAAATTATACACCTATCATAAATATTTAGTTTTGTTTTATGAAGTGATTTTATGCATCAAGACATCTGAAAGTATAGAAATATTATAAAATATTATTATCATTCTGACATTAATTTCTCTTCTAGAAGAATTAACTTTGTTTATTTTTTACTTTAATTTATCTTATATAAATAAAATTTTTGTAAATTAATTATCTTTTAATTTTTCCTAGTTTTTCCCTCCTTTTGTTGATAAAAACTTTTAATAAGCTAGAGAATAGATTGTTAAATTATTTTAATCTTCTCATTACTTCCAAAATTTTTAATACTTTCCTGTAGTATTTTTTATTCTTTTTATAAATGAGTTGTAAATGCTATTAGAATAAGTATCTTTTGAGAAAATATGCTGGTTCTTATAAAGTACTAAAGTTTTTCTGTAAACTTCTCAAAAACTAATTTTTTATCCATATTATGCCATTAATATAAGTATTTTCATTATTGAATACTTTTTTATTTTTAATTAAATAATCAGTAGCCATTCTATAAGCCTAATACTGCGATATTTTTTTAAATAAGAATTGGTGCAGTACAATGGCTGTACTTCACCTATAAAGTTAGTGTTGCATGTACTCTCTTTATGTGTAATGTAACATATTAAATGTAATTAATAATACTTTTTATTGTATAATTCTTTAAATATAATAACTAATATTTCTTAAATATTATTCTTAGAGCTACATCACGAATTGCTTAGAATCAGAATTACAAAGTAGCTATAAATTTTGTGTAATTAGGACTTTTCGCAACTTAGGATAAGCTATCATTAGTTATAGTATTAGTATTTAATCACAGTGAATTATCCTGTTTACTCTATTTGGCAGATTTTTTTTATCAGATTCTAAAAATTATCTAACACATTTTTTTATTTATATGGATTATTTGGAATAAAAATAAAGTAATATTGAAATTTTTGTTATTTCCTCACTCTGCTGGGGTAGAACGATAAATATGATATTCGATTTTTACATGTGTCTGATTTTCACCATAAGTTTGCCATGAAATAGTATGAAAGCCCAAATGTGTGCTACTTATTGGATTGATTTTGCTGTATTTTTTAGTTGTGTGATTCAGAAGTAATAAATTAAAAAAATATATGTAAATATTTTTACTATATAAATAAACTTTATGGAGTGCTGTTTTTATTTAGTTAAACTACAAAGTATATTTAGGTAAAAACATCTATGAAAAGCAAAATCCCATAAAAATTTTCATATTATATTAATTTTCTATATGTATATTTTCATATAAAATAAGCTTAAGCGAATTCATGTGATATATATATATATATATATATATATATATATATATATATATATATATATATATATAATATTCCATATTACTAAAACATTATCAGTTACAAAATATTATTTAAGATTGGTTTTGCAAATTATGCACATAGAAATCAAATAACAATTTATAAATTGATAATTCACAGATAATAGTTTTCCTCTTTCACATTTTTAGTACAATCAAGTAACAAATGAAATGATATAAAATAGAAAATATGGTTTGAAGATCTTTTATAGTATTGATACACTATTTGCTTTGAGAAAATATTTATTTACTTTTAATTTTATACCATATTATATTAAATTTATAGAATAAATTCAAAATTTTTCCTTTATTAGATCACAATGATAATGGTAAAGAAATAATGGAAATTAAAGAAAGACCAGATCGTCTCATAAGATGTCCTGTGAAATTATACGAGTTTTACCTTCAGCGTTGGTAAGAATTATTTTGCTAATTTATCCAGCATTTTAAACTTTAGTATTATCCTATAAAAAAACTGTAGTCCCTTTTTAATCATTTGTACAAATTTATTATTTTATTTATTGCATATAACTAAATCTAAATAAATTTATTTAATTCACATTCTTGAAAATTTCTTTGTATTTTCAAGCAGCATTGAAAACTAGGATTAAATATAAGTTTAAAATGTCACCTTTAACCTAGTGTTGAACTTGTTAATAACTATTCATTATTATTGGTTATCATAAGGAATTGCTTAAACTCGTTATCTAAACTTAGGCAGCTTGTCATTAATGTTGCTAAATTTTTATGGTAGTTTATTTGATAAACAACAAAAGAATTATCTAAAATAATTAAATCATACAGTCATGACAAGCAAAAACTTCTCTCTAATAACTAAGATTTTGAAATTAAATTTTGGATAAATTGCAAAAGTAATTATTTTGGGATTCTCTTAAAACGTCATTAATATGGCTAGTTAATTTATGCATTTTGACAAATGCGATTTTGATTTGCAATAATGAATGAAAAATAAATTTGAATATCTAATTATTAAAAATTAATAATATTATAAAATATTCTCATAAGCTTCTTGAAGAATTAAAAAATATAAATTCACCATTTACTTATTTGCCAAGAACTTTGAAATTTTAATTTTTGACTTAATTACTGATTTTAAACACTTATTTCTCAACAATAATTTTATATACTATGTACTTGTTTAATGCACTGCCTAAAAAATGTGGTCAAATTATATTTTTGTCATCATAGTTACAAGCCTATTGTATCATATAATATATAGTGTTCAATACATTTTAACACATTTAATATATATATATATATATATATATATATATATATATATATATATATATATATTGAATTATATAAATGAAAAACTAAACTCTGTGGCAGACATCTGTTTTCTTGACCCTGGGCTGCAAAGCATATTTCCTGATTAGAGGATGAGCCTAATGGGAAACCCCCATGATTAATTAAGCGGAATCTTGGAACTCTGTTTATCAACCCATTGAAGGGATGAAATGCTGAGTTGACCTTACCGAGCCCGAGGATCGAACCTCGGACTTGTGCCTTCGGAACATGAAACTCTACCACTAAATCACTGGGTTTCATATAAATGAACATTTAATTAAAATATTTGAAAATTTTGTCTTTGCAAATTTTTACAAATACCTTATTCAATGTTATGTTTTTTTGTATTATTTTTTATAGATAATTTTTAAGAAAAGGAAGAGAGAAATGTTAGTAGGGATATTCAAATATATAGTTATTAATATTTTAGATATATAATTAATCCTTCATTTCCATGGTGTTTTGTTTACTGTGTTTTGTGATTTAAAAAATTTTAAATTTTAATTTAAAAAAAAAAGTTAAAAATTTTTATTTAAGAAATATATTCTTATGGAAAATGCCCAAAGTAATCTTCTGACTTAGATAGAGTAAATCTTCTTGGTTTAACAACCAAGAAGATGTTATATCTCACATGAAATAACAAAAAGTTTAAAAGAAATTATTTATTTACTTTTAATTTCTATAAGCTAAATGATATAATGAAGTGATTCCGTTTACAGATTTGGATACTTGAAATATAAGAGTGTCTGAAATATTAAAACATTTTACACAATTTTTTTTTACTCCTTTTCACATGAGTAAAAATAAACAAATTTCTGGTTACTTCTACACATTATAATTATTTATGATTTCCATTTACTTCCCTATAATTTTTTTAGTGCTTAAGTAAAAGATTCATTTAATTTATGAGAAATTTTTTTAAGAAAAAATATATATGGTGTATTTATTTTTATTAAACTTAAATGCAATAATATATAAAAAGGATTTTTAGTTACTCATTTAATTACTATTGAATAAAGTTTTTACTATCTATTCTTCTGTGTATTACTGCAATTAATATTTCATATTTCCATTTAGGTAAAATGAATTTAAATCTTATTCTCAACTAATAATCTGCTGCCATCCAGACAGTATACAATTTTTGGAAAACTGCCTTTCAATTTTAAAATTTCTTAACAGTTGATACGCACAAAGATTTTAAGTTGAAAAGTTGGTCATTCAAAGTACTATGCACTTAGATATTTAAAATTTGTTAAAATATCTGTTTCGATCCCCATAAATCAATAGAATAAATTCCTTTTAAACATATTTTAAAATGATTTTTTACATTAATATCTATATATATTTGTTGTTAAAAAAGTGAAATATAAATAATTTAATATAGTTATTTAAATATTGTCCTTTACTCCATTTTTTAAAAACTTTTTTGAACAAAAAAATGATTATTGAATAACAAATGAACCAGAACAACTACTTATTTTTTAAGTATCCAAATTCAAGATTAGTAATCATCTGCCAGTTATTTACTATTTGAGCTACACAACCAAATCTTGAAACTGTTTATTAAAAAATATTAATATAATAAATTCCAATTATACAACATATTGTGTTTTATAAATTTACAAAGTTTCAGAATCCATATTAAACTGAGTCTAATAAGCCCTCAGATGCAAAAATAATTGTTGAGCGATACACTGCCTTATAATAAAAATCTTCATAAAAGGTAGGAATTATTCAAGTATCGACAAGGGAAGGGAACCTCCAATTCACAAACCAAATAAATGTTACATGAATGGTTTTGAGCATTTTATTTTCCGTTGTATATTCCTTCCCAACCTCCTATTTTTTTAGATATTGACTTCTTTCCCCAGAACCACTTAGTTTATCATTATCAGTTTGAAATATTATAATTCCCTCAATTTCACTTAAATAATTAAGATATATATGTATATACCGTATTTATCTATGTGTAATCTGCAGCGGCTTATTATCTCAAGTCCTCTTCTTCAAGTAAAAGAAAAAAAGCGTTGTATAATCCGCGGCAATTTTTTTGGCGAATAATAGAAAGGATATGCTGCTGATAATGTGGTGTCATATAAAATAAAGAAATACACAGTATGGTTAAAAATCTTATAAATTGTATAGGAAAAAAAAATATTTATTATGGGAAACATCTGAATGGGTTCTATTGGGATTTACTAACATCGCAAAAAATAAACTGGGTGAAAATGTGTTTTGGATCTCCTGCTTGGCGCATTTTTAAAAAGTCGCCAACTGGCGCGTTTTTGCGTGCCTCGTGGAGTTAAATGCTCCGAGAGACACTACACAAAAACGGCGTTTCATGGCGACGAAACCGAAATCCGAGTTTTTAACGGATTTCACCGTTGGTATGGCAACGAAAACAAAAACAATGGTTTTTTTACGAATTGTATAACAAAAAAAGACAAAATTGCCACAAGGAGTGCATTTAGGATGAAATAGTCAGTGTTACCACACTTTGTGCGTCTATCGCCCATTTGACGAGAAAGGGGTACCCTAACCACAGATTAACCATAAACTGAAATGAAAGTACCTGATCGATAAAGAGCGATAATTCCGAGATTCTAGTAAAACATCGATTTTTAGGAAAGTTATTGATAGAAAAAATATAATATTGTCGTAAGCAAGGCCTTTGTCTTAAAGTTTAAATGAAATTGCTTAGAAATATTTCAATTATTAATTTAGAGATCTATTATTATTTAAATTTTTAAAAATTTAAATCGTCCTCGTCGATTTAAATTAACCTTAAAGTGGATGTTTTGTCTTGTCTTTTTCACTTTCCTTTTTCTTTTGTTCTATTGTCAACGTATTAATGGCTGAATCAATAAAAAGTGGCTCCTCAAGCCGATGTTTTAGACCTTATCACGGACCAATGGCCTCCAACTCCCAATCAGAAAAGAGATGCTATAATACTTCGGATGCTATAAGAAGCTATAAGAGCACATACTTTGGGTGCTGTAAGAAGTGTTTCGATTGTACCTTTCTTTTTTAATTTTTCTCTGTTGTGTATCGAACTAGTTGAGCACTTGAATGCAGCAAATCTAGGCATTTCAATCAAATTACTAAAAATTTAAAAAATTTCAATTATAATTTCAAAAAAAAAAAAAAAAAAAAAAATTACGACACACTCTTGAAACATCGAAATTTTTATCCGAAACATTCTTCTTTTATAGACAAGAAAACATTCTTCTAGAGGGAGCTGTGTACCAAGCATACTTTTACCCCCCCCCCCTTATTTTTTCGAAAAAATGTTGCCTTTTTTCTACTCCTGGTCTATGGGAGTCGAAGGTCTTATTTATTATTGGTCTGTGGTTCATATATAAGAAATCATTTTACTAAAAAATGAACTTCGACAATATTTTCAGACATTCGATGGTAAACTTCGCTTTGTTTGCTGCCACTCGCAGAATGCTTTTTGAAGACAAACGGAAAATTTGTCGACAAGTCGGATTTGCAATGTGACATAGATGATCTACGATACGATGTGACGTAGCTGAAACATTATCTGACGTCATGGATAATATTTTTAAAGCCCTTGTAAAGGGGAGCTGACCATGGACTTCCCGACCTGTCACAAACATTATGGTTGCCATAAAACTTCGTTTGAAGCAACATTCTTACATATGTTAGTTTACATTTGATACTTTTTTTTTTTTTTTTGATATGTTTCTAAAGTAACATTTTCTCCGTTAATAAGTTTTAAAAAAGATTGCAATGTGCAAAAAACCATTCTTAATATTTTTTTAAGAATTTAATTAAAGCGTGTTTTACTAATACAAAAAACAATATCAGAAATAAAAAAACTTTTTTTGTACTTAATAAGCAATTTATCACAGTAAGTATGTTTGTATAATATTACTGACAAGCAATAATACATACTTACAATATATAAACTTATGTTAAAACTTACATAAATAATATATACATGCATATAGAGTGATATAAAAAGGACAGTAGAGGAGCTATCTTTTATTAAATTACATTATACTATAAAGAATATATAACAACAGTTTTTCCATACATAATAACTAACAAAAATAAAAATAACATTTTTTACATATTGTAAGTATATATTATTACTAACTAGAGTAATATTTACTTACAAATTTGAGAGTACTTAACATACAATGTAATCTAAAATAAATTTTAAAGTTCTGCATTTTAGGGCTGTAACAATAAAAATAGCATTATAAAAATATTTTTATATTGTTTTTCAGTTTGTAAAGAATAATAAAAAATCATGGATATAACTTTCTTATAATAATATTTCCTAATAAAAGTAATGTTTTCTCCTGTTATAATTTTAAAAAAGATCGTAATGTACAGAAACTATTCTAATATTTTTTAAGAATTGAATAAAATTGTGTTATAAAAAAAAAAAAAAAAAAAAAAAAAAAAATTGTTTTTGTACATTGTAAGTAATTTATTATATTAGTATAATATTTTTCACAAACAATAGTGCATACTTACAATATATAAGTTTATGTTAAAACTAACATTCAGTGTTATAAAAAAAAAAGGTCTAATAGAGAGAGAAACTATTGTTTATTAAATTATGTTAAACTGTAAGTAATATATAACAACAGTTTTCATATACATAATAACTAACAAAAATTAACTTTTTTACATATTATAACTAACTAGTAAGTAATATATGTATTTATACAATATATAATTTGGGAGTAATACATAGTTAACATATAATACAGTCTAAAATAAATTTTATAGTTCGGCATTTTAGTGAGCCATTTATTTCATTTTATTTTTATTAAATGTGTTTGTTTGGTGGCGGAAAAATATAAAATTTAAAAAAATAACAAAGTTAGTGTACAAACTCTGTAATTTTGGCACTTCGAACAAGAACTATGTAATAAGATGTTAATTTTAAATTTAATTTACATTTTAAATAAGTTTTCCCAGTAATTAAAATATATTATTTATCTTAAGAATAGTTATATTACTTTTTAACTCGTAAGTTTCTTTACCAAAATAACCAAACCCAGATTGTGCCAAAAAGACGATTTTAAGGAAGAAGTAGCAAACATTAAGCATCATGAAATAGTTTCGACTATTAATGGTTTAAACGTTGCCGTTTTCATTATTTAAGGACTCACAAAATAATCTTATGGCCTATATCCAACATTTGGTAGCAAAAAATTCTGAAAATTTTGTTCTAAATTCCTTTATTTCTCAAGGATATATTTTAACATTCTTAAATTTGAAAACAGACGATATTTTTTAGACATTTTAGATATTTTTGGTTTTATGGGGGTTATTTAGCCTAGCTAGACAACCTGAGATAAGTAACAACAACAGATATTTTAAATTAATGAGAACTGTGTAATATTGTACACATCCAATTGAGATCTTGGCTACATTTTTCAGAAAAAATATAGCCATGATCTCAATTGGATCGAAAAAAACTACTTTATGGTTAATAATGTACTAATTTTAATCATTTAATTCGTGAATTAATTACTACGAAGTGAATATTTTATATGTACTTGAAATTAGCATGATTATAAATTTCACTTACTCATCAGTTCTAATTTCAGCCCTCCACAAGCATTGGAAAAGAGTTATCCTCTTTATTTGGAACCTGAAAAGAACTGCAGCCCTGAAAGAGATGTTTGGTTCTCTCCATATGCCATGAGCCAAGAACTCATCAATAGACAGCTCCAACGATTAAAATTCATAGAAGAAGCAAACATTTAATGTCGTGTTCTGCATTGTGAAAGAAACCAGTCATGATCTTGTGCTATTTTAAGCATCATTTTTCAGAAAAATGATGCCGTGTTACTTATTGCAACCAGTGTATTTGTTTATATTCCATTCGATATTTTACTATGAAAAACTTAATTACTCAAACGAATTTTAACCTGTCTGTGTAATAAAAATAAAGTTACCAAGTAACTAATTGAAAGAGTATTTATTAAAATGTACTTGGTTTCCATCAAAAAAATTTTATATCGAATGTAAAAGGATAGTATAAAATGGAATGGGTCAATTTAAATTTAGAATTTTTTAGTAAAAATTTTATAGAACATAAAATGATATTTTTAAATATGTATCCTTAATTTTTCTGAAATAAAATCTTCAACGTAAGTTTTAAAATTATATCAAATATATCTTGAGATTAAATTATGCCATTATAATTTACATATATTTTAAAATCATTTTGAATTAAAAAGAAAATATATTTTACCAAACGTACTGAAGATATTATTTTTATAGGCACCCTTTATATCAATTTTATACGATATTAATCATATAATGATGTCACTTTTTAGCAGTGTAATAGCAAAAAAGTGAATTAAATCCATAAATCCAGTTTGATTATAAGCCACTTTAAAAATATTTCGATCATCGAAACATGCATGACGTCCGTTTATATTCCATATTGCATTAGTTCCTTAAATTGAGACTAAATTGGGGATCCATTCTGGTCATAGAACAATACGAAGTGGCCGCAGCCATTCTTGTGAACATTAAAAAAAAAAAAAAAAAAAAAAAGAGGAGAGTATTATTTTAATGCAAAATGGATACTAAAAGATGCGCCACAAGAAAAAATTTAAGTAGCTATATGATTGAGCGTGTGTTGTATTTTTACCTCGAATTATTATTAAGAAAGATTTTTTAAAATTTAAAGATATAGTTCCCAAAATCTATGCGAAAATATCTTCTATACCAAAATCTATTCAAATATATAGTTCCCAAAATTTATCTATTCTATAAAGATGAATTGGACAAAAGTTTAATAAAATTAAATGCCTTCAGTGATAAATCCAGACTTAGTTTAAACTTTGAAAAATAGCCACGAATTTTTTAATCGTCCTAGGTGATTTAAAACTATTAAGTGGATGTTTTGTCTTGTCTTTTTCATTTTGCTTTTTCTTCTGTTATATTAAGAAAGCAATATCGCTAAAAGTTTTAAAATTTGAAAACTAATTATTTAAAACAACATGTTATTTTCATAATTTTGAAAATTTTTGCAAACGGAAAAAAATTATAAAAAATATTTCTTTATTACTGCCAAAAATATGAATGGATTTTTTTCTCATCTCCGATGACACTCAGACATTCGATGGTGAACTCCGTCTTGCTTGCTGCCTCTCGAAGAATGCGATTTGATTGCAGGCAGCAAATTCATCGACAAGTCCGATTTACAATGCCGTCTCAATGCAATGAGACGTAGGTGAAACATTATCTGACACCATGGATATTTTAAACCAATGAGACATTGTGATTGAACATACAAGGGATAAAATTTTCAAGGACAATGAACATGAATTACATTTGTAGCAAGCATTTATACTGAGCAATTCACAAAGTATAAAATCGGTAATAGAGCTGGAACACTTAGATTTTTTCGTTTGTTTTTACCGTTGTGATCCACTATAGCAGGGGTGACGGGCCAACGGCATGTGCCACAATATTTTTGGCAATGCCACTGACCAAAATCGTTTGATTTTTAATCAAAAATTACAATGCTCACTATGAAGAATTACGATCGAACGTGAGTGAGCCTGCACTACGGAGTCTACGCCTTTCCATGTAAACAAACTATACGTTATTACTCGTGTCTTAAAAAGTTTATCAAGCTACATTTACGATTTATAACTGTTATTTATATAGCATGACTAGTTCAGCAAAAATATAAAAAATTGCAAGATAGTAAGTGTAACAGAGAATTTCAAACTTGGTGGGCCCAGAGAAATATAGTGTAATTATACCCAGTTCATCTTGCACTTTTTACATGAATTTAATTTAAACATGCTGAAAACAGCGTTCTCACTGCCATACATTCAAAACTTATTTAACAAATATTGCCTTTTTTGTTCAAAACTTTATTTATTCTTTGTTATTATCAATTATATGATATTTTCTAATTATTATTTTTTTTAGTTGAGTATTTTTATAAACATTTACAGATCAAAATGATAATAATTAAGATTATCATATTTCAAATGAGGAATACGAAACCAAAGAATCGTTGTTAACCAATATATTTCTTCTCAAACTTAATATGATTTTTTGATACTTATTTAATATTTTTTATAAATATTTCTGTGTTATTATTTTTTAAAATTTTGCTTCGCTTGTATTTATTTCAATCGGTTTCAAATATTTCAACTAACAATGACAAGAGTACAACAGAAAACAAGATGGCGCTAACTTAGTTGAAACATATTTAAATTAGTTCGCCAAATTGATTTATGATGAATCACTTCCGGCTTATTTAAATCACAAGTTGCCGTCGCGAAAAAGCTCATTTGAGATTTAAACGTGTTTAAAAGTGCATTGCAAACAGGGTATTAGTAAAGGCGACCAAGTAATGCGTTTTTATGTTCTGGAACAGTGGTATATAGAACGCCATTTTGAAATAAACCACAAATCCGTTTGTCGTTTGGTGCGTTTGTGTAACCTCCAAAATTACGATGGACTCAGGTACAAAACAACAAGTTTTATTTTCCAGTCGCGACTTCAACAACATGGAGTGCATTTTCACTTCTCTCTCCGCACTGTCAGAGGGAACAGAAAAACTGCCTTCACGCATGTGCAGCCTCCAAGCTCATAGGAGAAATCCAGATTGCAACGAGGTACTGCCATCTTGTGAGGCGCAAAAGTATTAATTATATAGTTCACCACAATAGTATTCCCCCAGTGAGGGACGAACGATAGCATTAAAAAAATATGTGTACAAACAATAGGGAAAATATATTTTTGTTAGACGTATGTGCTACTCTATTTCAGTTATGAGTCTTTTAGGAAATTGAACACTCCGACCAGATTTTCTTACACTGGATTGTCTCTTTGGTTGTGACACTAATACAGTTGAGTTAGAATTTAGAACAGTCATAATGAAGGCTGGTATGACTGTGTCTAGAGAAACACAACGTTTCTTACCATTGACATTAATGGTGATTGTTTTCTGATCCCTTTCAAAAACCTCGTGAGGACCAATATATGGTTGGGAAAATGGTGGTGTCACTTTATCCACCCTAAGAAACACATGTGTACAGGAGTTTAGTTCTGGATGTACAAATACTTTGGATTTTGTATGTGCAGATGTGGAGCATGGTTTGATGCTGTTCATCTTACTCCTCAGTTCTCGTACAAAGTCGTTTACAGAAGGATGTTGTGAAGGCGTATCTGTACACAGATCAGCCGGTAATCTCAATGAAGTACCATACACCAGTTCGGCACTGGAAGAGTTGATGTCGGGCTTGACTGCTGATCTGATTCCCAAAAGGACATGAGGCAAGGTTTCAGTCCATTTGGAATGAGCGTGGGCCATGAGTGCACTTTTCAGTACTCTGTGGAAACGTTCTACCAAACCGTTGGATTGAGGTTGAAATGATGTGGTTCGAATCCTGTTGGTGCCCAATAAATTGGACACTTCCCTGAACAAGAAAGACTCAAATTGGCGGCTCTGATCAGTAGTTATCGTAGAAGGACATCCAAACCGCTGAACAAGGTTCGACAAACGGTTTCAGCAGTGATGTCCTGAAGAGGTATTACTTCAGGCCATCTGGTGAATCTGTCAATGATTGTTAGACAGTAGGTTTTACCTTTTGATGGAGGCCAAGGACCCACCAGGTCGACATGAATGTATGCAAACTTTGCATCTGGCACTGTGAACGTTCCAAGAGGAATTTTGTTATGTCGGTTAATTTTAGATCTTTGGCACGAATTGCAACTCCTGACCCAATAATCCTTGGTTACGGCGTCATTCTCATTATCGGTATTTAATGAGTTCGAATCTTGGCTTAACTAAAGATCCGTCATGTTCGCAATGTGATAATTCCGGGGTGGCAAGTCAAGTATTGGGATTCTTTTGCTTGGTTCCTACAACAAAACCATGAAGATTCCATCCGGTTGCTTTTATGAAACTGCTAGAGATCACTTCAGGGATAGGCTCTGTTGCTGGTGCAACAACAACCACCTTTGTTTTACAAAAGCATACAGCCAAAACCTCTGTAGTGTGGGACAACTATCTCATGCATCTTTAACAGTTTGATACCATCCTGCAGTCGGCTGTATTACCCTTCATGACACGTCATCTAAGGGGTGATTTCCAACAAGAAAATGTCAGTCTTTATACTGCTCACATGTATTTGGATTAACTTCGTGACGTTAATACTCTTCCTTGGACAGAAAGTCATCAGATTCTCTGACGAGTCGCAAATGTTTGGTATATGGTAGGACGCCAGATTCGATCACTCCAAAATATCGCAGATCTGGAGCAACAACTGGTGAATGGCTACCAGTATGTATCACAAGAGGAGATCATTCCTAACCTAGATGTATACAAGCATGTATCCCCGCAGTAGCGATTCCACCAATTACTGATTTAAACATTCAAGTTGCAATCATAAGCCGTGGATGATCCCTATGGCTTTGAGAATTTTTTTTAATGATTTCGTTATATCTATGAGCTGTACAAACATTGAATATCGTTAAAAACAGCCACTTCCTCCTTGGTGCTTTAATATTTTGTATAAAAGTAAAAAAAAATAAATAAAAATTTGAATAGGAAATTTAGAATTGAAATAATTTTTATTTCAAAAGTTTTAAATAAAATATGTAAAAAAATAATTGCTAGAATAAATTGCAAATTATCATATTGAACTATCTATATTACTAAAATATAAAAATTCTTGACTAACCATTAATATTATTTTCATTACAGATAATGACAAACTTAAATATTAAAAGCGATTTTCAAAAATTATGAGAAAATGGATTATTGAAAATTATTTATAATATATTTTTAATTTCTGGCTTTTTCTTGTAAGCTAATTTTCCTATTAGAGCATGATTTTTTTAATTTAATATGTTTAAAACATAATCTTCACAAAACTCATCGTTCTAATATCGTACAGTAGATAGTAAAACAGCTAAAAACTGTTGTTGAGCATTTTATAATATAAAATAAATAGCAATAACTAATAAATAGAGGGCCAAAAATGTACTTTGCGATAAAAAAGAAAAAAAAAAGTTGCACATAAATATGAAGACAAACATCCTTTTTAAATCCAAAGTACGTACATTTAAAAAAAAAAAAAAAAAGCAACATCTTTCATATTCTAAAAAGATTAGGATCAAATCTAAGATTGAAATGTGAAGAAAACTGTCCCATTCTACAAGGTCAAAAAGAGCTCACGTTTGAAAAGTTTATTTTTATCATCATAAAAACAACGATAAAAACACACTATATTAAGAACAATTGCAATAGTGCCTCGTTTATGTTTAAAAAAAAAAAAAAAAAACGATACATACATTTTTTTAAATCAACTTCCTTTTTTCTCATTCATAAAATTTCTTTTTAATTTTATACCATTTAAGGTTATTATTTAAAGTATCATATTTTCTTGAAATGAAATTTCTCATAACTATTTAAGTTGTTTTTGGTATTTTTTATTATATAAAAATAATGCGTTCTCAGTATCTTTATATTACATATAAAATCGCATTATCTTAAAAAAATTCAGAAAATACCAATCAAAAATTTATATTCCAATTATGTTCCAAAAGAATATTTTAATTTCTTTTCAAAAATAGCGTTTTATTCATATCAAAAACAGTAAAGTGATCCATTTTGCAACATAAGCAAGTATTTTAAATTAATAGGAAATCTAATGCAATAAGATTTAATATTTATAGTCTATGCATAACGATTTAATTTTTCAATAAAATTTTATTTGAAGTAGTGTAAAATGAATAAAATATTTATATCTCATTTACAGCTTAAAATGCATACAAAACAGCATTAGATTTCATTTGTAAAATTTAAAACAAACAATGAAAAATGTTAGAATACTTAAGCAATCAAAAAATTGGTTCATACAAATAATATTTGACTTAGATATGTGATTCAATTTGAAAACGACATAAAAAGATATAGAAGCATTCCAGAAAAGTTATAGAAGTTACTTCTCCCAAACTGTACTTTATATAAAATAGAAGCGATTTCAAAAGTACATGATTCAGACAAGTCCAAAATTCGACACTTGGCATGCCTTTTGTTTATTTGGATTAAAAATTGAATGCAGAATATTTTATTTAGGATAAAAAAGGATTTTACTGAAGGCTTGCAGAAGTTTAAAAATAAAATAAAGATAATAAATGATAAGAAACTTTCAGAATACATTTTAAACATTAGAAGATAATCCTATTCTAATGCAATTGCATAAAACCTCACATGAGAAAGATTTCCTGATTAATACAAAGTTTTAAATGGATATATTTCATTTTGGACAGAAAAAAAAATGACCCTCAGAATTCATATAATCATAGAATGACATAATTTATTTACTTGAGAAAATTTGAAAAAGCATGATATTTAAATAATAGTGTCTAAAGAAAGGAATTTTAAAATAAAAATTTAAGGTCATTTGTAAAGAAATGTTTTTCCAAGAAATTTAAGATATTGAAACAAAGAACAATTAACACTTCAGGTTGGTTGGTTGGTTTGTTTGTCACTCAATGGTCATTTTTTGCACACGAGGGCTAATTAGACCGGGACCTACGGTTTAAAGTGGATAACGAACCACTACAAACATCCATGTCCAAGGTGGGATTCGAACCCACGAACTGTTGATCCAAAGGCAAGAGCGCTAACCTTTCGGCTGCCAGCTCGGCATTAGCACTTCAGGAAAAAAGGAATAGTCTGAAAATTAAAATATTAATTTTTTCCTACCTGAGTGATAATATTTAACTTTCTTATGTTTATGTCATTTAATTAATCTGAGGTAATATTTGTTATATATAAAATATAAAATAAATTTTCATCTTAAACTAATTTAAATTAGTTAAAATATTAATAAGCATATACACAAGATTAAATTCATACATTATAAGCAAACTTACAATAAAATTATGACAAAAAGAGAAGTTGAAGGAATAAAATCCTGGTATTAATATTTGGAAGATCTCCACATTAAATTATTTTGATAAATATGCTGATTTTAGAAACACTACAATTAGGAAACTTGTAGTTAGTTTCATTGGATATGTTAATCAGGTAGAAAAAGGAGAAAGAGTGGTTTGTTTTAAAAGGCCAAAGGAGGGAGTTAATTAATTAAAAAAAAAAAAACAATGTGTTTTATCTGCAAATATATAAAATGGTGCTCTTACATGAAAAAATAATTTAGTTTTTATATGGTCACTATTAACAAAGGTTTAAAAGTTACAAAATAAATTTTGATTTATTTATGGTGACATAGTTCATCTGATAAATAAAGACAGAAATTAATAATTTACTGCAAAATAATATAAAAATTAAACTCTATATAAAAATCAGAACACTATTTTCTATGATATTAACATTGTAAAGAAATAAGTCACTACTGTGGACGTTGACAATATCGTACAAAAATGAAAAACATTTAGCAAAGATGATGTGAATACAGCTTTTAAAACTGTTACTATCAAACCACAAGATGATTTATTTTAAATCCATGTTTTATATTGAATGTTCAGATTGAGAAATTCAAAGAAAAACACTTAGGATATAAAGAATGGAAATATAGTGAAACATTTAGCTGATTTAAAAATAAGCAAAATATTGCTCATGTAAGAGTATCAAAAAAAAAAAAAATCAAAATAGCGTAATTGAGGAAAATTAGTAATATACAGTAAAAGCAAAAACATTTTTATCACTTTAATATTTCTGTAACTGAATGAAGATAAAATCAAAAGTTTTAAAGAAAAAGAACAAACAATATTTTTATCTAGCAAATTTACCTGTATGAAGCATATAAAATATGTATTTTAATTTTCTAAATGTAGAATCAATCTCTAGAGGTTATAAACACAACAGTAATTAGAATTTTCAGATATATTTTCTAATGTTTTATAATTTTACCGTTGTTGAAATATAACCAGAAAAATAAGAAACAATTAGAATATATAAATCTAAACCTGTGGCAAGACAGCCCAAAGGCCTATATCTGTTTTCCTGACCAAGGGCCCTGGAATGTGAAGTATATGTCCCAGTTAGGTGGTCAGTCTAATATGAAACCCTTCAGTGTTTAGTTCATAAGCACGTTTGGTACTCAGTACATCGACCCACTGAAGGGATGAAAGGCTGTATTAGAATTGTATTTAAATTTAAGGATTATTAAATATCAGAAAATAACGTACACAGAAAAATGAAAATTACAAAAAACTTTAAGAGGAGAACTCTTCTATTTTCATATGAATAATAATAGAGTATTTATTTGCATTTGGGTTGTATAGAATAAAATGAAAACATAAAATATTTTATTTATAATTTTTTGAAGAGTTGCATTCATTTTTGCAAATATTTTATGATATTAAATAATTATTTCCATATATTTATGCGAAACACTTAACAAAATGTATTCCTTCAAATACTATAATGACAGTTAAAAACCTCAATGTAGTAATCATCACAATCATTTTTGTAGTGTAATAAATTACAACATACAGCATAATCATAATTTGACTTATAAATTTAAAAAAAAAGGTGTCAAAATTAACTAAGTAGTCCAGAAATACAAGCTAATATAGTGATTTAGAATTATAAGGCCTATTAATTTATCAATGATATATTTTACTTAAAAAAAAATTGCAAATACTATTAAAATAATAAATCAGATTTTTTCAAGTAACGGAACTTAATACTATTGTGAATAAGATAAACATGATAGTTAAAATGAGCTCTATTTTTTAAGCTAAAATTAGTAAAGGTTACTGGAATCTTTTCATATATTTTATTAATCACAGCTGAAAGTAAACTGGACAAAATTTAATCAAAGCTATAAAGGCAACAAGGATGCACTAGGTTTCTAAAATTAAAGATGTCCCATAAATCCAAATTATAAACTGTACATTTAGAATCCATGAAAGTAATAGAAATGCATTAATATTGAAAACATAAGAATTGTATTATCAAATACATTGAAGTGCCCCCACAGATTAAATATATTATGATGAAATTATAATTAAAACCAATAAATAAATACATACTTGTCTGTTTAGTTTACTGGCTCATAGCTTGATTGCTTTAATTTTTCATTCAAGAAATAAATTGAAACTAATACCACATTAAAACCAGCATACTTCCACAAAGGTACTACTATCCCTTCGTTAATGTAAAATAACATGCACAGTAATAATTATAAATATATTTTATACAGGAATTTAAGGGATTAAAAATACAAAAATATGCAAATTAAAATTCTTAGCTTTCAGCATTAGAATTCCAAAGATTTGTCGGACGCAGAAAATAACACTTATATGTAATCAAAATTTTATTTAAATATATATAATTCAAATGTAATTCACAAAAGAAAATTTGAAAGAAATTTAACAGCCACTTATATTAAGTATTGCAATACAAGTTTTCTTTAACATTGAATTGCCAAATCTGATTTACATTTTTTACAATAAGGTGTCCCTATACAAATGAAAATATATGTTCCATTTAATAAAAGAGTACATTCAAATAACCAAAAAACTATTACCAGTATAATTGTATAAAAATATTCAATACTTATATGCTTGATATATAACAGCTGTTACTAATACTGCTGCAGCAATGACTAGAGTTGCAGGCATATATTTAATTCTTCGTATAAATTCCCAACGATTACCCCTTCTACGTTTGACAGCTTTAACATAGGGACGTTTCTGTGCTAAATATTTTGGTTTAAAGCTTGAAAAAAGTGAAGCAGATTCTGTTAACAAATCCTCAAAAGGTAGGTCATCAGGTATTTTACATAAAAATGAATGTACTGATGCCATATCACAATCCTGTTTTAAAACTTCTGGCTTCCTATAAAGGACAAGAGAAGCAGTAACATAAATAGGCATCCAATAATGTGTGACTATGAAAAAATCAAAGAACCTAACAACAGTGGCATAATCATTCAATACATGACTAAACCAAGTTATAAGCCAGCTCAAGCAGTACCCCACTCCTACTTCTGATCTTGCAAGAAATTCTTGATATTCAGGATCACGTTTACCAATAAGAAGGTACATGTGTTCAAGTATGTGAATAGTTGGTTCCATGCTTTTTTCCATAAATACACTTAAATGTGTTTTAGACAACTTCTCCAGAACATAGTAAGCTGTTTCTTCACCTAAAACCAAGAGAAATGTCACGCATATGTCATGATATCCTTGGTAATAATGTAGCTCAGGATGTTTACAGAGTACTCTCATAATTAAAATAACTAGCTGATCAAGCATTGTCAGCCTTTGTACTTCTTTAATGCTGGGTGGAAATCGTTTCAAAGAGCGATTCACATCAAGAAGTACTTGTTGATAATAAGGATGCGCTTCGATTTCTTGCTGGGATGGACGTGGGGATGTGGCAACCAAATCGACATTCACCAATTTAGGCCAAACTTTACGCCGTATATCATCATTAAGTAGCCCACCAGGAGACCGAGCAGCACTAGCAAGATAGGCTCTATCATTGTTTGCAAGAGCCAGCATTATTTTCTTGCACTTTATTCTGGCCTCCTGCTTGCTTAAGCCTTGGTTTAAGCGTTCTTTAATTTCCTCAGCAATACCATTGGCTAAATCAAGACTAGAGTATGGTTTTTTACTTGATGTAGTTTCTCCATATTCACTAGGAAGACTACTTTCAATACATGTTTGGGTTGTATCAAGAGAATTATTTTCCCCACCAGATAAAGTCTCAACATGCTCGCTAGGTAGATTAATCTCAGTTAAAGATTTGCTGCAAACTTTAAGCTCCGACAAGGGTAAGGATTCGAGTTTCGACTTAGAAGTGTCGCCGGACACAAAATTCTTTTCAATTAAACTTTCTGGTTCTATAGTTTTAGAATTAGAGGCATTGTCTGTGAAAGAATCAGTTTCTATTAATGGCAATGATTCTTCCAAATCACTCAATTCTGATGTAATAACAGAATCAAGTTCAACTTTAGAGCTATCCTGGTAGTCTCCGATATTTTGATTTTCTAAATTCGAACCATTCAAGCTATTTGTGTCACAAACGGCATGTGAGGAAATATCTTGTATTTCACTGACAGGATCTGAGCTACTCCGGTTACTGATAGAAGATTCACTTTCGTGAAAATCATTGCTGTCGATATTGCTGACGTTCATTTTTTCCAGTTTTAAATTCACTTTTCACATCTTTTGTTGCAAATTCCACTCATATGAGATTTTCATTTAATAACTAAAACAATTGTTCACTTAAATTTATTCATGGATATTTCATAAAGAAAATTTAGACAGACTAGTCATGATTAAACAATATTTGTAAATAAAACAAGATTTATCACATGATTAAATGTTATTGGACAAATGTTAAACAAGGTAATGCCAAACAGCTGTTAATAAAACCCTTTCTATAATATTGCGTAATATTGTAATTATTCAAAACAATGAATAAACCACGTTTGTAACTTCAACTTCAATTTCGTTCGCAGTGCACTGAACGAAAACGTATGAAATGAAATGACGAGAAGAAATAGAATGTGTCCTGTGCTATTCTTAATAACTTTTGTTGAGTGAAAGTGTTAGCATATTGGATGTGTATAATTATTTAATTTAATTTCACAATGACTTTTTAAATAATCAAAATGACTTCCATACATTTTGTTGTGCATCCGTTGCCTGGCAGTGAAGACCAACTGAACGAGAGGTAATATTTATGTCCAAGAAAAAATTAAGCACAAAAACATTAGTTCAAACATTTGCATGTTTTACCTTATTTTTGGCTTGGAAATTAATTTTAAAGTGTTTTAATAACACTATTAACGTGCACTCATTAATTCATCTATTGAATTGAAACAATTAGCTTTCTTTTGTTACGGAAAACTTTCTAGAATGTACTATTTTCCTAGTGAAACGAAATGGGTGGCATAATAGTAAAACAAAATCTTGCCTGCAGTAATTTTAATTGATTCAATATTCATTTATCATATTAGAATAATTTAAAATTTAATGAAATGCGGAACGAGTATTTCTGAATAAACTTCTAGTGATATTAGCGCTTAGTTGCAATTAAAAGTGAACATTTTTCTCTTCAATTAAAAGGTTAAAATTATACCTTATAAAAAGCTTTTTAAAAAACTAAGACATTCAGAGTAAAATATAAGTGCCGAAAAGACGAATCCGGAAAAAATATTTCCGGCTTACTATTTCTAGGTTTTTACGGCTATATGTTATTAATTAGCTTGTGCACAGTTGCTTATTGCTTAATTAAGAAACTTGTAATTTTCATTTTTCAAAGTAAATATTTACAATTGATGTTTCAAACTAATTATGAAGAATAGGATTCACTCAGTTTTGTTCAATTAAATGTTTTTCAAATGCAGTTTTCATTAATTGTGTTTTAATTATTGAGGCATTTATTATATAAATTTTTTTGCAGTATTTGAACAAGTAATTATGTTATTACTTAACTTAATAATTATTCTATAAATATTTAAAAATGGGGTTATAGAAAATTGTTTCTCAAATAACTCAGTCTGTCATTAAATTCCTGAATTTTGAACTTTTAATTTTTCTTGTCTTATAATTTTAAGAATTTTATGTTTTCATTCTTAAAAATGCGATAGGAAATTTTTAAACTTTGGATCTGCCTCTTGAAATAATGTTAAGCCTTGAAGGAAATTGCAATTTTGGTTTATTTTAAGAAATAAAAAATATTTTTTAAGTAAATATGTTGCAAAAGTCTGAATAATATTTTAGAGTACATTATGCAAAAAATCAAAAATCTTTTTGTTATTAAATGATTTTATGCATATATATTTTGTATTTTAACAATTTCTGGCACAGTCCATGTAAAGTGCTATTGCATGTATAACCTTCATTTATGAGTTTCTGTAAACCTTAAATTTTTATTTATTAATTTAGTACATTAAATGTGTTAGCCTTTTCTAATCTCAACAAAGTGTATTTATATGTGTATATTTTTTCCATGTATCTGTAAGAGTTTTAAAAAATATCAAACCCAATAAAAAATATAGAGTTTAATATCGGGTAAATTCTAAAAAAAAATTATAATCTTAAGAAGGCTTAAAAATGTTACTAAACATTTTTTGTAGCTTTTTCCATTTAAAAACAAAGCTTCATTCTATTTTATAAAGATAATAAGTTTAATGTTAAGAATTATTGTAAGGCTTGTATTTTAATAAATTCAGTTTCATTCATTTATTATATTAATTTCTAAAAAGATTCACTGATTGAAATCAATTGTAATGGAAATTAAGAATATATAAAAATGCAAAGCAATCTAGTATTATTTATAGAAGTAAGAGAAATACAGAAATTGCATTTAAATTACTTAAATTTCTTATTTTATACTAAAACAAAATTTCTATTCAAAATAAATAAATGACTTAAAAATTTATATTACGTTTTTTTCCGTAACAGTTATTTTCTTTTAAATGCCATAACAACTAATAACAAATTCTACTATACTGATCATGTAAGTCTTATTATATCCCTTATGATTAATATCATTCTGCTGCATCTGTTTATACAACTATATTTATGTTACATATATATAATTTGGGTTGTATAAAGGGACTTTAAACTATAAACCCTCAATTTATTTTTTACAATCAAGGGCAAATCAACTTTTGGGTATTATACAGAGGTTATTAACACATTTTTAGAATGATTTCATGGCCGTTTAATTAATGTTTAAAATGTAAAGATTATTTTTTTAAATGCTCGATCTGATACTTTTTTCTGAACTATAAGTCTGCATTGTGATTTCCATGATAGAAGAGCTTTTCACAATATTTACAGGGGTATTGCTTTCCATTCCTTTTCCACTATTTTCCAGAATCCATCTGTCATGGTGGGTTTGCATTTAGAAAGAGCCTTTTTTAACAGACCAAAGGCACAATATTCCATAGGTGAAACGTCAGGAGACTTCACAGCGATATATTGAAAATGCATATATGCAATACCTGTATTAGTAATTTTTTCAAAGTGCAGTGGTAGTTCTCGAAGTATGGCTTATAGCTTTGTCTTGATAAAGTTTCTCTCTTTGAAAGTCATTGGGATAAAGTGGAATTTCTTTTGTAAATATTGGGTGTAAAACCTTCTCCTGATAGTACCATAAGTTGATTTTAACATTTCTTTCCTCTTTTTATTTTGGTTCAACAGTTCATGAGTTTGAATCCCACCTTGGGCATGGATGTTTCTAGTGGTTCAGAATCCACTTTAATCCGTAGGTCCCGGTCTAATTAGCCCTCGTCTGCAAAAAATGACCGTTGAGCGACAAACAAACAAACCTCTTTATTTTTAATTTTCCATTGTAGGAGAAACCTGCGACAATCATAAACCCCTTATTGAAACTTTCTTTACATTGACAGAAACAGGTTTGTACATTTTATTCTCATTTTTTATAGTAAATAGACTTTTTTTTTTATTAGTTTTTAGGTAAACCCATACTTCATCAAGGGTCACAATGTTTTTCTATTTATGTCCTGCTAAGTGGATTTCATACAGGATTCTACAAAATGTTTTGCATTGAGCCACGTGTCTCGGCTAAAGCTGGTGAACATTGTTTTTTAGCATTTTCAAGTTGTGAATACTGGTTTATTATTTTATTTATTGTTACTACATAGTATCTAAAGACTTTGCAATTGATTTCTGTGTTGGTGGAATTTCTCTTATTACCAGCAATTTCACTTTAGAAACATTTGAAACAGTACGTAACTTTTATGGGTATTCGTTTGGAGTCTTCTTTTTATGTAGAAATAATGATTGACAGTTTTTACCAGTCCAATTAATAATATTGCTTATTTAGCACTAAGAAATTTTAATACCATGCACTTCACAAAGTTTTTGAATTCTTGAATAAGAACGATTATCTTTGGAAAACGTATTTTTCAGTTCACAGAATGTTTATATGTGTCATTTTGAAAGAATAAATTTAAATGTAGCAGATGATATTTTTCATTTCAAATAATAAGCTGTTGCCAAAAATTTTTATTTTAAAACATTTACTTTTTTTAATTCATTATCAAAATTGTTCTAAAAATGTATTAATACTCTCTGTAGCTCTATTCAATACAAATTTAAATAGTATTTTAATGTATTAAAAGAAATATATTTTAATTATATCCTTAACATTGTATAGTTTTGTTAATTTAAATGTTTTGAACTTTTTTGTTTTAATACAAATAAAATTATATTGTTGAGCAACATAATTAATTTATATCTGAAATACTTTATGAGAAATAATGGTTCTTTTAAATTTTCAGATGCCATTGCTTTGTTAATAAGAATTTCCTGTATTTTTATTGAAATTTTTAAATTTATTTACTGCTGTGGACTTTGTTAATACTATTAATTATACAAAGAGAAAACATTCTGTGTAAAAGTTGAATTTTCTTTTATAAACTGACTGATATGAAAAAAAATTTTTTGAAATATAGTACACAAAATTCTTGCAACTATACATATTTAAACTAGTAACTGAGTTTTTGTCTAAAAATTACTATTTCAAAATAACTTTAAAATTTTTTTGTTTCTAAATAGTTAGGATTGATGCAACTGTTAAATAGTTCATGCTCTGGTCTTTAGTTTCAGAATTTGGGTGTGATTCTCACTTCAGAGTGAGAAAGCTGATATTCGAAAGGCCTTCTTTTGTCTGCCTTGTCTGGCCTTCGTTTTGTTATTCATGGATTTCTATTTCATCTTGAGCTTGTATTTTTATAGTTTCCACTTTAAACTATGTCTTCAGCCTTTGCTTGCAATAATGATCATGTAACAAATATGCCAAACCCATTGGGGATTCAGTAGTTTAGATTTTTAATTTTGAGTATTCTGTGTCCAATTAGCTTTTATTAAGTGAAAATAAATAGCAACTGAATCAATGAGTAATTTGTTAAATAATCTTTTTAAGTAAATGTTTTGATTGTTAACCATCCATTTTTTTGCAGTGTTTTTTGTTATTTACTGAAATGAAGATTCTTTTAAAAACAAAGTTGTTGTTATATATAATTTCTTTTTTGAAAGCTTTTCCCCCCACAATTGAATTATTAAATTTTTCCTATTTATCACATTATCTTCAAATTCTACAAATTCAGTATGTTATGATGGTTTGCCTTAACAATGTAGGGTTATTTCCATATTTCATCATCAATTATAAGATATGCTGCAGGTATATTAATATACGGTCAAAAGAAAAAATGATTTATGTATAAATGGTCTAATGTATTTTCCTATAAGTAACCTTATTAGAAATAGTTTAATAACCTTTATTGAACAGTTTTTTAATAAAAGAAATCTGCTCTAAAATTTTATATTGGCTTATTTTAACTACTTCACAGTTTTGCCCGAACACTGTTCAGGTACTTGAAATGGGGCCTTCCCTGTTTTGCCTGAGTGCCGCTTGTGTGACTGATTTTTTTTTTTTTACTTTATTGCAATGATTTGCCCATATTTTTTCTTTCTTTAGTATACATTCTAACAGATGTCTTTGGTAGCTCAGTAGAGGTATCATTGTAAAAGTGCATGGTTCTTTTTTTTTATGCGAGAAAAGGAAGTAGAGGTATGATTGCAAAATATTTTGGTGCTTTTGTTTTATGTGGGAATAGGCACAAATTTTATTTTCACTAGTTTAGTAGATTGCATGCTACAAATTAAATTTCATTTGAATTTGAAGCTGTACTAAAGAAGAATGAGTGATACTGAGCGGCTTATCACAGAAGATGACTCTGATATTGAATCAGATAGTGAATCTGAAATTTCTATAAATGATTCTGGGAGTGATGAAAGTTTGTTTTCAGACTTCTCTAGTGATGAAGCAACGGAAAGTTCAGAACTTTTGTGAACTTGATATTAGTAATCCTCCTTCACCTCCACCGCGACTTCCCTTCACTACAAATCCAGCTGTTCATTTGAATATTGATCTTAAGAAATTGTAGAGTTCCATTGCTGATATTTTTGTTGATCTGCTTGAAATTATAGTTTCTGAAACAAATAAATATGCAGATCGGATTATTCAAAATAGTAATTTTCGATGGAAAAGCAGAGCAAAAAAGTGTCAACCAGCGTCAAAAAACGAAATTCAGATTTTCCTTGCTTTGAGTATTTTACAACAAATTGTAAAAAAGCCTGATGTAAATCAATACTGGAGTAAGAGACATTCAACATCAACTCCATTTTTTTCAAAAGTTTTGTCTTATTGACACTTTTATTTTATTCACCGGTATTTACATTTTCTGATGTCAAATATGACGCTGAGACACATGAGTGTCCAAAATTACAGAAACTGTGGCCTGTTTTCAAGCATTTGAATACTTGATTCTGAGAAACTATAACACCTGAAAGGGATGTTAAAATTGATGAGGGCTTGATGTTGTACAAGGGAAGATTATACTGGAAACAATATATACCTCTAAAAGGATCACGGTTCGGTATAAGCTTTATTTTATGTGAATCAAAGTCAGGTTATGTATATCAACTTATAATATACACTGGGAAAGATACACTTTTTGATGATAAGTACCAGTATTTGTGCAAGTCCTCTTAAGTAGTGATGACTCTTATGCAACCACTATTGAAAAAGGATATTGCCTAACTACAGACAATTACTACACATCACCAGAACTGGCAGATATCCTTCTCAACAATCAAACAGATATGTACGGCACCCACAAACTTACCAGAAAAGACGTTCCAAAAGAATTATAGTAAAAAAAAAAACTAAAGTAAATTCTGTGCTTACCAGAGAGGAAAGGTTTGCCTAATTAAATGGATAAGAAACCTGTATCTCTATCTACAATACACAATCCTATAACGATTGACGTACCATCTCACAAGGATGAAGCAAGGAAGAAACCAAAAGTAGTGATGGAATATAATATCATGGGAGGTGTTTACAGAATGGATCAACATCTCATTAATTACCCAGTCACAAAGAAGCAAGGAAAGAAATATTATTAAAAAAATACCTTTTGGATATATCATTGTAGAAGGCTTTTGTTTCATACCAGAAGCATGGAGGAAAGTACACGCATCTGAGTTTTAGACTTGATATAATAGATCATCTTATTGAAAGACATGGGACAGTAAATGATAAAAAAGAATGACCAAGAATTTTGTCCAATCCCTTACGATTGACTGAAAGACATTTTTTAGAAGTGATTGCTCCCAGTAAAAAGTTGAGAACGATGAGGCAGTGCTTTGTGTGTTCCCCGAAAAGAAATGATTCTGGAAAATGGATGAGGAAAGAAACAGGATATTTTTGTCCTGATTGTGATGTTGGGCTATGCTTGTCTCCTTGTTTTAAAATTTACCATACAAAAACTGAATTTTAAAAAGATATTAGATTGTACATTTTCTTTTCTGAATTCAATTCCTGTAAAGTGTTTTTTCCAGTCCTCTTATTTCAGTGGGAAAAAGCTACTTTAAGTGAAAATTCAATTATTTTTGCTCTGAATAAAAATTAAAAATTATTTCATAAAATCAATAATTGCAACAGTTTTTACTCTTGATTTGAGTTCATATAATTCATTTTAACAGAAATTTGTTTCTGAAAAATATTTTTTTACTCAGTTTGTCAAAAAAAAAGACACTGTTAAGTAGTTAATACTACCTATAATCATTGAACAGTCAATTTATAAATTTGTGAAGATTAATGAGATTGCTTAAAATCTTAAATCTGAAAATTATTTTGACTATTTCCTTCTAAAAGCTTGAAAATAGCTATGAAGTTTGAAAATGCTATTTATTTCAATCTGCAGTTTTAGTTTTTGATATTTTATTTAATATTAAATTATATTTTCTATAAAATATAAACTTGAATAAACTGTAATTCATATTTTATTGGATTGATATTAATTAAATTGTTGAAAGAAAACTAAAACTTAATATAATTCAGGGTATGCACAACTCCTGGGAACTCCTTAAATTAAAAAAAAAAAAAAAAAAAAAAAAAAAAATTAAGGGCCCTTGAAACTCCTGGATTTGACTCCTTGAAAATTGTGAATTATTCCTGAAATTTTTTTTTTTTTACCTTAATGTATTTTTTTCTGCCAAATATAATTTTTTGAATTTATTTGTTTTAATATATTAAAATTTTCAATAAAATTGTCAGAAAACTTAATTCAGTATTGGATTTTAATATTGTCACTAGATGTTGGCATGATTGATATTAAATTTTTTGTATTAACTGTTTACATAAATAAATGTTCCAGGATCTAGTTCAGCTACAATAATCTCATGATAATTCGGTTTAATAGTGTTTAGATTTTTCAGTGAAGTAAAGTAATTAATAAAAGTAAACCAAACAAAATAAATGTGTTGGGTAATTAAGATCGCTGATTTTGATTCTTTTTCTATTTGCTGATGTTTTACTTGTAGTATTTAAAATTCTTTCAATATTAATATTTAAATATTCAATTTTTAAGTTAAAACATTTCCTTTTGTTTCCCTTGATGAAAATTATGTATAATTTAATTGAATCAAAATAAATTTATTTATTAATGAAATAAAGACTGAAATAAAAATTATTTAATATGCCTGGTGGAAAGTCTTTTCAATGATCAATAAGCTGAGCTGGCAGCCAAATGGTTAGCACTCTTGCCTTTGGTTCAACAGTTTGTGGGTTTGAATTCCACCTTGGGCATGGATGTTTGTAGTGGTTCAGAATCCACTTTAAACCGTAGGTCCTGGTCTAATTAGACATCTTGTGCAAAAAATGACTATTGAGTGACAAACAAACCAAACCAATGGACTCTGGAAAAGCCTACAAAGATTGACTTTTGTGTGGTTCAGAAAAAACATGTGCCTATTGTCTGATTGCAAGAAAAACTTCTGTATTTCAAACATAGACAAATCGACAATTAAATCCCATATGAAAGGGAAAAAGCATATATATATTAGAACAAGCTATATCTGCTAAAAAATCTATTCATTATAAAATTTTTTCACTTCTGCTGATCCTGTTAAAGAATGTGAACCCAAAGTATGCTTTAAAATTTTGGATTCATTTGTTCTTCAATAGAAGTTTTAAAGGTTGAAATTCTATGAGCCTTTAAAGTTTTAAACAGTGGATTCAGCTGCAGTTCTTGTAACAATATAAATTACCTCTTTCAAGCAATGTTTCCAGACATTGTTATTGAAAAGTAATTTAGTTGTGCTGAAAAAAGTGTGCTTATTTAAAAAAGTTTTTGGAATTGGACTATTTTTTCCAACTTATTGGAAGTAAAAATTAAGAATGTTTATAATTATGTTCTCTCTTTGATGAAAGCTTAATCATCTGCAGACAAAATGACTAGACTGCCGTGTAAGATTTTGAGATAATGATACAGTTAAAATACAGTATTACTTATCCAATTTTTTTAGGTTATTAAACTGGAGATATTTTGTTTGAAAAAGTGAATGAGAAATGTTTAGATTTGGGAACAAATGGATTACTCCAGTTAATGGATGGTCCAAATGTGAGCTGATCTGTTTTGAATAAAATTGCCTATTTTTTAAAAAGTGAGCATCAGTCAAGTATTGTAAATGTCAGAAGCTGCAGCCTACACATTCTACATAACGCTTACACTCATGGATGTTCATTTCCAGAAGTTGAGGTAACAGCAAGTGCAGTTTGCGAACTATTTAAGGACTCACCCTCTCGTAGGGTTGACTTGGATAGCCTTGGTGCAGGCATAAAATTTCCTTTAAAGTTCTGCAAACATCGATGGTTAGAAAATATAAATTCTCAACAGAATGCTTGAAATTGATTGCTTCTCAACAGAATGTTTTACTGTATCTTAAAACATACATCATTTGATCAAAACAAAAAATTTTCTAATGCTGATACCAGAATTTTTGATGTTGTGCAGAAGTGTACAAAAGATGTACTTTTTCCTGCTAAATGTAAATTTTTTATATTTATTGCTTGGGAAGTAGAACCTTTTCTGACACTTAATCAAACTCATAAACCAATATTGCCATTTATTGCTGGAGATTTTCATGCATTGTTAAAAAGTTTGATGTAAAAGTTTTTAAAAGAATCTTGCTGTTTCCCCATTCAAACTTATAAGTATTGATGTAACAGATAAAAACAACTAAAAAAATGCTTGTCAATTAGATGTTGAATTTGTTACACAATTCCTTGAATTTTTTTATCACCAAAATTTCAACACAAAAAAAACAGAAAATGTGTTTTTTTTTTTTTAATAAATTGCAGATAATTTTTAGAATCAATGACAAGAAAGTTAACAGAAAAATATCCTTTACAATATTTTGTATTTCTAAACATATGTTTAGATCCTCGAACAATGTTATGTAATGAATCGAGTAATTTAAATAAAATGCAGAAACCTCTTATATTCTTGTCTAATGCATCTAAAATAAATGTGTCAGAATGTGATTCTGTTTTAAAAGAATTTCGTAGTTTTGTAGAAGAGTTTAAATCATTACAACTAACTGTAAGATTACAAAATTGTATTGATGAGAAATTTGATCCTATTAAAGATAGAATGGACTTTTTTTTATTTAAACTTATTCTCCAATAGGCAAAATTCGCTTATACTACTCTCTCATGGTTGTTAAACGTGGATTTTCTGAACAAAAATTTATTGATAGAAAATTTAAATAATCAATTTCGGCTAAACCCATCATTGATGATCACATTCGAAATATAGTCGGTGTAAAAAATATAATAATTAGCAAAGATCTGTTTAGTTTTTCTGCTGGTGCTAGGCAAAAGTATAAACTATATTTAGATGAATTAAAACAGAAAAAAGAAGCAACTGATAACGGGCAAAGCAAAAGCACTTGAAAAAATTGATAAACTAAAATTCAAAATAAAGCATTTGGAAGATGACATAAATGAATTTGAAAAATCTACAATAGAGTATATGCTGAGGAAGCTGAAAGAACTGGTAAATTAATAATTGCAAAATCAAACATGTGTTGTTTTGATGCTCAGAGAAGCAACTGTTTTAGAGGTGGAAAGTTAGCATCTTCTAACAGTAAAATTATGTATATGTATCTAACAGCAAAATTATGTACACGTAAGAAATGTGAAAATCTATTGAATTACTCAAGAAATACAAAAGTCTGGAATACGGATGTGAAATTGTATGGTTTTGAAAGTGCACAGAATAAAAATTTAGAGTTTTTATGAAATTATAATTTGACTTCAAATCACATCTTAGAAATTTTATCTGAGAGTGTATATATTGTTTTGAATTTATATATTTATTTGAAAAGAGATTATACATATCTAGAAGACTCTGAAAACACCATATGAATATGAATATATACATACATATTTGTAAATTTAAATAACCAAGAAGTGTGAAAATATATTGAATGATAAAATATATTGAATATAAAGAAATAGAAATACCTAGAATGTGGATATGTGAAATTTTATAGTGTTAAAAGAATTTGAAAGTAAACAAGAAAAATTTAGAATTGTTTTTATTAAATAATTGGGAAAAGAAGTTAACCTTGAAACTACATTTAATAGTTGTATTTGTTTTGAGTAAGTGTATTTACATTTGAAAGGAAATTGTCATACACATCTTGAAATACTGAATAAATAGACAGGAATCTATTGGAAATGTCTAAAATCTCTAAAATAACTCATTATTTTACAGAATGTATAATCCAGTATTATATAGAATGTTCATTATTTAAATAAAAAATTTGATGTTATAGCTATAAATTCATTGAAGGCTTCTGAAACAAAATAATAATTTTAACTTAAAGTATCTCGTTAATGTTTGCAGTTATTTTTATATTACTTATGAAAATGAATGAGAAATATTGCATGTATATAATTATATGCATAGTTGGTTAAGAAATTTTTTTAAAATAAAATAAAAAATTAACGTGAATGTTGATACCTCCTAGAAATTTTTGATTTGACTCCTGGAATTTCATGCTTTGAAATCTATGCGAACCTTGAGAATTGAAAGCTCATGAACAGAATTCACATTGATGTATGATTGTGTAATTTAAAAATTTAACATTTATATTACATTGAAAAATTCAAGATTTATAATTATAAAATATTGCTAAAGAATTAGATAGTTTTATTATGTAAATATATTTTATAACTTTAACCAATTTCAAGAGGCTATCTTTTTTATTTAGCTCACCTTTTTTTAGGTGAGTAAAGGTATTCTAATCCCAAGTTACCTATTGATCTTTATTCTGTCTTTTCTCTCTTCTCCTTCTAATCCTTTCGATCTTTTGTTTGCAAGCAATGGAGCTCTCTATCAGTAGCTGCTGTAGCCACTCTGTTTGCTTATTGCTTCTCATAGGCAGTTAAAATCCTCACATGTTGGTTGTGCAGGGTAAGCCTTTAGACAGGCTGTACACTGTGGTTCCAAGTGTATCAATCACTTGGTACTACACTCATGGCTATTCTGCTAGGAATCAAGCAAACGGGTCATATCCTTGTTCTTGGTGTTAAGGTGGTCACACTATCTCCAGGACTGACTCTCAGTGTATAAGTGTCTGCTAGCATCATAGCAAGTGCAGAGGCTGGAAATGTCCAGCCTTGGCACTCTATCTCATGTAGGGCTCCATGGTGGGTGGTACTGCCTTGCCTGAACATTTATAAATATCCTATCGGTTTTAATTCTTTTGTTTTTGAATTCAATTCATCTACTCATTACTTGTTGAAACTCAAAACACTTCATGTATATACTTTTCTCACACATTTTCTAACAGGCAAGATGTTAAGATAGGCAGATCTTAATTAACTCAAAACAAGCTTTGATAATCAGTAATTTAAAAAAAATTCAGCGTATTTCCAGTCAAAACATCATTTCATAAAACTTTAAATGAGTCTTTTTTTCTCTAACCTGGATTTCCTAAATGGGTAGAAGATAACAGATCTGTACATGTTTGGCACGATTTCCAATTTTTGCATTAAGCGCTCCACATCTACCTCGCCAACCTGAATGACATCACTACTCGCAATATTTACTTACTAAATACTGATCGTGTTTGAACTTTAACTTTGGAATCGCATGCTATTTCTAATTCCAAACTTCAAAGTTTCTAATATTTCGTTATAATTACATACTACAGAATAATTAAAATTATAAGTAGAAAATTTTTTTTATTAAAACTTGAATTTTAATATAACAGGCAATTGCTCCTACCTTATAAAAAAGAACATCAGTTTAGTGCTACCTGTTACATTGATAACCGGGTAATAAAGCTGAATTTCTAATGTTAACAAATTGTCTTTTTTTTGTTAAAACTTGAATTTTATTATACTGAGCAGTTACACTCACATTAAAAAAAACATTCAGTATAGGGTTAACTAATACAGAGATGATCAGGCAATGATGTTAAATTTCTAATGTTTACAAATCTCATGTTTTATTCAAACTGAAATTTTAATTAAACAGGCATGTGACTCCCACCTTAAAACTTCAGTACAGCACAATCTAACATTTACGTGAAAACACGCAATAAAACTTACTTAAGAATGTATTTACTTACACGTAAACATTTTTATAAAAAGCAAAAATTACTACTCTGGAGGAAAGTTACATGAAAAAAATAACTCACCTTATCAGTTTTTGATAATTGTTACAACCTGTTGTAGAATAAACCGTTTTTATTGCTTTAAAAGATCTATTATGTTTTTATGATTTCTTCGCAACATATACTTCTTGAGATAGGATTCAAACTGACCATTTATATGATTAGTACCCCACATAGATCTTTTAATGGATAACCAAAAAAAAAAAATTTGTAATGTTTCAAAAATTTTAAATAATAACTTTGAAACATTCCAAAAAATTTACCTTTCAAAAATTGAAATATTTTAAAAATTACATACGATATATTTCAAAAATTCCAAATAATATTACTTTAAAAAAGTCCCATAATGGGAACATTAATGTAACAAATTCCTAAATTGTAAACAAATAAAATTAAACACTTGAAGGGTTGCACACAAAACAAATTTCGCACTTGTCATATGATCACTTTATGTCATAAAATAAAAATCACATCATGCAAATGTAGTCCGAACCATTAAGCCAGATTGGTCTATCTTATCGCACATTTAGCATTTTACCCACTATACTGTCATCTACTCTTAGGTGCTTAAATGTTACAGAAGCAGAACTTGTCACAGAACTTTGTGATCAAGGAGTTAGTGCTGTGTTGTAAAAACATTCAATGTGACTGAAGCTTTATTTCCATATAATGTTTTAACCTTTCTGACACCAGTGTTAAAAAATTCTATAAAAGCAGGTTATATCATTTGCAAATATTGTCCCTATATTCTTAACCCTCTTATCTCTTAGATTTTTCAAATGTCAGAGATATGGTCATTCTCAACTGGCTTGCATTAATAGTGATCCTATATGTGGAAAAAGTGTACAATCTGGTCATGAAACTAATGCAGAAATTTTCAAGTGTTGTAACAGTTTTAGTTCATATGCTGCTCACTATTCAGTACACATTCAAATATTTTTTGGAGAAGTAATTGCAACCAAGATAAAACAAAATATTATTCTCCCAGAAGCAAGACAAATAGTGAAAAATGGAACAAAAGTTGGGATTCTGCTACACAATCAAATACAAACCTAAACAATCCAGTAATGAAGAGAAGTTTACCAATATCTGTTCCACTTTCAACTGTGATGGTAAAGTGGATTTGGATGACCACTTCTAATAACATTAGGAAATGTACTTCAATTACTAATAAATTTGACTGATACAAAAATTAGAAAGCAAAACCTCAAGAAAAATTCTTTAAAAGAACAATTGATATATCCTCTTTTGAAACAGATATAGAAATGGATTTCTTTGGTACATCTCAGTTTAAAATTAAGGTTAGGATATTTCTATAAAAATTTCATAATTTTAACGGTTAAGATAACTAAAGATAATTGGTTGTTATTTTGAAGGTATTCTCAGGGCTTGGAATTGTCCTGATATTCCTGAAATTCCTAATTTTTTGAAAAATGTCCTAAAATGTCCTTTTTAAAATAAATCCTGGAATTTCTTAATTATTTATTACATTCCTTTGAAAGTTTAATTTTAATTTCATATTCAGCAGTAAATTTTTCTTCCAGTGGAATATATTTTTTCTTTCCATTGCTTTCTATGCAACAAGAAAGATTTTTTCCCCTTTTTTTCTCTTTCAAACCAGAAATCGGGTTGCCAAACATTCATCTCTGCCTCATATTCAGCCATTGGTAATGAATGTCTGGTGTCAAAAAAATTTAGGTTTACTATTAAGGTTAGGTTTTCTATTTTCTGCCTTTACAGGCAAAATATTCTATTTTTAGTTGTACACAACTCTTTGCAATGATAGTGAAATTGTGAGAATTATTCGCTTACATTTATGCGCATGCGTAGAATTCTTATCGCGTCATTTTGAATGATTTTGATGGATGACTTGAACATATGTTAGCAAATTTAGAATTTATTTTTTGAAAACAATTTTCTTTTAAAAATGCCAAAGAAAACTAAATTTTCCAATAAATGGTTGGAACTGCAAGATGGGAATAAATGTCTAATTAAGATATGGTGCAAAAGTGTTGATGATCATTCTACTGAGTGCTTTGTGTGCAAAAGCTAATTCAGTGTTTTGAATATTATTTTTAGACAAGTGCTTGCTCATGCAGATAGATTAAAACGCAAAAAACTGAACTGTTACAAGAGTCAAACTCTATTTACTATCAACTTCATCTGAATCCTCAACATAGACTGTAGTAGTAATGAACTGAATGAGGAGTAGTGAATAACAAATCGTGGGTTCCCAAAATGACATCAGAGAAAACCATTAAAGCTGAAACCATTTTAGTTTTGGTGGCAATAAAAAATAGTTATTTTTTTCCATCTTTGAATGATTTAGCTAACATTTACAGAAAAGGTTTCGATGACTCCTCCATAGCAAAATATCTCAAATTATCTGATAAAAAAGTCAGATATTTGATTAATTTTGGACTAACTCTATATTTTCAAATTCCTTTGTTTCTGGATAACTGCACTTCATATTTTGCTTTATTTTTCGATGAAGCTACTACAAAACAAAGAAATAGGTGGATATGTACATCTCATATTGGTCTGATAATCAAGGAAAAAATGTCATTTGTTATCCTGAATCACATTTTTTGCAACATGCTGAAACCAATAAAATTGTAAAAATTTTATATTTTATTTAAAATAATAGTTTGAACTTAGAAAAATTAATACAGTTGTCAATGGATGGACCAATAGTTAATTTAGCTGTTGTAAATCAAAATAGTGAACTGAGTGAGCAAAGTTTACCATTACTAATTGATTTGGGTACATGTTGCGTACACATAATCCATTGAGCACTTATGTAAGGGTATTGATAAAATTGATTGTAATTTTGATGGATTTGCTGTAGATATTCATCACTTTTTCAAACAATCTCTTACAAAAAGTAAAGACATTCCTTACAGTTGGAAATACTGGAAGAAACTTTAGTTAGACATAGTTTCCTTCATTATGTTGAGAGCCTTTGGTTAACTTTGAGGTCAGTTTGTGAGAGAATCGTTGAGCAATATGATGTTCTAAAGGAATATTTTATTGTTGAAGTAACTAAAGAGAGTCGAAATCTCCTCTTTCTGATACATATCTTCAGATTATAAAACATTTAAAAGACCCCTAAGACTCTGGCATATCTACATTTTATTTCATTTTTTTTGTAAAACATTTGAACTATATTTACTTCTAATGCGAAAAGTCGAACCTTTAGTACATGTGACGTATAGTAAGCTAAATGAACCTGTTTGCAGTATTATGTTTAAATTTTTAAATCCAGAAAAAATCTGTAAAAAAAATGGAGTAAAGTTGTTACAAATTAATGTTGATTCAGGAAAAAATTTGTTAAATTTAATCAAGATTGAAATAGGTCATAAAGCAACAACAATATAGGAAGAGCTTATGGATAAAACATTTCTACAAAGTGTGTGTCAGAAGTTGCTACATAGCAACTTCAAAGCATTTGCTTCAAAAAGTTATAACATATCTTTTACTCAAAGACTTCCAGGGTTTGTCTCCATATAATAGAAAAAAAGAAGTCTAAAAGTTCATTTTGTAGATTAATTCAACATATTCCTCATGAGTTTAAAACTTCTTCAGACTTTGATAAGATGAATGAAGAATGGATTCTTTACATGTGTGAAGATGTGACTTTGATTGTGAATGTTTATGATAATGACCAAAATATATGTAAATATTGGAATGCTGTTTTCAGTATAAAAATGCTGGTCGTTATATAAAATATCCCTTTCTTTCTAGTGTTGTTAAAGCCTGTCTGTCATTATTGAATGTAAATTACCAACCAGAAAGAGGTTTTTCGACTAACAATTCTGTTGTGACAAAGGATAGGGTTTCATTATTGGAATTGACTGTACTAAGTTTGCATATTTGTCATGATGTCATTCGAATGCATGGCAATTCTGTTTCCTCCATTCCATAAACCAAAGAAATGATGCATTATATTCAGGAATCTCATGCAGAATATACATCATATATGGAAAAATCAAAAGATAGAACACAATCAGAGAAGAAAAGAAAGGATGAGGAAGACATAGAAGCTGCTAATGAATAGAAGTTTAAACAATCGCACATGTTAGAAAAATTAATGAACTTGAGAAAGAAAAATAAACTTGATAATCAGTGTGCAACTCAAAAATTTTTGGATTATGCAACCAAAAAAATAGCATGTGCTATTAGTGATAATGAGTGATGTGAAAATGATGAACAAATTATGGTGACTGCTGCTAATGCGGAGAATGCATCTGTGAATGATAATTTGAAGAAGTGCAGTATTAAATTATCTGAATTAAATGCTAATGCATCTAGTTCAAAATGAACATTACTCAATTATACATAAATTTACTGTAATTTAAAGCATTTATCATGAAACTTATTTATTTTCAGAAAATGTTCAGTATAAAAAATTTTAATTTCTGTATCATTTTTCATATTGTTATATTAAAAATTAAAAACTCAGAAATACACTAATTAAATAGTGCATTTCTTTCTAAAATGTGTTATATTCATAAAACAGAAATTAATATGTAAAAGTAACATTGATTTTGTTTAATTATTGAAAAATGTCCTGAAAAAAATTTCTGTATTCCTACCCCTGTATTCTTTTTAATAAATTTCAATTTCTTTTGCAAATAAACTTTTATGAAAAACTTATTCAAAATTATTTAAGAATTTATTGTTTAAACTAACTTTTAATTTTGGTCTTGATAAAAATTCAAATTTTAGTAGGGTTGAACTTATAAATATAAAACCATATATTGTCAAAGGGTTGTGAGATTATAGCAAACTACAAATTTATCTCTGAGAAAGTGTTTTTATTATAACAAAACAAATGTATTTTTATTTAATTTCTTCAAATAATTCCTTCTAAAATTTAAATTTTAACTAAATTCTATATTCTATTTAAATATTAAACTTATTATAACAGATAAGGATATATAATTATTGAAATTAATTTTTATTAATCCTGTTAAAATGGTAATTTCTAAAACAATTTAGATTTAAAATTTTTTGTTTATCACAAAACCAAACACTTTTTGAACTGTTTCTTTGAATCGCTTAATGAATGAAATTTTAATTGTTTCCAAATGTAATTTATATTTAATACTTTTTTAAGGTTAAAGGAAGTTGCTGAAAGAACTAACAGATGTGGATATAGTGTACCAAGTGTGTTAGCACAGCTGAAAAATGTTGCTGTTATGCAATGTGTCGTTGGACCAATGCATGTTGCATTTTTATTGGAAGTATGTGGTTTTGCTATTTTAAAGTAATTCCTTTTAGCTTTATCTTTATTTCTTATATTTATTTTTTGCTGAACATTTGTCATTTTGAAATTTTTAATTTCAGGATGGACGCATCTGCCGCTTGGCTTTTTCTGTTGTATCAGATCGACTTGATCTAAGCAAAAATGATGCTTCAAAAGCGTAAGTGGAATAAAATTATTATAATACTGTGCATCTTGAAGTTTTTATCTCATTTTAAAGATACTAATAAATATTGATTTAAACCACTGTTCTGATCTTAAATATTATGTAAATTTTTTTTGTTTAATGTAAAATTGCAAAAGACTTTATTTAATCACTTCGTTACAGTGTTTCATAATTTTTTCCTAAAATTTTAAAGTGTCATTTGAAGTGAGAAATGCTGAATGAACAAGTGCTTCAACAGGAAGTATGGTCTCAATAGTGGGCTTTTCAAATGCTTTGGCATCTGATGGTCTTTCTAGCCTTGGCATTTATGGAGTTTAAACCATTTATATCTTATTTTGTACAAGTAACATTTCAAGTAATGAATTGATTGTGATTATGGAGCATGTATGTTTTATGTCTGAAACTTGTGTATTTTTCAGTACGTTCTAAATAATTTATTATCAGTTATTGAATGTAATATTTTTTTTTTTTGCCTTGTACACAAGTTTGATATTGAACAAATTTTTTCATTTAATGAGATCATACATTGATGTTCCCATAAGTAATTTTTATAAAGATAAGAATTTTTTTTAAGAAAATCTTTTATATTAGTTTTTATAAATTTATTTGCAAATATTGTGTGTACACTTTCTATTAACTATACACAGTACCAGTGTACACACATATTATATTTCTATTATGTGTGTACATGTTTCATTTTTAACTATTGTTATGAAACAAACTAATGACTCCAAATTTTGAAAACATATTTAATTAACAAAGACATAAAATTACAAAGGAGTCGTATCTGGGTTCGCTAGCAACTCTCGCGCCTGCATAGCGCACCAAAGTCAGTATGAATCTCCAAAGAAATCGCAGATTCTACAGACTGCTCCTGGCACCAACCGTCTCCATATTCACCCTCCCCATCAAAGACTCTTGAAATCGAAATTATAGTGTATGAGACATTACACTATACATACTTATACATTTTTAGTTTCACTTGATGATTTCAAATTTCTTGAAAAAGTTTTTGTAAGATATAAAATTTTGTTTTAGACCTAAGTTCTATATGCAATTAATTATATTAAATGTATAGAAATAAAAAAATGGAGAAAATTTTTCTAAAATTATGATATAATTAAGAATTTATGTATTTTTAGTCTGAATTTGAAAGGTACTAGTAGTTCAAGTTCTACTACACGTACAACAGCACCTCGTAATCGGGGTCGTATCATTCGCACCACTAGTGGACGAGGAAGTAGGGGAGGTAGTGTTATAATGGGATCGTCAAGATCTGTTGTTCCTGCTCCTTATGTTCCTGAAGAACTTATTTCACAAGTAAAAACTTTAAATTTAATTCTTTAGATTAAATACAATTAGAAGCTTTTAAAGAATATTTTTGTTAATATATTCCTTCAAAAAATATTTGAGTTTAAAAAGGGCTTAAAAGCTTATCTTATATTAAATATTAATGCATTTTATTTGATCTTGAATTTTTTTACTTTTTCATATTAAAATAATGCTGGTTTTTATTGCTATTCAAAGATAGTAATATTCTTAAAATTATGAAATTGCTATTGTTGTTTTAATAATTATATATTTTTTGTTTTAATTTTTACTTTCCCAAGATGATTACTGAAAATTCATTTCAAAATAAGAAAAAGTTAAAAGCTTGATCTTGAATTACTTTAATGAAAATGATATATATTTTATGTTTATTGTAATACCTGTCATATTTTTAATTAAAAGTACTTTCGCAGTGTATAAAAGTATGCTTTCTTTTGAAGGAAATAAAAATTTAGATGTTATAGGAGTAGATAATTATCATCCAAAATTGTTTGAAAGCTATTATATTTTAAATTTATTAAACTTATTTTTGTTTATCGTCTCAATTTTTGAACATAAAACAGTTGTCATATAATTTTATTTTTCTTCATAATAAACATGTAAATAACATTTAAACTGAATTTTTTTAAATAGCTTTTACATTTCATATAGAAAAAATAATTCTGAAGTGTTTATTTTATAATATTAAAAGTATTTTTTAAGATAAAATAAATGTAGTGTACAAAGTTATGTTTAACAAGGATTTTGATTAACAGTAATATTTCCAATTGCATTTTTGGTTGGTATAAAATTTTTTAGAAAATAGTTTAGTACCATAAATGATTAAGCATAGAAGAAATTCTAAATTTCAGTAATAATTTAATCGTTGAGAATTAATGACTGACATTTCAATTAATGTCTGGTAAAGTTAGATGTAATATTGTCTGAATTAATAAGTTTTATTTCCTTTAACTCTTATTACAACATTAAATTTGCAAACTTCATAATAAAAAATATAACTAAAGATTGAAATTTATGTTAACATATAGAAAGCAGTTTTTTTTAATATAGAAGGTATTAAAACATAGTATTTATGAAGTATGCATTCAGTTGAGTTTTTTCATATTTATATAAATTTTTTGCATTTTTAACATAATTCTAAACTAAATTTTTGATCCTTCCTTTGAATTGTTTTTAAAGAGTGCACACAGAATTTTTAAGCTAATCTTTAATTTGTTTAAGATATCAGTTTGCGTTTGAAAAACTTTCCATAAATTTTTCTTAAATGTAAGTTAAGTACAAATTAATCATTTTTTTCATGTTTTTTTGTACTGCATTTTTTTTTTTTTTTTGCAGGTTTTATTTTTTCTAAGTTTTTTAATATTTCCATTGTTGTCTAAAAAGATAATTTTAGACTTCATTGATAATCTGATTTAAAGTTAGACCATAATTTTATTTTTAAGACCTAAGAATTTCACTCAATGCTGTTTTACATGCCTAAAATTTCCATTCTGATTTTTTTGTTTTGAAAGATCTGTAATTTGACCGAATGATGATTATTTTTAGATGCTTAATATTGAAATGTATCAATTTTTTTTTCAAAATGAATGTTGCATTAACAGTATCAATGTGCAATGTTTTAAAATTTAAAAATAGTTTTAGCAGTTACTAAAACAAATCTTTTTTAAATTATAATAATTTTGATTTATATTTTTAAATTTGATTTTTCATAGAATTAAGATAGTATCAAACATCTAATATTACTTTCATTCTCAATGTGTTATTGTAAAATACATTATTTGAATTATTTTATTTTTAAGCAATTATTTTATTAGGTTCTTGTTTTAATGCAAATAAGAAACTATTTCTGATTTACAATTTTTAATTTTGATTATCAAATCTCAAATTTATCAATTCAATACACATATTCTATTTCAATCTTTGATATATTTATAAATTGTCCGTTCTTTCAGGCTCAAGTTGTTCTTCAAGGAAAATCTCGTAATCTTATTCTCAGAGAATTGCAGAGAACTGTAAGATTTATATTTATGAAACTTGAATAATTTTTGTTTGTTGAAATAGATTTTTGATTATAAATAAATTATAAAAATGCTTATTTAAATTTAGTATTAAGTTGAATTAAAGTTAATTTTCAATGTAGATTTACTTTTTATATATCTAAATATTTGAACTTTAAACTATATTTAACAGAATGATTTGCTTGCAAAAAGTCTTTATTAAAGGAAGAGGCTGAGTGATTAATTTTTTATCTTTTAGTGCAGCTGTTTATAGCTTAAATGCCTTACATGGATGGTTTTTAGTATTTTTGTAAGGGGTAGATTTTGCTTTAACTCATACATTTGCCTTTATTTTAATCAACTTTATTTTATACAAACAAAACCAAAGTTTAAAAAAATTATTTTTTTCTTATAAAACAATATGTTTTAAGGATATTAGGTTAGTATTTAATAATCATGTGTATAATCAGCCGAATGGTTAGTGCTCTTGCCTTCAGTTCAACAGTTCATGGGTTCGAATACCACCTAAGGCATGAATGTTTGTAGTGTTTCGGAATCCATTTTGAACCGTAGGTCCAGGTCTAATTAGCCCTCATCTGCAAAAGATGACCGTTGAGCGATAAAACAAACCATGTGTATAATCAATAAAGGACTGATGCTGTCAACACAACAGTTTAGTAGCAAATGTTAAATATTTTGATAACCATATCTCTAATGAAAAAGCACTACTCTTGAAATAAAATTTGTTAGTCTGGAAAATATTTGATTAGCTCTTAAGGTGCAAATTTATAATCTGTTAATTACATTTTACAATTGAAATTAGAACACTACAATAGTTTGATTATAGAAAATGAAAGAATTAAAATATTAAATGTTTTCAGCAAAGAAATTTGAATTTTTTTTTTGTTATTATTCATATGATAATCTGAAACTTGTCACTTTTTTTTAAGCTCTTGCTATGTACTAAACATTTGAATTTCAAGAATTATTTTTATCATTTTCAATGCCAACTACTCATTTGGACTGAAAATATCCATTTGTAGTTTAAATTTTAAGTTATGTTAGTTAGAGTTTGCTTTTTATTTTTATTCCTTTTAATCTGATTTTGCAAAAGAATTAACAAATGAATTTTTCAGAATTTTATATTTACTTTCAGCAATAACTACCTTTTTAAAGAATTTTTATTTTTAAATGGTTTGTATACCATTAATATTTATATTAGCATTTTGTTATTAGATGTGAGTTATATATAAATTACATTATTTTATTGAAGTTATTTTTATAATTATGTAGAACTTAGATGTAAATTTGGCTGTTAACAATCTATTAAGTAGAGATGATGAAGAAGGTGAAGATGCTGATGATAATCAAGATTCCTATATGCCTGGAGGTACAAGTTCTTCCTAAACACATATTATGTTACAAGAAAATTTATTTGTAGTTTATCTTTTGATCTGAAGCAAAATTTTTTAAAATTTAAGATTTGTGAAGATTACTGTTCAATTTTAAAATGACTAGATTCTTATCACTGAAATTTATATTTAAAGTTTAAAAATACAGTTTTATTGTCAATGTTTATTTTATAAACTCTATTTTAAATTAAATGTTATTGATGGCAATATTAATTAGAATTTATGTATGATGAATATTACAATTAAAATGATATTATTTTAATAAATTGTAATTTTCCTTTTTAAATAAATGTTTGCTCATCAGAAATCTTTTAAGCCTTAGGATTTGTTTGGTATTTTAATTTGATTCTTCAAGATGACTAGAATAAACTTTCATAAAATATAACTTATATATAACAAAATCAAATTTAAATAAAGGTGGATAAATTTTTCCAAACACTAAATCATCTTCTATATTATCTATTAAAATATTAACTTGATCTATTAAAAAAATTTGTTTTTAAGTGATTGGAATAATGAGTTTATTATGCATATATTTAGATTAATATATACTTCACTAACATAAAAGGTACCTTTTAATACTATTAAATTTTTAAAATTTAAATAAAAATTTAATTCTAAACATTCTAAAAATTCAATTTCTACATCTTATGTTTTATTTGCATTTTGTTCCATTTTACATTTTATAATTGATAACACTTGTTTAAAAAATTTTTCAGATGATTTGATATCTCTTTTGGATGCTGGTATTCATAGTGATCATCCTAGTGTTATAATTGACGCTGATGCTATGTTTTCTGAAGACATGTTTGGCTATTCCTCCACTCTTCGCAACAGATCTGGTAGTCGTGGGCGTTCTGGTATAATATTTTATTAGTTATAGAAAAAGAAGCATGGTATATTTGGAGTCTCGATTATTAGAGTATATTCATTAAATATCAGGCTCTAAAATCTTATTTTTTAATTTTTCTCTGTTTTTGCTTATTTTAGTGTTGACATGAATACTAGGCAATATTTAAATTTAAATCTTAAGGAGTTTTTCTCTTGAAATTATACTGATTTTTCTTTTGTTATTGGCATTTAATTATTAGCCATGCTCCTTAAAGAATGTGAATGCTCTGTTGTGCATGAATTATTCTGATCAAATTAGTTAATATTTTTGCCTTTGATGTAATTCCTAATCTTAAGTGTTAATTATTAAGCTCATTTTATTAATACAATAAAAATTATGTATATATTGAGCATTATCTACTTAGTGGTACTTAAAATTTAAGAAAATATTGATTGTATCATATCAGCATAATATTTTAATGAATTGTTAATGTTTGCATCCGTGTCAAGTTATATATTTTTTGAAAAATATTTTCTGTGGACTTAAGGTGTGGAAATTCTTGTAACATGTAGGAAAAAGATTTCCATTAATTCAGTTAAAATTTAGTAATCCCAAGATCTATTAATTTATATAAATTAGTAAAAAATAATTGTCTACAATTATAAAATTAATACTTATGTAAAATGAAGGTTATTTATAATTCCATTATTAATTTTATAGGGGAAAGAGAAAGAGAAAATGACAGGGACAGAGATCGCGATACTATGTTTCGCTTAAGAGAAAGGCATTATTCTGGCTCGCGTCGGTGGATAGAAAATACTTTGCGAGATGGTAATTCTAATGACAAAACTGGTGAAAGTGTTGGCACATCTGGGAGCAAGAAAAGAGAAGGTGGTGATGGCAACCCACTGTGGCTTTCTGATGAATTAGAATTTTGGCCTGAAAAGGTAAACATTTCTTCAATTTGATTATATTACTTAATAATGCATTTTCTTTATCAAATTTCAATGGTTTTTATTGACATCAAATGTAAATGTTGTGATATATTAATTTTATTCTGTATTAATTTCGATATTTGAAAACAATGACTGAAATACTGAATGAACTTAGTATCATTGAATTTGTAAATTATTAATGGGGAAACTTTTGATTTTGCTTATATTTTACTGTTTAATTTTTATTTCTTATTGACATGCAAGTCTCAAATAACTAAATCAGTTTAGTGCTTAATGTATATATTGTTGTATTCTTTTAAGATTGTAATAAACTTTTATTTTTAAAGCCTGGACAATCTAAGCGATTTATTCTCATGGATTCCCTATATTCAGAGCTGGTAGCTGTAACTGCACAGGGCCAACTGTGCCAGTGGAAATGGAATGAAGCGGAACCATACCGTTGTGAGGTATTTATTAATTAAGATGTCATTTATTTATACAGATTATATTTAAAATCTTATTCAATACATGAAAGATTCTTCAGATTTTTTAGTAATGTTAAGTAATTGCCTTTAGAGAGTCATTTGATAAAAATTGAAAAATTTAATTTTAAATTAGTTTATATTCATCAAACATCAGTTTATTCTTTATAATATTTTTGATTGCGTGCAAATACAAGTCAAACAAAAACATAGAATAAGCCATTATTCTATTGACTTTTGTCTGAAATGGATGCACAAATTATTTAATGATTTTTTTAGGAACTGTGTTTTGTGTTACTTTTTTTGCTATTTTTCGATGTAATTTAGTAAAAAAAAAGAAAGTTTTAAAAATGAAGCATTTATCATAGTTTGAGTGAAATAAAAATGTGTATTTAAATCTTAATTCTCAAACTAAATCATGATTAATCTGTATTTTTTATATACATAATATTTTTTGTCGCTAGTTATAATCAAATAAGAAATATAGCTGAATTTTTTATTTCTTGATAATGAAAAAGTTTTGTGAATTGTCTTTTGCTTTTTTAAATTGCCTTTTTCAAACATGGAATATTTTAGGACAAAATAAGTCTGTTATCTCAATAATTAAAATTTCATTTTTGTGAATTTCTTTTTATTTTTTATAATAAACTGAGTCTATTTAAGTATATAATTGAATGATTTTTTATGATTATAATATAATTAAAATAAATTTTTAAACTCTTAATTTTCAAAATGCAAAAGTGTATTGTTATGTAATTATGGATGCTCTATGATTAGTTATTACATGGCAGTATCTAATTTTATTACCTATCATATAATTGTGAAAATTTTATTATCTAGCCTTTTTTTTGACAAGTTCTCAATGAAATTTATTTATGAAAAATAATTTTAAATGTTTCAATCGTAATCATTACATATTTACATATAGTAGTTTTTTGTATTTTCAAATTCAAATTTGTTTTTCCTTAAGTGAAAAATCTCTTGAGGTCACTAATTTCTGTATCATAATTTTTTTTAGACACCTGGAATCTACCATCCTAAAACAATAAGCTTAGGACTGAGTGGAGAACAGATTGTTTTGCTTTCTGCCTGTTCTGTGCGTGCTACTGTTGTAACAGAAAGTGGGAAATGTGCAACTTGGTTAGATGAGACGCTATCTGCGGTTTCATCTAAATTGGAGCATAGTGCTCAAGTATTTTCGGAGTTCCAATTGGAGAAGATAGTATCTCTGCATGTGTGTTCCTTATATTCCTGTGTTTGCCTAGAATCTGGTGCAATATATTGGTGGTAAGATTTTTCTTCAATTTCATTTGAAAACAAATGTATTGTTATACAGAATTAATTGTTTTGCATTGAAACATTAAGGAGTTTTCTATGTAGACTTATTTTTTATAAAAAGCAAATCATTGTTAAAGGCTGTTATGGTTAATGATAATTAGTGCATTTTAATTCTCAAATTTGGTATACGTGTTGCATCTTATATTGTTAATCATCAGTTCAAAATAAAATTTAAAAACTGAGTTATAAGCTGAATGGTTATGACTTGAAATCTTTGTTTCAATAGCTTAATGTTTTGATTTCCACCTTGAATATATATATATATATATATATATATATATATATATATATATATATATATATATATATATATATATATATATATATGCATATTTATATATATTTATATATATATTTATATTTATGTATTTATATTTATGTATATATATATATATTTATATATTCATATAGAAATTCAGAATCTACATGTTAGTTCTATGCTTTATTAACATTAACCCTTCTGTGCAAAAGGTGGTTATGGTGTCAAATAGTGTAATTATTATGGTGGAAAACTGAAACTGATGTTTAGAAACTATTTACCCCCCTAACTATATGTGAATTCTTTAAAATCTGACTTTAAAAAATCTTAACTATTTGTTGAAAATCATAATGCTGGATTCAAAAAAGATTCTTATTTTTGAGATTAACTTAATGATTTTTAACTAGGAGTTTCTTTTTTCAAATCATTTATTAAATTAGACTTCCAAAATTAACTAAATGGTTACTGTTATTAAATCTCCTGTTTTAATAAACATTTAAATGTGTATTTTGTATTATAAATTGTATGTATGTGAATTTTTTGTAAAGGGGTGTGGCACCTTATGCCCAACGAAAAAGATTGTGGGAGAAAGCCAGAGCAAAATCGAAAAAGCAATCTGCATCATACTCATCTGAAATTGTCACTGGAGCTCAGGTGGTTATGCGAAACAGCCCAATGTATCACAGTGGAGCCTTAGCGTTTACCAATGCTGGAAATGTGCCTAGAGTTGGACAATTAATGTCTGCTGCTTGGAATTTAACAGATACTTGTCCTTTTAAAGTATTACCACCTGGCACTACTAGGTAAAGTGATTTATTTGGTAACATTTGTTATCTAATTTTTTTCAATTGTTTACTTATCTACTTTTTTTTTAAAGTGAGAAAAAGACTGAAAAAGAAACCAAAGAAATACCAAAAGTTGAGAATAAAGCTGACCGTCAAGAAATGCCACCACCTCCATCACCTGCATCTTCCACGTGTAGTGAGCCAGCTTCTAGTCCATTACCATCAAGTGAGTGAATATGATTATAAAAAAATTTTCTACTTTACCAATTCGTGAATTAAAAGAACTGTACTTGATGTATTAAAATTAGTTAATACTTTTTTGTAATTTTTTTAATGATCACTTTAATGTTCTATATTTTATTTATATTTCACAAATAACTTTTTAAAAATTATAAATTTGAGCATTTTTAAAATGTTTTAACTCTTTGTTATAATATATAATAATTACATAACAGTACAACTTTGCATTTTGAAAATTTAGAGCTTAAAAATTTATATTAATTATAATCATATAAAATCAATTCAATTATAAACTAAAATAGACTCAGTTTATTATAAAAAATAAAAGAAATTCATAAAAATGAAATTTTAATTATTTAGATATCAGACTGACTTTGTCTTAAAATATTCCATGTTTGAAAAAGGCAATTTAAAAAAGCAAAAGACAATTCACAAAACAACTTTTTCATTATCAAGAAATAAAAAAATCATCTATATTTCTTGTTTGATTACAACTATCTGCAAAAAATATTTATATAAAAAAATAGATTAATCATGATTTAGTTTGATAATTAAGATTTTAATACACATTTTTATTTCACTCACACAATGGTAAATGCTTCATTTTTTAAACTATTTTTTTACTAAAGTACACCCAAAAATAGCAAGGAAAAAAAAGTTTCTTTAAAAAAATTTTTTAAAAAAAATGATGATAATAATAATAATAATTAGTGCATCCATGTTATATAAATGTATATTTATATTATAGAAAAGCAATATTTACAATTTTTTGTAAATCTATCATTAGTTGAAGATTCATGAAATATTTTTAAAATAATTCTAATCTTTGAATAAATGTATATTATGATTTAAAAACTTTTAAATTTTTTTCCCGAGAGGTATTAGTATTGATTTTTAATATGTTAAACTTTTGAAATTTAGATATGTGACAAAGTTCTGTAGTTAATTTATAGCTTCTTTATACTGAGCCTAACAAGCATCCTGCTTTTTATGCTTGTTTCAAGTTACCAATTTTTTCTTATTTTGTATAATATGCTCAGTCAAAGAATAGCAATGCTTTTAATATAAGAATTAGTAACTGAAAAAATATTATATTTTAGAACGCAAGCATAGGTCTAATTTGCAAGCCAGAGAAGATGGGGATCGAAAGGAGGAAGAGCAATGGGCATTGAAAGATGTCATATTTGTTGAAGATGTTAAAAATGCTCCTGTTGGTAAAGTAGTAAAGGTTAATATTAATGATAATTTGCCATCCGTTATATTTTTTTATAATTGTCAATTTTCAAATGTCTTTATATTTTGATGTTGCTGAGAAACTTTTTAAACTTTGAAAGAGTTTATTTATAAATGTGTTAATGTAAAAAATTTTAAGAAATATTTAATTACCTTTTTCTTGTTGAATCTGGCTTGATTGATAATTTCCAGAAGTATTGGACTAGTTTTAATAAGACTTGATTTGTACATCAGTTGCAGTGTCAAAAGTAACTTATTATAATTCTTACATATTATATATATATATATATATATATATATATATATATTATATATATATATATTATATATATATATATTATATAATGAGAAAAAATGAACATCTGTCCCAACATTGCATAATTTCTTCTTGTACATGAGTTTTTCATAATTTTATTTTGAAGAAAAAAGCAGCTTAAAATTTCTGCAGCAATTGCTCCAGTTTATTTAACAATATTTTTTCACACAAGACAATTCATAATATTTGCAAACTGTTGTCTGCATGTGGAGAGCATGTCTAGGGTATTCTGTTTGATTAATCTAGTGAACATTTCATTTTTGAGAAATTTGTTGACTTTGATATGAATTAATGACTTAAAAATTGACAAGAGACGTATGTAGTCCATTAGAATGAAATAAAGCCAGTCCCCATACTTAATTTAACTTTCTCTTGAAGCTTCTAAAACTAACCTTTAAAATTCAGATTCCTTTCCATATAAGTTATGTGAACTGTTACATACCCCTTTCCAGCTCAGTGTTCCAGGTGAGGGAACATCAAGCTTTAATTTATTACCAAATTGTTGCATTTGGCTTAGAATGTTCTTTAAATTTTCTGTTTTGATAATATAAAATTATCAATATTTCCAATTATAGCAGATTATATAAATCCCTTTATTTTGAAGGTATATTTCCTCATTTTTTGTCTTACAAAAATAATTTGAAGAGAAATTTCTGTGATATCTTCTTGCCTGTACCTTGAACTATTTATTCTATATTACTTTAAACTTTTTACATATATTATACGTAAAATTGTCTGATAAAACAGTGTTCCATCCATTGGAACACTGTGCTGCAACAGCACTTTTCTTTTGTAAAACTTTCAATGCAATTTAAATATCTATAAAGTATTTCGATTTTATACATAGAACCTGATATATTAAAGTGTATCAATAATTGGGTTTGTTATTTTTCATTTAAGTTCAGTATTAATATTAAAGATATACAACATAAATTTAAAATTTCATAGCATATAAAACATTTCAGTTAAATTCATTATCATTCCAAATAAAAAAATAAATAAATTATGATAAATAAACTACATTATGCTTTAAAAAGAAAAATGATCAGATACACCGGAAGAGTATACAAATGCGTTGAACAAATCCTCTAGCTGATTCTTATAATCTGTTACTTTTAAAATACCTAGGATACATCCCCTTTGACAAATTGGCATGTGTATATAGTTAATGACAATTAAATTAAATTAAATTTGACTAAAGCAATGCTATATCGGCAAAGTACTAAGTGCATTAGGAATACAAAACTTTGTTACAAGTACGCCAGTAAGACATAGTAGAAAAATGAATTTAAATAGTATGGTGATAAGAACACAGGATACAGAAATTTAATTTGAATATGGGTAACAATGCCCCCCCTTTTTATCACCATTAAATTTAGACTTTCAAGAAGTTATTAAAGAACTCCAATACCTAATTACAAACATAATTTAATTGAAAACAGTATTAAATTTTACAGTTTAACATTACCAACAGTGTGATTACCCTTGAACATTATGAGGAAAACAGCTGATTATTTTTTCGGTTTTTCTCTTTGGTGGAATGAACTAATATTGAGGAATTTACTGGGAAGGATTACTTGGTATGACAAATATTTCTACACACTTTTGGCCTCTTGAATTGGGTAATAGGTTTATATCAGTTCGAATCATCTCCTCTAGTTAGAGGAGCACTATTTTTGTGCTCTCAATTTTCCTTTCTGCAGTTATTTGTTTTATAATATTGTATATATATTTTGATATATATTTTTACTTGAAATTATATTTGCAAAAATAAAAATGAACTTCTAGTTATTTTTTTAATTTGTTAATTGTTAATAAGTTGCACAACTTGGTTTCTGAAGCAATAAAAATGCTTAATAAACTGTCCTGTTAATGAATCAGAGCATGTGGATAGTGATAGAGAAATGTTTCTAAATTACTTGATCAGTCTCAGTCAGATAGTGATGTGTCGGAAATGAAGACGATGGCGATGATTTATCTAAACAGATTGTACAGAAATCTTTGTGTGCTAAGTACCAAGCTTTGTGATGCACCCTGGATTACATTAAATCTGCTACATAGGTGTAATGCATTGGTTTTTCATTCATATGCAAAAGCATTTACCTGTATATATGCTTCACTGCGATGCTCGCTTAGTCACGCTTTTCATGACTCTTAGGGGATAGTGTTCCATGTGATGGAACACCCACAAATTCAAAATGGTAAGTGCAATCTTTGCAAAACTTTCGCTGTATACTCTTTAAGGCTTAAATGCAGTCTACAATTGATAAGTTCAACTCAAATTTGAATGTTACTTAAAGCTGAACCTTGATAAATCCGAACAGACTAATTTAGCTCATTCATTTTCATTGTACCCGTTCATAATTTTGATTTTAATCTTTGGATTTATGTATATATTTAAGTTAAGAATACAGTTCAATTTGTGTATAATTATATGTAGAGTTTCTAAATTTTGAAAGTAATGGTAGAATGAATGCTAAATCTAAGCTCAAAATTTCCCATATCATTTCATTATTTAATCATCAGGATGATGAACACTCTTTAATTTGTGTTTAAAAAATGCTGCTGAAATATATTAAGAATTTCAAGGAATGCAAGTAAATGAAAGTGTTCTTTATCCATATATGGCCTGCTTCTTTATCTGTATTATGGCCTGTTTCTTTATCACTTCCCATGTAGATATGTTTTTGTATCAAACACAAGATTTGCATCATTGCTCAAACTTTTGTTCAGGTGTTTCACAATTTTCCTGTAAATGTCCATTTTTGTATTTTGAAACATTAAATTAAATGCTAGATGTTTAAATTCTTTCTGTAAGATTGAGTCACTAATTTTGAATTAATTCTTTTAGGTGGATGGACCTTGTGCTGCTGTTAGCTTTGCTAACAGTGGAAATACTACACAAATTCAATATGGATCATCTAATGACGATATAAGTGCATTTTTACAGGATTGCAGATTGATGCGTAAAGATGAATTATTAGTTGTCAAGAGTGGAAATACCCCTAGAGTACCAGATTGCTTTCAGAAAACACCACGAAAAGTGAACATAGCTGATACAAGTTCAATTCTTAGTATGGCTGTGGATGGGCAAGGTAATGTTTATACTTTAAATATTTATATAAATGCTAAACATCTGATTTATTAACTCAGTTTGCACTGCTGTTTAAACTTGTTTTGGAATTTCCTAAGCCTTTAGACTCCTGTTTTATAGCCCATGCTTCAGAATGTAATCAATAATTTAAGTGGAAGTCTCAAAGTTAAGAGATGATGGATAGCATGCAATTGTCATAAAACTTTCAATCTAGACGGTCGCTTCTCAGTTTGGGCTTGTAAAGAAAAAAGTAATTTTGACATTTCAGCTTTCGTAAAGAAATCAATAACTAAATAAAGCTAAGAAGATGAGTTACAGGTCTCTGAACTTTGATTTAAGAAATCCCTCTGCTTGTTAGAGATTTTTTTTGTGGGGTTTTTTGAATGACTCAAGATATAATTTAAGCATAAATATCAAATGTTTAAATATATGAAGAAATTGTGATTTGTGGGCATGAAAAGACTTTAGACATGAAATAAGAAAATGATTAGTGCTGTGACTGTAAATCTGATTATTAACAAGATTGAAATACTATTTTGGAAAAACATAATTCTTTCCTACATTGAAAAATTGGAATAAGTTTCTAAAATTGTAACTTTGAGTTTAAAAGAAAGATATGACTTCAATATAATAATACAAGCAGGGGTGAAAAACTATTTTACAAACTTTTGATTTTAAGAATTGTTTTTAAGTGTGTCTACTAATCTATAAATTCGGCATCTATAATATTTATGTGTTTATGCTATAAAAATATATTTGTCCTATAATTCTTCAATTTATAAATGCTAAGATGCTTGGGTATTAATACTGATTAGTTCAAAAAGGATTTAAATGAAAATCATAAATTGCAATAATTGTTTTATTGAAAACATTCTTAATTGTTAAAGTTGGCAATATAAATTATATTGTTGTAAATATTTGTAGGAGCAATACAAGTATTAGGAAAAGGTTTATTTACTTTCTATAAATAAATCACTTTACTTTAAATTTAATTATTTTGTGAAAATTTCATTCTTGTTAATTTTTTCCGTATGTGATAGGTTTTTAACAGTTGATGTAGCTCTTTCCCTAGTATAGATAAAAGCATAAAGTAGCTTTTCTATTGCTTTTGAATCATTTAGAATAAATCATTGTTATGTGTGTGTGGCTTCCCATTTATTGTTATATTAAAATTTATTAAAATTAAGAAAGTATTCCTATTCATTTATCTATAAATATTCCTAAAATGAAATAGAAAGTATTCCTAATCATGTTCTTCACATCAAATCTTTCTTACTGTTTGATGCAAATAATTCCATTTTAATTTATTTTTAGCTTTTGTTTCCTTTCTCTTAATTAGTGTCAATGCTTCTGTTATTTCTGCCCGATTATCTTGTGAAATTCAATAAAATTTCATAATAAGTTTCCTAAAAAGTATTGTGAATTTATCTATAGTTAGCTTATAATGTCAAAAGTTTCTAATTACCCTAAGCTTTTGTAATAATTGAGGAGGAAAAAACTAATAAGTCTCGAGTTGATTTGTAAAATGTGATATTGAAATTGTGTTCTAATATAAAACTCATTTCTTTGTGCTTTGCATTAAATTTTATATGTATTTAAGTGATTAAAAAATTTATATTACATGAAACTGCTTATGGATTCTTTAAACCATGTTAAGTTTTATTCTAAGAGTTGCCTTCAGCAAACTCTGTATGTTTTACTCTATAGATATTTTTTATACAAATGTTTACATTTTTGGCTAAATTTTGTGTATTGTTTGCTTGGTATTCAGAAATCACCCGATGTGATTTAATTTTCTAGGTATTCATGCTGTAGTTAAAAACAATGATCGCCTTAGCTATGTCTTGTATAATATATCATCTGGGAAAGCAACTCAAGATAGTCCCTTTCCAACAGACACTCAGTCTTTCCTCGGACAAGACACTAGACTCATATCATTTGGTATCAGCGGTGAGGTAAGTTATGAATAAAAACTTTTTTTCTTTATTTAATTTTTTGTATATTGTGTTTCTAAAGCAATAAGCATTTCTACAAATGTTCATAGTGTTTGAAATATTTTTAAAAGTCAAAGTTTTGTGTATCTGCCAGTTTAAAAATTTCTTCTTAATTCTAACCGAAACATTTATTTATAATTTCTAAAACTACCAATCCTCTAAATGATAAAATGTTTCTCAATAATTTTTTTTTCCTTTTAGTTGAGGTTTATCCACACCTTCAACTAATTTTATATTGTAAATACAACATTTTGATACTGCTATTAATGGGATTTCAATAATAATCAATAAATAATAAAGATAAGGAATTTGCTCTGCTATTCCTTATCTTTATTCCTTATCATGTAAAATGTTTCTAATATTTTTCTTATTTTTTATTTATATAAGTATTTTAACAAATTCTTAATGCTTTTTTTTAGAATGAAACGGTTGCAGTCCTTTTAGATGGGAATAGTGCTATTTATCCTTTATCAAAAGATTGTACTGATAGCATAAGAGATCCAGTTTGGTTGGATTTACCCCCTGCCAGAGCAATAGGTCTTGGTGTCCATTCCTTAAAAGATGTTGCTGCAGGGCAGAAGAATCAAGTTGCCATTGTTGTATTAGCTCTTGAAGTAATTATGATTAATTTATTAACACAAGCCCTTACTGTTAAAGTAAATTATTTTTATTATGGCTTGTGAAAATTGTGATAAAATATTTAAAATTAGATTTGAATTTTCAAAATTTATGAAATTATAATTACTTGAATGTCAGAAAATGTTTTCCCTTTTTTGTATTTTAGTGAAAAAATAGTGAAATGGAATTTAACATGTTATTTCACGATAAAATCTGTTTTTGTTTCTATTAAAATTTCATTTTCCTTTCTGTAAATATTAAATATAGAAATTTCATTTTATAAGTACTACAAAAATTGAAAGATTTTTACTTTTTTAACAATATTTTGATGTTTCTAAATATAAATATGAGTTGTATACAACCAGTATTTTAATCTTGATAGTACTAGTAACTATTAGAAACTTTGTTTAAACTGTCAAATTTTGGGGGCTCATTAGCAAGTTTAATTAAAATTATTAATTGTATAATTTTGCAAATATTTACAACAAACTTTACTGATGTTTAATGTTAAACACTTGTAATTATTTAGACTTCAAAAGATTGTGAATGTTGTAAAATCTGAACATATATCTTAAATTACCACTTCAGTAACATGTATAATCTGCATTACATTGACAGAATATTGCATTATTTATTTATAAAGGTTGCCTTTATATTTTAAAATATAATTTATTTCAGCATCAAACTTTGCTGCCTCCCATATTTAAATGTGAACAAGAAACTGTAAGGCAAACTCTAGCATCGTTAGAAAGAGACTCTGGTATATATGGACTTTAACTTTTTTCAGTGTTAAATTTTGAAATGCGTTAAGATTAATTGAATGAATAAAATTCCTCATTTGTATTTCATTGAAGGTACTCCATTTGGGCAAAATACTTTGCAATGTGTTTTGAATGAGCGTTGTGATGGAAACAGAAATATATTTCATGCTGCCGTTACAACATGTTTTCCAACATCTAATAAAGAAACAGATTTTGCAGGTATATTTATCTATTTTATAATTGCTAGTTAGTAATTAACATTCAGGATTTTTGTTTTATTCATTTGTCTCAGTTCAGCTTTGATATAAATACTATAAGCTTTTTTTTATACTAAACTAAGATTCTTATTTATTGAAAGAGTTTTATTGAAAAATAAAAATAATAAGTAATTAGGTAGTAGAATGTTTTTTCTTCAGTGTTGAATCATTTGCTGCAAACTTTGTTCTGCAATTGGAAATTTTTATTTGATCTTAATTATATTAAGGTGTAGTTTTTTGTTTTGAAGAGAGGAAGGTTGTTATTAGGATGCATTACAGATTTTAATGCATCCTAATAACTAACTCAAGCATTAAAACTGCCTTTTTGAAGACTAAAGTTATTTTTATTTGAATTTGTTTTTCTGAGTGAATGCGATTTCCCATTTTCAGTTATAGCTGCATTTTTTTTAGGTAGAGCTCCACAAATATTCAATATTGGTTATTTTGCTATAACAGTGTTTATATTGAAGATAATAACTTATTTTCTTTTAAAGTTTTGAAAAAATATCCATCTTAATATTTTTATATATGAAATATTTTTTTTAATTACGTCCTTATATTGGCTCTTTCGAGCATAATAAGTCTTGCAGTCCAATAAAGAAATGAAGTATGCAAGAGAAAGACGAAGGCTGTAAAAGATTTAGCGTTACCCAGGGTGCACCACGAAGAGGCCTGTTACACTACACCCCATATATGAAATATATAATGCTTGTCAGGTTGTGCTTTGAATTTAATTACATTTTTAGTAAAATGTATTTCTCCTCATGTGATCTAATGTATACTAGACATTCGAGCACTTGTGTTATTTTCTACTGATGTAATTGTTAAATAAATATTGCAATTGTATTAGTGGATTTCCAGTTTTTCTTATGCTATTTCAAAAATGATTTATTTTTATAATTTTAATAATTGAATAAAAGTTTATTCATTTAAATAAACTTTTATTCATGAATTCTTATATTAAAGTGAAATTTCTTTGATTTAAATCTTTACTAGCATTGGCTGAAACAATTTAAAATGAAATACGAAACAAATAATTATGTAATATTTTCGATCACATTTTACTTAAGAATTTTCACTGACTATTTTAGTGAATCCATTGTATTTTATTAGACCCTACACTATTATTCCATGTTCAGTGATTATCCTAACAATGAGTTTAATTCTTAAGGCAAATAAGTTTTATTTATTCTACTTATATAATTTCTATTCTCTTTAACATAAATTTATACTAATCTTTTTTAAGATACTGTTCTATTACCAATATTAAAATAATGCTACCAATCTGAAATATTACTGTTAAATTTTCATAAGAATACCTGTTGTGATCAACAGAATTCCTGTGTATTGTGTAATTTGAAATTTTTTATAGTATTAAATCATGTTATCACAAAGCTAATGTTTAGCCTATAAGCTTCTGGGATTATTTTCAAGATTTCTAAAGTAATGAGATTTACATGCATATAATTATGGGCATTTCAATTATAAATGTTAATATTTTAATGCATTAACTTGATTGAAAGAAATTTTTTAAAAATTTAGTTATGGAATTGAGAGAACTTTAAATTCCTATTGAAAATCAACCAAAATTTTCTTCAGAACAAATTTGTTTTGCTCATATTTTAAGTTCTATTTTTAATTGCATGCTATTAAATGTTTTAAAAGTTTTTGCTTTTTATAAATTTTATCCAGTGACTTCTAGAAATTAACAGCCATTTGTTGTAATTATTATGAGTGTTTTTAAATTCTTTTGCCTTTTTATTTTGAGTGTTTAAAGTCTTTTTAAAAGCATGATTTATATTTACTGTGCTTCTAGCTTGAATTATTTTGTTAAAAATTTGATTACAATCATTTCTTTTTAATTATAACAAAGCTTTTTTTTTTAAATTATTACTGTGTCATTATTGCAAATTAAAAATATTTTTTTATTAGGGGAAACTAGTGGAAGTGCCAGCTTGGAATCATTAGATTTGTTAAGTGGAACAGTTGCATCTAATGGAAATAGTCACTCTTCACGCAGGTATGTATGCTTTTTATGTTAAATTATGATATGGAATGTCTATTTTAACAGCATAATTAAGAATTCTATATTTAAAAATATGAAATTAAATGATTTAATTTTATATTTTTTTAATATAGAATTCTTATTTTTTATACTATTATAATGTGAAACTAATATTGAAATCTGAAATTTTAAGTATTTTAATTTTGTGTAAAGTGTTCTCTATTTTGACTATATACTTCAAATGATTTTTTTAAATTTCTTTTTATTTTAACATGCACTCATTCATAATGGAATGTTATGAAAAGGATTTCATTAGGCCTTTTATAAAGTGGTGATGAAAATTATGTTCAGTGACAGTTTTTAAGAACTTTGGGCCAGTTGCCTAGAATTATTGAGCTGATTGTTGGTCTGATTGACTTCTGACTTTTATTTATTTTTTATTTGTAATCTGCAATCCCTTTTAATCCATGGCTTCCAATAAATTATTATTTGAATGCAAAGGTCTAACCAAATGTTAAAACATTTTTCAATTGAAAATGCCTATAAGTATTAAATCTCGTAAATGGATGTATTTGTTGGGTGTTATTTAAAGTTGATAAATTGGAAATTGTTACAACTCCATCTGAAATATAATTCATTTGTTGCATATTCTATGGACATATGTCTATTTTTGCACTTTTCTTGAATTAAAATCGTGATTAAATTTAAGTGTTTCATATATTGGGATAAAAAAAAGCAAATTAAAACTTATTTTGGGAAATATTGATTATCAGAAGTTTTTATATTTTTCATATTAAAATGAGGAAAATTTATAAAACTTTTTCACTTTAAAAACTGAGATTCCTATATTCATGATAGTGCTATGCACAACAAATTAAAATTTTCTGTTGTAAATATGAGTAATACATTTTTGTGTAGACAGAGGTTAATGCATAATCATTCATTATATTACTTTGAGATCAATAAAACTGAATTAACCTTTGCTTTTAAAAGTAGAATGCTTAATTTAAAAAATAGTAGTGCTGTTTAATTTGTAAAAAAATTATAACTTTCTCATAAACCTGAAAAATCAGGGAATTTGAAATAAACTTTAAGGTATTAAAGATCTTTTAAAAATTAGTTATATTTACTATTAAATTTCTTTTTACATCAAAAATTTTGGTTAATTCCATACTTAATAAACTGATATTTAAAATGCTTTAGATACAAATATAGTGTTTGTAAAAATCGACATACTTAAATCAAAATTTCTTGAATTTATTTTAAAATGTTAATTCTTGGATTTGGGAATTAAATGTTACACACAATAATTTTCATAAATTATTGACTTAAATTTAAATATGGAACTGTAAATTTACATTTATTTGTAACTGCAAGTATCTAAAATATTTTTTTGAAAACTACACTACAGTTATAAAAGGCTAAACTTATATAAGTATATATTAATATTCATTTTTAATCACTATTTTTTAATTAGTATAATTTCTAAAAATTGAAATAAATAGAAAATGTCTTTTGTTATAGTTAAATATCAAAATTAAATACCAAGAAATTGGTTTGAATATTTTGAATTTTTTAGATATTAATTTAAGAAAGTTATAGTTAGTTATATAGGATTTTCTGAAAATAACTTAGAGTTTATAAATTTAATTAGAATTTAGGATTTATATTTAATTTTTTTATAGTAAGGATTTTAGTAAACTTTTCCATTAAACATAATTTAAAACTTTCAGTGTTTCGCTACGGGAAATCATGAGAAGGGCAGCTTCAGCTGCTCGCAATCTAGCAGGTTTAGAAAATCGTGATCAAGATATTGGTATCCCAACTCTCAATTGGCCTCCTGAACCAATCGAACCCACAGAACCTATAGATCCAACTACAGGTATTCTTTTTTTTTTTTTTTTTATACATAATTGTGAGCTGCATAAATATTTTGTCTTGCAAATCCCTTATGGAGTAATTCTTGTTCTAAATGTTATTACAGGTTCTTTGTCACCATTAAACAACATAAACTCTTCAGTTGAACCAACAGAAAGGAAGAGTTCTGCTTTAAATATTTTATGGAGCTTATGTGAATCACCTGTTTTAAAACCTTATATGAAAGACCTGTTAACAGCTAGGTATTTAATAATTGTTTCTCCCATTTACATTTTACTTAAATTCTCTTTATTTCTAGATGCATTTTAATTAAACTTTAATTTTATTAGTATATGATAATGTTTATACTTTCTGATTGTAAATATAATTCCTGTTTTCATGTGTCTACAGAATATAGCAAAATTTAAAATTCTATTTTTGTTTTAGTGAATAGGATAGATATTCTTATTAAAGTTTTCCTTTTGCAATCTTTTAACTTTAAGGTATAACTTAAATTTTTTATGCATAATTTATCTTCTGTATTCTCAAATTGTTGATATTCTATTGTAGACACTCATCATTTTCTTATTTGTATTTTATTCTATTTTATAATTTTAAAGGAGCCATCAAATTACATGTTATATCTTTTGGTATATTTTCATCATTGCATTTACTTGTTCTTGCATAATTGGACATAATTACTTCCCTATGCACTTAAAGATTTGTATGCAAGCATGTGCTGAAAAAGTTTGTTATAAGTTCTCATACTACTACCTATGTTTGGATTTAACAAGCTATCTAAAGTCTCTGTTTATATTTTGTAAGGTTTGACATTAGATTTAGCATAGCAGCATTTAATTCATTCTTTGGTTTAAAAAAAAAAAAATTTTTTTTTTTTTTTTTTTTTTTTGCATAGTTAAGATTTGGTTAAAGCAAAGCTAGTATTTATACATTTGTTTTCAAACACAACTTGCTAATTACATGCCAATCATGCAAAACATGTTTCAAATGTTTCCTTGTAAAAATTATTTTCTTCAAAATCTTTGTTAGATTTTATACATTTATAGATGAGTAAAAATGATTATCAATGTGTTAAAAGAATACAAAAAAAAAAGTTTGTAATTGATTGAATTAACTTTGTAAAAATTTTTTTATCATTGGCATTACTTTGGCGAAATATGTAATTTCAGTAAGCAAATGTTTTGTTTTTGTGATATTAAAATTTCTTTATTCTAGTTTATGCTAAATGGAAAAAAAATATTTTTCAATTATGTAACTTTGTAGTATATCTGTGATGATGCAGGTTTAGTGGCATGTAGTAGTTAAAAAATTGGCATTTTTATTGAATGAAATTTAACTTCTAGCAGAAAGTCAGTTTCGTAATTTTTCATCTGCTTCATCACATTAAAACTTCCATTCTTAATGATGCTAATTAAAAATTGGTATTTAATGTAAAAGTAATTTAAACAAATTAAGATTTAATCAATATTTAACTATCTAAACTTTCAGGCTGCTAAAAGTATTAAAACTAGAATACAATTAGGTCAGAAATCAGATTGTGATTGGACTATAAGGAGAGAAAGTGGATTTTTTTGTAGTTCTAGTTTGACAATTTGGTAGACTATTGTGCTTAGAGATTTCTTCAGTGAAAATTGATAACATTAAAGGAAAATGTTAAGATTTAAATATATTGTTTTTCAAAGTATTGTTCAAACTGTGCCAAAAACATTAACAGTTGAGAAAATTGATAATGCTGTTATGAAGTTTTTAAAAGAATTGAATAAAACAGGGGTAAAGTAGTTGAGTATAAATGTCAATTTTATTTTTTACTGTAGTACATGAAAACTCGTATGCGTGTTTGAATATTAAAATATATTGGACTATTTCTTAAAATATTTCTTTAAATGACCTATATATTTTTATGTAAACAAAATTTTACTGAATGTATGTTTCAATAAAAACTTTAAATATGCCAGTTTTTTTTTTATTACTTTATTTTCCCAATAGTTGACACCATTTGAATTATATACTGAAATACAGTTATTGCATAAGTTACCAGTATTCTCAGCATTCACCTGTTACCAATTCATAATTGAGAGTTAGTGAATATGAGTTTATGAAGAAATTAGCAATTAGAAAGATAAGATGTATTTAGATATGCTTTAAATGTTTAATGTACATTTAAATCTTCATAATTATGCAAATTTAGAATTACATTATTATGTCATTAACAGTAAATATTACAAAAATCTTCCAATTCCCTCTCCTACAAATAAAGGGTAGTCAAAATATAAAGAATAATATTAGAAAAATTGAATTATTTAAAGAGGAGTTGATTTTAAAGAATTCATTAACAGACTTTTTATGAAAATAAAATTATTAAGTCTGTATTTATGTGTATGTATATAAAATATAAATTGGTTTGCAGAATAAATGTTAAGGTCATAAGTAAAAATCAAATATTCAGTATTTTAATTTTGATAGTCTGAATTATTTTATCTGATAGAATTTCATTTTAGTGTTAATAAGTTTCCTCTTAAATTATAGAGCTTGATATTGTTTAAATGTCTCCTAAAATTAAAATATTGATATTTGAAGTGTAATTGGAATCTTGGGACACACACACAGGAGGAATAAACAATACCTCAAAAGATACAATCAAATTTAGATTGCTTACGTATACTTTAAGTAAAAAGTTATGTTTTATATGAATTTCAAAAATTTTTCTAATTTAAGGAGAGGAGATTTACGAAATATCAAAAGTGAAATAATTTTTAAATTATGATTAAAATTTGTGAAATGGTTTTTTAAATTTTTTGGTGTTGGTACTGACAGTTATTAAACTGATATAATTTGTTTTCAGGGATGCTCAAGGATTAACACCTTTTATGTCTGCTGTTACGGGTAGAGCATATCCTGCTGCTATTGTTTTAATGGATACATTTCTGCGCCTTGCTCAAGAATCAGCGCGCGATAGTGAGAGCAGGCAAAAGTTCATACAACCTATGATTTTCCCTACAGGAGCTTCTCCTGATGATTCTCCTCTTCATGTTCTTTGTTACAATGACACTTGTAGCTTTACTTGGACGGGAGCTGAACATATTAATCAAGTAATATTTTCATCTTCTAGGGTGAGCTAAAATAGTTTAAGTATTTTCAATACATCTGAAATTTATTTGACTTTTCATGTATTCTATGTATTAGATTTATCTGTCTGATTGAAATAATATTAATGAGTAATATAATGATGACTAATTCATAATTCTTAATTGTGAGAAAGTAAGTAAGCAGATGATTAATTAGTAATAAAATGTTGTTAGTAAAAAGAAAAGTATTGTTTTTAATTTTGTGTTTTACTTTAGCTTAAAACATTGAAATACAATTAATATTGTGATAATACATTTTTTTCTAATCTTGATACTTCTCTGTAGAACGTATCGAAAAAGTGAACACAAGTTTTTTTTTTATTTTTCTATTGTAATCAGTAATAGTATTAATTTTCAATATGCAAGTTAAAAATATCAAAGCGAAAAATTTATTTAAAAGAGTATTCGATGAACAGTTTTTGTTTTTCTCCATGGAAAGTTATGTAAACTAAAGTTTATATAGATGCATTACTTATCAGCAAATTTGTATTATGGAAAAGGTGATATTTTGTTAAAATTGTGTATTGATTCTTTCTAAGTTTCTTTTTAGAAAATTTTATAGTAAAATTTAGTGGGAATTGAAATTTATTTTTAGTGTCTTGCATTAATTGTATGAATAAGATTATTTTGCAATTCCAAATGTAAAATTAAAGTTTAAAATAAAACTGAAAATTTGAACTTGGAAAACTAATGATTTATCAAATTTGTAGCAGTACATCAATCTTTAAAAATTTGCAGGCATTCAGAGTAGTATTATATCTTGATAATATATGTCAGACTACTTATGGATTATCTATTTTTACAAATATTCCTGTTGTCCTCTGAAGCTATGAATATTATAAAAATGTTGTGCATTTTGTTACATTTATATTTTTGCTTAAAATGCTTGAATATTTGTTTATCATTAAATTTTTATGATTACTTGACTTGCTATTTCATTCATTTAATTAAAAAAAAATTCTAGCTGAATGTTTTGGAAAAGTAAACATTATGCATTTACGTTCATTTTATGAGAGATTCATATAAAGTATAGAGAAATCCAAAGTTTTATTATTTTAAGCTTAAAAATTACCTGAAAAATAGAATGAATAATGTTGTCATAATAACCTGGTGTATTTTAAAGGTAAACAGTAAGAGTGCTTTTTATCAATGAAAAATTCAAATGTGATTGAATGTGTACTACATCTTTATGTGTTTAATATATTCAGTACTTTCTTAACTTTGGTTTGGCAACAATAACTTATTTAAGAACAACAAACTATGTCTTTAAGTTATCTAGCATGTATATGTATGTGTGTATATTTAACAATAGCTTGAGCTGTTTCTTTTATTTTTTATTGACTAGTATGATTTAATAACGATGATTTATATTTTAAAATTTGCAGTGAAGTTTCTTAAATTTTATGTTTTAATAATAATGGAAAGTGAAATTTTGCTTAATTTTATTTCTCATGAATTTATAAATTTGGTGAATTATTTTTTTACTAGGATATATTTGAATGCAGAACTTGCGGTTTAACAGGATCATTGTGTTGCTGCACTGAATGTGCCCGTGTTTGTCATAAAGGTCATGACTGCAAACTCAAAAGAACATCCCCAACTGCTTATTGTGATTGCTGGGAGAAATGTAAATGTAAAGCCTTAGTATCAGGGCACCAACCTTCAAGATACCAACTTCTAAATAAGCTTATTTTTGAAACTGATCTTGTAACTTATCCTAACAGCAGGTAAAATATTTTCAGATTTATTAAGATTAAGAAATTGCTTAAGGAGCCTATATTTAATGTATTTCACTTAAGTTTCTCATTGTTTATGAATATAGAGCAGTCATGTAGCAAATTTTTTTTTAAGAGGAATTATTGCATTATTTATTGAAAAGTAACTGTCTAGAGAATAAAATCAAGAAAAAATTTTGAGAATAAAGTTTCAAAATTGTTTGTTAAAATAATTGTATAACGAAGGTTTTAAATATTTGTTGAAAGTATTTCATTTTTAACTTTTAAATTTTTAATTTATTTAATTGAACATATTCTTAATTTTAATGTTCTACTTTGTCAAAATTAATGTTCTAATAAAGCATCGAAAAAAACTTTCTCAAGCTTTGTGAAAAGAATCTTAACTTATTTTTGTTTTTATCAGAAATCTTGATGATCCCTCTCTCATTTGAGTTTAAAATTATTGAAAGGAATATGTGAGGAATATATCTTTAAAATTGAAATGAATATTCTATAATTGTTACAAAACTTAGGAAATAATTGAAAGTGTGATGTAAATTTATATGAAGTTTTTAAGGTTTTAATTTTAGAACAAGTTGTGTTGAAAGAAAATTTTCAATTTTTTTTAAATACTCTCATTTATTAGTCTCTTATTTCATAGGATTTAATATTGTTTTACTTTACAACCTTTTAACATTAAAATTATTTTACCATTTGTCTTTATATATTAATCTTCCAATTTATTTTAAAAAATATTTCGTTATTGAATTAAAAATTTATTTCATTTTGCTAATGTATGATTTGCATAAATATATGCTTGGTAAACAGTTTTGTGTTCGATTTTAGAGGAGAAAGTATTTTGTTATTCCTTGTGCAAACTGTTGGACGACAAGCTATTGAGCACAAGCAGTATAGACCATCCAGGCCACGATCATCAGCTCAGCGCAAGACCACCTCATCTGATATTCGTAAGTCCTTATAAATTTTTTAAATATGTTTAGGGTATATCATCTAGAAGTTGAATGTGTCTTTTTTTTAAATAGCTGACACGGAAATGCCAGATCATGACATGGAACCACCAAGATTTTCTCGTCGTGCTCTTGAACGCTTATTGAATGATTGGAATGCTGTTAAGTCTATGATTCTGACAGGATGGAAAGGCGATGATTCATCTTCTTTAAAATCATCTTATGGATTTGTTTATGATGAACAAGCCTATCTTGGCTTACAAAATGGAACTGCTTTGCTTGATAAATTCACTCATTGCCTTCTCACTAAATGCAGTCCTGATGTAATTATTAAACTTTATCAATTATATTTGTAAATTTAATATTTATCTGCTTTATGAATTTTGTTTTCATTTATCCTAAATTATACTTAATGTCTAATCATAATTTTACAAAATAAAAATCATCAGATTTTGATTTTAAGTCTTTTCAACAATGTTTTAGAAGTCAAAAAAATTTTCAGATTTCACTAAGTAATTTTTTTAGTAAACTAGATTATTATGAGAGTAATTATGAATCTAAAGTTATATTTAGTCTTGCAATTTCTGTTAGTTGCAAGGGCTTAAAATCAGAATTGTCAGCTTAGATTTATTTAATCGTAAGAATTAATTGCATCTTGTTTATACCAGTTGAATTTATTTACAGCAGGCTCGTAACATTGTTTTTTAGAAAAAGATTTTTTTTTTAAACTTAGTTGAGAAAACCTCGAAATATCATTGATTTTTTTTATCTATAGTTAATAATAATCATTCTGGCTTTTGGTTCAGCAATTCATAGTTTTGATTTTCATTTTGTTGTACTTATTGTAGTCCATATATAATTAGGATCTGGCCCAATTGGTACATAACATGAATGTAGTATGCCAGTTAAGCAAAATTAAATGATATTTTAAGTATGTTATCTCATTGCTTTTTATGAGAAGCATTTTCTCATAAAATGTAGGACTATACATAAAGTGTTAATGCTGATGAAGTTCATAAAAACTAGTGTTTAAGTATATATTGAGTTTAAGATGCTAGTTTATTTTCTGATCGAATATGTTAAAGTTCGTTTTTGAGAATAATAAGAAAATTAATAAGCATTCTGAATCAAAATAGAACATCTTCCACTAAATTGTGTTAGCTTTGTCTGTGCATATATTAAAAATGGATATTTTCTAGTTAATTCTGGTTGCTTTATTATGTAATGCTACATTTCTTTTGATATGTCTTTTAGAGAATTTTTGAACACAAAAGAAAATATTGATTATCTTTAAAAGTATCAGAGTAATCACATAATATTTTGTCTAGTAAAGAAAGGTATGAATTATATATCCATGATAATGAAATATATAAAATAATTGCGATATATTCAGCTGCTGAAAATGAATTAAAATAGAAGACTATATATCTTAATTATATAATTCTTTTATTAACATCCAGATTTTTATCATGCAAAGCTAGATAGTATTAGTAATGAATCAAATGTGCATTTTTTCTAGAATTTGAAATTGATTCACCTGTAAAAATTTCAATGAACAAATTTATAAAGTTAAAGAAGTGTCATTGTTAAAAAAATCCATGAAATTTTATCTTTTATAATATTGCTAAAGTGACATTTATTACAATGGTTTATTGGCATATCAGAATGCTTAAAATTTATCAGTTTTTATTTACACTGCACTTCCATATTCTTATGACTTACATATTTTTTAATTATGGCTTACATATTCTTCAGTGTTTAAGTGATATACATGATACCTTTTTTACTTCAGTACTTATAACTAAAAACAGTTTGAATTGTTATATTGAATATTTTATCTAACAATATATTTTTATGCTGTAATGTAACTTTGAATCCAAAACTAGGGCAGTTATGATTAAAATTTCTGATATATTTTATTTATTTTATTATAATCTATTTTTCCTCTAAAAATGTATTTATTCTCATTAAAAAATAAACCAATACTCTTATTACTCCTTTTTCATCTTGTTGCTAAGAAATATTTTCAGCCATGTATTTCTTCACCCTGCTTTCTTGTGCATGAAGTATCAACCAAATTAAAACTCTTTATAAATCTTTTCCATTTTGATTGTTAATGGATCAAAATTAAAGTGCTGTATATATATATAGTATGTAATAATATGTGTATGTAATGATTGAACATCTTACTATGAATTATAAAGTCCTTTTTTTTTTTTTGTATGTTTTTGCCTTGCTAATTGATATTGTTTTGTTTTGGTTGCTTTTCTTTCCAATTTCTGAGATATTTCTGTGAATAAATTTTAAAATTTTATATTGTAATGTAGTTAAAAACTGACTCTTCTTTTTTTATGATGGCTTTTAAAATAACATCATAACCAACTAATTAAAATTTACTTATATAGATGCTAGATACACTTTTGACTACCCTTATTCGAGAAATTCAAAATGAGAACAAAGAAGGAAGAAGTGCAGAAGCTACAATGGTCGCTAGACGATTCGTTAGAAGTGTTGCTCGAATATTTGTTGTTTTAAATGTGGAAATGGCTCCTAATAAATCCAAAAAGAAGATGTAAGTTTCAAAATATTTATAGATTTTAAAGTATTTCTAATGCATTTTTGTAGATTAATTTTTCAACTATAAAAATTTCTAAATCTGTTAACATTTCTTCAGTATGAGTGCTTCTACTCAACCCTTGGCAAAATGTAAAAGAGTATTTCAAGCTCTCATAACCATTGCTGTAGAAGAGTTGTGTGAAACTGCTGATTCACTTATAGCTCCAGTTAGATTAGGTGTTGCTCGACCTACTGCTCCATTTTCTTTGGCGTCTTCAAGTAATGAGGCCATTCAGGTAAGAAGAAAATTTCAATTTTCTTTATAAAAATTTTTCTTTACTTTATAGCATTTTTTACTGTAAAGAAAAGTACTTTATTTACTTTCTAATTCTATATTTTAATACAGGGCAGCGAAGAACTTTTTGCTGTGGATCCCATGATGACCCGTAGTAGTAGTGAACTGTCTGTTCGGGCTGCTAATGGCTTGGTTGTGGAATCTCAATCATCTCTTGGTGCTGATGGCTCATCTCGTGAAAGAGAAGATGAAGATCAAGAGGTAAATTGTTGCCTATGTTGAATATTATTATTAATAGATTATACACTTAAATTTCACTTAATTAGCTCCTCATAATGAGAAATGCGCATAACGAGTAAAACAAATTGTAAAAGAATGACTGTTAACAAGTGATGTTTCACATAATGATTGGCGGGAAGAGAAGTCCCAGATTATGTATACATTACTCAGTGTTTAGTATTTGTTTCAATAGCATTGTAAAGCTAACATTTCTTTAATAACAAATTTCCTCAAATTTTCATCAAATTGTGTTATATATACATGAATAAAAAATTGATTATTAGGGTGCTAAGGGAAATAACATTTGTTATTTTTGAGTGAAAAGTTTGATAAACTCTTGTAAAAATGTCCCTGAGAAAACTGCGAGTAAACAGCCATAGTAGATTAAAAATAACCATAGAAAATATCAACTCGCTGAAAATTATTTAAAATGGGGGAAAACTAGCTGTAATCACATACAATTGTTTTATGTCATCAATTTGATTAATCTTGTCTTTGTTTTTGAAAGAAGAGGCATCATAAGGAGTAACCAGAATTTATGTAAAACAGTTACTTATTGATGGTATTGAAAGGTTTCTTCTCATATAAATAAGTAGAAAGCAATTTCAGACAACATTATTAACAAGAGCATTTATGAGAAGGTGAAAATAATTTTTGTCAGCATTGTTATGAACATGTCAGAATCGTTAACATGCAAAGTATGTAAGTGAAGGTTGAGCAATTTGGAAAACCAGCATTCACACAGCTTTGTAAGATAAGGTAAAGCAGCAAGTTGTAAAAACAAAAAAAGAAAAACAAAAAAGCAGAGAACTTCATCAGTGCTTTCAAGAAGCTTATAAATTCTGAGGGTTATGTGCTGCAATAGGTTTTAATTGTAATGAAATGGGTGTTTTCTGTAAAAAAGATTCCAAAGCGACGTTTATAACAGCAGAGGAGAATGTCTATTGGTTTGTGGCCGGGCAATTCAATCTCGTGTTGCTATTGTGTGCCGATGCAATTGCTGGTTTGAAAATTAAGCTGCTATTTGTTTACCATTAAGGAGCTCTATGAGCCTGCAATGAATGCAAAATTCAAAAGAGCAGATTGCATATAATGTGTAGGTCTATTGGGAAGATTTGAGTGGTTTTACTGACTGGACCAAGGAAGTGTTTTTCCAGGAATAAGCCTGCCATTCCATGCCTTGCTTGTTTGGATAATGTAATGGATTCAAGCTTATAAGATAACCTCCTTGAAGAACTTACGTTTATCTAAATTCAAATTTAACTTTACAACACTGTTACTCCAGTCAATGGATCAACTAGTTTCTAACTTTAAGCAGCTCCGTACTTAATTTCTCTTCAAGCATTGCTTTCAAGTAACTGAAGAAAGTAACCTCTCTCTGTTTTGAAAAAATTACTTCTGCATTGTTGCCTATCTTAAGATATAAGGCATGGGAAGGGTAACTAAGAACCTCTATCCTCACCTTGTCTATCATCTTCTAAGTAGAACCCTAATTTCTGCTTTTAAGGTTCTTTATCTGGAGTGCATTGTCAAATGACTTCAAAGGTGTTCAAGACATCATTATGTAACATGTAGTCTATGAGATTGTATTTATGGCCACTATTATGAGATTTAAAGTGAATAGCATTGATATCTTGTGATCTTGTAGAAGAGCACAGCAAAGAGCTGATCATTAAGTTTATGGAATTATGCTATGTTTCAAACTTATGAAGAAAGTTTGTTGCTTTTCTGTTGACTCCTCCTCAAATAATCTTCTAGTGAAATACGAAAGACTTAAAGTATGGGAAACTTGCATTTTATGAGAAGCATCACATTAATAAATTGGAGCTATGCACACTTCAAAATTAATATGTCCCATTTTCGCCAAATTTTGAATCATCAGAAAAACATTGTCTTTGGTCATCTTTGTAGTAAAGCATAAGATATATATCATAATTATTTCAATTTCTTTAGTTTTCTGGAAACCAAATATGCATTCTAGGTGTATTTATGGTGTGATGAAAGAAAAGATAAAGGTGGGATTCAGCACATCTACACAACTCTGACAGAAGAGGACTTATACAACAATTACCTTAAACTACTAGTTTACTACTTCTAAAGACTGGAGATCACTAATACAATAATATTCAACCACTTGACTGATCGTTAAGGAATGCTAACTATCATTGACTGAATACATTTAATGATAATTTACTACAGTTGAGTATTACAGTTAATGTTAATGATTAACTGCAGTTGCTTAAAGATTGCTAATTATCAGTGACATTTTACAATTACTTACAAAATGTTTCACTGACAAACAGTTAACAATCGCTGTTTCTGACAGTTAAAAATTGCTGACTGTTACTTAACAATATGTAACTAATTTTTTCTAAATAAACATACATAACATTTTGTGAATATTTTTTCAACATGGAACAAATTATATTTTACATTTAATTTGTACAAGAATTGTTTTGAATAATAAAGGTTTTGCCTTACAATTATGATTCTGGAACAAATTATACTTGTTAAGTAAAATTTCGCTGTATTTGAATTGACGTAAACACTTAAGAGCAAAACTTTTATTTTTGTGATTGTGTTATTAATTTTAAGTCATAATGTAACAATGTGCAGTTTAAATTACAGTAATATTTTTAATTAGTAGTTGCAGTTGTATACAATTTTATAATGAGCAAATATTTTAACTGTTTGAAATATAAGTTATACTTCATGTAGCTTTTCTTTGATTTTGTTTTTAAATTGTAAAATCTTGGAATATTTTGTTTTTAGGTAGATGTAATGGAAAGAGAAGTAAGTGAAGATCAAGATCCTGAAGAAAGTGAAAGAGATGAACCCACAGAACAGTCGGAAAATGATAATGTACCACAAGAGCAAAATGATGAAGGTATCCTTCTTTTGTTTCCATAAATCATAATATTGATATACATGAAGTTTTAATTTAATGATGTTTTAAAATCATTTACATTTGTCATTTAAATCAAAGAATAATAAGAATACTGATTAATTCCAACTGTATTTTCAAATTTTATTACACAAGCAGCATTTTTGTACTAATAAAATTATCTTAATAAATAGTTTTGCCCTAGTTTAATGCAACTGCTTGTAAATTTTACTCTTATAACTGGTACATTATATGAGATGAACAAGGTAGATATTTAGTCGAGATGGGAAAAAAGAAAAGCAGTTATTGTAAGATTCCCTTATTTTACTTACTTAAATACCGGGTGATTATACTTAAAGTTCCGATTTTAAAAATCAATAATTTCAAAACTACTGGTCAGAATGACTTAATATTTTAGCAGAACCATCATAAGGCAATAGAATTTTGTTTGGCGAAAAAAAAAAATAGTTCTAAAATGTGACGATAGATGGCGCTGTCCGGGTAATATCAGGAGGAAAGTCCAAAAATGTATTCGTTAAACACAGAAATGTTGTTAGCCAAAAGAAAAAAAATTAGTTTAGGCATTTACTAAGGATTTATGAGCAAAAAGACAAGAATACAGCGACAACAGCGATTATGACAAAAAAGAGCTTCATGGAATCAACACCATGCTGATGATTAAAGCATAAGTTGTTCGATATGCCCTCCGCCTTGTTCCGCTACTAATTGGAAGCGCAAAACGGCATGCTCCACAACAGATCGGAGGGTATCTGTACTGATGCAATGGATGTGGTGTGTGATGCTTGCCTTCAAGTCGGCTAGATTCTGAAAACTCCCGCTGTAAACAACATTCTTCCGGTAACCCCAAAGCCAGAAATCACACGGGTTTAAGTCGGGGGAACGTGGCGGCCACGTTGTTGGAAAATGACGGCTTATGATCCTGTCATCTCCGAAATTAGCACTCAGTAGCTGCTTCACATGAGTAGCAATGTGCGGAGGAGCGCCATCTTGCATGAATATTGTGCGATCCACACACTGACGCTGCTGAAGGACATAGTTACACAAAAGTGTTTCATGCCGCTTGCCAGCAACGGTGCAGGTAACGGGACCCGCAGGTGTGATCTCCTCGAAGAAAAACGGACCAATGATAAACGCTGCCGTTATTCCGCACCACACAGTAACCTTTTCAGACTGAAGAGATAATGGCTGTAGCTGGGATGGATTCTTGGTCGCCCATATCCTGCAATTTTGCGTATTTACAGAACTTTGCAAATGAAAGTGGGCTTCGTCAGACCACAGAATGTTCCATTGCCATCCATTGTCCACTTCCATCCGGGCAAGAAATTGCAGTGCAAAAGATTGACGTGCTTCCATGTCAGCTGGTAGCAACTCCTGCACATGAGTTATCTTATAGGGATAACAGAGCAAGATCTTCCATAGGATTTTACGCACCGTGCTGTTCGGCATATCCAGCATTCGGCCAATTCCCCGTGCACTGCTGATTCCAACATCACTGTTAGTCTGTTCTTGTAATGCTGTAGCCACATCTTCCACTGCCGCAGCCGAAACTGGTTTTCTTCCTCTACCCCGTTTAACGTCAAATGAACCAGTCTCTTCGAATTTAGCAATCATTTTTCGCAGATCTTTTGCAATTATTGGACCCCATTTAATGGATTTTGATGTCCGAAACTTCCTTCGTAAGTGCACAGTCATCGTTCTTATAAAAAAACTTCAAGAGCAGAGCGCGACCCTTCATACTCAGAGTCATGATGAAGCATTTAGGCAAAGAGCTGGTGCTCTGCATTTCTCGTGTGCGCATGTCACGTATTAGTAATTTGCATATATCTAGACAATGCCATCTATCGGCACATTTTAGAACTATTTTTTTTTCCTTCGCCAAATAAAATTTCATTGCCTTACGATTGTTCTGCTAAAATATCAAGTCATTCTGACCAGTAGTTTTAAAATTATCGATTTTTAAAATCGGGACTTTAATTATAATCACCCGGTATATCAAAATAGATTTTCAGAGAAAATTATTAGCTCTTTTATCTGAAACACTAAAGCAATGTTTATTTTCTAAAAAATTATTTCTTTGATCATTGAAATTTTAATATTTCCCTTTAAAACAGTTTCAGGAATGCCACTAAGGGTAGATTTTAATTGCTTCAAAATTTTCAAAGTCCAGATTTTAATTTAAAAATCTGCTTTTAAGATACATTTTTAGAAGTCTGTATTGCAGTTTCCTACATGATAGTCTAATATTTACTTTAGTCGATGGTGTAGAAATCAAATGAAAGGATCCTACTTTATCTGAAATTTAATTGCTCTACAATGAAAAATTTATCATCCTCATCACACTGCTCAGGTATTACAATAACAAGATGAGTTGTGTATGTGACATGAACCTAATGAATTATGTGAGTCATAAAAGTATTAGTTTTCTTGTTAATTTTCTGAAAATTAGACACGTTTTTAAGCATACTCTGTGACATTAGCTTAGTTGTAAACACTATAAACAAATTTAGAAATATAAATTTAATCACTGGATTTTGATTAAAAGTATTGATGTTAATTTTAGAATTTAATGAAACTAATAAACCTGTTTTTGACATGTGACTGTTAGAAACAGATGATTTTGGGAATGGATATTTGAAAAATGTTATCCTTGGTTGTGTGTAGAAAATTGAAAGAGCTTAGAAAGATTTTGATCATGTCTCTGTGCTCATGTAAAATACTGGCAACAATAGTCATTAAAACACTAAAGATAATTTTATGAATGTTATAGAGATCAAGGTACCTCAAACTTTTCAGTATGCAAGCTAGTCCTGATACCTTCTATATGCAATCAAATTGTTGATCAGAAGACTGTTTTTACTCAAAAAAATCAATGAAAATAAGTTTTCTTCTTCACATTAGCTTAAAAAATTATAGAACTCTCCCAGGCATTATATAATGATAAATTAGCTTTTTGCAGATTAAAGACTGTAAAACTTGTGCTTTGGGGTGGCTAAAAGAATGAGGGACACCTAATGAAATTATCATTTTTCTTTTGAGATGAAGCAACAAAACTGCTGGCTGTAAAATCTGTATGGTAAATGTTTTTGAGGAGGATAAATTATTGCACATTTATATTCTAAAAGTAAATTTATCTATTGCAAAAGCAGATATAGAAAAGAACTTAGAATAGAAGATTTAATAATTATTCATCCAGTTGGGATCAAAAAAGAGTTGAAGCTTTTCTGTGAGGAAAATAAAAATCTTGACCTTGATATATTGTGTGTCTCAGTGAAAGTGATTGTGATTATATTTTCAGGATTTTTATTTAAAGATTTTTCATTATTACAGATAATGTCAATATTCTGACAAAATAAATGTTGAATATGAAAAATTATAAACATGTGTGCGTAATGAGGTGCTATTTGTAAATCTAGAACATAAAAAACAGAAATCATTACTTCAAAAATATGGAAAAAATTATGTACAGCATGTAAAAGTTAACCAAACATTGAGGGGGGGTGTTCAAGCCTTTACTGTGCCCACAAAAAATTAACCATTTTTCAATAAAATATTTTTTTATAACACGACAATCTGTTTCCTATTCTTTACATAAACAAATTATCCATGGACTATATATATATATTAAACAGAAAATATCATTTTATTTCCTTTTGAATTTTAAATTTACTTTTTTCAAGGGAAAATGATAAATGTTAAATCAATTTATAATGTGAAAATATAGTTGTAAATCAATAACATTGTAGAATTGCATAAAAGGAACAAGAACTATTTTAACATTGAAACTTTCAATTGTTGCAAATGTGTAAAGTGTCACATATGAATGTTTGTGGCCATTTCATCTCTTATTTGGATGAATGTAATACTTAAATCATATCAGTATTTATAGTTCTTTCATTTCTTGTTAATATTTTTTATTAACCATTATATTTTTTTATATTGCCTTTGATTTTATCACCTATTTTAAGTTTTGCAATTAAAAAAAGTTCAACTGCCCACAAATGGTAAGCCATTTAGAATGTAAATTTTGTGTTAAAAGTTGATATATTTTGAATAAGAAAGGGAAATATAAAATAACTTTTATATGCTGTGGTTTTTTAAATGCTTTATATACTACTAAATCTTAATTTTTTCTCTTTATTTGAACAAGCTGTAGCAACAAACTTATTAGTAAAATATTAGAATTTAATAGTTACTATAGAGGATTTTCTTTCACATGATATAAAGTCTAACTGTAATTTTTAGACAGTGACTTAAAGCAGTTTTTCTTGAAAGCAAAAAATAAGTTATAAAACTAATATTTTGTAAATTAATATAAACAAATATTTTCATTCTTTCCTGCTGGCAGCTGAATAACTAGCATATTTGTCTTCATTTCAATAGCTGATAGATTCAGTTGAGTTTCTATGTTTGTGGTTTGGACACCTGTTTAAATTGTAGGTCCCTATCTGATAAGTCATTTTTCGTCATAAGGGCTAAAGTGATAAACAAATCAAACCTAAATATTTGTATCATATTTTTGCTGTCTCAAATCCTTTTTAATTAGAATATTCAACAGGTTTCTAATTTTCAAGAGATGTTGAAAATCTTGCTGTCAGCCAAATTGTTAACACTCTAATTTTAAGTTTAATGTGTTAGTTACCAAAGAAAGGACATGATTGTTGTGTTTTGGAATTCATTTTAAACTTCAGGTCCTAAACTAATCGGTCCTGTGTGCAAAATTTACTCTTTTACAAAACAAACATACTAAAACAATCCAACATAGACAGTGTTAAAATATGAAGTTTATATAAAGATCACAAATTGTTAAATTAAATTTGTCAGCATTACTGGACAGATTTCACTTTGTGTTTATCAAATCATGGTTAAATAAATCTGTTACATGTATATTGCAAACATTATCTTTAAAAATTCCAGTATCTTCAGCAAACAAATTCTTCATGAGATAAGTCTTGCCAACTAAAATTATGCTATTCTCCCCAGTAGTCTTTTCAGCACCAAACTGAATGATTTGTATTCTGCCCTTTAGTTCATAGGTTTGATTCCTCTCTTGGCAGGGATGTTCAAAATTTTCTAAAGTTCATAGTTAGTTGTAGTTCCTAATTTATTTAGCCTTCATGAGCACAAAAATGATCCTAGAACACACTAACTGAAGCAATAATTTTTTCTTTCAGAATTATAACTAGACTGACAGAAATATGAGGCTGTTCACACTATGGCAGATAATAAAATCCAACTGAGCTGGGTAAGGGAAGTATAATGGGGAAACAATATTGAGACAAATCTATTTCCATTATTTACTGGCAAAAGAACACAACTGTATTATTATGTACTTAGGATATACTCATTACCCTTTAACTTTGACATATATATTTCAGAAAAATGGAAAATATTTGAGTGTTTTATTTATATTATAAGAGTTATATAAAAAATGATTTTTATTACAAAAATAAAACTTTAAATACAATAACTAAAATATTTATAATTTTCACATACACATGGAACATTGATTACACATGTTATTTATATTCAGCAAATTAAATGAAATTTTGAAGCTAAGTATAACTAGTATAAACTTGTATAATATAAAAACACAATGTTTTTCAATACATAAATTTTGCAAATCTTTTACAGTATGGTGTTATCCTAAATTACAGTACTGTGCACAAGCCTATATATTGCGCTCCTTACAATAAACTCTAGTCTCGTGCCTTATTCTCTTCCCTTGTTCATCGGTTTTACAACGGCATATAAAACACTGCCTGGTTTGTGTAGATTTTTTCCCCATTGATGGGATGTTTTCTCGAAAGTGTAGACCTGTGAGGTGCAGTAAGCTTACACTAGGACACCCTTGTACTAGTAGCTGAATATTTGTTTTACATAGTTCATCAATTGATTTTCTGAAGTTCATATTTTTCGCACCTATTGCTGAAGTATACAAAATAAAAGTTATTTATATAACGCTTGGTGTGGGAGATGGAAAAATATTTTCTAATATCTTCTTCCTTCTTTTCTAGCAACTGGAAAATCTGTAAAATGTTGATTGGCTTTATCATCTCCTCCCATACTGTTGTTGTAGTCATAGACTACCTTCGGTTTGAATTTTTCTTTTTTCTTATCTTCAAACTCAGTCATTTCGGAGGTATGGACTGAGAAAGCAAACAGGTATCCTTTTCATCAGTCCATTTTATAGCAGTAACTTTTCCACATTGAAAGACAAGAACCTTTTCTTTTTTTTTTTTTTTTTTAATATGAGTATTTGATCTTGAGGAACCTTAATTATACTCCTCATCGGTGTCTAAATCGGACATTGTGAAAAAGAACATTATTTCCAAAAAAACTCATTAAAAAGCAACCAAAATTAAATGAGAGAGCGAAATTCTGTCATTGTTTATCAACCTGAGCATGCCTTTTTTTTTTATCTGAGCAGCTGACAACGCCCACATTTTCCCACCCTTAACCGTAGTCGGAATTGGGAAAAAACTAGAACCACTTATGTTAATAATAAAGAAAATAGGGAATTAAATATCCTAAAGAAGAACGAACTCAGCTTGGACTTCATAAAATAGAAACGTTAATTTTTCTTCTGCCCAAACTGAATTCGGGCGACACTGGCAAGGTGTTAACTTGTAAAAGATTTTGCTGAACAATATAATCAAGTCTTTTACGTATGAGTTGAATAGATTTTGTGTCTATATAGATTATATTTGATATTAACATCTGTAACAATCGTTGAATTGCTTCTTTATTATGAATGCTCTGTTTATGAAGATACCTTATTAAAATTTATATTGAAGGATCTAGTTGCTGAAATTCTTTTCTGTATTGCAGTGTGCTTCCAATGGCAACCTTAGCTGGCAACCACATTGTTAGCTATGTGTTCATCAATGCAACAATTTGTAGATATGAATCCCATCTATACCTTGGATGTTTTCTGTGGTTTGAAATCCTTATTGAACTAGCTAAGCTGGCAGCTAAATGGTTAGCGTTGTTGCCTTTAGTTCAACAGTTCGTGGGTTCGAATCCCACTTTGGGCATGGATGTTTGTAGTGGTTCGGAATCCACTATAAACCGTAGGTCCTGGTCTAATTAGCCTTCGTGTGCAAAAAATGACTGTTGAGCTACAAACAAACCAAACCTCATTGAACTAATTCTAATTAGCTCGTGAAGAGCAAATTATACTTATTGAGTTCCAAACCAAACAGCTTTAATACCCACCACTCTTTTTCACTTGAGTTCTCCACTGTTATGTGTGTACACAAGATCTTTAGAATTCTATATTAAAAAATTTTAAAAGTAGTATTCTTCATTCATAGTTGACTATTCCTAAATATCAATGTAATTGAGTTTAGAGTATATAGTTAGGAAATTGTAAAATGCATTTTATTCTATCTAGTTAATGTTCAATACCACTACTAAATACTACATTTTGGGATATGTAAATTTGTGAAGTTCTATTTTAACAAATATCAAACTTGTATATATTTCAATAAAAAATATTCACAACTTCGTCAAAGCTATGTCATACTACTAGATACATAATTTTTATATTAAAAACTGCTGTTGAGATAAGATTATTCAAAGAAGCAAAATATTAAGTGCAATTTTTGTGCACAGGTGTTTCTGTTATTATACCTGTATCTTTGTAATGAAGTTTTCCTTGCATGTCTTTATTTTTAAGTTACTGATACATATATTAAGAACTGCATTTAATATTTATACAGTTCTTTATATATATTGTGTATAATATATCACATTCAGTAAAATGTTTTGTTTTAATACTGTACCAAATGAGATCTATTGTTGTGGGTTATCCTGACAATCAGACAAGGTTCATCAGATCCTGAAGAAATTGAGGACTAGAAAGGGATATGAGTAAATGTCCTCTTTGGAGAGTCCTAGGGTGTACTGTATGAGATCTTAAAATTTTTAATCTTTGGAGTACTTTTGCCGCAATTATCGTTAATTCTGACTTGATAATTAGTGTTTCTAACTTTATAATATTGAACTAAATTTTTCTTGCATCAGTAAAATTTTTTTATATTTTTATTATAAAATATATTGTGTAAAAGACACCAGATTTTAACATTTAATGAAATACAATCTGTGCTGTATTGAATATCTTAGAATATCACTCATTTTGTAATAAAAAGGCCTCTAAAAATTAAAATTAATAATTAAATGATTTCTAATTACCATTTTAGATTTAAGTTGAGTTGTATACATTTTTATGGGCTTATTCTCTTTAATTTTGTGATTCTTTTGTAACTTAGATTTATGCAATGCTTCGTTTAATATTAAATTTACTGCAGTATAATAACAAATTTCTGCTAATGATTAAAATTACTATCTATAATTGTAATTAACATTTTAAAAGGAATGAAAATTTTTATTGCTTTTAAGTTTTAATTTAAATTTTAGCATGTTTTCTAATAGATAGTATTCAGTAAAAATTTAATTACTTTGTCTAGAATTCATATCTACTCAATATTTTGTATGACAGTCTGTTTAATTTTAGAAAGTGACAGTGATAGTGACAGCAATCCAGACAGTGCATCCTACCAAAGCAACCAAGATAATGCTAGTGCACAGCGAAGTGCAACAACAGGTGGTGCAACTGCTGGTTCTGATACAGGTATGAAAGCTTAAATTTTCAGACTTCTTTGCTCAAAAATAATAATCTCTCTTCTATTTTCTTTATAACTGATGATGAAAATGATTGACATATAATAATTCTTCACAGATTTCAACATAAGCAATTATATAACCAGCAATTTAAAAAGAATTTAATTTCTAATATTGGAAAAAGGTTAACATTTTATTTTGAATACTTTAAAGTATTACTTTAAAGTATTCCTGTATGTTAAAGTATTGATGTAAAATGGAGAATTCCTTTTATAGATCAGTCATAATTTAGATCATATATTGAATTTTCTAATTATAACTTGTCAATCAAATAAAAAAGTTAGAAGCTCAAATATTATCATATTTATGAGTATAAAGTTTTTAGCTGTTATCTGTACAGCAATTCAATTTGCAATATATTTTTTTAACTTGGTTTTTTGGTTTTGACACTGAAACAATCTAATACTTTTCTAATGCTGTGTTAAAATAATGAAGGGAATTCTGATAATTTCTTTGATTTATGTTCTACTTTATAAATTTCTGCCATCTGGATAGATTGTCGGCAAACGCAACTGCTTCTGCTATTTGTGTGAAACAATTTTTAGGAAAATGCTTGAGTTTTAACCAGATAGTTCACTAGTTTTATATTAAAATAGTGGCTTCTTGCTGCCATTATTCATGAATTTTCAACAAAGAATTTGATGAATAAAGCTGCATTATTCAAAGAAGTGCATTGTAGCTAGAAGATACTACTTTGAAATTGGTGTAATAAATTGTAGCCAAAAATTTTTTATTTTTATTGTTTTTTTGGTCACTAGTAAATTTCTTAAATAAAAATTTAGCAATTTAATGTCATATTTGTTGTCTAAAGCTAATCCTGTAATCAATAATATGTATAAATTTAGTTTTTTGTTATCACAAGTTTACATGTATATAATGAATTAAAAACCTTTTGCTCTTCATGTTTAGTAAGATTTGTGAAAAATATTTTTATTTTTCCTTATAAAACACTTCTTCATGCAGAGTGTTCACTCCTAATAACTAATATACAGATTTTAAATGTGTGCTATTTATAAAAATGTAAGTATTAGGTAACAAATTTTTTTTCCCTTTTAGATAAGTCAAATTGCAAATGCTTTTATGTGCATGCATTAATTAGTATAAAGATACCTTCAATATTTTCAGACAGGAAATACATAAGACCTCATAAGGAAGTTTAAGATTTTGTTTTAGCTTGGAAATTTAAAAAATCAGTTTAGTTAATGGCTAAAAACAAGGATGTTATTAAAGTAAGTTTGTTATGAATACAAAATGGACAGATCCTTTGCTGATTGGTGTCGAGAATATGCATTATATTTGGAGATGATTCAATTACTAAATGTACCAAACAAAAGTGGCTCCACAAATTTCGTGCAGTTGATGACTCATACTATTGAGGTAGACTCATACTGTCTCTAATGGTGACAATTTGAAAAATGACATTGAAGAGGATATTTTTCAAATATCAGAAACTTTCAGTTGAGTTTCTCTTTCTTAAGGAAACCACTCATGCTCATTTACACAAACTGGCAAAGGTGAGGAAGCCTTGCAAATGGCTCTTTCATTAGCTTTCTAAATACAATAAACTTCAAAAGTTACCCATTTGTTCACTTCTTTCTTGCCAAAAAGTTCTTGGATTACCTTATGGTGTGTGATGAAAAATGTAACCATTCAATCAGTGAACAGTGTTCACATCATTGGTTCTTGTGAACAAAACATAATTTCCAGGACTGCAAGAGCGTCACTCCATTTTCAGAGTTGCTGCTGTTTCTATGAAGGACTATGATTGACTTTGTCCACTACGAGTTCCTTTCATTGATGTTTATGTGCAGACCATTAATGTTTCTGCCTACATACAAGAACTGAAATAGGTACAAGAGTCCTTTCTTCATAAAAAGCCAGCATTGAAAAAGGAAAGTTGTGGTTATTGCATGACTCTGGAAGACAGCACATTGCAAATGGACTCTGGATGCAAGTTGATTCTTTTGCAATTATTTCTTTAATTCCTTATCCTCCCAATTCTATAGACACTTTTCCATGTGATTATCGCTTGTATTATGCATGGGACAATCACATGTAAATAGGAATTCTTATTTAGATGAATAAAATCTGCTTAGTCATATTGATGTCATATACAGTTTTCATAACACTGCAACGAAACCTTTCTGTTAATTTTGTTAAGTTAAATTCTTTTAGTTATTAATACATTTACTTATTTGATATAAGTATCTTCATTCTTTTGTACACTGCCATTCATACAATTCTGATAATAGTTCATTTAATATAAGTGTATAATATTTTGTTATAATGTAAAAAACTGGTTATTTTTAATTTCGTGTATATTAAAATTATCTTTATCTGTAAAATATTACATGTTTTGATAACTTAACAATCTCTAAAGTAAGTTGGAGTTGTCATTATACAAAAATATTTTCATTATATAAGTTAAAATTGTTAATGTGCAACATTTGAACATTTTTTCTGTCTTTCGCTTACTAATATTTAATATTTGAAGTAGTCCATAACTATTTTAAAGTTATGGACTACTAATGAATGTAATGATTTGTTTTACAACTTTCGAAATATTTCCCTGAATATACTTCCCATTATTAGTTTGCAATTCTTTACCAAACACTCCTAAAATCCTTAAGATTGAAAAGTGTTCATTTGAATGAATACCAAAGAAATTTATATTGTATTTGTAATTTTTTCATTGACAAACTTTTGTGATTTTGTTTACTTTTATACTGCAAAGTTTTCATCAGAAGATTTCTGCATTTGAGTATAGCATTTTCTTGGTTACTTACACCTTAAATGAATTCTTGAAGATTTTTTTGAAAATTTCCCATTTATTCAATAGTTTTCTATGTTAATTCTTATTAATAAAATGAATTTCTGAATGTTTAAGTTGGAACACTAAGAATTGTTGATATTTTCTCCAATTTTTTATTTGCCTAGTTGGAAATTCTTGTTAAATATTGAATTTTTCTGCATATATTTTCATTTAACTGTAATGATTAATGGTGTGAAAAATAAATTACTAAATTTTTAATATTTTGCAGATTTTAGTTTCATAACAAGTCATTTGGAAATCTGCCTGCTTGATAAATTTTTTGTTGTTACAGGAAATAAACTATTTTAATTTGGTGATTGAATTTTTTTCTAATTGGTTTTCATTTTGATGTCAAACTTTTCTTGTTTAATGGTATAATTGCCATAATGTCCACAGCTTACTCTAAACACCTTGATTACTAGTATGAGGCTTTAAAAATAATGATGAGAAAATGAAAGGGAAAAACATGTGCTTCAACTGATGTTTTTGGGAATAGTTTTGAAAAAGGGTTTGAAGGAAGAAGTTGCTGTTTTGAATCAGTTGAAATTAACTAATGAAATACGAATTTAATGAGGTTAGTTGAAAAATCATCAGACTTCTTTCTATTCAGTGCAATAAATACTGTTTTATCAGATTTTCTTGTTACTTCCCAATATTTTTGTATCTTCTAGTATTTAGTCTTCTAGCTATTGATTATGTGAGTGGAGATTTTAATTATTTTGTTTTGTTTAAATTTGAATAATGTTCTTTTGTAGTGATTTCAAGAACTTGGTTTGATTACAATTGTCAATTTTTTTCTTTATTGCATGTAAGAAAATATCACTGGAAATTTTGCTTATGTGAAGAAAATAAGTTTTGTTAGCTGATCAAGCAAGCTTAGAATTCATAAGGGAAATATTGAATACAGTTATTAGAAGAGGAAAATTGATGATTACCTTAATAAAACCAATGCCTATTTAAATTAAAGGAATTGAAAAGATTGATTTGAAGAACTTAATGAAGACAAAAGTTTGAAGAGTTAAAAATAACCTGTTACAAAAAAATAGCCTCCTGTGAATCATGTTCTTGGAAATTAATGCAGTTGTCTCTTGTCTTTAGGCTCTGGTGCAGTTTTGAAGAAATCTAGGAAATGGAAATTGTTTAGAGCTGAAGATCAGGCTTTTGATAGTAAGTATCAACAACTGGACAATCTGGATACTGATGCTGTGTTAGCGATTCAAAGTGAATAAAAACTTGTATGGTTGCCTATGCTCCTGATGGTGATTTTATATTCTTCAGTTATTTGGACCATATTTATATGAAATGGTTATGCCAGTATGTATGTCAGCAAATATCTGAGAATTTCTTAAGAAGAATGCTAGATTGGGACAAAATTAAAATGTAGAAGTTTTGAAAATGAATTATTTCATCTGAGTTTGTTAAATGTCTTCTAGTTTTCATAGTAAACATATTTGTAAATTTGGATAATTTGTTTTGCATGCTTGTCAAGAGATATAACAAATTGTATGCTTTGCTAATATTTTCAGATGTAGTAATTGGAAATTTTCTTAATTTTTAGTTTCATATCTTCGGATTTTGGAGAATTTCTCATGTTTAATTTTGTTAGTCTGAATTTTAGTGTAATAGGTTACACTTAAATATATTGACTTTGTTAAATTGCTAAGTTTAAAGTTTATTTTAATAAAAGAAACTTGCTGAATTACTTTTATTTAAAACCTGTTTTTCCCTATATCCTTTTAACTTTAGACTGTTGTATAATTTCAAAAAATTATAAGTGTATTTATAATTTTAAAACAAGTTTAAATTTAGAAGCAGTCTGAAGTTTCATTTTCCTGCTAATGAGGTTATACAACAATATATAAAAAATAAAACTTCCTTGTGTGCAAAGTTAAGTAATTAAATTTAAAAATCAAATATCAGTTAAATTAAAAATTTTAGTAAAGTAACTTGATCTGAAAACCACTATTTGCTTTTATAAAATTCTTCAAATGTTATTTATATTTATAAAAATGTCTAGGATAGTCCCCATGCAAGAATTGTATGTGGAAAATCGCCCTGGTGCTGTTCTGATTGGGTTTGGCAACAGGCCCAATCAGACAATTCTTGTGACATTTCGAAGTGGACACTTGTTTACAACATGATATGGGTCACAAAAGTTATCCCCTTTGTCCAAAATGCAATGTAACTCACGCTGCTGTCACAATTGCTATAATCCAATCTAAATCCTGTTTCTTAATGTTTAAAAGCATAAGACGAAAATGTGTGTGCATCCGCTCACATTTTGGCCTGCATCCCCTCAAATAAAGGCCAGCTGTTCTTGAGCCCTAAGGCGGTGCTCCATTGTCTGAAAGCATTGTCTTGTGGATCTGGTTTGATGTTACTGTCAACCAAGAGGGATAAACCACAACAGAAAAATGGCTCCTATCATTCTAATCAATGAATATGAAAAGTTTATTTTTAAGTCTTATTCAGTATATATATATATATAATATATATATATATATATAATATATTATATATATATATAATATATTATATATATATATAATATATTATATATATAAATAATATATTATATATATAATATATATAATATATATATATATATATATATATAATATATTATATATATAAATAATATATTATATATATAATATATATAATATATTATATATATATATATATATAATATATTTCTGTAAGTATAAGCTTCACAGAAAAAATTTCTGAATTTTTTTTCAATTTTATATTTTGAGATGTTTTTCAGATAAGTATAATTTGAAAACATTTAGATTTTACAACTTTTGCTGTTTAAAGATTATTTAGGACAACTTTTCTTTATAATGTGCAAAGAAAACTTCTTTTTCAGAACATGTTCTAAATTAAAGGTCTCCACAAATTTACTAAATGTGCAGGATAAATAATTTCCATAATATTCTTTAAATACTTGCTGTGATTAGTAGTATATATGTTTAGTTATACATTGATGTTAAGAATGAAATATTTCATTAAATTCATTTATCAATTTTAAAATTGCAGGTGTGGCAAGTCTTCCATATTTTTCTGAAGATGAGTCTGCTGAATCTTCTAATGCTGAAGACGAGGAAGAAAGTGAAGCAGGAGAAACTGAACCAGACACAGAAGAAGCATTCTTAGATGAACAACTGGAGCGCCGTAGTAATAGTGGCTCCTCTGGTCCTAGACCTAACCTTGCACCACAACATATGCAATGGGCCCTTCGTCAGAGAGAACCAGGCCGTGGACCTATTACTACCTCTGGTAGGTTGGGTATGTCTGCTTTCTTTGTTCTTAGTTATTGTATGCCTTTGATTGCATGGTTTTTGTGTGTGATTTATTTTTTAAATATTAATATATCTTACTATGTTAATTTTACTTTTCTGATAATTCTAATTTTGCACATCTTTGCATCAAGTGAAAGTTATTTTAACATTTCTTAATATCCTATAAGTTTTCAGTCTTTATTTTATAACTTGTGTATTTTGTTTAATATGTGTAAAATTTTATGAATTCTTTTAGTGAATAAAAAAATTGATTTAAAGTGTGCAAAAATATATTGAATATAATATTTTCCTAGATATTGTATAATTCTTTAATGATCTTTTGTTAAAAATATGATACTTTAATGTATAGTAAAACTTTAAGGATATGTTTTGTTTATTTTTGAAAAGGAAACACTGGTATGAAGTGAAAAAATTTGATGCTTGTATGGTTTTTATTGATTTCATGGAAAATTTTCTTAACTTGTTAATCTTAATACTAAGAAGTTTATTGTTTTATTTGATCAAAATAATTTTTCTTATTTTTCTGCAAGAATTTTAACTTTCGCTGTGCAGATTGAATCTGTAAAATAACTCATTATTTTGTTTCTAGATTTTCATTTTTAACCAGTTTAGTAGTACATTTTTTAAAAATTCGATAATTTTTTGCATTTTAACTTTTTATAAATAATTCCATAGTGTTGGAAGATGATGCTATTATTCTTTAACATATTTCTATAACTTTTTGAAGTAAAGACAGATCAAAATGAATTTTGAAAGAATAAGCATATATATATGTGTGTGTGCGGCTGGGCATTTTTTATTGACGTATTCACATAATAAATTGTTGCTTTACAATTTATTATTGTATAAAACTTGGCATTTATTATGCAATTACTGGATTTATCTTATTTTGCAAGGATCAAGTGGCTTAATATACATTGATCCTTCATCGCTAAGAAGAGCCACTGGTACAACAGCTTCAGTATCTGCCACTGTTACACAAGAGTGCCAAGCAACAGCAGTCACCACATCTGTGTCATTAGCGAGAGCATTTGGAATTCTGATGAGACAGATTGCTGACCTTCTCACAATGCTTCAGGATTACCATGCCCTTATGTCTAATTTGCCAAGAACTTTAGAAGTTTCTTATCAGGATTCTGTGAATTTACAGGTTTGTATTAAGCCAATACTAATAATTTATCTTATAAATTAAACTATTTATACTTTTGAACACTTGAACTGTATTATGTTAATATGAGCTACATAATTTTGATTAGTTTAAAAATGTGACTGTAGTACATCAATATTAAATTGTTTAGAAATAAATTTTTCATTATTGATAAAAATAACAGACAGATACAATGATGACAATTTGAAATTCCTAAAAATTTATAGCAACTGCAAATTGCCAGTAAAATATCAAAATATAACTTCATGAGATAAGTTACTTTAGTTTGAAGATAAATTTATACAGCAAATTCTTGGATATGTTCTGCTCTAAAATGCAGAAATTTGCTTCACATATGCTTTAGATTATTGTACAACATTCTGTTGCTGTAAGTCAATATGTGGGACAATCAAATCTTTCATCCATAATAAATATTAAAATTTAATGTAATGTCTTCTCTGGATAAACACAATCATATAATCTGACAAATCAGAATATTATAGATTTGTTACTTTTTGTATGATTACATTTAACTATTTTGGTATTTAAAAAATGAATAAATTTAAAAATTTAAGTCAAGGTTTTTTTTCTTTCAAAATTTTATTTTCTTTTTATAAATATCTAGTTAAATCTAATTTGATCTCTTGTTTATGATTTGATTTCTTATCAAAATCTGTTCATATTAAAATCTAAAGTTAAATTCTATTCAAACTATGCATTATAATGTTTGATTAAGTATGTTATTTAAAAAAATTTTGTATTAAAAAATTTGAATTTTCTTTAAAAGTTTAATTTCACACTTGCCATTTTTATTGTTATATTGTAAATATTTAACTTTATATTTCCCTGACGTAGCTTTAAAACTATTTTTTAAATGAAAAAATAGTTTTAAAGCTAAATTTCTATTTTTGTATTTTTTGTAATTTTTATGTAATATTTCATGCATGCATATTTGTTAAAATCTTATTCTTTAGTATTAGGCGAAACTATATAAAAAAAAAAAAATTAGAAAACGTGACTGTACAAATTAAAGTTTTCAATTGTTCCTATATTTCTGCTTTTTAGATGTATTTAGAATATCACTTGAGACCAACATGGGAATGGCTAATAACTGTAATGGACTCCACTGAAGCCCAACTGAGATTTGGATGTGCCTTGACATCTGGATCTAATCCATCTCATCCAGCACATCCTATGCATCCATCTGTACATTCTAGATCAAATCGATCTAGAAATGAAAATGAAGGCAGGTCCTCTGGAAGTACTGCTGATAGTAGACGAAGAGGTTTATTTAACTTTTATAGTGATTTCTCTATAAATTTTTTTTGTTTTTAAGTCTTCTCTCATTAATTTACTACAAAATAATCATTCAGAGATTGAAAATGTTTTGTATACATTATAACTATTTGTCCAAAACTAAAAGAGTAAAATTATTCAACATGAATGTTGACTGCTGGGAAAGTTTTGCATGACTTTTGGAATAACTTTTTTGAAAACCTGTTTAACCCTTTTGTGCTGGGTTTTTTGAAGATTACTTTGCTCTCAGCATAGTTTATCCCACCTGTGGATTTTGTGCCAGCAAAGTTAGCTATACTTTATTTGTCTATATTTTATTTGTCTCTTATTATTTCCTTTTTATTGCTGGCATTTATTTGACTAAATGCAATGAAATATTCCAGCTGCCATCAGAATTAGTTTCCCTATCAAAGATCTAGATTATATTAAGAATTCTTGTACTTAAATATTGCCAACATTAAAATTCATCATGCCAATGCTTAACATTTTTCTTTCAAAATATAAAAACATTGAGACTTTGTATATTTTAAATAAGGATGTTTTTATAAAAACATCACATTGTTCTATCTTCTCATCACTATAATTACTGTTTGAGGCAAATGTTTATAAAATGACTTTAAAATTAAACTTTTTGTTGTAATAATTTGCTTTGAAAATTTGAGTGCTTTAAACTTTTTAAGGTATCAGCTAAATGATTAGCATCTTTTGTGTTTGCTCAGCTGGCATTACAATGGATGCATTATTTTTATATACTAAGTATATATATCCAAGTTTACAAATTTTATATTTAATCTTAAGTTTTAAAAGTCCAGAAAGATTTGAAACAATTTATCTGCATCAATGTAATATATATATATATTACATTATATATATTATATATATTACATTGATGCAGATAATCTTATATATATATATATATATATATATATATATATATATATATATATATATATATATATATTGGGAAGATAAAAAGTGTACAATCAATGGCATTTAATTTCTTTAGATTCATTGCAGTGAAACTATGTAGCTTTAATACATTTTCCTTACAGCAGCAGAGGGATCCCTTGCAAGGCGAGATTTTCTCACCTATGCTATATCTCTGATGAGAGCTCACAATAATGAGCATTTTGATTCCTTACCTTGCCTTGATGTCAATGCATTAAAACACATAGCCTATGTATTTGATGGATTAGTCTATTATATTCGATCAGGAATGGATGGTTCAGATACTGAAGTTGTGCGAGAAGGGTTAAACTTGGATTCCTGGAATGATCAGGTAAACAAACTTATGGCATTGAATTTAATTGTATTAATGTATGTTTAATTTTTTTTTATATGTGAGACTTTGGCTACTTTTTAAATTGCCTTTCAAGTTTTTGTGAATTAAGTTTTTTAAATCTGTTAAATAAAATTTATTGTGCCAATTATTGTTGTACTGCCTCAGTATAAAATCACACCATTAATTTTCTACCAAATCAAATATTTAAATGAAAATTTAATTTTAGTTATTAAGATTATAAAAAATACAGTGTTATATGAAATAAGAGTAGGATTTTTTAAGAAAATGTTTCTCAATGAAATCAGCTGCAGTTATTTCAGTAAAGTTTTATTCTCAAAGTTTGTACAACTCCTTAAAACTTCTAGAAATCTAAGAAAGTTTTTAGGGCCCTTGAAACTGCTAGAATTTAGACTTGAACTTTGAACATCGTATCTTTCTGGAATTTTACGTGCCATGGTACATTAATTTTGTGTTAGAAAATATTATAACATAGTTTCCAGCTCTACTGATTTTATTGGGAAACTCCTGATTTTTCACAATTTCTCCCAATTTTCCAATAATTTATGAAAATCTACTGATTTTTGGCAATTTCATTGGAAAACTTAAAAACAGGTGAAATTTTGCTAGAAAGAAGTATTGAATTGTTTTAGCAGCTTAAACAGTCAACAGATATTATCACACTAATATGATAATATGTATTTTTAAATATTTTCCTCTGAGTTGAACCTTATGTCTGCCATGGTAGGATGAAGCTCTAACCGCTAGGGTGCTGGTAATTCCTATGAGTTTTCTGTCATATAATTAACATTCAGAGCAGACACTAGGTATCTGTTTACATAAGCTGTTCAAATAGGAGGAATATAACTAGTTATTAATAATTTAATTAAGATATTTGTCTCATGTGTGAAGTATTTGTCACTGAATTGAACTTAATAATGTATTTTATGTTTTTATCTAATTTTGTAAGTTCAGTATTTATAAACTAATAAGGTAGTAAAAGTTGCCCTATAAAATAAATATTTGGACGTAAACGTGTTGATGTTTATTTTTTACATGTAGTGTATTTTATTTTTCAATGTTCCTTTATGATGATGTTGATGAATATTAAAATACTAAGATAACACAATGTGTTTAACATAAATCATTCTCAGAATGCATAATCTTAGTATGATTGCATATAAGAATATTGTCTTTTTGCGGTACTCCAGTTTTTAACATTCTGTTTCAAGCACAAATGTTGCTAATAGTGTCATCTGATTCCCCCCCCCCTTCTCAAAATCAGTAGAATCTACTGATTTTTTTTTCTCCAAAGTTAGCAGGTATGTTGTAATTGCTTCCCCTCCTAATATCTTAATATCTTAGGTTTTAAAAAAATTGTCTAAAAACATTGTGTATTGTCTCTTAATGTTACCACTATATGGTAGCTTGATATTAGATTATTGTATTCATAACTGTTGAGATCAAAATAAAGATTCAGTTCAATTACAAGGGCTTAATGATTCAGTTCATTCAGAACTGGATGTAATACTTAGATTTATGTGTGAAGTAATCACCAATAAAATCATTTGTCACAATATGTATGAATTTAATAGATTTGTTCTGTTTTCTTTATATTTTATAAAAATTCATTGATTATAAAATATATAAACTTGCTAAATCTTTGTATGTACTTATTTCTTGTATTTACAATAACTTGAATGAATAGACATGGAACCTCTTGCCCGCTGTGTATTACTTTGTGAAAGTGTCAAAACATCATTATGTAGTATATTTTCTCGTACATTGGATTTGACAGTCAAGGTACACTTCTGCTAAAAGCATTTTGTTCCAAACTTCACATCCTGAATAACCTAGTTGCATTTATTAGGGCCCCCTTTGTTTATGTAGTCAGGTAGGACACTTTATGGAACTGAAGTGTAATATAAAGAGTACATAAATTAGGCAAGTGAGGGTAAGGCCATTTAATTCATATCCAATATGATGTGTCATCTCATAATTTCTTTGATATTTCTATATAGGGTTTTGTTTAAAAAAAAAATTAAATTACATTGCATTGTTCCCTTTATTCCGTCTGCCATACAGTCATGCTAATAATAGTTTTCTGCACTACACCAGACGAAGATGGTCTGGTTGTCATTTATACTTTTGGAACAGGAGAAACCACTTTTGATCCTTCAACTTAATTTTTTTTTCTGGATTTCCGGACCTTTTACAGTCCTCTTGCCCTCAGAGGCCTTAAATAATAGAAAATAAAAGATTCACCTAGCATTGCTGGAGTTACTGATGAAAGCCAGATACTGTATCTGTGTACCAAACTAGAGGCATTTATTTTTAAGGATGGGTTGTGTAAACACTAAGGTTGTAGGAGGAGTTCACAACTTTTTAGAAAACTGTTCTGCCTATATTTATATATACACCACCTGCTGCATGCTTAGTAGTTGCTCATGCCTCAGGTTATTTTTTTATTATTTATTTTTTTTTTTAGAAATCAAATTCTTTGTATACTGGAATTTATTTTGTTACTTTTTTTTGCATTGTTACACTTATTATTTATTAAAGACCTCATTTTTGAAGTAAGCAACTCGGCAAGTACTTGTACTGTTTTAATTCGTTGACATATTTTTGCACAAAACATTTTTTTCATTTATTTTTTGCTTGGTAGTGAATTTTAAGTTTTATTAATATATATTGGCTTAGCAGTTTCAATTAAAATGGGGTTTTTTTTATCTTGTAAATAAACCTTTTATTAAATATATGTGTGTGTACCAATGGCTCACCATATCCATTTACGACATTAAATTAAATTGTAATATCTTAGCAGTCTAGGTTTCGACTTTGAATTTTATATACTAATATGTATATTCAAAAATCATTATTTAAAATTGAATCCAAGTGCAGATGCATAAATTTATTTAAATGTTTTATTTTTTAAAGGTTAAATTTTTTTATAATAAATTATTTTTACAAATAAATGTTGTATTTTTTTAATAAAATTTTACTACATGTTATTAGGATGAAAATGATAATGAAGAACAAGAAGAAGAAAATAGCTCTCAACTACCAATGGATGTTGATGGCACAGACGATGAATCCCACATATCTTCAAAAGGTCGCAAACATGCATTCTTCCAACGCTCAGATTCTACTTTATTCCTGGGTTGTCCACCACCTGATCCTTTCAATTCTCCATTATCTGAAACATTGTTACTTGCTGATCAGCCTCATCTACTTCAACCTACATCACGAAAAGAAGAGCTATTTGGTGTTCCCAGAACTTACTCAATGCCACCTGACAATCTCTCTAACTCCCCTGACTATGCTTCGTATGGTGAATTTGAATCTGTACCAACTAGATTAGGCCTGTCTACTCGAACGGCAGATACACAAAGATTGACTATTCCACCTCGCCTTCCACCACTACCGATTTCTGTGCGACATCCACCTCCTCAACCCTCGGTTAACAATTATGAGGACAAGGAAAATTCAAGGGGTGCCAGTGAACCACACCAATCAAATATTGATGATACAGATAGTCGGGATGAGTCATTATCAAATAGCTCTGCACCTAGCAGGTCTGGATTTGAAGGACAAGAATTTGCTATTTCAATGACAACAAATGATAGAATATCAACAGATACTATGGACTATGATCCAGACACATTTGTGAGTAGGTCTATATCAGAACCTTCACGTGCTCCTATTATTGTGGCTGGACCTTGTAAGAAAGCAGACAGTCTAAGTCCTGTGAAGTCTAGTGTTATTGTTCATGCTGGTTGTATCAGACAACCTTCATCGGCGGTAAGCTTCTAGTAAAGTTATTCAAATTAAGATAATGTAATTTCTGTGATTCAGCAAATTTTTTGTTTAAACTTTCAAGCATTTAAGATGCATTTCACTTCATTTATTTTAAAATATTGAAATGCATTTTACAATATGAATTATAGTATAAGTTCTCAAATACAAAATACAAGTTTTTTTCTAAGTCATCTTTGATGTCACATTAATGTTTAGGCTTTTAAACTTTGCAGAAATTCCTCAATAAAATTTTTAAAGAAGCATTTAAATTTGTATTAAAGAAACCACATTTTTTGTTAAATTGTCCAAATGTAGCATTCTTACTATCTAGTTACATAATTTTTAACAGATTAAAATTTGAAAAAACTTGAAGAAAATAGGAATTTAACTTTAAAAAAAGCGATTTTAGTAAAAAAAAAAAAAAAAAAAAAAAAAAAAAAAAAAAAAATTTGTGCAAAAACATTCTATGTTAATTTATTCTATGGGTTTATCTTGCACTTTTACATGAGAAACCAAAACCGACTCAAATTTTTTTCTGAATCTGATAGTTATAAAAACTACTGACCAAAACGATTTGGCAAATCAAAAATACTTTGCTAGATTTTTAAACACTATATTTAAAACATGTGGTTAAAATTTGTTTTATTTTTGTATAGGCTCATTTGGGAAATTTTATATTCGGTAATAAATTAGTATTTTAGAAAATTATTAAATTTTCAATATATTCTGCATATCATTGTATAGAGCGAACTATTTTCTTGGATTTTTTAAAATCTTTTAAATATTAATTTGAACTGATTTTCAATACTTAACATTTGTTGTTTAATCTTGCAAATGTTACTATGCTAAAATGGAACTATAGATTCAGTAATCTAATTATATTCTGTTTCAAAGTTCATTGAGTTAAAGTTATAATTTATATAGAATAAAGGAATTTGGTTCCTTTAGTTAAATTTATTTCTAAGTTGTGACTAAAACTATACATTTTATTGAACATTTTGAATTTCAATAAAACTGTGTTTAATTGATAATGGCTAATATTTGTAGTATACATAAATTAAAATATTGTTGTGTTATTATAAAAAAGACTTCAAAAAAATTCTTAATATTTTTATAGATTGGAATAATTTTTTATTGTACTAAGTAAGTTAAAAATGAAAAATTTAAAATGGTAATTTCTCTCTGAGGATAATGCAAATTGTTTATGGTAATGTGCTTAAGTAGCTCTATTTTGCAAGTTTATAGAATGCAGTAGCTGCATATGAGCAAAGTGTCATATATATATATATATTGCATTGCTATTGTATATTATATTGGCATTGCTATATATATATATATATATATGTATATATAATATATATATAAACTGCTATGATTTTCACCATAATATCTGCCTTCTAAAATTTGCTTAACTAACTTTATCTGCTTGTATTTATTTTCCTGTTATCTAATATTTAAAAATGTATATTGGAAATTTTTTATCAATTTTAAGAATGTTTAATAGGATAAGATATTGAAGTATTTACTACCAGTTTATTGCACGATTCTATTGCATAATCAAAAGATATTTTTGAGAAAACTTTTTTCAATGAAGACTAGCATAAATAGTTATAGTAAAATGAATAGAGTTAAAAACAAACTGATTAACTTGGAAAAAATCACTGTCATAATTGGCATTCTTTAATTTGCTTCAAGACAACATTTTGCTGTTTGCAAATTCTCTGTTGCATTTAAATCTAGATTGTCTCTCTTTTGAAGTTTTATCAATTAGCCGTGTCAGAACTTTTTTATTATAAAATATTGGTAATATGGTAAACACAATTGCTTCTCTTGGCTCTTTAGTTCAACAGTTCATAGATCCACCAATTATCACTTTGATATTGGATGTTTGTTTTGATTTCAAATCCACTTAAAACTATTAATTAACCTTGGGTTCCATTTAGGCCTTCGTGTGGAAAAAATTACTGGTGAGCTACAAACTTCTCAATAATTTTTATCTGGTTGATAAATGTTACTTTTTTAAGAATAAATGGGTATATTTAAAATATGTATAAACTTTTAGTAAAATTTCTATTTTGTATTTAACTGTATGATTTTCCTTTCCTCAATGACAAGTATTTAAATTTATCTCTTGTGTTAGAGGTAAATTATTTAATTTAGAAGCAATTGAAATCTATTATATGTCAGTATACTAGTTGCATTAGTGCTTTAAATAACTTTAAGTAACAATCTGCTAAATTTCCAATCAATATTATGGTGAATAACTCAATTTTACAATTAACACAATTTTATATACTAATGAAATGTTTTTTGTTGTTTGATTGTTATTTATACCAGTAAATATTCACATTTAAACAAAAGCTCTGTGAATTAATTTCCCTAAGCTATTTATACATTGCCCCAACTTAAAGTAGCCGAATGGTTAGCGCTCTGGCCTTCAGTTCAATAGTTTGTGTGTTCGAATCCCACCTTGGGCATGGATGTTTGTAGTGGTTCGGAATCCGTTTTAAGCCGTAGGTCCCGGTCTAATTAACCCTAGTGTGCAAAAAATGACCGCTGAGCGACAAACAAACTTAAAGCACATAAAAATGTTGACCTATGAAATTTACAGTTATTTAATTTCACTATATAAAAAAATATTCAAATAAAATTATCATAATCACTAATGGTGTAGAGACTTTTAATCACAAAAGAAATTAAACTAGAATTGGATGAATTTTTGACAATTTTTTGAATGTTATAATTGACAGTTGCAGAATTTTATTTATTTATTTATTTTTGCTACTTGTTATATTTTTACTCATGGTTTCTCATGCATATTCTTCAATTTTAATCCATGTGTATGTGAAGTGGAAAAATTTGATATAACTTTTTAATATTGAATTTTTTTATTATTATTTATTTTTATTTATTTATTTATTTTATTTTATTTTTTTTTTTGAGGAAGATTAAAAAGTTTTTGTGAACAAGCAGTTTGTATTTTAAGTTTAGCTTTTATTAATATTTTAGATAATGTATCATGTGACTAGTTTTGCAGCACAAAAATAAAATGCACACTGTAAAATTTTTTTTTTAAGTTTTTCTTGTGTTTGGTTAGTAATATTTTTCTCTTTTGTATTTCAGTCATTCTATAGTAATCTGTAGATTTCAATAATTTAATATTCATTAATGTTGTACATTTATATTAAACTCTGATTCAAAATTGAGAAAAACATTTAGGAAGTAAATGAAACTCTTTTAACTACTTTAATCAGATTTCTTTGCTTTTTGCAGGAAAAATTTAAATGTATTAGAGAAAGAACAAAAGTACTACCTTTTTTTTCTCACTACGAAATTTGACTTGGATTGCTTCTATCTTTTTTATTGTATTTTGTATTGAAATTTTTACAATCAGAAATTATTACAATGGTCAATATTTTAAATCATTTGTCTTTATTTAAATCACAAAGGAAATAATGATATATATTTTTTTACTAATGTAAATATAAACTTTTCATTTTTAGAGTCCAGACTTGCAGTCAAACACAACCAGTTATATAGCTGCTCCTAGTCCAGCCGCTGAAATTACTGTTACTTCAACTTCTGCAACATCAACTGTGACTTTAACGTCTACTGCAAGTTTTGTTCGTGACACTAACCATATTACTAATGCTGAACCATCAGCACAATATCCTCAAAATAGGTCACTTAATAGTTTTATATTAAATATTTTCTTGAATTTAATATTTTTGTAAAAGTTGCTGACAATTCACTTGTAATTTCTTAGGTGTGCTAATTCAATCAGCCAAATGTTTTCTCATGACATGCTACTTGGACGATGGAGACTTGCTCTTGAGTTATTTGGGCGTATATTTGTAGATGATGTTGGGGCAGAACCAGGATCTGTCATTACTGATTTAGGCGGATTTCCTGTTAAAGAAATGAGGTTTCGCAGAGAAATGGAGAAATTAAGGAGCTCTCAGCAGAGAGATTTAACTTTAACTAAGGTGAGTTAATATTGAATTAAAAAAATCTCTTGTGTTGTTTTTCATTTTTATTTAAATCTAAAATTATATTTAAATTTTGATTTTTTTTTTTTTTTTTTTTTTTTTTTTTAAATAAAATGCTACTTATTTAATGCTATAACTTAAATTGTTTTAATGTATTTCAGTAACTTTTGGTTTTTGTAGTTTTTCTTGAAAGTTAAGTGATAAAAATAAGAAAATTTTTTTGTTCTCAACTTTCAATTTTTAATTTTATTTTTTTATTTCATAAGTCTGCTTTTTTGTGGAGCTCCTTTTTATGCCAAATTGCTTGCCTAAACACTAGTGATGTGTACCTAAAAGCACCAATAGAGAAAATTTACTGTGTCTTTGCAGCAAGTGGATTATGAATTAAATTTTTTAAATAATTATTCACAATATGATTTGTAGAAAAATATAATGCTCCAATTTCAAATCTTAGTTACACTTGAATAAATATAGCAAACTTATTATCTTGGCTTGAGAATTTTTAAGGCAAGTAATTTTTTTTAAAAAAGGAATTATATAAATTGTTTCTTATTTTATTAAGGAAAAGAAATCTTTGATTAGAGGTTCTACAAATGTGCTGAATTAAATCTTAGACATATTTATTACTTTGGAATCCTGTCATTTTTCTAGTTAATAAGTAGCTCATCAAAGTTTTAATGCTGTTTGGAAAAAAATTTTCAAGTAACTTATAGGAGCAGTTTTTTCCCTTTTGTTCAACAGCTTATGGGTTTGATTTCTATATAAGGCTCAGATGCTTTTAATAATTAATAATCCAATTCGCAATATAAACTCCAATCTAATCAGTCCGCAAATGCCAAATAACTGAGGGATTGTAGCTTTGACCAATTATGAGTTCTCAAACAATTGTAGCTGGTTTGAAAATGATAGGAATGAATAGTATTCCTCTGGTTCTTTGCAAATGTGATTGTATTCTAAAGAACTTAATAAATCTAATGCTATATTGATAATTGTCTGCTCAATTTTTGAAGCATACAACCACTTAGAAAATTTTATCTCCTGAAAGACGTAAATTTCTCTTTGAAGCAAATTATATTAAATTCTAATCTTTACTTTTTCTATACATTTACCACCTGCCTTTCCAAATCAGAATGTGCCAGACCAGTTTCTTATCAAAAGTATTAAGTCTTGATTGACTTTAGATTATACAAATTGGTTTGCAAGTAAAGTAATACCAAGTCATTATAGCACTTATGAATCTAAATTAATTATTTAATGACAATAACTGTTTTTTTGGTTGCTAAGAAATTTATGAAAAATTTATAGGTACCTTAATTTTGACTTATGTTTCTATTTATTCTTAGGTAAATTACCTAGGAGCAATTTTGAATGCTAGTGATTGCTTTCTCAAATATTGAATATTTTTTCAATGTTTCTATAATCTTATTTTATTTATATTTAGCAGAAGTAAACAAATGTAATGTTTTGTGTTCCAGGTTGAAAGAGATAGAACGTCCCTTCTTCAGCAGACATTTAAGGAATTAAACACTCAGTTCAACAACTATGCCCGCCGCAATTCAGGAGGTACTCCTCCTCTCACTGTATCAAGAGTAAAAGTGACTTTTAAAGATGAACCAGGTGAAGGGAGTGGAGTAGCTAGAAGTTTTTATACAGCTGTTGCTGAGGTATGCTTATTATCCATGATTCCTATTTATTCAAAATTTGGCTGTGTATTTATGTGTAAAATTTCCATAAAATAATTTTTATGTTTGATGATGGAACTAATTGCTGAATTTTATTTAATTATAATGCTGAAATAGTTAAATATACTCATCAAAAGCATGAGAACATAGTGAAAGTATTAAATATGAGAAATTTTTGTTACTGATCGGAAAACAAGTGCTTGATTATTAATTGAACTGTATAAAAACATTCTGTGCATACATAAATTAAACTTTTTCAGAAACAATGATTTGAAAATAAGTTTGTTCAAAGGATTCTAAAATTTTAGTTTTCCATTTTCAACATTAAGAAGTTATTTTTAATATTTTATACATTGTGCTCAAAACATTAAAAATTATATTTTTAGGCTGTGCTGTCATCAGAACGTTTGCCAAATTTAGAAAGCTGTCAAGTTGGCTCTAGGTCTCTCCAGTATAGTGAGTGTAATTTGAAATTCGGTGTGTCTAGTGCGAGGGGTAATATTGACGAACAGCTATATCTGTCTTGTCTTACAAACAGCTATATCTGTCTTGTCTTACAAACAGCTATATCTGTCTTGTCTTGTATTAAAAAATCCTACTTTTAAAGTAAGTAATTATACTTTGTTCTTAAATTTTTAGAGCCATCAACCTTTGTTACAGATCTAATACAAAGACTGCGGACGAGAGAAAAAGAAAGAGAAAGGAAAGTGTTACAGAATTCTCCTAGGCTTCGAGGAGAAAATAAAGATAGAGAACCTCCACTTGCTTTACGCTATGATGCTCCTCCTTTTGTTATGCCTGGAGAAGCTGGTAGCAGTGGCCAAAGCACTAATGAACACTTGAGTCCTCATCGCCAGCAGTTAGGACAGCGTCTTTATCCCAGAGTCAGAACATTAACTCCTGTAAGAAATGTCTACTACTAAATCATTTTTAATTTATTTCAAATTATTTTATGTAATTATACAAACTGTGAAAATTTTAAAACTACTTGTTTATATTTTACTGAATTTGTAAATTTCCATGTTTGTTTTAAATAATTATATAGATATTTTGGAATTAAAACAATATAAAGAGCTTTTGCATTATATTTTCATGCAAATATATTTTAAATGATTCAAGTTTTCATAAAGACTGATCTCTCTAATCAAATAAAATCTCTCCAAATTAAATCTTCTGTTTTACTTTCTCTTTCTGAAAATGTATGAACTATTGTCAGAGCTGTTGGGATTGAGTGAATCTTTGCATCTTAATAGGCTTAAAATGAATGTTTGATTAGTTTATAATTTTAAGCTATTGAATATATTTTTTTATTTATTAAAACTGTTGTTGACCTTCTAATTGTCCATGCTTCAAACTAAATTCTGAATAATCATAATTTTAAATAGATTCGTTCAATTATATTTTATAGTAACTCTAAAATAAGCCGGACTTACAAGTAATATTTTTTCAGTGTGTTATATTTGATTTGTTGTGGCTGTTTTCGATGTATTATATAGAGAACAGCAAATTTTAAACTACTATTTTCAAGTGTATTTAATCTTATATTGCTTTAATTTTTTAAAAACAATTTTTAATTTATTGTTTTCAAGCTTAATTTAAATATTTGTCACAATAAATGAATACTATGTATTAAGAGCAATATCTTTATAGATTTCATAAAGAATATAATAAATTATTTGATATTTTAAAAAATTAAGTATTTTATTGAAATTAGTATTATAATTTTCATTGGCATTTTTGTAATGAGAATTTCTATAATATTTAAAAAATAATGGAAACTTCATTAATAAAATTATTATATAAATTTGCTTGCAGCAAAAATTAGGAAGAAAAATGTTTTTAATTTAGATATCTATTAAAATAAAGCAAAGTCTAATTTTTTAAATTTTATTTAAGATATATTCCCCCCCCCCCTAAAAAGGTTCGACAATTTGTAAAAACTTGTTCTGCTACAAAATTGTTTCTAGTTATTGATATATATTCAATACTTTTCTTTCTGCAAACACAAGTATAGTAATAAAATTTCACTAAATCCTAGTTCCACTGTTATCTTGTAAAATTGTGATAGTGCTTTTATTTAAGCTCAAGTCTTCAATATATAAATATAGTGAATATTATCTGATGACTTAATATTTCTCCTTACTTATAGAATTTAGCTAGCAGAGTAACTGGCATGCTTCTGGAATTATCTGCTGCTCAGTTGTTAATGTTGTTGGCTTCTGATGATGCCTTACGTCAAAAAGTCGATGAGGCCACAGAAATTATTCTTTCACATACAAGGTAATTTATTTTTGATATCTTCTTAATATGTATTTCTTGAATGCAATACAATTGTGTATGAAGATTTGGAAAATTAGAAAGTATCAATTAACTATTCTGTGGATATGAAATTACAGTTTACACTGTATGTTAGCAACAGATCTTGTTTCATTGTTAGGAATTGTTGTACTATGTCTTTCTCTATAAATTTTTTCATTAAATTAATATTTTTTTCTGTTTAAAAGTGCTTATAATTTTATGTTTTTCCAGAGATTCAACTGAAGAGGCCTTGATGGATTTGGATGTGTTTAATTTGGATAGTCGTTCACGAAGAGGCCCTATTGCTAGAAAAATTGAAGATGTTGATGATGAGGAAGAAATGGATGACAACTGTCCTATATTTTATCAGCCCGGTAAAAGAGGGTTTTATTCTCCTCGACAGGGCAAATGCACAACTGAAAGAATGAATGCATTCCGTAATGTTGGAAGGATTATTGGACTGTGTCTCCTTCAGAATGAGTTGTGCCCAATTTACCTCAACAGACATGTAATTAAGTACATCATAGGCAGGCGTATTGGCTGGCATGACCTTGCTTTCTTTGATCCCGTCCTTTATGAATCCTTGCGCCAAGTAGTAGTTGATGCTGAAGGAAAAGAGAGTAATATATTTTCTGCTTTGGACCTTACTTTTTGCATTGATCTCTGCATTGAAGAGGTAAAATTAATTTTACTTTGCATTTTGGTTTTATTTCTCCTTTAACTTGATAATAACTGGACTATCTCCTAAATATTAAGTTTTTTTTTATTTTTCAGTATTATTTTTCTGTATGTTATGTTGCACAATGAAGTATTTCTTAAGGCTTTTAATGTAATCTTTCATTAAATGTGATTTTATAGGGAGGAGGTAGTGTAGAATTGGTAACTGGTGGAAGTCAAATTGAAGTGACTGCTCAAAATGTGTACGATTACATCAGACAATATGCTGAATATCGAATGATTCGCTCCCAAGAAAAAGCTTTGGATGTAAGTTTAATATAATCATTCATGTGTGTAATTTAAAAATAATCAGGAGGAAATTGTATTTATACTTCTAATAAAATCCTAATTTTCTTTATTAACTCAAGTTTTATAATTAGCATTTTTCCAAGTAAATCAATTTTTATGAAGTGCAAATTTTAGCTTCTAAATTTTGTACTGATTCTTTAACTTCTATCAAAATTTAAATTAAATTTTATTTACTTATCTTAAGGATTTTTTCCTATAGAAACTAACTCTAAATATAAGGTAAGAAGACTTAGCAAAGTTAAAATTTCACCTTCTGAATGCCAAATTTCATGTGAACATAGATGTATTTCAACAAAATTGTATACTCTTGCATGCTAGAGACCTTACTGAATACAATCTTCAGTTTAAAGCACAAGCTAGCTTTCATTTATTGCTCTTATGTTTTTTGGAACATATCAAGTAAGAAAAAAATGAATTGTCAAGAAATTTGATCATCTTTAATACTTCTCCATTGCTCAGTGTTTCTTCATTGATCTCAAATATTTTTTGCTGTAACTGTTATACTTTTTTATGCCCAAAATTAAATCTCAAAAATTTAAGATGTGGTGAAACTCTCTCTCTCTCTCTTTATATATGTATATGTATATATATATATGTATATATATATGTATATGTATATATATATATGTATATGTATGTATATGTATATATATATATGTATATGTATGTATATATATATGTATATGTATATGTATGTATATATATATGTATATGTATATATATATGTATATATATATGTATATGTATATATATATATGTATATATATATATATGTATATACTCACACACAAACTATTTATTTAGTTATTAATACTGGATCATATGGCCCAAACAATAAAATTTTTTATTAAAGAGAGCTTGAAAATTTAATATTCAATATACTGGCAGATAGGATTTTTGAAAAATTTTAATATTATAATTCCACATCAAAAAGAACCCTGGGAAAATATTGTGTATTATTTATGTTAATAGTTGATGGAGACTATGAATTTCTGGAATGAATGCATGCACACATTTATTTAATAAAGCTTTAAATGTTTATACTGTATTCCCATTGTTTTAAATGTCGCATTCCCATTTTAGTGGAATTAACATCTATCTCTCTTAGGCCTTACGTGCAGGAGTCTATGACGTTGTGCCTCAAGGTTCTTTTGAAGGGCTTACTGCTGAAGATTTCCGCCTATTATTGAATGGTGTTGGAGAAATTAATGTGCAAACTTTAATTAGTTATACCTCTTTTAATGATGAAAGTGGTTAGTAATTTTTATTGTAACTTTATTTTATGTTGGAACTATTTGTGTTTATAATATTTGTACTCTTCTTTCAGCTGAAGGTGCTGATCGACTACTTAGATTTAAAAGGTGGTTTTGGTCTATTGTGGAGAGAATGTCTAATTTTGAAAAACAGGACCTGGTGAGTGATACATTTCTTACATATACTACCTTTACCTGGATTAAAAGTTTTTCATCACTTAGTTAAAATTAATTTTCTATTGTTTGTCAGTCTATTCTGTTGCAGTCCTTTTAAAAATCATGCCAGTCTTTGAAATTATTTTTTAAAGTTTAAAGCAGAAGTTAATTTTTTGTGACTGGTTTTTGAGATTTATTCACAACAGCACAAATGATTGGTGCAAAAAGATTTCTTATGTAGGATGTTTTCTAGTAGATAATTTTATTACTTTGAGATCTTGACCTACGATACACCCCTCATTAATTTTTATTTAGAAGGTGTTTTTCTCAAATATTTTAGAATTACTGGCTTGAATTTCTCTTACTTTCCATTTTTAAAGAATTATAGCTTATGAGCAGATAAATGTCACCTTCCAAGTAAAATGGAAATTTTACTTTAATTCCAGGAAAATTGGGATGTATCCTAAAAGTTGTTAGCACTCTTTGAAAAGCATTTCTTAAAATAGTAGTTGTGAGAGTTGAGTAAATACAAAAATTAATTATATATGTATGCTTTATTTTTGGTAAATTATATTACAGGAAATTATTGTTAGCTTTTTAATTTTGTGCAAAAAAAGTTTTCTATGTTTAAAGATTAATATAAAAAGCAATTTTGTATTTGAGAACTTTCCAAAAATATCTTATAATAAAGTGTGTAATTTTATTTAGAGCAATTATTTAAATCCATTATTAACTTTTTAAGTGCAACTCTATTAAAAAAACAGATATTAATAATTGCCTTTGAATTTTGTTATGTGAAACAGAGTTTATAATTTTCTGTTTATATTTTGAAGTATTGAATCTGTAGATACTTGATCATTCATTTTAATAATGTAGTAACTTATTTTTCATGTATTAAGCCTGAATTTTCTACTGCTTTCAAACCTTGAATACAGTTAAAAAAAGAGCGATTAAACTTTTTAACAAACTTGTATTTTTCAGGTCTATTTTTGGACTGGAAGTGCTGCTTTGCCAGCGAGTGAGGAAGGGTTTCAACCTATGCCAAGCATTACTATCAGACCTGTAGATGACCAACATCTTCCTACTGCTAACACATGTATATCGAGACTTTACATTCCGCTGTACTCCTCTAAAGCAATTTTGCGTTCTAAACTTCTTCTTGCAATCAAAACTAAAAATTTTGGTTTTGTCTAATGATAGACTTTTGTAGGCATTTTTATCTAATTTAAATAATCTCCTGTGATGTACAAGAAAGCCTGGTATTGCAAGTTGAAACTCTTGCATGCCATGCAACTGATTGAGAATAGCACATTTCTCTTCATGTAAGTCATTGTATGAAAAATAAAGTGTTTTATAGTATGTACTTAGATTTCATTTTCTTTGTTTCTAATGTCGATTCAGTGTAATGTGTTATCAACTCTTTGTTTGGTAAAGTTTTTTCCTTTGTTACAAATTACATTTCTCACTGAGGAATTCATCAATTGATGAACAATAAATTGTATGCAGTTGATTACAATTAAAAAGAGCTGCAAATGTAAAAGAATATTGGCTTACAATTTTTATTCAATTCTTTGTCTTTTGACAAATCATTATAAATATGGATTCGATGGCATATAAAGATTTGTATGTTGATCAAATTCCTAAAATTGCATTCAGTTGGGAATTTTATTTGGATAAGTTGCCAGAGCACATTAAAATTTCATGGAAGTAACTATTACATTGATTTAACTCTTGTACTGTGTATAATCTCAACATATTACTTTGTAGTAATGTGTGGATAAAGGTATGCAGTTCATTCAACTTGTAATATTATTTAAAATAGTTTGAATAAATTAGTACTATATAAATTGATTTTTTTATTCCAAACAATTTATATTGTATTCTAGTTAAATGACTTTGACTTTTCCACAATCTAAAAGGTTGTGTTATATTAGGTATTCTCAAACTTGAAATTGCTATTTCTAAAATTCCTGTTTGAGCTGAGTAGTGGCCTCTGGTTTCAAAATTCTTAGCTTTCTTACTTGAGCATCTGTATTTATAGCTGTTCAGCATTCACTTTACCATGTAGATCCCAGTCTAATTTGCCCTTGTGTGGTAAAAGTGGCCTGCTACAAATAAACCAAACTAACCTCGTACAATTTTTTTGCTGCCTGAAGTGTTTTTAAAATTTTTTTCATATAAAAAGTTTTTTGGGGTTAAAAAATTTCAAGAAAGAAGAATTTTATTTTGCACATCTATTATAAATCTAAAAATCTGTTTTCATGAAGTTCGATTTGATTCAAGATGTCATATTTTTTATTATTGGTGCAATTTATAAATTTTAAACTCACATATTTTATGTAAGTTTTGTAAGCGACCATAGATTGAGCAAATGAAATCAACCATTAAAAGTTTCTTCTTAGCTAAATGGTCAAATTTTTTTATTCAAGGTTTAATTTGACTTGGATCAAAATTCTATGTTATTGTTTAGCATAGTTTGAATGTAAAACTTTCTTCAATATTTTAATAGATTTCTAAATTTGTTTATATTAGTACTTGAAGTTGAGAAAATGTATTTTTAAATAGCCCACAGATTTTAATAAAATATTTAAAATTTTTCAATTCAGATATTTTAAGCATTTAATTTTTAAGTTTTATAAATAATTAATTATGCATAAAATAAATTAATAATTATGTATAAAAAATTTTATATTTACAATTTTAACCAGATTCATGAGCATTGGAAAGAAAATTTATATATAGTGAATGACCAAGTTTGTTATATATATAATTTTGTGCGTACAGTTTTATATCAAACAATTTTAACAAATATATAAATCCTTTAATAAACTTGTTTTAAATGGCATGCACTAGCTAAAGCATATTATAAAGAACGCAATTCTATAAACTTATTTAAAATAGATTTTGATATTTCAATATATACACCAATCGTTAAGCAGCAAAAAGTAAAATGTGTTTGTGCAAAGCTTTTTTGTCAATATAATATTCCTGGAAAATTCACCATATTTTATCTATTTAATTTTTCACTTATGCTCAATTTGTGGAATTTTCTACTAATGTTAAATTTCTGTAAGGAAATGATTCAAATAACGAATAAGACAATTAGTGAGTAGCTTTGTAAAATATATAACATTTATTGGTGCACTTTTTCTAAAGTCGTTTATTGGTTTATGGAACCTTGCAACCTCAAATATCCTTCTGATGGGAAACACATCAATCTGCAAGAATTGCCTAGAATATAATGGTTAATTTAACCTAATACTGAATTAATAGAAAATTTGTTCTACTAAATTGTGTTTTTTTTTTTTTTTTTTAATGTTTATGAAACTTACCTTGTATTCAAATAAGCTTCAGAAATGTTCATATAAAAATTAGTACTACTATTGAAGGTGCTGCCAGTTGAGTGGAAAGACTCCTCACAGCCGAGTGGTTTACTTATGCTGAACTAGCAATCTGGCTATCAGTTTAACAGTGAGTGTGTGGGGTCTACCTTAAGTATGTTTGTAATAGCCCTGTTCAAATTAGTTATGCACAAAAAGTGATACAGCAGCTAACTGATCAAAGCAAATTGCAATTTGTTGCAAAGTAGTTGCAAAATTAACTTATATTTGTTGTATGAATTTGTATCAATGAGATCAGTTACTGTTAAAATGTAGGAATTAATATGCAGATTTGGTGTTTGCTATTAGAACTTTTCTTTGTGTGTCATATCATTTTTTAGTGTAATCTAACTTGCAAAACAAATGGGTAGCGTTTGAATGTATTTTAACAAAATTTCCTTTATTCCATCTGCTTGTGAATATATTCTAATATCCTGATTTGTGTGTTATCTTAATGGGTGAAGCAATTAAGATGGTTAATACCAACTTGTTCTCTTCTACATGGAGAAATGCTACAAGTATTTGTTTAAAAAACTTTTTTTATACTGTAGAGTTGTCATTATTTTTTTAATGTACTTTTGGTATATTAATGAAAATTCTTCCCTTGCCTATTGATAGAAAATTTTCTGTTTACTTCGTGGATTTTTTAATGTGAGGTTTTCTATAGGTATGGGAAGTTGTAAGTAATTTTACAATTGTTTTGGGATCTTTTATATCTACAAGAAACATATGAAATGTCAGATTGAAGAATGGTCTTAATTTAATATATTTTCTTAATAAATAGCATTTTAAAAGTGTTTTTTTTTTTTTTTAATCTGCTTTACTATTTGATAATTTACCAGTTTAAGTATGAAATCTCATTATTTGGGATTAAGTTAACAAATCAAATTGAATATCCTCTTCTAAGCACTTTTAACATTTTACTAGCATATAAAATTTTATAATGAGAAAAAGTTTTGGATTTAGTCATAGCTAATTCTTAACAATTATGCTAAATTTTTTTATGCATTTTATTTTGCAAATTCTGTTTATATATTTTGGTAACACCTCGAACAAAATTGAATGTAAATGGGGATAGTTAAATGTTTTATTAATTTCCAAGTATTAGATTATTTTGCGACAAAATGAATAAATAGTTCGAACGTCAAATATTTCTGATTAACAATTTTATTACTTTCTAAATTTTCATTTTGTGGAAATGGCAGTTTCTAGATCTAAGAAATGAGATTCACTTGGTGAAATTTAGCGATTAAAATTTTTTTAATATTTTCGAAGTTACTAGTCTAATTATATACCATGAAATCACTATAGGAATATTGTGGAAATTTCCATTTAAATATTAATATTGCCATTAGCCGAGCCTCAGTTGATTGAATATGAAGCTGGGAGTCTTATAATTCTGAACAAGTGAGAACTATGTATGTAGTGTTTGTTTATAAGAAAAATATTGCTATAGATCATCTAATACCTGTTGCCACAAGGAAGCAATGAATTGCCAGGTTTAAAAGCACCTGGATAGAGTAGGAATCCATCTAACATTGCATGGAGGATAGTACAAATGAAGATATCCTTAGGGAACTAAAACAACTTTCCCCTTCTCATCAGATTCCATTTCACGTAAACATTGCTGGAAATGAAATTGTAGACAGCTGGTATCGGCAAGGCACCTGTAGCTTCTCTTACTTACATGGAGCTATCTTCTAAAATACAGGGCAAAGAATAATACCTTTTCGATGGCCCTATGGGTACACAGATGGTATCATAGTAAGTGCCCTGGCGGCTCCTTGGTTCAGGGTGGCAGTAGACAAGATGAAACTGCCCTTACCCGATTCCTTAGAGGTCATCAATGACTTTTGGTAATAAACACTTCAAAATTTGCACGTAGTATTCTCATGCACAGGCCTCCCCTGCCTACATAGTATCTTATCTGGGGATTATCATGCAGCACCTGGTTCAAAATCGCAATGATAAAACTTCTATAGGGTGAATGGGCTCGTGGACCTGATCTGCTTAATAGGGATCAGAAGCAACACAGTGAAAATTATGATTAAATTAACTCTGGTGTGAAAAAAGTGATGAAATATATATTTGTCATAAATTATAATTCTTGCCATTCTTATTAATTTTGTTAAGTATTTCAATATCTTGCAAAATGTTTAATAATTTATTATATTGTAAAGCAACTATGTTTAATCTGGGCAAGCGAGAAAAATAATTATGTTTTATCCACACAAATGAAAATATTTAGTATATATTTGAAAATATCTAGTATATATTTGAAAATATCTAATATATATTTATCGACAGGTGACTTTTATCATTTGACACTTTATTTTATAATAATAAAACAGATAATATTAAAACTTGTTGGAAAAAAAATTTATCAATTTTGGTCACCAAAATAATTTGAACATTGATAAAATATTAAAAAGGAGTCAACAGTATAATGTATATATTATACATAATATTGAAAAAAAATTGTTATTAAAAGCATTGTGTAGTATTATCATTTGCTTCTGAAAAATATTAGTTGGAAGAAACTATGTGCGATAAGCAATGCAAAAAATGTCATTCAATTTATTTCATGTTTACATACAACTTTCTTTTATATTAATGCAGTTTAATTCCATGTAGAGAATTTTTAATTCTAAATTATGATTAAATGAAATCTCCATTTTTCATTTAATACGCAATTGTAATTTTATGGTGTCTTTTAACACATCATTCAGTATATATATATATATATGCTGTAATGAATTGTTTTGGCCTAAAAAATGTACATATATTATGAAATAATTAAATTTGATTTATGTGTGTTTGAGAGTGTTTCAAATGTATTATTATATATAATTCTTGAATGAATATTTTTATAAAATGTTAAAAATACATTATATACATTTAATGCCTTTACCTCATCTTTATATTTATAAGCTCTAAATAGAGAAGTTGGAAGAACTTAAGCTTTTCTCTTGTATAAAAAATGTTTCCTTTCATTTTCTTTATATAAATATAATTACAACTATCATTAAAATATTCTATATATGATATGTTTTCCGACCCATTTTGGAAACGAACAAAAATTTTAAAACTACTAATTGCCAATATCGTTGCTGAGTTATGATTGGTTTGCCTATCATTATGATAAAGTATTTACCCGTTCTGATTTTTGACTGCAGACCAAATATAAGTTTTAGAACTCTGTTTATGTCTTGATAGATTTCTGGATTACATAAGTTCTAACTAAAATGCTGCACTTCTGTGATTTTCAGTTCTAATCAAAATGCCACGAAAAATTTTGCAGGTATCTGCTATTATCCAGTACTAATGAAAACAATTACTCCATTTTAGAACTTTATAACAATTTTGAAAGAAGAGATCAAGAAATTATTGGATTGTGGAATTTTCTGTAATTATATCAAAGAATGCGAATTGTGGTACATTTCATTTTTTACTCATTTAAAAATGGTGAATGTGTTATTTTCAGAAGGCACTACGTTTTACTCTGCTGTTAAGGTGACAAAGTCGAACCAGCTCTATTGATTTTTTTTTTGTTTTTCATTGAAAATCGTTTTTCACTACTTTATTCATACAATATCAAAAGATAACTTTGAAAACATAGATTTAAATTTAGTACCACAATTTTTAGTTAGTAAACTTCTAAAGAATGATTATATCACTTTCGTTATTTCAATCGAAACTTTTAAATGTTGGAAGTACAGGGAACTAGATAAGTTCAGCAGCAAATAAGTTATTGGATATTGTGTTGCATATGGACAGCATTTGCGAAATAGGGTTTCGAATATTCAATGGTTGGAAATTTTTTTTTTTTAAATTTTTATCATTTAGATTCTGTGGATCTTATATTGCACACAATCTGTTTAATGCAGCAAGTTATGCTTCAAATCAAATACGATGTGAAGCTATCGAACACAGTTGTATAAAATAAACACCAAGAGAATTATTTATATTTTTTATTGGATGATTTGTTTTTATTGAAAAATACGAAAGTCAAAAAAATGTCACAGTTTGAGGAGGAGAGGGTAGACCGAGGGCAGTGAGTGTCCAGTGGTGGATGGGCGTCGAGAACGCCCCCACCTACTGCCGTCCTCGGAGTGCAAGAAATGAAGCAAGAGTTCATGTCTCTCATAATTCCTTCTCTTTGAAAAGCGGAAAAAATACGAAGATTCTCGAGCGGCACCGTCTGGAGAAAGGCAATGAGGGCGGGTGTCTCGGAGAGTCCCTCAAAGTGGATTGTTGTTCACAGGTTGTCCGACTCTCCACTCAGCCGAAGCTGTCCAACGAAAGGAAAGAGCTCCGGTCGTTGGCAGTCAGAGTGCTGACCAGCGAGGATTGGTGGAAGAGCTTGTACCAGTTGATCACCCCTTTCGCGAGATCGATGTCGTCTAGGACGATCTGTGCCACTCCCATAAACACCTTCCTCTCAATGTTACTATAATTGCCCCACACCGTCACCTGAAAGATGAAAAGTATTAGAGGATTTGGTTCGATTCATCAGTTCAAGGTGTTAACTCTACATTGTACCGAATTCGTGATAATATTTTAATGATGGGAAATCGTATCACCAATTTGGAACATTGCAGCTATTTCACTGAGACATTGTAAAAAACGCATTATAAAAGCTTTAGTATTTTTAAAATTATATTGCCGTTACTTATGACACTTGGAACAACCAAGCTGGCTATAGGAATTTAAATTAGTAGGGTGTGTCTTTCGTTTAACAAGAACACCACGAAGGCGAAAGTACGACTTTTTTCTAAACTTTTTCGATAGATGGATCCACTCACTAAATTTTGACAATGATCTGGAGGGGGAGGAAATTTTTTTGGGTACACCCATGGTAACTATTCAACGACTGACCACGGCACTTTAACGAGCACGTATATCCCATAGTGGGTCTTTGTCGGAATTAGGAATCGAATCCAAAGGAAGGCCGATGGCCTAACCACTACTACCACTGCCCGAAAATAAGAAAACTTATAGTAAAGAAAAATACTCGACGTAATCTCATGGAAGTCAGGAGTAAGGTTACAAAGTACTATGAATGAACTCATTGACTATACTTTCCAGAAAATATAGTAATAGATTCAATGTATTCATTTATATCATTTTGATTCTGGATAGTTTTTATAGACAATGATGCAAAATTCCACTCAGCTGGGGTAAATATTTTTGAGAATAGAACATATTCCCTTGCATTGACCACTAAATCTGATAAATGTGTTAACAGTATATCCTGCCACTTAACAATATCTCTTTACAATGTCTATGTTTACTAATATGCTTAACAGGAACGTCAGAAAAATTGGCTTTTTGTATTATGTTGATAACAAAAACTTCCTAGTACACTGTTTCTCAACATCAAATTTCATTGAAAAGTGTTAATGTTATTCTATTTAGATCGGCATCATAAATATGTATATTTTACAGAACACGTATTTTATAGAATATTAGTGTCCAGACACACTACTTTTTGTGGGTTTTATCTTCCAATGGAAAATGTGTAACCATCATCCAAAGATGAAAAAGAGCGACACATTTCGCATATTAAGAAACGTTTACACATATATAATTAACTTTTATCAAAGATCGAAAATTGGAAAGAAGAGAAATTACGCAAATTCTTTAATATCTATTGATTACTGGCCAATTTTTATTATTGATTGAATTTAAGTTAATATACAAAATGTGAGAAACTCAAAAAGATTATTTAAAAAGAAAAATTTAATTGAATAAAATGAAATTATATTTTTCGGTTAACTATATAGTGTTATAAGAAGTAAAATTTGCCAGTTAAAAAACTGAGAGCTATTTGGCGTGAAATTTCGATGGTGATAAAAGTAAGAATTGTAGTTGCAGCTACCTGAAGGATGCAGTTCCGGAAATCTTCAGAAAATACGATCTGCTGTTGATAGAGGGGATCCAGTGTTCTCCGCGCGGTCGCAGTTTTTCTTTTAGCAATGCACTTTCGACCGTCAAGAAGGTACACTTTCACATACGGCGCTGAAACATACAAATTCTCTTAATATCAACTTAAAAAGCTACAGATTGGTCTTAATAAATGAAGTATTGTTTCCGAAAGGCGAAATACTTTCTTACTTAACTGGTAAAAAAGTGATGACAAAGAACATGTAACTATATTTTAATCGTGTTATTGTGAGAAGTTTTGATTTAAAACAATAAACTTTTCAATACCGCAAATATTTATTGAATCGATAGTAGATTATCTACGTCAGGGATGGATAAACTACTGCCTGCGGGAGCCCGTCGAAAAGTTTTATGCGGCCCGCGGATACTATTTTAATTTGTCAGTTCGGCTGAAATTGAAAGGAAATATGATTTATATATTACATATATTCATTTTATTTTCTACTTTGTTTAAATATTTTTTTTCAAATGACTGATACTTTCTCTATTTTCGTTTTACAAAACAAATCTGTACAAACAGCAAGCAACTGTAATCGTTTTAAAGTATTAAAAGTGGAAGCTCTTTGTTAGTTACAAGTGTAGGCCGACGGAAACAAACGTTATCTCTTTCTCGGGGAGCAGACATGGGAATCCAATACAGGTGAATTAGGCCTCACATGTAGCAGATTGCGCATTTTAAGCCCCAGCCAGCCCAGAAATACCAGTGCTATGTTTGCTTCATCTTATATATGTGAACAAGTATTTTCAACTATTAACCTTAGAAAGAATCATTTCAGAAGTAGACTGATAGATAAGCATTTAGCTTTGTTCCTTGGAATCAGTACATCTCCCATCGAACCTCAATATAAGGAACTTTTATCAAAGAAATCGCCATTTTACTCATCTCATTAACATATCTAAGTTGTAAAACTTGTATATTGTTTTTAAAATTTTAGTAAAATTTATCTTGGCCCAACAATTTTATTATTATTATTTATTATTTTTTTTTTACGATTTTTGGACTCCGATCGAAAAAGTTTGCCCATCTCTGATCTGCCTTACACTTCAGTTACCAAATTTCTCAATTTAGTTTTGTAAGAACTCAATAGTCATCTTAATTGAAAGAAAAAAGTGATTTAAAAGGACTTAAATTAAAATTCTGCATGGATTCAAAAATTCACTTTCAACAAAAAGAAAAAGTAATTCACTAATTTAATGAAATGGTATTTCTTAACGTTAATTAAAATGTTGTTTAGTTATTCCCCCCTTTTATTTTAATTTTTGTTATACTTAATGGAAATTTTAAAAAAAAGTTCGATCTTTCTTAATGTGTAGTTTGATGAGCTATTTTGATCCTGTGCTAAATAAATCTTTGAAGTAACATTTTAAAAGTTCAGACATTTTGCGGAAAAGTTTGAAGCAATGTGCAATATGTTACTTATAATTCATGATAAATCACAAATATAATCATTAAATTGAAAAGAAACGTTCACGCATTTCATATTAAAAAAAGAATTACCTGGAAGTGTTTTGGCATTTGGATTGGGCATGAGTCCTCGGGCTCGTATCACTTCTACTTCCAGGCAGCTCTTACGCTCGCAGATGGCCAGCTGCACTTCGCCTAGGGCGGGAGAGGCGAGGGCTTGCCTCCCCACCAATTGCCCCGGCCCTAAGCCTTCCACGAAACCCGAAGCTTCCCCGACCTCCGGGAGGAGACGAGATCCCCATCTGCAGAGCAAACGGTTTTTAGTTTGAGCACACTCTACTCACAGCCAACAGGTGCCTGGCATCGCAAGGCCCTGAGAGAGTACACGCCACGCAAGTACTACTCCAGTACACACATAAAAAAAATCCTCAGTTATAAATTTTTATAAAAAATGCCTCCTTTTGAATGATTGATTTACAATTATTATGATTTAACAGAGACAAGCATGTCGAACTCTTCTTTTTGTTTTTGAATATGTTACTAATAACAAAGCAGATTTATGTTTTTTTTTTTTTTTTTTTTTGTTTTTTTTGTGATTGCAATAAATGTTGGAACTGGAATTTCCAGATGATGTTTATATTTGAAAACAGTTGCGGCTTAGATTTATATGGTTTGTGTTCCTAATCGATTCAAATCAAAACTATTAAGTCATTTCGATTTTAATACTATTACAGGAGTATTTATTATACCATGCCCTAAGCAATGCATTTTTCCAGTTTGGATTAGTATCATGAATAGTTTTAAAACTTCATAAAACAAAGTCACTCATTACTTAATAAGTTTGAGGGATTCATTTAAATTACGTAATAAATGAAGTTTATACTGTATAAAGAAATCTCATACAGCCACGTACAAAAAGTTTTATTAACTAAGATCTATTACATACCAAGTGATTTCTATTATTCACAATGACTAAAATTAAAATTTAACTGTGCCATTTTTGGCAGTTGATTTTGAAGTATTAACTTTTTCTTATAATCAAATTAATTTTTTTATTCAAATTTAAAAATGACATCGAATTAATGGATATACAACTGATATCGATTAATTCGATGTCATTTATATACGTTTATTCAAATCTCAGACAATTTATTGACCAGAAATATCTAGAAGAAACGTAATTAAAAATTTTCTGAGTAAGCGTTAAATTTGGTATGTGAACTCTAAAAACATTTCTTTTTAGAATGCGCCAATAAACAGTTTCTGTAATAGATTGCAAACACATATGAGATGTTATATTTTCACACAAAATAATCTCTATTATATAAAAATGAAAGCTGATTTATTTAAGAAATGAATAATATAAATTAAATAAATACAAAAAATATAAATTAATTTTACTTTTGATAGTTATAGTTAATAAATATACAATCAGTCTCATAAAAATAATAAATAGTTATCACACTTTAGTTTTCTTATTTAAGAATTCAGCGAAAGCAAATCTTTAGCAATGAAGCAGTTGACAATATATGGATTTTGTGTTATTGATAGAATTTTATCATTTTTGCTCATAAAAGCTCTAAAAACATTGAAAGCAAAGGAGAGATCTAATTTGTTCGTTGATTATGGTGTATTGCTAGAAGCTATCTTAGAGGGTGATAAACAGCATTTGTATTGTTCCTTATGTTACTTTTGTTCAAAGAATTATCTACACGAAGCAATTTTACACTTTGCTTAAATTTTATATATTGCTGAAGAGGTATTTTTTCATGCCATATTTAATTACACGGTGAATAACTAGGCTTTCATCTTTAAATTAGGAGAATAAATATTTATTAACTTTTATATTTAGTTACCACTATCCAATTAGAGCATATCGTTTATTAGATTTAAAAATACTTTTTTAATTCTTTTGAATTTAAAATGCTATGTCACTATTATTACCTAAAACATTTATTTGTGAATTTAAAAGTCTGTAAATGAAGTGAGATTGATGTTTAACTGTTTTATGCAATATAAGTGATAATCTGTGCCATAATTTTAAGTTACATCTGCCAAAAACGTAATATCTGGGTCAGGATACATAAATAAGCAGATTTTCTAATGCAGTTCCGGCAGGGATCACATGTAAAAGGGACAAAGTGTGTGGTTAACAGAAATTACTCATACAAATATGGTCTTGGAGAAATTTCTCACCTCACAAAAAATTTCAGTATCCAAATGAAATTTTTTTCCAACCACTTAGTTGACAACTTTAATTGATTCAGACTCACCTCAAGTACTGAGCAGGAGACGATTTTTTCTTATGGCAGAGTTGTATACTAGAACACGATATACCACGTTTAGTTTCTCCTATTATATGCGCTTCATAGTATTTCCACATCAAGCTACTCAAAAAAGAGAAAGGTATATATTTTTTCTTAGATATTCGTGAATTTTTCAAAAGATGTTCTGTTTTTCCTTTTCTGCTCCATGGATAAAGTTTTCATTAAATGTCTTATACATGTGTAAGCAAATTGTCGACTGATGGCGGAGGGTTAGCGTCCCTAACGTCGAAGCAGTAGGTCGCTGGTTCGAATCCCGGTTCAGGCATAGATGTTCCTTTCTCTCTGTGAGTGTGTTTCTTTATCCCTTCACTTTTGAGGCAAAGATGGCACACCCATTGGGTGCCCCACTGTAAAAAATACCATCAACTTCTCCCCTTGTAGCACTGAATAGGTGTATTCTAAGTACAGCCGGGTATTAGCAAAAAAAAAAAAAAAAAAAAAAAAAAAAAAAGACAACGTTCAAGCAATTTAAATAACTTGATATCTACTAAGGATTGACAATTCAGGTCATCGGATAATATAACAGTTTTGAATTTAACACCATATTTCCAATTCAGAGCCATTTTATAAAAATATCTGCTTATTTTTGTACTTTCTTCGTTTTTACCAATGAAATATTAAAATCATTTTGCATATAAAAACAATAGTTAGATTTTTTCATTTAAAAATATCATTTCACTTGATTTTTTTTAAATGGCATAGCTTATAATATACATTTGTTTGTAACATACGTAATACATTAATTATTATAATATCAATTACGTGTGATTTTAATATTAAGGCTTTTTCATATTTGTTATTTATATATATATATATATTCAAGTATAATATGGTTTTTTATTTTACTGTATAAATGTAGTTTTTCTAGTTGTGCCATTCTTCTATAAATAGTGCAGTATAAATAGAAATAATTCTTTTTTTGTGCTACATTAAGGTGAAAAGAAATCATTTCCGTTAACTTCAACAAGAAATGCCGCAATGTATGCAAAAAGAAAAGAAAAATATTCGTTAATACTCAAACATCTACTGATAGAGTGAGTTTAGAAATTTAAGGTTTTCAGGAATAAAAAAAAAAAAAAAAAAAAGGAAAGGAAATGGAAAGCAAGAAACAAATAAATTGTCATACAGAGTACACACAGATATGGCAAGAGTTGTTCAAGTTCTAGGGCATTCGAAAACGGGGCAATCGGAGCGAGGAAGGGTCGCACACACATGCTTTGAGGAGGAGTAGAAATAAAGGTTATTTTTTTAAGCTCCGCACACACCCAGGCACGTGCAAAGGAAGGACATACGTATGAAAAATAAATGGAAAAAAGAATGTTGCATGTCAATAGAGTCAGCCGGTTAAGCGCCACCACAAAGAAAGCGGGACGATTTCACAGAACAATATGGAGACAGACTTATAATCATTCACCAGGTTTTTATTTCTCCCAATTTTGTTAAGGAGTTAATCATTTGAGTACCCACACTGCAGCCCATTTGAATTCTATAAATGAAACCACAATATTTGTATATTTATTTACATCATGGAATGCATGAAATACATTTTAGTTTAATAACAGTAGGGACGTTCAAAAAGTAAGTTACATTCGGACATTATAAACCAGGCAACACTGTACTGAAAGGTGCGCTAGATTACAATATGCCACATATACAACACACTATTTCTCTACGTTATCTCACAGTAGCTGCAGGAATTTGTCGGAACGTAGCTCTCATCTCTATTCCCTGACAATGGAAAATCGCTCCTTGGTCCTTGAGACAGCTTAGAAGAGACATACGTAGCGATGCAGGCTAGCCGCGGACTGCACCTTTATGCTACCAGGTTTGGAATACTCACCCATTACCAAGTGCCTTGTCATTTTGAACCATAGTCAGGTGACGAGGTCACACCTGATCTGGCACTTTCCTCTCCATATGTACACTATACCAGCGGAAGGACTTCGGACGTCACAGATGAACGTGGACATGTCCTCAGCCCATGGAGCTCCAGCAATCCAATGAGGGAAAGTAGTTGGTCACCCTCTCAATCACTGCCGCGACAAATGATGCTTCAGTTTACTGATCTTAAAGGGAAGCAGCGTGAAGCGATTGCCAGCTTCGAGCAGCTGTCTGAAGCGGATCATCGTTGGAAAATTGTCCTTCACCTAAATATTTTTTGAGCTTGCCGAACACATGACAGTCGAAGGGCACCATATCGGGACTGTACGGTAGATGCCTCCAGACTCCTCAACCGAAATTTGAAGCAAAACCTTTGCGCACCTTCCACTTGTTCACCGTTGTCAGTCTTCCTTGCCTTTCCGTATCAGTTAAGTTTGTGCCACCGTCTTGGAACTGCTGGTACTATTTTACAATGATTGGACGTGCACGTAGCCCATACACTGCCGATATTTCACGAAAAATCTCCGTGTTCGTTAAATGTTTTGCCCATGCAGAACATATTGGAATTCAACATTGGAATAAGTTTCTAGAAGATGTGCCATTGTTTTCCTTTTGCTACGCAGCAACGGTTCAAACAATTCTAATAAAATTGCTGCAGTCGTGGAATTCCATTACCGTCAGCGCTCTTCTTTCGTAATGATGCCGTCTTTGTCGCGACAAGTGTAACTTACTTTCTGAACTCCCTATAAACATTAATTTTTTGTTATGCATATAATTACTAAGAAAATTTTATATTTTCTCAATGTCTGAAATATTATTACTTACTAAAAGTATGTACTCATCAGCGTCCTTGTACCACTTAACGATTTCTCCCTATGAAAATCTCGTTTCTTTATTTATCACAAAAAATCTTCTTATGTGCTCAACTTTTGATGTACTAGCAATATTTGATAATGTTTATTTTACTTAGCTATATTATACATTTACTTAAAAAAAAAAAAAAAAAAAAAAAAAGGAACGTAAAAGTGCAAGAGTGATTAATAGTTTTCATTAAACATTTGCAGTAATGGGCCTGGTACTAAAAATATTATTCTTAAGAACAGAAACGGACATATTTAAGATGCAATAAAATATGTTGTTTTATTTTAAAATGTAATTATTTACCGGAATTAAAATAAATAATTCTCAATACCACAACTGTGTGTGTGATTGTATTGTTAAATTTCTCTCATTTGATTATATTTTGATGCAAAATAATTTATATTATTTTATTTTGTAATTTATTTTGCATATGTGAATATGCAGGTTTCATAATAAATAAGAAAAATCATGCTTTTTTATTTATACTTTTTTTTTTACATAAATGTAAATTTAAAAAAATTTAAATAAGTAATTTTTTTAATCTAATTTCCGATAATTTGTAATTTTTTACTCAATTATTTTTTTCGTATTTATTTCCTGAAATAGAAAACTATTGAAGAATTGTCTCATTAATTATGTTCAGAAGTAATAGGTTCAGTGAAAGAATGCATTTAAAACATGTTAAATTTATCATCTAAATATCAAAAAGTAAGATATTTTCAGTGGTATAGCAGAATATATATATATATATATATATATATATATATATATATATATATATATATATATATATATATATATATATATATATGTATGTATATATAGGGTGATTCTAAATTTTTTTTGCAAATTAAGAGAGGTGATAGTACCCATCCAGAGACAAGCAATAATTTCATAAGAACATGGGACCGTATTCCACTCTGAGAGGCAGAAAAGAGGAATTCTCTATGTAACAGTTCTTGTGCCCTAGACTTACAACAGTGTTTGGGTAAGCGAATAAAAACTACCAAAAGTTTCACAATCATATTTATTGTTTAGTGAAAACATCATAGCAAATGCTCAAAAGGCCACCCATGTGCGTCTCTGCACATTTGACACCGACGAAGGAACTACAGGCGCACCCTCTCGAAAATTCCTAGTGCCGTATTAATTTCGTCCCCAGCAACAACGGTTCTAGCCACGAGATCTTCAGTTGAGTCCACAGGCACTAAATATTGCATTTGCCCCGGGAAGAAAAATTCCAGTGGGTTGAGGTCCGGTGACCGAGGAGGCCAAGCCACAGGTCCGCTACGTCGAATCCATCGTGAGGGATATGTGGCATTCAAAACGTTATAGACGTAATGGGAAAATATGCTGGGGTAAATTCGCGATAGATTTTTAATGCGTTTCCTCTTTTCTGCCTTTCAGAGTGGAATGTGATCCTATGTTCCTATGTAATTATTGATTGTATGGTTGGGTACTATCACCCCTTTTAGTTTGTAAAAATAATTTGGAATCACCCTGTTTATAAATATATGCATATCATAGAAATTAATAAACAGTTTTTTTTAAAGATTTATACAAAATAATTTAAATTTTAAGCTGATATATATATATATATAACTGTGTATACAATTATCTTAATGTTTATATTAATTATTAATATTTTATCGTTAATTTCATAAGTCTGCAGTGTAAGTAACGAAACGAAATCTTTATTGATTTCCTTGTAGATTCTGTGACATTTCCACCTCCAAAACGTATTTCGCAGTGAAACAGCTTTGAGACGGACTGCAGAAATCGAAAAGTGGTACACGGCACCAGCGCTCCCTGAGGAGCCGGCGATAAAGCTAAAATGATTATAAGTGCATCTCTCGCAAGTGCAAGTGAAGGAGTTCACTGTGTGGCGGTGGCGTGTACTTACAGTCGCCCATTGATCTTGACCGTGCCAGTCGGCGAGGGTGTCATTCCGGAGACTTGGTCACCTCCTGCAAGAAGACAATAGAAGGTCAGCCAGCACCCCCTTCCATCCGATCTGCCCCGACTCTCGAATTTGCCCTATTATCAAAAAACCTTGCCCTCTACCAACCTTCCTGCCGTGGAGTGGTTGGTTTTGTGGAGTCGTTCGTCTTCTCAGAAAACAGTTGTGGCTACTTTCAAGATAATCAGAACGACAAAGCTAAAACACGCTGTTTTGTTGTTGATAAAAATTTCTCAATTAAAGGGGGGAAAATATTGCATTCAACAAAACTCCTTAAGTAAGAAAATTTTGTAAGAAAATCAGTAATTTAATAATCACAACGATTTTTAAATGAAGATTATTTTGTGAAGATTTTAAACTAGGAAAAGGAAAAAAAAAAAAAAGGAATTTTAGAAAATTATTTTAATTTGCTTAATTTTTTTTTTTTTTTTTTTTTTTTTTGAAAGAAAGAATAAGTGGACCTCTGATTAATTTAATATCTTAGAGAATGATATTCATTGAAACAGATTTGACTTCAACAGTGAGGTAGAGAAATCTTTTGATGTCCCTCCTGATCTTTGATGATCTCTCTTTCTAAAGGACTGAACCCTGAGTGGTTGGGGGTGCTTAGCCACACACGTCTTCTGAGAGTACGAAGGGGTGGTCGACAGGTGGACTTACGTCGTGCTGTCCCCGCTAATGCTGCCATCGGAGGAGACGCTGCTGCTGCCGGTCCGCAGATCCGGCAAGACCTCTTCGCTCCGACGCACCACAAAGGAAGACGAGGAGTCATTCCGCCGCCGGAAGAAGAGCCGCTTCTTGTTCCCTTTTGGAGCACAAATAGTCATTGGTTATCAGTGACACCCACACACTGCGCTTAGGGATGGCCAACAGCCTTTTGGCTCGGAATCTACAGCCCGCGTGACACCGTATCGAAATATGAAATTTCAAACTACCTTAACCGATATATTTCCAACTTCGATATTTTGTAAAAAACTTATGAATATATAATATTTTTTAAGAATATATAATATTTTGAGAATTATATCTAAAATTATTTTTCTGATAACATGCTAAAGTAAATATTTTAAATTGAGAATTTCAGAAATTTCAAACTTTTTAGGATGAGTATTTGATTAAAGTCCTTTCGGTTTAAAAAAAAATCATTTGAATTTAAAAGGATGCAGTGGTTGTTTTGAATATATTCGTTAATTTTTGATATTTAATCCTCGAATATGCTTAAAAAATTAAAAAGGCATAGTTAATAAAATATTATGATTGCATTAAAATTCTGAAATTTTAGAATTTAGATACTGAGCCTATTGCATTAAAGCTTATCGTTTATATTATGTGAAATTCGTTAGTTAAATTGAGGATTGTATAAAATATTAGATAGTAAACAAAAATCATATATCTTAAACTTGTGTAAATCGAAATCTAATGTGAAACAATTCTTGAATGTTAACGAATTTTAAGTTTTTTAACTTTTTACAAAAGACAATTAAGTAAAAATTGTAAATCACAGTGAATGAAAACATTTCTAAATATAAGAAATTGCTTTTTTTATATATTTAACTTCCATTAAATATTTTAAGAGTAAAAGAATTAAGTTTTTTTTTTTTTTTTTTTTTTTTTTTATCTCATATTAATATTCCACAGAATTTCTATTTCTACATTATTTTCTCTGAATAAAACTTCTTTCGCGAGCATGTTGGTGAATATTTTATATAAAGCATATTTTTGGTATAGAAATTGCTTATATCTTCAGTGTTCCCTAAACTATCTGGAGTCATCTTTCTGAGTTCAAAATAGTAAAAATTTCGACAGATTCCAATAAGTTTCTCAATAGAATACATAATAATCTACCGGTACTTTTTAAAATATTACCTCGATTTCCGGAACAGAAGTTAAATGTTTAGTCCCTCACTCCTGAGCAACAAACGATGACAGTTATAACTACAAATGATGATGTTAATAAATTTATGTTAATGACTACTCTATGATATTTAAGGTTCTCTTAATGACGGAAAAATATTATATAATATACGACTTTTATAGAGAATGTAAAATTTTCATATTATTAAGCAGTTTATATTAATAAGACAATACTTTGTCTTTTGTGTATTTTAAAATTTTTACTTTATACCCACAAAAGCAGACACTGAAACCAAGAAAAAAATTTAATAAGTTGGCCATCCCTATGCAAATTAATTTAACCAAAGAATTTCCTTTAATTTTTACCACTTTCCACCTTATATGTAAAATAGGCTGTTTATTTTTCTCCAAAAATATTCTAAAATAAAATATAATAATCCTCAAAAATAAACTGATTCTGTAATAAAATCGATACTTAATTAATTCCTTTTATACCTCAATTTGAACATTATTAGTGACTTTGTCACACACAAACGGTATCCAAAAACTGAAATTTGTTTTACTGTTTGAGTCAGAGGCAGTGTAAAAAAAATATGTAATAAAGAACATTGATATTTGATTTTCTCATTACAAATATTTATCTCATAAATAAAATCCCCCTTTCTTTCAAATTATTTACATAAAATAAATTTAACTTTAACCATCAGAAACAAATTAATATGCTGCACCAATTACTGGACTTTAGAAACTGTCTGTGTCTGCAAGCATGCTGATCTACGGATATTGCTGCTCTCTCTCTATTCTAAGGATACTACTCTATGTAGAAGCAGCAAACATTCTATTCTAGTGTGGGAGCATATCGGTATCATCTATTTCTGGTTCACATTCTAATTTAAAGAGATGTTCGTTAGTGGAGATTTCGAATGCTCATCGCACCAGAACTTCTGTTGCCTATCATGATCTTAGGAAACGAATCCAAGCAATAATCCATTATTTGAAGAAGTAAACTTAAGAACATAACCAAGAGCTTGCACAAATTGCCATTAAAAATCAGTGCATCAAGAAGGATTTGTCAAAACATACCTTATTTTCTAAGAAACAAGCATATTACTTCGATCATTTTCAATGTCACTGAATTCATGAACACATTCTTTGATTTGGTTGATTAATGCGCTTCAAAATGTTGACTCCATCGCTGTTGAACTATGGTGCATCAGAAATTATTCATTTTCCATGGAAATTCTCAATTAAATTTGGGCTTTGATGATAATGGTTGTGTGGTGAGCGCTACAATGCTTTCTGAGTGCTTCATGGAAGCCCAGTAAGCTTATATTTCATGTTATTGTTGGATACCTCTGTTTTGGTAGCATGAGGTTGTGACAATTAAGCCGAATCTTCAAAGTATTCTTCACAATCGTCTGTGTTGTCTGTGATTGCATGGCTCTAAGGAGATATTTTCCTACAGAATAAGGCAAAGCCTATACTAAAAATGCTATGCTGTGTCGCATCATACAGGAGCAACATAAATCAATGCTTGAATGTACTACTTAACCAAAGAATTCAGTCCAGTTGAAGTCTAAAGAAATATTAAATGCTGTATTGAAGAATTTAACTGTTAAAAAGGATTCTTTTTTTATAGTTGTATCAATGTTATAAACTTTAAAATCACTTATATCAAATGCTACAAACAGAAAATTACAACTGTATAAAAGAGTTCTTGCTAAAAAGATTCAAATTAAGAGCTGAACGTTTTTGTCACTTCTTTGGGACACAAAAAGAATCCTGATGTTGCATGGGATGATTTTTATTTTGAAATTTGAAGCTATTTTGAAAATTGTATAAAAAAAGCAAACACGTTTGAAAAATTGAAAGATCTTACGATAACCGATAGGATCAAGAAAAAATTGCCCACCAAGTAACACTTTTTGGATGAGTGGGGTGACTTCATCTCTCCAACGGATTTGGTGGTAAAACTCGATGCATTCGACACTCTTCTTCACAAAGCTAAGAAAAAAAAGGACCATTCAATGAGAAACAATCCTAAAAATTAGGGGAAGAATATCCCAGATTCCATTCGGTTAAAAAAAGAAGTTCAAGGCAGAAAATTCGACAAGCTGAAGCTGGGCGAACCCTCTCCCGTTTATTGTTATTACTGTCGTACGCTTAGCGAAATTAAATCGAATAGTCTAATTTATACAACCATGAGCTCCAATTGAAATACAGAGAACTCAGCATAGTTAAAATAATCAAGATTTCACAGATAAGGTGGTTGAGACACGTATTCCGATATGACAAAGAAGTAGTAGAAATCAGGCAAATAACTTTTAAAACTCCAGAGGGAAAGAGAAAGACCAAGAACTAGATGGATAGATAGAATGGAAGAATGGCTAAGGGACGTAGGAGTCAATTATTGGAAAGTCATTGCCAGTGATAGATCAAGATGGCATAAGCTGACTGAGACAGCCTTGGCCAGCAATCAGCTGTAGCGCTTGGGTGGAAGTAGTAGAAGTCCAATTTATTCCAAATCTGAAAAGAATTCAGCTCGATTTCATACTATAAAATTGAACAATCTGTCAACATCCAACCAGATGGAAATACTAAATATAAACATGAATGGAATGTGGGGTACAGCCTATTGGACACGGCCGCAACTTAAACCATAGCTGGTGACACCGTCTACCACTGAATAGAGGGAAGATGATTTTCAGTCTCAACCTTTGTTATTTTAGACACACTTAGAAAAATAATACTCTGCTTATCATTAATATACGCAAAACAGAGAGTTTATGAGTTTATTCTTTTTTTATATATATATAGTTCCTTCTTGAAGTTTTAATTTTTATGGCAATATGTGAAAGGTAAATACAGTAGAATTGGATTACATTACTTGTTCACTTCAGTGCTTTAAACTGCGAATTCAAAGTGTTGCCATGTAGATGGAAAGAAGCTGCATATTTTTAATGCTAGATTCTTTTAATGTACCAGCAAATTTTCCAGATAATGAAAATTTGGATTAGATAACAAAATTTGACCATCGAAAAATTTTAGTATAAGCATAAGAAAAATTAAAGGAAAAAAAAATTCGTTTTAAAATTATTAAAATATTTTAAGGTGCTTAAAATGACTTATGAAAGAGGTAATAAAATATAAAAAAATAATTGTTAAGCATAAAATATAAATTATATACCAAGTGCTGTTTATTTTATGTATAGACATATGTAATTGATTTTGAAAACATGATTAATTTTGAAAGTAGATGCATTCCAATTTTTTAAATACGTGATTTTGATGTAATAAGTGAATACACTTTTGTATGATTTTACATGCATCATTTCCAAAATAAATGCTTCTATTAGAGAAAATTTATCAAATTTTATTACAGTAACGGATTGATAAGATGCAAGAATATTTAACTATAAGATTTTTCTATCTTAATTTTCTTCATTTCTGTAAGTCTAACAATAGAAATTATCTTTTTTTGAAAACGAATATTGCAAAATTAAGCACGTTAAATTGTGTGATCAATGAGCATTTCTTATCATAGATGGAATATTTCTCAACAAGAAATTTGAATTGATATAGTCAATTAAGTAGATAAAAAAAAACAAGTAGTTTGTAAATAATATCATGATTTTATAATAAATATTACGTTATAAATTTTTTTTTATTCATACAATATGTGTACAATGTGACTATCTCTACTTTTAAATTGTTAAAATCTATTCAACAACTAATTTTCATTTATATATTCTACAATTTGCATTATTTTTAAATATGGTAACAATAATATTTCAGTTATCTCCTAAACTTCACTCCCAGAAATAAATAGTGGGAAACTTCTTTTTAAAAAATTGCGGTACTATTTTAATTCAATTTTGATCAAAAATTCAAGTAATTAATATAGGCCTAATATCACACACACACACACAATAATTCATCAAGAAAAATTCTCAAGTAATCCAAAACAACTGCTTACTACAAATACATATTATAAGAAAAATGTTTCTATTGTGTCCATCTGTAAACTTAGATTTCTATTTTTGTTTAGTTTCACAAAAGTCATGAAACATTTTATATTTTAATACGTTTTATAATATTCAATTAACATTTGTTGTAATATTCGTATTGATCTTTATCGTGATAACATCAAGGAAATATTTTTTAAAACTTGTATTGATCTTGGATAGTATAAACTACCAATTTAAACTAATTGCACAGCCTTTGAAATGCTTAAAAGGCAATAGAAAGCCAATGTTTGCAGCTATTTATTAGTTTTTAAAGGATTTTTATCGTATAAAATTTCTGTTGGATATTAAAATTTATATTTTCAAAAACGTTTTTTCTAAAATTAAGTTTTGTGTGGTCAAGGAATTATTATTGGTATTGTTAAACATTTGATAAATAAATATAAATAGTTCTTTTATTGCTTACACATGAGCTATCCGTATCAAAGTGAAACTGCCACTTTCCAGTGTGTTTTAATCTATATGTCTAATAATATTTAGGATATTCTTAGAAACTTCCCGATTTTTTGCGGGAACATCAGATAATTCTTGGACATATCAAGCCCCTGTGACTGTATATTGATCGTTCTCGGGGCTCATTAGAAGGAGCATTTGTCCTAATAATTGTTTCTTAAGACTCAAATTTCTATATTATACAAGAACAGCATATTTCTAGGTTTTTTGACTAATCATCTTTTTTCAGTTTTTATACGTCTTTTGGGGAATTCTAGATATCAAGGCCGAGAAATGTTCTCGTTCTTCAGGTAAAAACCAATTAGCTTATTAATTCACACACAGTTTAAGCTGAACAAACTATAATGGATGAACTATTCTATCAACAATTACGAAGATTCTAAATGTTTTTAATTTTACTTACAGGATTACAATTTTACACAGTTTTTTCCCCCAAAGGATTAAATGTACTTCCTTTATGTAATTTAATCCGTAGAACTTCGTTTATGTAATTTGCATATTACAAACTTCTTTCATGCTGTTTTCATTCTCTTTTAACAATATCATCTAATTTTTTAAAAATCTAATACTTATGGAGATAGTAACCAGAAGACCAGAATCAATATCTCAAAATATATCGAAGTTCTACTGCAAAAACTGATTGACTGTCTGATGAATAAAATATCTTTCGATGAAATTTTGGAACATTGATCTTTATTTACGTATATGTGCACAAAAATGCTTTGAATACCAAAATGCATTACTTCCTGGCGTTACTTAATTAATTTAAGCATTACTTAATCAATTAAATATTTAAAGTGAAAAAAAAAACTAATTATTTATAACATTGGTAGATCTCTCTCTCTCTACGGTTTAAAGCACCTTGGGAACAATAATTTATTAATAAATTTTCTTACAAGAAAGATTATACATGCTGCATAAGCAGCAAATACAGATTTGCATATGAATGACTGAAAGAATTTCGCGTGAAAACGTTGTTTTGCTCAACTAAATTGTGCTAAATCCTGTTAATATATCATTGGTTTTTGTCTCTATTATTTAATTTATGTAAGATGTTATCCATGTTTATATACATTTTTCAACAATGATTGATAATCTGTTTCATTAGGACCAAAAGTTTTAGCTTATTTATCCAAATTAACATTTGTAAATTTCAAATACTTTTTTTTTTGTAAAGAGTGAATTTTAAAAATCTTTTACAGTCAGTCTTCTAAAAAACATTTCTACTAGTTAATTCTAGATATCATGTTACTATATAAATCATCTGAATAATATAAATGTTGTTGGTTGACATAAAAGCATTTTTAAAAATAAGTTTTTCAAAATATTTTTATTTTTTGTGGTTTAATTTGAAATAGTGACATGAAAAGTTGATATTATATATACCCAAGTTACTTATAGATGTAATATCTACTTTTTATTTCGATATTCATACTTTTTCCAATTCTATTTTTGTTATTGATCATGAGAATAGGAATGATAGTGTGCTCTTCAGTTTTGAATCTTTTCTTGAATCATTGTAATCATGCAATAAATATTGATAGTACATACGAGAATTAGTTATGAAGAGCTGTACTTTTTATTGGAAATAGCTATTTATTTCTCATCAAGAGTAGTTAATATATTTATCAAACTACATCGGTTCAATGTAATACGTATCTCAAAATACACAATTTGGAAGTTAAAACATCTAATGACACCAACTAATTAAGAACATTTGGTTCTCCATTTTGCGTCTCTCATAAACACGTTTGTAATTTTGATTATCTTATTCAAATTCAACTATAAGGAATTATTGTTTAAACATCTCTCTATTTTGTCATTGAAGGAAATTATTTAAAAATCTTTTCAAAAGATTAACTATTGTTTTTTGTGCTTTAAGAATTAACGATACTCAAAGGAAAATTTGATGAACTTTTTTTCCATGGTAGCTTAGAAGTCTTTTACACATATATATTATATTACGCATATTTTATTTTAATAATATCAAACATTTTCGGTTAATAAAAATTTTTTTTTCCAATTTCTGGAATAAATGCACTTAAATAGAGAACTTGAAAGCTGCTTCACCTGTTACACTAAGTTGGGAAGTGCTGTTGCTCTTCTTAGAAAGGTAGGGGCTCATGGCAGAGTATGTAGGGGTGGATCGACGGATCATCGCTTTGTTTTCTGTGGCTAATCCGACAGCTGTGTCTGACAGACTGCCGTCCATCTCCGCCCCTCGAGATGACGGATGTACCGGTCCCCCGTACGCTGAAGAACGACCCGTGAATTCCCTGGAAGACATCAAAGCGACATTAAGAACAAATGTTACTGTGTGTACTGTGTGTTAAACGTTTCTGCTTAAGAAAGTTTTGCAGAAAAACTTTCTTAAGCAGAAACATTGATATTTTACAGTATCCAGGATAAAGAAGACAAATTATAAAATTACACCACTCAACTATAAAAAGACGCTGAGTACTAAGCATTTTAGAAAGAAAGATACTAAAAGTAAATTAGAGCTGAAGACACTAAGTATGTTAGCACTAGAGATGGCAAAAGCAGTTATTAACTAGTTGTCAATGCTTCGTTCCAAGGAAGTAACATGTTCTAAAAAGCGTTATTAATTAACGGCTTTTTGAAAAGTTATTCCAAGAAATCTGTCCTCTTTGGCCTTCTTGGAAATTCTATGGAACGAAAGGAATCTTTTATGGGGTGACAAAACTAGTTTTTTTGAGGAAGTGAGGTATAGGGTGAATTTTAGTGACTGAGCATCGAAAATCACTTACTGAAAGAAATTTTAATGATTTTTGTTATATCCTTTAATGAATTTTCGAAATTTGAATTTTTTTAAACCAAACATAATTCAATTTCTCACAAGATGAATTTAATTTATTCCTCAATATAATTTCTATTATAAATTCTTACAAATTATCTAATGATGTTTCTTTTACACTAAGGATTATTACTGAGTATATCACTTATGCGCGAATAAATCTTAAAATATATCTTCTTGGAAAAAGTATTTCTCTAGTTAGAGAGACAATATATTTAAAAAGTTGAATTTTGATAGAAATTTCTGAATTTTACTATCTTATCAACTTATAAATATAACCATGCGATTAATCAATATCCAAAGGGCACCATCCATCATTGTTTATGGTAGCATCAGTACCGAACCCAAAATTTTCAAATAGTGAAATCATAGTTATGATAATTTAGCCAGCGATATACACTAAACTAACTTATATTCAATAATTAATTATATTTTACTGTTTCATATAAATTTATTTTTCAATATTCTACATTTTAATCGAATTCAATTTTCACATAAATCATCTGAGTAATAAAAGGAAAATTCGATACATATGCAGCTGTCATATACTATAAAATTACATATTTATGAACATAAATATAAAATAATATTTTCTTTAAAATAAAGGATTGTGCATGCAAACCAGAATATTTAGCACCTACGAGAAACTATACGAATATAGGAATTGGCCTTTCTGATAAGTTATAGTATTTTACTTCATATACATGATTTTACTGTTCTATATAACTCAATTGTGTGTAAAGTTAACCTTAAATATTTTTACTCACTGAAATAACTCCTCACGGGGAAGTAAAAATAAGAGAGCTATATATGTGGTATTAATAAAATGAATTTAAAGTGCTTACAATTAAACAGTATTTTTAAATAAAAATGTATGAAAATTGCTTCTGTAAAATAGATACACACATTACTACAGTAAATAATTCAGAGATGCAGTTTTTATTATTGACAAAATACATAAATTTGCAATTTTTAAAATTATTTGCATATAAAAAAAGTTTTTGCTATAAATGAATTTTATCAACTAATAATTTTTTTTAATTTATATTGTTTGATCTGCAAGTATCTTTTGATATCATATAAAAGCTTAAATAAATTAAATTAATAAACAGAACTAACGTTTTTACTTTCTATACTTTACATGATATGAAAACAGTTATTGCTTGTCATTTCTTTTTTTATCATTGTTGAGGAATATATATGTTATAAAATTCCATAATTATTTACTTATTAGGGTCTTCCAAATTAATATAATTATTATTCGTTTGAAATTTAATTAAAGAAAAGTTACTTTAATATGTAAATGTTTAAAGTAATGTTTTTTTTTTTTTTTTAATAAATAGGCTGCAAATGTCTATGCAAGGGAGGAAACGTGGAAAACTCTCAGGCACTCATCTTGAAAGACACAGGCATGCTTAAAATAATGACATAATATCATAGGTTATGTATAGAGAAATAACAGTAAAAATACAGAAAATAGTATCCACATAAAGAAATAATATAACTATAATTATATATCTATATAGAGATATAATTTTAAAAATGGACTGGAAAGATAATTAGAAATATGCTAATAAAATGTATATTGCGCGAGTGTGTACTGTAAACTATCTAGTTCACAAAGCCTTAAGAGTTAACTATGGCTATTGGAACAACAACATTCTTAGGAGTGGGAGATTTTTGGCCTGGTCTAACAACTTCTGAAGAGAGAAATAATAAATATATAATAAATAAAATATAAGGGATGATTGAATCTAATTTGTCAGCGCAGGTACAAAGAGTTCTCAAGTTACTGTCTTATGATCCATAAAACGCAGTCTCTGTTTAGGAAGAAGCTCTTCCATAAAGAACATATTCTAGATATATAAAGAAATGCTATACAATGGCTTTAAGTTATTGGTTTTTTTTGACATAAATTGTCTGTATATTGTACTGAAAAGTTTTAATGATTTAACCAATATTTTTTATGGTACAAGATTTGTAAAAATTCTAATTCATTTGAAACGATTGTGTAAAAAATATCTTAGTTTACTTTTAAGTAAATCTCAAAGTTCTTAGAAATCATTGCTAAAGGCTTAAAATTTTAAAAATAAATATTTATTTCAATAAAATTTTTGAAAATTTTCTTCAGATCCAAACTGTATGTAACTAAGCAATTTTAATACTCTGTTAAAGTTCATTTATTATAAAACCTTTTTGAAAAAACTCGGGTCTAAATTTTAAAAAAATAAGTAAAATAACACTTCTTATAAATACTGTGGTGAAATATCTTCAATTCTTATTAAACCAACCTTTTCTTCAAAGATCCTGAAGATAATTCAATATTACAAGCTCATACTTCAGAATGTTTTTCGTAAATATGCAGTTTAATATCTGGTAATTTATTATACGTTATATAAAATTAAAAATGTTATGAGTATAGCTGATTATATTTAAAGAATTTATATTGAAATTAGATAGGAATAAAACTATAAAAAAAATCCTTTTACGAACATTTATCTTAAAAGATAAATGATGAAAATTTAGAATTTACAGCTGTAATACGAAGAATATTAATTTTATTTTCAAATATTAAATAAATACATTTACAATATTTAATTTAATATAATTATACATTGCAACATTTATTATCAAAATGCAACATTTATTATCCTGATTCTTAATAACTTAACAACAATAATACTTTTTATTTCAACAAAAATTTCATAAATGACTTTCTACAAGAAATATGATGCAATTCTCTTATTGCAGTGCATCAAATGCATTTTTAGGACTGTAAAATTATATATTACATTACAAATATTATTTTAATACAATCAATTATATTACCATTTAAAATAATTAAAATTTTATTTATATAAATTAATTTTAATAAATTATGATGTGATGCTTTCTCAATAAATAAAAAAGATTATAAGTATCAAAAGTTATTATTACAATTTATAAATTCTTAAAGAAAATTTTAAATAATTATATGTATATATATATATATATATATATATATATATATATATATATATATATATATATATATATATATATATATATATATATATGTGTGTGTGTGTGTATGTATACATATATTAATATATTATTAGTTTGATCCAAATTTTATCGAATGGTACGTTGGCTTCTTCTTTTAATCTTTTTTAATTTATAAAAATTAACTCCCGAAATTTGATATTAAATTTAAAATATTTCACGCTTGCTTTGATATGTGAGCATAATTTCAGGTTTCTAAAAAATGCTTCAGCTTAGTAAAAAAATTGCTGAAATTCATAAAAAATAATAATAAATAAAGGCTGAAGATAAATAAAATGCCTGTACTATATTAATATAAAATGTATTTTTAAAAATTCCTATTTTTACAAATGTTTTAATCTTTTTTAAAATGAAATATATTTATTCATACTTCCGCTTTTCAATTAACTTTCCTTCGTCACCGTGAGGAAGCGAAAAGTATACATTCTTAATTGCTAAGCAACGTAACGGGCCAAGCAAAAGTTTGGAATGTGTTCCGAGAAAACTCAACTCAATGTTAGAAACCAAAACAACGTAATAACAACATTAAAATTTCGTTGTGAAACAACGATAACGGCTTTAAAGTTCCGGAAGTTACAAAACAACGATAACGACTTTAACGTTACTAAACAACGAGAACAGCTTTCAATTTCCGGAAGTTACAAAATAACATAATGTAGAAACGTTGTACAATGCCGTAACGACTTTGAGAAATTACCATTATACAGGAACGATTTCAGCACTTACGGAAAAGAAAACATTATTTTAATAACATAATTTTTGAAAAACGCGTTATTTATTAAACGGTTATTTGTTGATAATGGTTCTTAAATAACAGTTCCATTAAATAACGGCCCTCCAGATTAATGCCAAAATTGAGATAGTGGATCCTCTGGTGGTGCATGAGTTTAGAGCAAATTTGTATTTTCACCTTTGTAGTGCTCTGGTTAAACGAAGGACGTACCCTACTGACTTAAATTCGCATAGCCAATGGCCAAGCGAGCTTGACTTGTCGAAATGTCATAAAACAACAACAACATATTTGGCATTATGTCTCTCTGAATTCCATCCAGTCCAATGGACACGACTGCCTTCGAAATGATCTCCATAGATTAAAAACTGCTCCCTCTCCAATATGCACTCTGTGCAGCTCTGGAAAGGTGATGGACTCCACGCATCTTCTCCGCTCACAGAGAGTCTGCTCAGCGCAAGACTTTCTGTGAGACCAGAGACATGATAGATTAATGGACTCGGTTGCAGCCATTTTTGTTTGCTGTGTTCTTCGATCTTTATTCTTATTTTTTTTGCTGTAAGTTTTCATAATTTGCCATTAGAAATATAAAAAAAATCTTATAAATTTTTTTATAGTTTGATTAGATTTTGATGCTGGTGCTTGTTCATTATTGTTTCATCTTTTATTACAAACAATTCCAGCACAGACTACCTTTCGGTGATTTTCTTTTGTCATAAAAAGAAAACGAGGACATTTTCGATCCTATTTAAATCCACAATGCTTTCTACTGCTATAAGGCTTTCATTTTGTCCTTTTATTGTGAAAGTAAAAGGACAAAGTGAAAGCATCATAACATATGATTTCCTGGTAAACCGTGAAAATTTTTTGCAGTGAGCTTAGCTGTATTTGTTTTATACATTCATAATTTTGTTAAATTATTATTTTTTGAATATTATTTTTTTACGTAAGTTAATAAAAAGTATATCATTTTCAATCGTAATAAAATTCAAGACTGAAAAATTTGCAATATATATATATATCTTGCATAGCATTGCTTAATTAAAAAGGAAAGGATATATTAATATTGACTCACATAAATTAGATTTTATATAATTTAAAATCCGGTAATAAATTTACAAACTGTTCTTAATACAATTGATACTTACTTACTTGGATAACTATACGTCAATCCTGTTATCATAGTAAAAATATAAATAACATTTATTAATTAACAACACTGAGTCGCATTTGTAGTGAGTATATATCTCAAGATTTCTTTTTGTCATGGAGAATAAAAATAAATTATTGATAACCCTCTTAGAAGATAAAATCGCACATAATAATTTTTAATTATATTATAAAATTACGAACAAATACTAAAGCTAAAAATTAATTATACTTCATCCTTAAGTTGAACTTCAGTTAGTTGAAGTTTATCAGTTATGTGATTTCCTGGTAAAATTACATCTATTTCAGATTTTTGCTTAGAAATAATTATGTTCTCAATAATCCCCTGAATTTTCTGTAATATATTAATTGATCCCTACACTGTACTTAAATGCCTCATATTTATCATACACTTGTAGTTGATGTTACTTATGACATTTGGACAAGCCAAGCTCGCTAGTCCACAGCTTAAGACTCTTTCGATAGATGGCACCACCAGAAAATCCACTTCCTTTAATTTTGACTTAAATATGGAGGGGGGGGTGTTTCCTTCAGACCATTACACCCATGTTAACTGTTAAAGGACCAACCACAAGACTCGATTTCACAGATTTAACGAGCACACATATCGTTGCATGTACTTATTGAGTCTTTGACGGCAAAAAAAAAATCGATTCCGGATGGAAGGCCGATACTCTAACCACTCGGTTACCAAAACCCTGCATATTTGTTTATATGTCTTTTAATTATTCTTAATGCATTTAAATGTATCATATATGTCACACATTTAGATACATGATTGCCTTTTTGTAGTATTTAATTTGCTTAGTTACAGAGGACTTACTTGTGTTAATGTTAAATAATTCTTGAAACTTTTACAAACAGCAAGGAGATTAAATGATAACAATATTTGATTAGCTTAGTTACAGAGGACTTACATTTGCATTAATGTTATATTCTTCTTGAAATATTTACAAAATGCAACGATTAAAAGATGACAGTTTTTAATTTACTTGTATTAATGATAAATACTTCTTGAAACATTTACAAAGTGCATCGATTAAAATATGACAGTATTTAATTTGCTTGTATTAATGTTAAATACTTCTTGAAACATATACAAAGAGCAACGATTAAAAGATGACAGTATTTAATTTGTTTGCATTTATGTTAAATACTTCTTGAAACGTATACAAAGAGCAACGATTAAATGGTGACAGTATTTAATTTGCTTGTATTAACGTTAAATACTTCTTGAAACGTATACAAAGAGCAACGATTAAAAGATGACAGTATTTAATTGGCTTGCATTTATGTTAAATACTTCTTGAAACTTTTACAAATAGCAATGGTTAAGTGATGACAGCAGAACTCACCCGAGCGTGCGACTGTTCTTGTGGAAGGCACTACTGAGGCTGAACTTGGAACTGGACTCCGATTCGCTCCGGTCCGGACTGACTAGAGGACTGGAAGAGCCGACCCCCAACGCTGCAGCCATCCGAGATCCCCCACCACGACGTTGCGCGAATCGGTCGTACTCGGGATAAGCACCTGCAAAATCAAATTCCATTTCTTTCAACCATTATGAAGATTTTTCTATATTTCTTTAAAACGAAATTTCTGGTTGTCTAATGGGTTAGAGTTAAAAAATTTAATTCAAGAATATTAAAATAAGAAAATTTTAACATTTACTTTATTAAAAATGCGTATTTTCATTGCTATTTTAAGAATATAGTGGTTGAGAGATTAACGAACATAGTCTGTTACAAACTATCAGAACTGTTCGTTACCTATTATTGATTTAGCATAAATTTGTTAGTGAAATCGATTCATTCGCGCGTTCTGGAGATCCTAAATATTAAAATTTAAGTAAAGGATGTATAATTTCTTATTAAGTTTATTAAAAAAAGTAATTCATACGTATAGTCTTTTATATTAATAAGTCTTTTACACTTTTTGTTTAGGGTGCGTTAAAGAACATGTCTGGTGCGATAAAGAACATGTCTGGTGCGATAAAGAACATGTCTAATGTCGATTGCTTTTCTCTCTTTTTCAGGATTTTCCTGACATGATTAATAGCATTGTCGTTGTAGAGATACCCAACCTTACTGACATCAGCTTGGTTTGGGTGCCTTTCTAAAACCATTGCTCTGAGATCTTCCCCATTTTTCAAAAGACCTGCAGTGGCAGATGTTAGCAATTAAGCAAATTCGGATTTGAACGAAATAAAAAACAATCAGTTTCAATTAGCAATAGGTTTCAGTTTTGAATGAAATCAAAACCGAAACCGACAGTCTACTTTGGATATAAATATTTTAATAATAAAAAACGATTTCTTTCCCACTATAGAACTTTCAGGTTTAATAGGCAAGCAATAAAAATCAAAACAGTTGAAAATGGTTTTTGGGCCGTTGGGCTTGGAAACCTATACATTATGTTCTTAAAGTCGAGGAATATTCGCTAGAATTCGTTTTAGCTCGTTTTCCGAAAATATGTTCGTTGTCCGATTTCCTTACAATCCGAACTGTTCATTAAGCGATCACTCCTGCATATGCTTTCGTGTTTTGTGAAATAATTGCTTTCTCTAGTGAAACTGAAGCCCAAAATTACATTTGTAATTAAAATCTATTTTTCTACAGAAAATAATTTTTTGAAAATTTATATTTAGAATTTAAAAATTTGAAAAATCTTAAATTGATTGATTCATTATTTTAAGAAAAAAAAAAGGCAGAACAATTAACATAATTTTTGCTTATAATAACTGTAATGTATTGTACAATATAGAAAGCCACAATTATGTTTCATCTTCAAAAACAGAATTAAATATAAAATTAAGAATGAGAACAGAATTTTTATATCATAAATAATTCAAAACCGAAATCTTGAGAATTGGAGCAAGTTTTAGAAATACATTTTTCCGTCCAATTAACCATTGAATACTAGCAATTTAAAATTTTCTCATGTCACTGAAATCTTCGCCAAATGTTTATTTGATGAATAAAGGTATTATTAATAATAAGAATAATTGTAGAATCATACAATTACATGTTAATCAGCGAAAATACGAATAATATCGTACATATATAATGGTATAAAAAGGGGTATAAACGTATCAGGCCTCCTTGTGGTGACCCTGGGTAACGCTAAATCTACTACAACTCTACCGCCGCCCATTTTTTATTATTTTTATTTTATTATTATTTTTTTTCATGATGGTTTCAAATAATAGAAACTATTGGCCGTGACTCTTCAACAACTGTCAATTCGCAACCCTTTTGTTGTGAGAGCTGTCACGTTATCAGATTCTAAAAGTGCACTTCGATCCCTTTTGTATAATTATACTATGTCTCGAAGAATTTCAGAATGTAGAATCTTACTTAAGGCACACATAATTTCATTCTAATGCATTTCTGCACCCATTGTGGAATTATGGGCAGTGAAAAAGCAAATGCACTGGCTAAGAAGGAATTTCAAATAGAACAACGTATAAATCATTCTCTTTCTTTTTACACCACTCAATTGTTTCTAAGCCAGACTTTTAGAAAAACTCTTGTGTAAAGAGAAAGAGAAGAAATGAACTCTTGTGGTAGATTTTGGGAAAGGAAAGAACCGCTTCCAGTTTGGTGGCTGCATTTAGAGGACTGACTAGACATAGACCATCTCTATAGAATTAAAGTGGTGGATTTTTTAAATTGCGTTTTTGTGTCTAATCAACCATCGATTTTTAAATATTTAAGTAATGTATCGCAATATGAGGATATTGTCAAGAAACATTGGAGGGCCCGTGAACTAATGGCTTAAGCGCTGATGTTTGGTGTATGTAAAATAAAAATATAATGATAAAATAAATATGCCATGAAGTTAAGTTTGTAACACTCATCATTCAATCGCTAAATTTCTTGCAATTCGTAACTGCCAAAAAAGTTGTCTGTAATAAGAAAATAAAATATTTTAATTTAAAAAAAAGAAAAGCAGAGAAAATTGTGAAAGAAAAAATGTCTACTGACCAGATGGGGTAGCAGCAGCAGCAGCGACTGAATTCCTGCCTTTCAAGTACCGTTCTTCTATATCACTTCTTGAGAAGGGTACTTGTGGCAGCTGACGTTTTCGATACTGGTTTCCTGGTGGGATGAGACGCTGAGAAGTGGATGGGCGAGGAAGAGGCGGATGCCTGCGGAAGAGAGTGATCCCATTCGTATGAGAGTATGTCTATAATAAACAAACATCAGTACATATCGCCTATGATAATTTTACAGATTTGTGAAGACTGATATTAAATTTAACCCCAAAAGCTTCACGAGATGCTTGTCAAACATTGCTGTGGTTACACCAGCATGCTTCTCAGCTCTGATTTGGGTTCCAATAATTTGATAAAAGCAGCTGGGTGAAGTCTTCATGATTTTGAAGCAGGAACCAAGCAGAAGACCCTCAGTACTTGGCCTGCCACCCCCAGAGGAATATTTCACATGGATTACATTGAGACCATGATTAGTTTTAACGTGCCCAGTCGTCAATAGTGAACACGACGGATCTTTGGTTAAGCCGTTATTTGAACTCATTATCTTCCGATAATGAGAACGACGCCCTAACCAACTAGACCACCGTTGCCCCTCTAATACCGGTATGGCCTGGATGGGAAAAGGAGGCTGCTAGCTCAAAAGTGATTTCGTCACCTGACCATGGTTCAAAATTACAAGTCATTAGTAATGGGCGAGTTTTTCAAACCTACTATCCTTAAGGTACAATCCGAGACTCATCTACACCGCTATGTATGCATATATATATATATATATAATTATTTTGTAAACTGATTAAAATTTAAAATAGACACTGTAATTCAAAATTAAAACATATTTAGTTAATGTAATTAATTGAAATCAAGTCATATATACCGCGTACTCTAACGATTGTAAATTAGATAGAAGCAGCCGGGTGGAGTCTTTGTGATTTTGAAGCTGGGACCAAGAACACCCCCAGTGGTATAATTTCACTTGGAGGACATTAGAACCACGGCATGTTTAAATATGCTCTAGTCGACTTTAGCAGACACGACGAGTCTTCGATTAAGCCGAGTTTCGAACTCACTACCTTCCGATTATGAGAATGATGCTTAAGCAACCAAGCCACCTCGGCCTAGTCGAACTTTGTGTCAGAAATTGGTTTTTTGATTGTGATTTCTCCTTTTGGATATGGAGCAGTAGTCCTATCTTAACAGAAGAATCACATTCTTAATCATAATACAGGTTTCCTTCTAAAGCATTTATTAGTAAATCTATATCTAAACATGTAATAGATAATATAGATCCTTTTCACAAAATTTCGGGATTTTATAATAACAATTTACCTTGTATAGGATGAAATTTTGCTGCTTAAAAATGATAGATGTAAAATATTTTGGAAAAATAAACAAATGAAATATGTATTTTTTAATTGAGTGAAAAGCATTAAATTATTTACATAAAATTCAAATATGAAAATTGATTTCGAATGACTAAAATAAATATTAAAATAAAAGTCACTTGCAAACTCAAATGGCAAAATATTTCAAGATGCTTGTCATTTGCTTAAAAAATTGAAATTATTTCATATTTGTGAAGTAATTTTTCATTTCTTATAAAAACAATCTCATTATTATAAACTTTTAATCTGCTCACTTTTATTTAGCAAAAATTTCAATTCCGCATAAGTTACAGATTTGATAATATTTGCTTTTATTTTTAGCAACTTAAGCAATTTATCAATTTGGATTAGGAATAGCAAATTATATGAAAATTATTATGCATGTGTGTTTTTGACCCGTTTTAATAAACTATCAAATAATTGTAATCGTATAAAATGACACGTAATTTGTACACAATACAATTGAATTAAGAAAAATAATTCTGCATTTCTACATTTTTCCCAGAAAAAATTATTTAAAATATTTATCGCCGAACATCTAAAATTGATAACTATTTCTACAATTTTTACAACAATTCTCAAATTTTCAATTTTTTCTCCAATCATTTTTATATAATATTTAAGAAATATAATTTTATAGTATATTAATATTTTTCTAATCTTTGCATTAGTTTTCCACTAATAAGAATTAATTTAAATATATCAATTATATGAAGTAAATATATACATGAAATTCTTGATAAACAACTTTCAGGGCGAAATACAAATGGAGAAATAAGTTAGTTTTGTGGAGTTTGTTATGAATTATGGACTTTTTTCTAGGAAACGGTAGTTGATGTATCACAATGGAAACAAATTTTTCAGTTTGTTAATATGAGTCTGAAATTCAATCATGTTAGGCCGAAGATTTTGACGGGAAGTGTTTTTGAATTTGATAAATAAATTATTTAGAAAAATTACTAAATATGAACATTTTTTCCAGTGAACAATATTATATATGCATAAAATTGGAACTAAAACCTAATTTAATATACGAATTTCATAAAAAAAATCTTTAAACTAATCAATATTTTTACTGATAATAAAAATATAAAAAACATAATTCATTATTTTCATTCTTATTAATAAAATCATTAAAAAACTATTTGAGTGATTAATTTATGCAGAATGATACATTGTTTTTAGTCATATATTTTAAACCGACTCTAATTTGATTGAGCCTTTGAGAAAATATTTGCTTACAGCTATTTTGCTTTTTTTTCTCAATAAAAAGTTTGCATGCACTTTACTTTTCATCTTTATAAAAAGTATAAAGAATGAAAAGTTCTAATAAAATTGTTTAACTTGAAAATTTTTAGATAAAATTATTTGACAAAACGTCAAATAATTTTATCTAAAAATTTTGAAATGTTATTTTTATTTTATGAAAAATTTTCAAAGGAAATTATTTTAATTTTTTTTTTTTTTACATTTTATATTGACTAAAAATGTAACGATAGGTTTTATCAATAAAATTAAATTTCTGGTAGCCCTGTCTTTGTTTAGTTTTTGTGTTCCAGGCATCTTGTTAATCACATTCTGGCACCTAATTCGGGGTCAAAAAAACCGCCAAAGAATTAAGGGGTACTCGAGTATGAACTTTTACCTTAAGACGTTTTGAAATGTTATTTTTATAAATCTATGTCTATAAATAATATAATTCGTTTTAAGTATCAAAATATTAAAATTTTTTGATCTGATGTCAAAATTGATTCAAGTTTTAAAATTATGAATAAGACTTAGCATTTATAGTATTATCATTTTACAAAATGTAGACAAATTTATTACAAAAATTAATATTGGTTATCTCTATTGAGCTTTTAAATTTACTAGTGTAAATGTATAGATTAAATTATTGTCTTCATTTTTATACGAAAAAATGTTATTTACTCAAATTTACATTATTAGTAAACTATTTCCGTTTATTTTGAAAAAGTAGTGTGTGTGTGTTAGTATTGCGAATTTTCAGAGTTTGAGACTTCCCTGCAACTGATGAAAAAGTAATTTCAAAATTATGAAAAAAATGTTAAATTCACTGAACCAAATATATTTTTTTATATTTTTCCATTCTGTGAGAAAAGAATAACTTTTGATAATTAATAACTTAATATTTCTATTTAATTTCCTGTTAATTTTGTTGCAAAACAGGCATGGATTTTCTATTATTTAAAAATGAAGGAAAGTGTGATTAAATGTAGTGTCGTTCTAGTGAAGATACATTTTTTACTTAAATATTACAAAAACGTATCCGTCACGTAAAACAAAGGTATCGGTGATATTTTAGGAAGTAGGAAATGCTGATCATGCTACAGACTGATAAAACTGGTAGAACTGCCTATCGATTATTGTCTTCCCTTTTACACGAAAAAATGTTATTTACTTAAATTTACATTATTAAATATTACTATTTTCTTTTGATTTTGAAAAACTAGTGTTTGTGAGTATTGTGAATTTTCAGAGTTTGAAACTTTCAATCCAACTGTTTAGCAAAAATAATCTCAAATACTTTCAAAAGTTCGAACATTGCGAGCTACAGTGGCTTCACTCCGCTTTCCTTAATGTTTAGAAAAGTGAAGAAGCATCATTTGTCGCTGGCAGTGGTTGAGAGGGTGACCACGTTCCCTCCTCACTGTGTTGCTGGTATTCCGGAGTGTCCTGGTTATGTGTCCACTTTAATATGCGACGTCCAAACTTAAACACGTTAGTATGTAACGCTGGTGTGGCGTGGACATGGAGGAGAAGGTGCCAGCTCAGATGTGACGTCGTAACCTGACCGTGGTTCAAAATTATGAGGCACTGGCAGATGGGCAAGTATTCGAAACTCGTTAACCCAAAGGTGCAGTCCGGGACTCGCCAGCACCGCTATGTGTGCATATATCGGAAACCGCCTACCCCATATCTATCGGGGATCAGTTGATTTTAAATAAAAAGTGGATTAAATGAGCTAGTGATCTTCTTTGCTTGAGAAGACACGCTTTGAAATGGAGGAAGGTACCTGTAATGAGGAGGTGAGACTGATCTGGATCCGTGAACAGGAGTTCGCCTACCGGATGAGTCCGCCATGGACCGCGACCGACGTCTGTCCTCGAATCCAGTTTCTCTGATTCGTCCACGAGGGTACTCCGAAGTGGGGGAAGGCTCGTTCAAGGACCTGGATCGCGCGCCCATGTCGTAAGACCTCGTCATGGGCGACGGCAGGTTGACGGACTGACTCCGCTGGTGCTGTCGGTCGCCCCCTTCATAGAAGGGAGAACTGTCGATGGCCATCATGCGACGCTCTGGAACAGAAGACAGTGGAAGTCGTCATCCCCCTTCTGATGCAATTTTTAACACATTTGAACAATACAACACTTAGGAATTCACAAACCAGTAATTGAAGCAATTTCTGGAAGCAGGTATAAATTATTTTCTAAAATATCAAAAACCGCAGTTTTTTCAGTTTTAATTTATATAAAAAGCAATTCATTAATTATAAAATAATTCATAATTAAAGAATTATTGCACAGGTGAAATCTTGCAGAGCATTTACGTCTTGAAATCGCATCTTTTGTTTTGAAACAATTTAAAATGTATCGTCTTGATATATAAAATTCTTTTTTAAATTAAGTATCCTCCATTTGAGTAAATGCTTAGAATACCAATGGAAACCCAATCAGAATCAAAGTTATAATTTAAATTTCATTAAAAGTGACATGAAATGTATTCTACTTTCCATATTTTATAATGACAATTTTAACAATATAATTCCATATTTTAACACACATAATCTTGTAATAATAGTACAGTAATATTATTTGAGTATGGAATGAATTTTTTCGCTTCAACAAACGAAATCATTCTATTTTAAGATAATCTTATTTTATATGAATCAATTATGTACATACAAGTATACTATGTTAATACTGAATGGATAAATTAACTACGAGCACACAGCATATGAATTCTAAATAGATAAATAAAGTAATAAATTATTTTGAAAAATTTATAATTAGAAATATTATATAACATGCATGTTTAATAACACAATGATCTCTATAATTTAAATTCTCATAAAAATTGGATAAATTATCTCATGTGATACTAACAAGTTTAATGCCATTAACAGTCAAAATGATTAAACTAACCCGTTCGTTCAGAGAATTTCTCGTCAAAATCCGACAAATCCTCATCTGATCCTCTTCTGTCCACGGGGGATTGGCAGAGGGAGGGAGCTCGATCTTCATCGATGTGCATCGATAAATCATACCAGTGAGGTTCATTATTGATGGTGTTTCGCAAACTGATCAGAGCCTGAAATAACGGATATTATTTGTCATCAAAATATATTCCTGATTGTACTACTTCTCAATATGTATGGTTTCCTTTTAAAAACTTACAACGCATTATATCTAAAAAACAAATTGTTTCACACAATCATCTTAGAAAGTTAATAAAAATGTAGCAATTAAAATTAATTTCCCACATTTTACAATCTGTAACCAGAATCTCACATTGAGGAAGGGAAAATTAAGTTTATGGGGTCTAAATGAAGAAAACTTGATTAAAAAAGCATTTGGCTAACAAATATTCTTTTTCAATATTTAAAAATTCCTGATTACCAGGCTGCAATCCAAACAATTAGTTCGCAAGGATATACCATATCGGATAATATACTTCAGTGCTGGGTGCTCATCAGACTTCTAGTACAGAAGAACATCAACTGTTGTTATACAGTGGATTCCCAGCCATTATTGTTGTTGTTGCACCAGCACGCTTTTCTGTACCTAGCCCTGAGTTGGGTTTCATCAGTTAGATAGAAGCAGCCGGGTGGAGTATTCGTGATTTTGAAACAGAGATCAAGCAGAAGATCCCCAATACTTGGCAAGTCTCTTCCGTAGGTTTTCAGTCATTGTGGCTTTTTCGGTAACGAACAAGTTGACTTCCGAGCACTCAGGTAAGGGCTCTCAAATGATTCAGCCAAATTGCTCTGGTCTGCCCTACCACTCCATGAAACTATACATGAAACAAATAATGATAAATAATAACTCTTCTTGGCTACGAGAGAGGACAGAAAGCAAGAACTGGATACATGGAAACAATACCAGAGAAGCATCGCCGAGATTGTTACCTCTCAAAACAGGTCACGACAGCCTGGGTGAGCACTTATAACACCTAGTGATCTATGACCATCCTGACTGTCGAATATGTGGCTCTAAAGAGCCCATGAATCGTAACCATCTCCATCGCTGTGGTTCACTCCATGGACCTGAATACTAAACTGCTATATGTTGACCTGTGAGAGAGCTTCTGGGAAAACGACTTTCGTCCTTTTTTTTTTTTTTTAACTTTTTGTATCTCTTTTTGGTGTTTATCTTTTATTTTATATGCTCTTATATTTATTTGCTTTCCCCACCATTGTAAATAACCAAAATTATTTGGAATTTTCTGAGCTTACTCACATTGGTAATAGAAGAAGTGTGACGATGTTGATTTGAAAATTGTTCTTTAGGAATGAATTAAATATAGATTTAATATCAAAAGACAAGAAATTACCTTTCCTACAGAATACAATAGATTTTTAAGTATGTGTTTTTCAATGGACATTTCTTGATTCTTCAAACAACTATAATGAAGTTTCTAAGGGCTGATATATCTCATTTAATTTCTCCTAAAAAGATACGATCAATTGAAGCAATGAGCCAAATAGTGGTTACGTTTATAAATCAGTTTCTACCCAAAAAATATGTGGTTGTTTTCATAGAAAGAAATTTCTTATACAATTGTATTCGGTCATCAATTTTGTTATAATAATCGAGGAAAACACAAAAATTCAGGAATCCTAAAAATAACTATATTTTTCTACCTGACTAGAGTTTTTCAAGAGACTTGACGCAATTTCTGAGGCTTGCTTACTCAGGCATGTTCGATTTCAAACCTTTTTGAAGAGAGTTCCTTGAAAAAACATAAGATTTGTTGCTATCTAAAATGTCTAAAACATCTTTACAAATTTATCCAATTTTCTTGTTATGTTTCTCATCCTTCCACTTGAGCTGTACTCAAATATAATTTATAAAACGCATAAGCTTTATTTTGCATATTACGATTGTTGTTGTTGTCTTGTGGCCGCAAGGCTGGCATTATGGGTTGCGCTGTTCAACTTTTTCAACTGAGCCGTATTTTAGTGTGGAGTTCGACTTCCTCAGTACACACATGCCATAGGTACCCGATTATAGGGTGGGCAACCATTCACTTAAGGAAAGAACAAAGACAGGATAGACAGAGAGTCTCCCTATCCACAGTCAGGCACTCCAACCAACATATTGCGATTAATTTAAATATTTGATATTAATCATAAATAGACAAATGCCACAATTCCTATTGATCTATCTTATCTTTGCTTTAAACAAATATTAACTGTGTAAAATTTAATATCTTTAAACATTTTACTAAAAAAAAGTATTATTTAAAAAAATTGAAAAAATTCAGTTAATGATAGTTAGAAATTATCGAATTGATATTATTTTGTGTAAAGTAGTGTTTCATAATATCATATTTTCCAATTATTTCTAATACAAATTCTAAATTCTTAGGAGATAATTTCATTTTATGCAATACTTTTGGTACACATTTCAGAAAATACTTGGATGTTTTGTTCATTTACAATCAACCGAATTCAAAAGAAAAGCTTTAACTTTCTATTGCATTGCAAAGTAAATAGCTTTCAAAGCTTTAAAATAAATTTATAATAATAATTTAAACAAAACTGGGTAATAATATCATTTAATTATTTTGGAACTTTTTTTAAAAAGTTAAAAATAAAAAAAAACTAGTATTTTGGAAAAAAAAAAAAAAAAAAAAAAAAAAAAAAAAACAGGTATTTTGAAAATAATTGGTTTTGCTTTTTAAAATGAACTGGTTTTGTTTTGAAAAGAATTGGTTCTCTTTTGAAAAGAACTGATATTTAAAGGTAATATGTTTTTCTTAATGAAGTCGAGTCAAAAGCCAGATTTAAAATGTTTGCAGAAGGAGTGAAAACGATGGACAAAAAGGTGATGTAAAAGCTTACTTCTCCCAGGAAACCGCTCAGTTGTCCCCATATATAGTCCCAGACCGTGATTTGAAGGGTTCTGTTTCGTATTTGATTCAACGTCACGTTTCTCAGCGGGACCTTGCCTCTGTCACCCCATTCAGGATCATTGGTGTCGAGGATATATGGTGTGCGGCCTCTGATGCGCGGTTCACTGTAAAAACACAATTTAAATTAAATGAATGGAATTATTGAAGCGCTTTTTTCTTTTTGCGAATATTTTATTTAACATCTAAGGTTTTGTGTATTCATTTCAAATACATAAATGTTTTCTTCATGACATACATACATAAATGTTCAAAAATGAATACATTAAGAATCTAGTATAATTCCTTCATTTGTCATTTAATTTGCTTAAATGATGAAAAATTCGCATTTTTTTCTTTCAGTATTTCATTATTGCCGAAAATTTTAACTAGTGGCACATAATTATTCAAGATTTCTGCCATTTTAAAAATTCTAGTATCTAGTTTTGGTTTTAATTAAAAAGGATGGAACATTATACATAGGATCGAACATTAATGAGAATGGTCTTATTTACTAAATGGCGATGAGCATATTCATCATCATTTAGTAAATAATTTTGAATTTTGGAAATAGGAGTGATTTCAGGTACTGTAAAGCTAAAACGGAAGATTGATGACGAGTTTTTGATTTCTACATGCACATTTGACAGGGCTGTTGTTCTTGTTGTATCAGCATGCTTCTCTGTATCTAGCCCTGAATTGAGCTCTACTACTTAGATGGAAGCAGCCGGGTGGAGTCTTCGTGATTTTGAAGCAAGGACTGAGCAGTTTACCTCCAATACTTGACCTGCCACCCTTGAGGTATCATTGCACTTGGAGGATATTGCGACCATGTGCTCCAGCCGTGGGGTAGCTGATAAGGAGTTTTTGAGTCTCCTTCCTACCATGAGGTTTATATGTTAATACGATAATAAAAAACAGGATATTGAACACTTAATTTACGAAAGCGAATATTTTAAAGGCATATGAAACAAATACTATCCTAAGAAGTATGAGAATGGAAATAGTAGACCTGCTGAAAAACATTGAATTTAGAAGAGCAATAATGGAAATTATGTACACAGTATTTAACAAATCCTTACCAGGAAATCAATGAATAGAAAATTATACTTTAAAGTAACTCAACAAGTATGATTTTATTAAAATTATAATGTAATATTAAGGTATTTTATTTATTTATTTAAATAAAAGCAAGGTGCCCAAAAGATCTTCCGTCGGAGACGGGACTGGGTAGACTATAGACTGGTGGAGGCCGGGCAGCGTGCAATATCAGGATCGTACCATGGTGCCGTGAACTTTTTGGCCAGCGCAGATATTGTTGCTGACTTTGAATCGGTTACTGGAGCACCGGTAACCGATCAACCATGGGAGAAGTGCTCTCCTAGCGGATTGCTGTCCGCGACTAGTCATTCGTTGCAGCATACCTTCGGGTGGGACGGCCTCTAACATCTAGCGTTACCCTCTACCATTAGGTACGTGAATGCGGCCTATTTGTTTTATGAAAATACTTTCTGTAAAGATAAAATTACGCGATGGATGTAAAAAGCGTTACAACAGTCTTCAGTGTTAAAAAAACTTCATTTAACAATTCGTTATCATATTAACTTGTCCAGTATGCGTTGTCAAAATTAAAAATGTGAGGGTTTATAGTATCTATATGATAAGACTTTGAAGTAGAAGTCCCAGGTTTAAATCCAGAAAATATTGAATAATGGGATATGATTGTTGAATTTCTGCGTCGACATCTGTCAAGTGGGCATTTTAGTGTTTTCCTGGTTTCTCTTTATTAATGATTTCCAGTTAGGTGGTCAGCCGAAAGTGTAATCCCAAATGTTTAGTTGCAAAGCTTGCTTGGTACTTAATTTCATCGACCCGCTGAAAGGTTGAAAGCCTAAGACGAACTTGCCCAGCCTGAGGATTGAACCTCGGACACGTGATTTAGAAGTGCTATCATACGCTAACGGTTTCTTTTGTTTTTACTAGTTGACAAAAATTTAATAGTTTTATACTTATTGTTGATTTTCATGTTATTTTTACGCATCCTGTTTCATGTTATCCCAGTTTCCAAAAATAAAAACTTCAAAAATTTAACACCTTAGTTTTTAATATATCTTATTTTTAAAGCTATAACAGATATACATAATTTTTTTTAAGAATTTCTATTTTTATATAAAGTATTAATTGATGAGTTAAATTACATATGTTTATAGAGCATTATTAATTTCATTAAATGAAATTATTCATTGAAATGACATTTCTTAACTCAAGACATAACTAGTTAGAAAATGTTATTGACTTAAAAGCATCATTTGCTGAATGCCATCAAAAGGAAAGCTAATATTTTTTTGAATTACAAAAATACTTATTGTACTATATTTAATATATATTAGTAACATAGTAACATTTGATTGAAAATTGTAATATAATATTTATTAATAAAATTTTTTGTTATCTAATTTGACTGTATATATATATATATATATATATATATATATATATATATATATATATATTACTTAAGATTACTCAAGAACAAACATGCATGCAGCAGAAAACAAGGTGATTTATAACTTTACAAAACATACACATACATGCATCAAACACGCTAGATTATTGTTAAATGAAAATAATCTATAATAATATGTATGTGGCTTAGCATTAATATTCAAACTGCTTTCATAAATACAAATTAAAATGTAACATTATACTTATGCATCTACTAATAACATGTTTTTTATGGAGAAGCGATAATAAAAAATATATATTATAATGCGATGATTTTATTGACTTAAAATTTTTTTTAATCTAATATATACCAATTGAGATTTCTCTTTAGTGGAAAAATTGACTAAAAAGTGATAAACAACGGTAGACAAGCTAAATGCTAAGCAAAGTTAAAGCTAGTGAATACAAAAGATGCTTGATGATAATGTTGTCGGATAATAAGGGGTATTAATCGATCATAAATCACGAAATGCAAAAAAACATCTAAATACAGTAGAATTGAATATTGTTTCATTAAAAAAGGTACTATTACATTATACTAAGGCATTTCATCACCGAAGTGATTGCTAAGCAGTTATCGCCATAAATAAATATTGGCGTTTAAATAAGTTTTGTCAATAAGTGATAATTAGTATTTAGTTTATATATATATATATATATATATATTTAAATCGTAAATATTTGTATTAATCGTAAATATATAAAAATAACATATATATTTGAACTAATTTTTAGTAGTTTTTAAAAATGTAAGCCTTTTTAAACAATACACGATGCATGCAAACGGATAGTTTAAACCAATAACTTGCGAGTTTTTTCATTGCCCTTTCAACGATTCTCATATGAGGATATAATGGAAAAGTACCAAAATTTCAATGTGGGCAAACTTTATCTTTAATACAAGCTCATATATTTTGACAAATATTTTTATACGCATTATATAAAGAATATTTAAATAGATTATGTATTATAGATATTTTTATAGATAAAGGGATTTAGGATTTCATTTACACATAAATTAAAATACAAATACCATTCGAATATATAAGAGAAAAGAATATCTCCTTACAATATTTGGAAAAGCTGCTTAGTAAAAGAGCATTTATTAACTTCACAACGCTATGTGTTCAATAGAGCATATTTTTCATTTAGCTTTCATTTTGTGAAAGAGGAGGGAAAAAATACCTTGGCTTGTTTGGAAGAGCAACTTTGCAGTAAGGGCTTCTGGGTTCGTGATTGGGGCGCGGTGGCAGGTTCCTAGCTTTTAGCACGTATACATGAAGTTCGGAATGCAGATGATCGAATTTCATTTTCACCTGAAACAAATACCATACATATAAAAACATGCACTAAATAATTAAAAACAAAAAAGCGTGAAAAGTTTTGCTTCGCATAAAAACCGCGCCATTTTCTAAGAAAAGTTAATAGTTAATAAGAGTTAATAATTTCTTTTGCGAAATTAAGAAATAGTAAATTTAAGAAATTAAGATAATTATTGCAGATAGTAAAAATACAATTAAGGCTCATTGAAGTTTATAGTATTGAAAAATTAATTCGATTTCTAGATACTAATTAGAATCCAGTTTTGTTCTCCTAATTACAAAAATAATTAATTAAATTGTGTTTAGATAAAACTCTTCTTCAATTTTGTCTTAGCCTTTTTCATTGATTATGTATTTTTCTTTTAAGTCTACTAAATAACTACGTTAGATATTTTACTTTCATTCAATTTGATGTAAATAACTCAACAGAAAGAGTAACATTCAGGCTTATTTATGCAACTATTAATAGTGTAGTCAAATATATCTATATTTAATAAGAAAATCTATGTAAAAATATAGCAGATTACTAAACAATCACACCATGAAAATGTTTCCATGTAGTACTTAAAATTATAATACTCAGTATTATAATGACACAAATTAAAATAAAGACGAATATTATCATATTGCAAAGAGTATTAACAAAAGAAAATTTAAGTATGAGATTACTGATTGCACGTGTGTGTAATGTAATAAAAATAAATAAGTATATTTTTTAATAAATTTAAATTTTTAATTATTTTATAACAGTGAATGTTTACATATTTTTTTTAAAATGTTAATCAGTAGCTAATATTTTGTTTGTTTATCAAGGAGCTTTTTGTGAACACGTAAAAAACTTTATCCTTATATAATATTAGTTCAAAAATATTGGATTACTATACCCAACTTTAAATCATATATTTTAAAGATGAAACATAAAAATTGCAAAAGAATGTTTTTTTTGCGTTAGTACTAATCTATATTAAAAAAAATAAATTTTGTTGATCAGTTCGTAATAAAAGAGATGTTCCTGAATTTTGTAATTTAACCAAACGCAAAGGAAAGTTTTAAGTGGTTAAGATTGGAGAATTTGCATTTATAAAGCTTTATGTACATCGTAAATATGAATCACACACACACACACACACACACACACACACACACACACACACACACACACACACACACACACACACACACACACACACACACACACACACACACACACACACACACACACACACACACACACACACACACACACACACACACACACACACACATTTGCCAAATAAATTTAGATATTTATTAATTAAATTTTTATAGTAATTTAATAATTTTATTATATAATTTTTTATAAGTATATAATTCTTTCATGCGGAAAAAATGCTCTCATATGAATGTGGTATTTCCTGATAAAATACTTGAAAAATATGTTTTTTTCATTATCTTAATACTTACGGACACAAAAACGTAAGATTATTAGAACATATTAATTATATTTTCACAAGCTTAATTATTTTCATAGTTATGTACGCAAAATGCAATCCCCAATATTTTTTTCTGATGAAAATTTTGCTAATTTTCATAAAAATTGACTACCTAAATATGGCGATATAATCTATGGTTATTAAAAATTTTAAGGAAAAAATACTTTATTATACTTGTACTTACGCTTGTTTCAATAACGCAGTCATTAAAGAACATATACGAAAGCTTAGAAAAGCTTGTACTGACGGGTAAATATACCTACAGGTTTAAATGCTTGTATTTAAACTGATATTACAGCTTTTGAAACTTATTTGGCGATGTAATAAAACAATTAAGATATGAGCTTGGCTACTTTTTTTTGAAATCGTCAATCATTTTACCGAGTTGTGTTAACTACTTCTCCTCGACATCACAAGCAATAACTCAAAAGCAACGAGCATTACGCACAAGTTGAGAAGGAGCAAGCATCTTTATCTTTATAAAAGTGCCAACATCTTTAAAATACCGTAAATGCATCTTTATTGGAATCTTATAAATATGTACAGGTAAATTTTTTATATTACAAGCTACTTATATTTTAATGAGTAATAGATCTTGAACAAATATTTTTTAGATATAAATAATGATTCATATTAAAATAAAATTAAAAAAACATGAATGTATATTAAAATTTAAATGAAAAATGTGCAATTATTTATTTGGTAAATTTTTGTTATTGCTTTACCTTATTTTAACAGCAAATTGATGATCAAAATTGAGAAAAATGGAAAGATGGATTCAAAACAATTTGTATGTAGTTTCATATATTCTTATTTATAGATATAAGAAGTGTAAAGTTCAAAGAAAAATATACAAACCTCTATTTGACCCCCTATACAGGCAGTATGACCACTTGTTGATACTGTTGAGTCCATAAACCGAGGGTGTGAATAACGATCTTGAAACATTCCTATGGATACAAAAGTTCATTCCTATAACATTAAATATGTAAGCAGTATATTGCTGTAAATCATGTTATGCAACACGATAATCTAAACTTGGAAATGGGACAAAAGCTAACAGTTAAAACAAAGTTAGCAGCAATTTATTGCATAATTAATTAAGTGATTTTTTTGAGTTAATCTAATTATGGTTTTTTAGAAACCATTTAGCTCCATACTTATATAGTCCAAAGAAATTTTAATGTTTTAACTAGATTTAAATAATGATTTATTTTTGAGAAAAACTGTAAAATGAATCGCGTTTTATCAAGAAAAAAATTTACTTTGACGAAAAATAAATTACACATGCATAGAAATCGCTTAACCTCAAATTTTCTGTCGAATTATTCTTATCACGCAATTGTTGTTTTTGAAATTACGAAAAATATTCAGCCATTTTATAAAATAACTTATTTTGATTATATTAAGTAATAGACTTTTTTGTATTGAAAATACACTATAATGATGTAACATTTCGTAATTTTTAAGTTATTTTATTTCACTCGTCTTTCATTTCGATTGCTGGATGCATGTATGAATTTACTTACATATTTCTAAAGTTTTAGTAGAATTTAAATCATTTTTTCTGATTTAAATTAACCATAAAGTGAATGTTTTATTTTGTCTTTTTTCATTTTTTTTTCTGTTCTATTGTCAACGTGTTAATGGCTAGAATCCATAGAAAACGTCTTCGCAAACCGGTGCTTTGGTCTTTATGTAAGAAATCGTTTTTGAACTTCAACAATATTCTCAAACATTCGATGGTGAACTTCGCCTTGTTTTCTGCCTCTTGAAGAATACGATTTAAAGGCAGTCAGCAAATTCATCGACAAGTTGGATTAACGACATCTTTTCAATACAATGTGACGTAGATGAAACGTTATCTGACGTCGTGGATATTTTAAACGAATGAGAATTTTAATAAAGTGGCGTTGTCATGATCTCAACTGAAACGAAAGAAATAACCACTTTATATAGTTAATAATTTTCAACTGTTTTGACATACAAAATTTAAAAATAGAGAAATGAAAAAAAATTATAATATTTCAAGTGATAACATTAGGTTAAAGCTTTTCAAATTGAACACGAAAATAACAATTGAAAATTTTCTGTTATAATGATATTCTAAATGTCTATAAACTATTAACCCAATGAAATAAACTGCAAGAAGTTTCACGATTTAGAAATGTTAGTTCAATTGAAGTAAAAAAGGATCTGAAACAGAAAAGAGAGGACCAACCTCTATTCATGGCTTCAGGATGGATTTCTAAATGTGGAGGTGGGATCCTCCTCAGATCACAGGGTTCTATAGGATTTGGGACATTCCTCCTGAAAAAGGAATTTTTCATTATTCATTAAACATTCTGTTAAAATGTGAAAGACTCACTAATAATGTTAGCAGGATAAAATTTTATGACTGATTTTGTGTGGAAATTTATAATTCTCTCTCTTTCTCCATATTCTTATCGCTTATGAGAAATGATATTGAAGTTTTAACAACTTTTAAATAACCAGTAAAATAATGTGAATTTCAAGTTATTGTTTCTAAGCATAAACGCATATTTTGGTTGAAATTTATCATAATATTTTTTGATATTTTACCATAATATTTTTTGAAAAATAATTAAGCTAAAATTATTTCTCGATTCTTTACAATGAAAATAATTTCACTTTTTTCAAATGTAATTATATTTTATCGAGGTGGGCTGCAACAGAGAGACATTGTTAACTACTTACAAATTATATACCCGTCCAATTATTTGCTATTGTTGTGAGATTCTCATCACAGCCCCAGAGAAAGTAGTTAATATTCTTGAGATTTTTCAGAACCACACACACACAAGCATTGCGAATTGTTACTGGGGCTGTGGAAACTACCCCTGTTCATGCAAGGCAACTCCTAAACGACTTGGAACCTGTTCATCATTTTATTTTTAAAAAAAGGCGATCCTGCTGTACCAAAAACTTGTGCGTTTGCCTGGCAACTCTTTCTGGAGGAACAATAACAATGAGATCCCTAGAAATCTTAAGACTCAAACTGGCCTCATCTAAACTGCCCAGAGAGATTAAATTTAAGTAGAAACTGCTTTAAATTTAAGTAGAAACTATTTAATCTTACTTCCTCCTACTTGTCCTATAGATTATCTGAATTTGAATATAAATCTTGATCTTATTCAAAAAATTGTTAAAAAAGAAATGAGTGATATACAACTAAGATCTTTCGCAATAGAGACTATCGAGGTTCGCTATCCTGAAAATGAGTGGTTGCATGTTTTCAGTGATGGTTCTATGTTAGAAAGAACACATGGTGCAGGAGCAGGTATCCATTGTGAGCTTTTCAGTTTTTATTTACCAATGGGTCCTCTTTCCACAGCCTTTGATGGTGAAATTGAACTATTATAGTGGCTATCCAACAGCTATCGATTCGCAGTCACTTTCTTAAAAGAGCAGTCATTTTGTCAGATTCTAAGAGTGCACTTCAAACTCTTTTGAATAATCAAAATAGTTCCCAAAGAATTTTAGAATGTAGACCTTTACTTAAGGCTCTGGCACACAGAATTTCTTTCCAGTGGATTCCTGACCATTGTGGTATTTGGGGCAATGAAAAGGCTGATTCATTGGCTAAAAAGGGAGCCTTGATAGATCAACGCATGAATCACCCTCTTTCATTTCATTCAACTAAATTGTTTGTTAACCTAACTCACAAGAAGACTCTTAAACAAGATATGGTTCAACGTGCGACGCACAAGAGATGGAAGATTTCGGGGGAGGAAAGAGCTGTTCCCGTTTTTCCAAGAAAGACTGCTGTGGCCCTTTTTAGAGGTCTAACTGGACATGATTGTTTGCGGAACCATCTCTATAGGATTGGAGTGGGGATTCCCCGGACTGTGTTTTGTGTGACTCTGGTCAACCAATGACTTTTGAACATTTAAATAATTGTGTGGTTCTTTCCCAGTATGAGGATATTGTTGAAATGTATTGGAGAGCCCGTGAACTAATGGCTTAGGCGCTAATGTTCGGCATTTGTAAATAAAAATATTTTATTGCATTTATTTAAGAAATTTCAACAGTCTCATTTGAATTGCTTTGAATAAGTTTGAGATTTTAATGAATTAAAGCTAATAATTCATTTAAGCAGCTATAATTTATCGAAATCTTTTATATAAATATTCTTACATAATATATTAATTTGGTTTCTCTTTCTATTTATCTGGATATCTATCTATGAATAGATGTCGATGGTGTTGAATTCTAATATAATTGTGCAATTAAAGAAAATACACTTCTCTACTTCAGTTATTTTTTAATCATCGAGATTTTTTATATTTATTTTTTTCTAATTATTAATTAATATAGTTCTAAAATGTTTATCATATATATATATATATATATATATATATATATATATATATATATATATATATATAATTTATATAGAAATTATAATAATATTGTTAGTACATTAGAATAAATTAAAAAATAGATCGTATTGTATTAATTACACAGCTTTCAGTGTTTCAATATATTTTTTAAATATGTTTTTCGGTTACATAAATTAATTATATAATTTTCATTAGTAATGTATAAATAGAACTTCTTTAAAATTAACGATATTAATTCATTGTTCATATTTTTATTTTAATTTTTTTATTTATTTGATAATTCAAATATTGACAAATTACTTATCAATGATAATATCTCATATACATTCATAATTTACAGAAGAAATTTGTCCTGAATAATTTATTAATTCCAATTTTTAATTATTTTTGGGAAAAGTTTCTTTTATACGACACATTTAAAATATTAAGAAAAAAATTATATTTATAATAACATAAAAGTCACTGTCATTGTGTCATATAAACTTTATAAATAAATGTTATGTTGTTTGACAAAAAGTTTAGCTTTTTAAAGAAGTTACTAAATATTTGTTTACATACCAAACTATTTTTTCATAGCATATGAAAATTATTTTACCACAATTAATTAAGCAAACATTTATATATTACTTCAAAACTTTTCAGTGTTTATATATTACGATGCTTATGTATTATTTCGTTGACCATTTGCGAATAAAAATGTCTTCAAAGTTGTAACTAACTGCTAAATCTTACAATTTAATTACTGACCGGCTGAGTTACGTCATTAATAAGTTATTTTAAACGAAGAGAGGTGAAGATTTTTCCAATAAACTGCTATAATTGACGGCTTATTTTTGGTGTAAAAATGATCATCAGGATAATATGTAAATACCTGAATTAAAATAGAGAAAAGAACTGTTGAGAAACATTTTTAACTTTTTGGGATTCAGACAGGGAAAATTTGAGTGTATTTTGAAACAAGAAACAGATATTATATGGTAAAATTGTTTAAATATTTTATGATAATATTACATTTTAAACACAAGAACTATTCTAAAATAATGTTAACTTAATAATTTATAATGGCAAGAAAAAAAATTTCTGAAAAAGAATGAAATTATATTCTTCATATAATTATGGAAATTAATTTCACACTATATATATTTTTTACTTCAAATTTATGTTGTCTAACAATCAAAAATATTTTAAACTATTTAGTATCTCAAAAATGAGATTTAATTGCATTAAATAAATATTGAAAGAAAGTATCAAAAATGCTTGGAAAAAATTTCACTAAGAACTTTCAATTTGTAGAATGATACAGTTTTCAGGTAAATTATTTATCCAGACTAACAGAATTAGAATAAATGATTTTTAACTCTTTATATATATATAATTATAAATTATTTCCTTTCTATTTTAACCAAAAATTAACTTTTAATATATTTATTGTAGCATGCCTTTTGTTTATCAATAGTTACATATTAATAGTATTCTTAAATTTAGTAATAAATGAAATTCGTGACAATTTTCAATATTACATAAAAAAATCCTAATTTTTCAAGTTCATAAATATTAGCATCAATCTACTTATTTCTATCCTCCAATTTTCTTAATTAAATATCAATTTACCTCGTTATTAAAAGATTTTAACTACTTTTTCAGTGTTTAAATCTATCAATTGCGAACATTTTTTTAATTTGTAGTCATAAAAGTCGATACAGTTCTAAGAAAATTCTAAAAAATGATTTTGCAATAATGTAGTTATAATAATAATTAGGTGAAGTTTATAATCTTCTTTTTAACAATATGATTGAAATGGTCTTTAAAAGCGCGAAAGTTATTTTTTTCCCCCTACAAAAATATTGCGCAATGTTAACTAAATGAAATGTGCAGTGAAAACTTCTGGGAGTCCGCGTGTTTACTATTGCAGTAACTTCAATACGAGTTCCTCGAATTGAAGTTACTGCAATAGTTTGAAACCTTACTGAAGGTTCCCAGAGTGTCAGGTAAACCTTACATGGTACCAACAAAAGGGGAGTTGCACACACACACATCTAGGGTATCCATTAACAAAAAGTTTCCCGCAAAAAGTATTGTTCGAGAACAATTCAAAGAATAACAGTTAAGATTTCTTTAAAAAATGTGTAGTGTCTAAACATAGAGATATTTTGTTCTTCATTAATTTCAGAACTGCAAAAACCTTTTTGAGATTATTTTAGTCGAATGGATAACACATGAATAAATGTTTTAATTTCTTTTTTTTACACACAAAAATTGAAATTTTTTTTTTTGTAAATAAACTGATTTAACAAATAAACTTCACTATGCTCTTTTCAGAAAAATAAACTATAAGCAACGCCTACAAAAACTAATAAAACTACATAGCAAATTAAAAAAGTGGATATATACTGGACAATTCCAATTAAGGATACATAAAATATTTTTTATTTTTAAGAATTTCTATTGGTTCATTTAGAAGAAAAATACATGACAACTGTATTTTTGTGCATAAATTTTAGCAAATTACAAATTTTGTTACACTATTAAGAAAAAAATTCATAGAAATAGATGGAATCATGATTAATTATTTATTATAAATATCAATACGAAGTTTACTTTGAAAATTTTCAGATACATGCAGATGAGAAGAGTTTGAAACAATTAACTGTTAGATTTAAAAATTTGAAACATTTTATATTAGTGGACCATTTTTTTTTACTGACCAACTGCAAATAATTTATAGCAGATAAATTTCATACTGGTGGAAGAAGATAGTTAAACCTAGAACATTATTGTTCGAGGATTTTAAAGAGAGATTAACTCAAGAAAAAATGCGTTTAATATATTCTGTCAATGTTTAAAACTGAAGCGCCATCTTGTGAAACCGTATTCATATCATTTACAGAATTTTACAGCGGTCACAAGTTTTCAAGATGATGAACAGAAAGGCATTGTCATCTACAATCTCGGTCAACTCTTTTATATTTTTTATTTTAAAATCGAACATATATGGAAGTTAATTTCAATCCCAAAATGAGACAGATGAGGAATTGTTGGTAATAATGTTAGAAATACAATTTTTCAATGATTGCTAGAAATGAATGACTTGAAGAATTTAATCTTTAAAAGAGTTGCCTACAGTAGCACATTGTTACAGACTGAAATTTTTAAACACGCCTAAAACTTCAGGATTTTAAAAAATCTCTATAGAAATCTCAAACACTTCCGATTAACTCTTAAATAATGACGATTTCTATGAGAATCAGCATTTTTCATCAAGTTTTCGAATTTAATTTTCGTATGCATATCTCTGTATAAAAAAGGAGATATCTATTTTCTCGGAAGTAGAGTAATAAAACATTTAAATAATATTTAAGATGCACATTGGATAATTTTTGAATTCATTTATTAATTGATTTAAATAGATTCATAATAATGCAATTGTATGTTTATGTATGAATTATATTATTCGTACTGTCATGTGAATTCGGACTATTTTACGCAATTTGTTTCAAAACAGAGACACATTTATTGAGAAATATAAGGATATACACCAATTACTGTTGAAAAATTGTTTGACAAATATCAATATGAAACATTTTTTACTAGAACTCTAACAATACATGGGTAGAATGTTTTGATTTTTTTATAGGTATTATTGTTTTAAATCTATTGGAAAGTGCATTCTGTGAAACTGTTATAGAAAACATATTTGAAGTCTAGAAATTATTAAATAAATTTAAAAATTCTAAATGGTTTTTTTAAGTTAAAAAGTCTGTTCTATATTCTTATAAATCAATTTGAATTATATATTATATTTTACTAAGAAAAAATTCATTTGTTAAACAAAATATAAATTTATGATAATTTTTGTATTGTGTAAGAAATTTTTTAATGAGTTAAGTACTTAAACTTATTTGGTAGAAAATGCTTTCAACTTTTTATATCACTTTTTTGTCATAAATAATAATAAAAAAAATGAATTTGATCATTGATTAAGCTTTTTTTCTCAAAAAATATAATTGCACTGTATTTACGAATCAAAATATATCGTTAGTAATCAATCATCGTTGAATATTGTCATTATAGCAAATAACAAGACATTAAAAATTTAGAGCTGAAAGTTTTTTTTGAAGAATCAATGAAAATACAGATGAATTATGATATGGAATATGATGAGTTTGGATTGAAGTTGATGAGACTGAATCTAGGTTCTCAAGAGGCAATTATTTCTCTTGAATTCCGCTTTAAATGTGAATTTAAGTCTTTATAGCCAAAAATTAAGAAAAATAACACAATTCTGTGATAAATCTTAAGGAGTTTATTTGAGACAAATGACTTTTAATTTAAATTTTCATCATATTCAATGCAAGTTGTATATGCAAACTGTATGCGGGTATAAAGATATAATTTATTTATTCATTCATATTAGTTTTATAGATTTGGTTGTGTTTGGTTCAATGTTATTTTTGTTTAACAATTTAAAGTAAAATCCAATCTGCTGCAAACATCAACACCCGATGAAATGATAGGTAGTTTAACAGAATCGAACTCATGAATTAAAAGTCAGTGCGCTAATTACTAGCCTTATCCGAAATAATTGCAGGCTGTGTTGTAGGTGCAGAAATCAGAAATTGGTTGGAATTATTGGCATATTTGCTTGCCATAACAAGAATTCATTTTGCATTTTAAGCAGACATGAAAATATTTATATATATTTATTTTATAGTTATTAATTTTCCTTCTTTTGCTCTGATATTTTTATTTTGAGAAATAACTGAGGAATAGAAGGAAATAACATCTTAAAAAATTTATAAAATTAGAATATTTTTATTCAAATTTAAAACATGCTATTATCCATTTGATTGAATTTATAAATAAATAAAATTACATTTTACTAGAAAAAAATTTCTTTCATAAAAAATTCTGAATAAATAAAATCTTTTAAGCATAATTTATAAAACATATGACTGAATTGAATGAAAATGCTTTTTTTTTAAATTAATTCACGGAATGAACTTTAAAGTATAAAACTTGTTTAAGAATTTTCCAAGAAAAAGATATTGCACAATTTTACTAATTTGCATCTATTTCAAATCAAAAAATTCTACAAATTAAAAAATTGGAAAAAATTTAAATCCCCACTAAAGAAAAGATTGAAAACTAATTATTAAAATATTTTATTTAATGGAAATATGCATAAGTGAATTCCTTGTATATATGTTTCATTAAAAAAATATAATCAAGGAATATAATCTGTAATTCAACAAATTTCTCAAAATATTTGTTAAGGTATTATTATTATTTAAAAGTAAGAAAAATGTTAGATGAAATATTTGGCTTTCAGATTTTTGTTAACATTTTTAGTGTACATGCTGTCTAAATTCTGAGATATCATAAGAGCATCACATCTCTGGAACAAATTTTACTCTTTCATTCAAAAGATATTTTATAGAAAAATTTTTAGCACTAAATATGTATGTATGTATGTATGCATGTATGTATTGATACACTTTATTTAAAAGAGTTATTGATTAATATTTAATATTAACTTATTTATTCAAACGGAAAGTTTTAGCCAAATTTTCTATAAACAATTTAGAAATTTAAAATAACTATAGAAAAATGAATCTATTTATTAATAGAATAATTTCAACACGATAGAATTATAGCTTGCTTCGTATATAATTAAAAAAGGTTAACTATTTACAAAAACATTATCTAATAGATGTTAAAAATAAATAAACTTCTTATAATTTACTTACTTTTTTATTAATATCCCAAAATTGTCGCATACAATATAAAAAAATTCTCAAGCACAAAATTTTATCTTTTTAAGAATTAGTGTAAAAAAACTATAAATTTCCATTAAAGAAACATTTAAATTGAAATAAATAATCAGACGATTAAGAAATGTTTAATGTTGATAATAACTGAAATCAAACAATAACTGAATGTATGCTCTTCCCGTGATTCGCTGAACACGTATTTTTCCCGATGCTTTTGTCCAATGAGAGCACAGCTTTCTAATTTTAGTTGTCATTTTTTCCCTCCTGGAATTTTCCTGATATCCCATCATTCTATGTGGAGAAAAACACCAGGAAGAAAGCTGGAAACTCGTAGGTGGGAAAAGGTGGGTGTTGACGAAAAGATGACTGGCCTTTTATCTTTCCAATGAACTTCTTCGCGTGAAGTCATCTGGAGTATATGATTAAATTACTGTTCAATTATTTCTTCATTCTATTTAAAGACATGATTTCACATCAAATGAAGATATAAATCAAATTCCCATATATTCGCATGAATGGATGTAATAAGTTCCTAACTTTCTAGGAAAAACAGATACTTTTATTGAGATTCTCACATTTTTATTTTGAAAAGAAAAAAAAAATCAACAAATATAAAAAAAATTATAGTTTGTAGCACACATTATAATTATTAATTGTATTTGTATTTTTTTACACTTAAATTTAAACTTCTAAAGGGGATTTCGTTAATTAATTTCAGCTTTTCTCCAACAAAACGGCAAATCTAAAGTTATGATGTTTAAAAGAAACTGCTATGATAAGAAGTTTTATTACATTTTGAGTTAGAATAAAATTAAATTATTCTTTTATTGTTAAAAGGTATTGTTACATAATATTATACATAAAGATAAAATTTATTTATAAAAATAGATACATTGTTTTCATAAATATACGTTAAATAAATTTTATTTTTATTATGTGTGTTAGAAATTCCTTATTTTACATGAATATTTAATTGTGCAAGCATATACGAAGGTAATTTTTTTCTAAATCTAGTGTTCGACGCGTAAACTTCGTATCAACTTGAAACCCTTTACATATGATGCATGTTTTTTAAAAATTTTGAAACTACTGTGATAAAATAATCGCATCTTTTTTAACTTCTAAGATTTAATATAAATTTATAAAGGGGATTAGAGGTTAGGTAAAATATATGGAGGTATTATAATAATTTTCTTTTCCGAATTTTCAAAATACATATTTGAATCACCCACAAGGCCTTAAAAAATGGTTTCCTTAAAGAAAACTAAAAACTTGTGAACCTGCGATCAAAAATAAACAAATGGTATACCAAAATAATTTATTTTCCTTTCAATAATCTGTTATGTTATGAAATTGTTGATTTTTCAATTGGTATATACTATATTTAGTTAAAGTTTTAATCGTAAATATAGATTTCTCTACCAACAGTTATATTTATGCTAAGTAAACGTAAGCAATTTTAACAATATCTTCTAAAGTCACTTTTGTCTTAAGAACTGCTTCGTTGAAAGCTAAATTAGTTGCATTTGTACTCACCCACAAGGCCTGGAAATAATGAGCTGCACTTGTGGTTCATTTTTCGAGATAGCAATGATGTTTTGCACCTCTTCGTGACGTCTTCCTCGAAAAGGATACCCATTCCACTCCATTACTTCGTCACCTGAAGGTAAAAAAGACACCTTATCAGTATAAAAATAAAAGACGGGTTACCGACATCATGCCAAAGTATTATCAATTTAATAATGGAATTCTTAATTATGATTAAAAGCTCTTTTCAATAATTCTAGATAAAATAGCTTAAGATTTATTAGAACTGATAACTATTAAATTACAGTTTAAGGCATCATAGCTTAAGCAGGCATGAATAAAAAAATCACAAATAACTAAATTAGAACATAGAAAATAGATAATAATCATGTTACATTTAAAATTCCGACAAAGATACGCATAAGCATCAGCTATGATAGCCTGCCACTTCATATTTGCATCTGACCTCCCAGCCTACTTCTGCATGAGATGATTTTGCAGGGAGTTGGCAAGCAAAGACAGAGTTTGAACTGTTGCCCAATAATAATAATCTTTGGTTCCAGACAAGTGGCGATTAAGTCGACAGTTCGACAACCACAGAATATTCCTCTGGCGGAAAAAAAGGAATGCTTTTTAATGACATAAGCATGTCCATCATGGAATAAATATTGCGTTGGCATCCAAACACGATTTGAGAATTTTTTTCCCAGAAAAATATTTTATCTTCCGGCTACAAAATTCTAAATAATCAGTTGGTACTTAAATTTTTCTTTAAATCATCATAGATCACTACATTTTAAAAAATATATAAAATAACTCTTTAATCTGATATTTTAATGGAAATTTTATTGATTTATTTAATTCGATAAATAATGAAGCGTTTTTGTATTTTTTGTTTCTCTGGTTTAAAAATATATTACGTATATGTGTATACATAAAATATACAAACATAGTTTATATATATAATTTATATTATAATAAATATACATACACATACATATATACAGTTTATATTTCCATTTAGTAACATATTGCACACACACACATATATATATATAATATATATATGTGTGTGTGTGTAAAATGTTACTATATGAGAATATAAATTAGGTATTAACTGAATAAAACATTTAAATGCAATACATTTTAAAAAAAATCGTATTTATTAATTTTTTTTAACTTAAAAAAGTAAAGAATAAAAATAAAAATTTTTTGTGTTTCTCACTTACATAAGGCTAACCGAAAAAATGCCTGAATGACTAACCAAATTGATAAAAGTACTGAAATTTTGATTGATCGCGGTTCATTCATAATTTCAGTACTTTTATCTATTTTTAGAAATTTATTTTTATAATACAAAATTTTTATTAAGCACGAAGCATTACTAGATATTGACTTTTAATTCATGCAACACGTTTAGTTTTATTTTTTGTTTCGCTTGCTTTTATGATGTATAATTTACTCTTGATAAATTATTTTCATTTAAAGCTGATAAATCTTAACCTTTCTCTTTGCTTACAATAGAAATCATTGCTCAACATATGTGAAAAAACATTGCTCTTAAATATTATTTCGGATATATTATTGAAAGTTGTATTGGGAAGATGCAATATAATTATATAACGTTTTAATTAGAGTAGTAAATACAAAAGATTTTTGAGTAAAATAAAGATCAAGTTTCAGCAGCAAGTATGTTGAATAATTATTCTAATTAAATGGCATTTTTTGCATTAAGTTTAAAATATATTTGACTGATAAACTATTCTCCTTGTGTTAATGAATAAATGATTTTAACCGTTACTTACCTTTTACTATGTTGCAATCCTGGTTTTATAAATCAAGTAAACGCATTCAACTTTGATTTACAATATTTTTATAAATATGATATTTTGTTTCACCACGTAATGTTAAATAGTATATAACAAAGTAATTTTATCAATGAATTTTCAAATTTAAGCAATAGAATTTAAGTTAAGCAAAAGGATTGAAAAGAAATTTAAGCAAAAGAGCATAGAATTTTAAGAAATAGATTACCTTATAATTACCAAAAAAATCTTATAAATTCCTTATAATATTTGACAGAAAATTTCCTTGATTTTTTATGATTTGTTATTATAATACTATAAAAGAGTAAATTTATAAGTACAAATTTGCATATTTTAGTTTGATAAAAAGTATTTTTCTGTTTTAATAAATAACTAAAATTTATAGTTGCACTTCAATTTTCTTAACAAATTATCTCTCATTCTCATTAGAAAATTAAAAATTCATCAGTAATTTTTCCCTATTTTAATTGAAACTTAAGCTTATTTTTAAATGTGCGTGTATTTTTATATGCATAAAAAATAAGTCAATTAAATGGTTACAGGCATTGCTTTAATAATATAAGCATTATTTTTAATTAGTTGATATTATACAGTGTAAGTCTTGGGACACAGAGAGTGTGTACCTTACAAAAGCACATTACGCAAGCAATAGTTCGTATTTATATTTTGTAATGGAACGAAAAAGGAAAATTCTTAAGAACAATTATCACCATCATTCATGGTGTGCCAGCCCAGGATGGGCCAGGGCCTTCTAAACAAGTTTCTTCCAGCCACCTCTACTGGCAGCCAAACTCCTCCAATTTTTTATTCAAAGGACCCTACAGTCTTCTTCGACTGCATGCATTCATCTCAGCTTTGGTCTCCCTCTTCTTCTTACGCTGATGGGTTTTGCAAAAAACATTTACCTTAGTGTTTTATTGTCTTTCATTCTAATAACATGTCCAACCCATTTGAGACGGCTTATTTTTATGTGATGTACTACGCTTGACTCCTTGTGCATTCGGTAGATTTTTGTATATTGTTTTCTGTGCCAGACACCATTTTTCTTCGTACCATCAAAGATACGTTTTAAAATCCTACGTTCAAATAGGCCCAACAGCCTTTCCTCTCTTACAAAGTCCAAGTTTCCGATAGTTAAAAACATAGGTCAAAACGGGATGGACAAGCGTTCTATAGATCTGTAACTTAGTTTTTCGTGATAAAAATTTAGCTTTTAATAAATGTCTTTGGCCAAAAAAGGCTTTGTTATCTGCAGTTAAGCGTTTTCTTACCTCAGGGAGAATGTCATCAATTTTGTTAATCATTGAGCCAAGATAGATAAATTCATCAACTGTTTCAAACTTATAATCACCAATGAGTAGATGAGTTTGGGTAAATTGGGTTCTAAAGAACAATTAAACAATTGTAATTTTTTCAGAGCAGAAATTTAAAATAGAGATAAAAGTGAGCATTACTGTCACAACCTCGCTAATTTGCGAAAATATTGTCTCCAAGCGGAGGAGACGTAGGTATTGGAATTTGATTACTAGCCTACAATGGCTACCAGTCGGCTGTTTCAAAAGAATAACAATCATAAAAGAAATCAGGGGTTTTCCCGAATTCCTAACACTAGATAAGCCTAACACTAAATAAGAATACAGTTATCACATATTAAGAATTGGTTAAACTATTCTTTTTTAAAATATTTCAGAAATTAAAAAAACAAATGTAACTATTAAACTAGGAAAACAAATCTAGAATAAATTTTAAAAATTTTTATTTAATGGATTCAATAGCTGAATAATGGAAAAATATTAAAGAAAAGAATATTTAAAAATTTGAAAAAATAGCACAATTTCGTAGTTTCATTTATTATTGAAAATTTAAATATTTTAAATAACATTTCTAGGAATTCTATGCCGGCAGAAATTAATTAGTATAAAATTCTAACCTACATGTTTTTGACTGCGTCACGATTCTGAGGAGGATATATTTGAATTATTGAAGCAATAAAATTAAAAAAGTAATAATAATAAAGTCATTTCCCGTAATTTCATAAATTCCATTTCAACGCACGATGAATCATGTAACTGAAATTACAGAAATATAAAAGGAAAGTTTAGAATTCCCGCTCTTCTACATCCAATGCAAAATCCAAAATGAAAATGACAAAAATTAAATTGTGGTTACGCACGTGCACCTTCACAACATTTCATCGCAACGTTTGGGGACGCATTTAATGATTAACTGCTTTTGGTGAATTGATTTGGCAAGAAAAACGAATCACCAAATTTTACCACATTTGGCAACTTTCTGCGCTTAGCGAGCTGTGACCGTAATGCTCGCTTTTAGCCAAAATATTTACTCTGTAAATAATACTAGTTTTGAAATACTAGTATTATTTACATGCATAATACTAGTTTTGAAATGCTTTCTCAGAAAAACGTGCACCCTTAAGGAAATTAGTAAAAAAAGTGGCATTTCTAGAATGGTTTCAGGTATCAGCAGGTTTTAATTAAAATGCTGATTTTCAGCGGCTTGTACTCACCTGGTTCTATCCGTGCCACTCTTTGTGCCAGGCTGCCTTCTCGAATGTTCTCGACAATTGCCCCAACGGTTCCGGAGTCGTCTACTACATGATCTCCGACCACCCTCATACCTAGGCCTTGGCGAGTGCGTCCGTCCGGCATCAATTCTTTGCGTAGCACCATATGCCCAATGTACCGGGTTCCATCTTTTGATCTCGTCCACATTACATTGTGCTGAAAAGTTGCATTTTAAAAATTGGTTATTTGATATTTCCAAAAACAAGAAACAATGCAAAAAATCATTTTTTTACATAAAAATGTATGTTTTTAGATGTTGATTTAATTTATTTTGTTTGTGAGATTTTTATAAACAGAAACAATGTGCATGCTTTTACAAATAGTATTTATTAAGAAAATTTTACTTTAAAGTTGTTTCACATTATGTCGATTAAAAATAGTATTTTTAAAAATATTTCTGTATGATAAAAGTAATTATTTTTAAGTTATTTGCGGCAGAAATATTTGACTTAACAAAAATAATTTTAAAGCTAAGTTATTTAAATTCATTCAAAAGAAACAGAAATTATCGTGGTTAGAATTCCGATGTGGATATTTAGTTGAATAGTGTATCATTATTATTTGTAATCGATTAATAATTGGTATGCATATCGATTCATGATAAATTATGAAATATTGATTTTTTATGCTGGGAAATATTCAGTTTTAATTTTATTTTTTAGGAACAAACGGATCAAACTTTTTCATCGGAGAAAAAAGAACAAATTAAGTATATTAGTTATATTACACTTGATGTAACATGAAGACAAAAACTGATTCGGATTAATGAAGAGTAAAAAACATAAAATAATTTACGATGAATATCGAAATTTATTTGACAAACTTATAATTTTTTTCTCTTTCTGATAAAAAATTTCATATTCCATAAGTTCTAGTTAATAGGATTATTTAAAAAATTAGCTTGTATTTTTTTCACTCTATAAAAAATAAGTTTACATTTAAAACGAATAAATTATTTTCTAGTTTTGCTTATTCTAATTACCAGCTTCAATTAAAATGGAAAAAATCTGACAGAGTAGATTCCAGATATATATCAGAGAAGCAGGAAATCTTTCAGATATTTCTACTTAAGCTAATATTTAGACAATCTTCAGTAAGATTCAAATGGCGTGTTTTAAAGGAGATAAATACATAAAATCTTAAAAAAAGTCATTGCAAAATAATATTATCGTCATCCAAATTTGTTTACAAACCTCAACGATGTTGTGAAAAAATGTATCTGTTAACCACAGTAATTGCTAGCTCACAAATAGCTAGGAAATATAAAATTGCTAACAAAATAAATTAAATGAAATCTCTAAAAATTCATTATAATTCATTTGAATCATTTCGAAATCTGTTTTCCAATACTTAGCAAACTGCAATTATTGGTTTCTTAGAAAGAGACATTGGAACAATAAGATTCCCATGTATTCCGAAAATCTGCTAACATTTGAATATGTCATGCACTTGCACAAACCATAAAATTCGAACATTTAGAAGCAGTGAATGTACTATTTGTTATTTCAAGGTAGAGTCAATAAATTAAGGAGGGCATAAGTTGGATGATTTTATTCTGTACCGTTGCCACAGTTTTCATCACTTTTTATAATCTATTTTATTTAAAAAAATTTCAAAGTAGGCTGAGTAATCTTATTTCCAATGTATCATGATACTCAAGTTAACATAAAAGATTAATTAACAAAATAATTTTATTAAAAATTAACTTTATAAAAATATCTTCTGGAACTTTACATTCATTAAAATATATTTATTTCAGAAAAGCATCTTGGGAGAAACAAAAGAAAGACTTGTCCCTTAGAAGTGAAGAAAAAATAACAAAACAAACATTAATTTATCTTAAAGTTATCAGTTATCTTTCTTTATTACAATGATAATTGGCTATTTTGCTTAACTTAAATTTCTTTCACATTTATATATATATATATATATATATATATATATATATATATATATATATATATATATATATATATATATATATATATATATATATATATATATATATATATATACATACATATATATATATATACATACATATATATATAATATATAAACAAATATTGGTTTATAAGAAAGTTCGAGCATATTTTCACCCGTTCACCCGAAAAATGAAAGTTACCATGCAGTGATTTCTTTAACTTAGAAAAATGTATGTATAATATTAAAATTTTATAGTTATATATATCTTTACCTCCTCGAAAGTTTAAAACTGTAGCTTATTTTGGATAAAAAAATACGAAAAAATTTCGGCCAAAAGAAAGTGAGTTTATTTTTTCTAGTTTGAATACAATCCTTCAATATTACGAGTAATAACAGTTTTTTAAATGAAAAAAGGAACTTTCCTTAAGTCATAAAATCCAATATTTCATAGCTTAACAACTTTAGTTGTACAATTAAGACATTTTTGATATCATATAATAATTCATGAAAAAAATTATACAACTATTAAAGGAATTTTACAAATATCATGATCCCTGTGTATACATAAAAGTCTTTAGCGCTTTTTGGAAAATAGAAAATCTTATTCAGTGGATTATCAATAAATGTGGACTTGTAATGGTTTGTGGCCCTTCCCATCAGATCGCAATTGAAAATTATAACTATAGGCTAACATTTTAATGTAAAAATTATTGCAAAGGATTTGAATCTCCTTGCTGACTTCAAAGTAATGAATTTTACACCGAATAAGCTGTAAAATGTTACACCGGTCAATGCTTAAGTTTATGTATATCATTAAACTTTGTGCCGCCTTAATAAAAACATATTTATTTAAATCATCTTTCAAACAACCTTTGCGGGTATAAAACACACAATTTAAAGATGGGATCAATTGTATGGCTTAATTTTTCCAGTTATAAATTCAAATTAGGAAATAAAGAAAGTAAATTATTATGGATTATAGGCACAGTATAATCCAGGAATCCAAATTTTGAGCTTGGTGATTTTTGCGTGGATTTTCTTATGTATCTGGCAACCTCATTTTTATTACGTCATAGACATGGAGCCCTATAAGAATTATGCATATAAAATTCTATTTTAATAACACTAGTATTTATGTCATCACGCACGTCACAATACGTCATCTTGGCAATATTTCCAAAAAAATTCCGAATTTGGAATCCTGGATTATATGGAATCTGTGCCTATATGAGTTCGGCTGTTCCCTACTTGGTGCAAAACAAACCACACAAATGCTATAATTATTTGATTTTCTGAGATCATATGCCCATCTCAGTCGTTAACATTATATATTTCGATATTAATAGTTATCTGTCTTGATAGGACGGTTGCAGACTTAACTGTAAACTTTGCTTCCATCCCGATTTGCAAAAAAGAATGGATAGATTTTACTTTATACAATAAATCATTTGTAGTGTAAAGGAAAATAATTGTATGTTTCTCAACTGCATTCTCAGTTTTATTGATCAGAGTGAAAAGTTAATTTCTGGATCACAATTTTAGACTTCCTACTGAGTTATTACTGAAAATTCGATGTCTTATTTAGCAAGCTGATGCATTTCCAAGCATTTTAAATACATAAGTAGCCTATGTAAACGACATTAAAATAGAAATTTCCAGAATTTTCACAGTGTTTTCATACACTAATTCACCTTTTGAATATTTTAAAACTGAAGTGCAAAAATGTGATGAGAAGTTACATACACTGCATGTGGCACCGTAATTTGTATTCTTTAGGAAATATAAATGCTCATAAATGGAATAATTTGATATAAATTTATGAATATTTATGCAATGAAAAACCAAAATGTAATTTTAATAAAAGAAATATGAGTAAAATTATCGTTGATTTGTGTCCATTATCCGATGAATTTTCAGGTTAAGTTTTGTAAACTAAAGTGATTGGTTGCTTAAGACAACTCCAATCTTGAAACTTAGGAGTAAGAAAATGCTTTTATACTATAACATAATCTATTTTACACTTATGAATTTCATAAAATTTACATTAGGTAAATTTATTGAGCAAATGTTGAAAAGTCTTTGATCATTTCAAATGACGTAAAAATTCATAATTATATTTAAAGGATAGTAGAACAATACATTAAAGTCTTTAATATAAATAATACAAAATAAATAAAAGATCATTTTATGATTAAGAAAACTGCCTATTATACTGAAATCCTTTTAATTATAGCTATCTCGTTATTTTGACTAGAAAAAATTCCTTATCATTTTCAATAACATTTTTAAATAATATTTCCTTTGTCATCTATTTTTTACATTAATATTATTTTATTGAAAAAAGATTTATAACACTAACCTAAAATATATAGCAACTTTTCCAGTCCTTAAAATTAATTAATAATATGATTAATTAATAAGTTAATTAATTAAATTACTTAAAATTAATTAAATAATTTATAAATAAAAATGTTTTTGATTATAAGGTATTGTTAAGATGTACTCAATATTTCTCTATGACAAATTTATTATTATGTTAACAGTGTATTTTAATGATACTTAAACATTTGAAGTAATCTATTTGAAATTAACAATATTAATAATTCATTCCTGCGTAAATATACTTTGTATTTTTGTAACTTAATATCTAATATATGATGTTATTTTTTAAGATATTTCCCAGATAATTATTATGAAGCTAACAATTTTATCGTGGTATATAAATTCTAAAAATGTCCTGAAAATTTTATTTTCAAAAATGATTTCCAATAATAATTTTCAATTATATAATTGATTAAAAATATTTCTTATGTAATAAAATAGTATCACAATTAGTTTTAGGAAATTCTTCCACATTTCATATCATGTGATGATCATTTATATATATATCATAATGAAAAAAAAATGAGACAAACTGAAAATGAATTAATTGATATAAATAATTCAATAAGAAAAAAAGCTTATTCTTGCAAACTACTAAGTGCTGCTATTAGCTAGTGAATAAAAGGAAACGCGTGCAGCATGCACAAATAATGCAGAACATACAAACACCATTTCACAAGAAGAATTAATCAGAAAGTTGCTATTTGAAATAAAGACATTGAATGAAGCATGCAATGCATTGAGAACAGTGCAAAGAGAACTTGGCTACCGGGTCAAAGAAAAAAGAGAGGGAGAGACAGAAGCTTGGGACTAATCAGTACCTTCTGCTGTTGTCTGTACGTATCTTCGTTGAGAGTGGCGCTACTGCTGGTGTCGATTCCAGAATCCTTGGTGTTAGCTTCCCCTCCTTCCCAGGGGTGATGTCTACGGAGATCTGCATAGGGTCTACGTAGCCCAGCGCGAGACGGGCTATCTCTGTAACAGGGGTGCCTTCGATGGCCATGCCCTGTAGAAAACAACAAAGACACGCTCATTTTACACACAGAAGAATGTACAGACAACTGCGCTACTTTTTTGGATGGTTGGTTGGAGATGTTTTAGGTCGAGTGTCTGATTTCATAGTTAGCATTTTATAGGCAAAAGCAGTAAATAAACTTTGTGTCTCAGACTACGTGACCAGATATTTATCGAGGATTGCTTTCAATGTATTTATCAATTCAAGCTCTACTTTTTTCAATGCTAATTGAAAGCGTGGCATTTTTTTGATGTCAGAACTGTCTGCATCAATGAAGCGAACGGCATGTCAGGAAAAGGCAAGCCTGGGTTGAAGGGTTTAAATGCAGCACGCAAAGACAAAAAGCAGCTGAAAAAACTTTCCGAATGGAAGGTTAGGGATGGGTTCGGGCAGCAGTTTTTATTTTTTCGGAAAATGAGAGGGGTGGGCCCGGAGCCAAGAGGACATAGACGGACACACAGACAGAGAGGGATATTCTCACCGATGTGGTCGGTAGGTAGTCCTCCTGACTCCTTCGCCACCGGTTGTCTCGGGTCCGCATGCCCTGATCTTCCTTCTGCATCTTTGTAACTGGACGAAGAAAGCAGACATGAAATAATCAAAGACAAGAAATTATTACTTATATTTCTTTGTGAATTCTACATTATACACGTAATTAAAAGAGACGTGCATTCAAATCAGCTTTAAAAATTAATGCATTAACTATTAGAAATCAGGTTTTTTATTTCACATGAAAGAAGCAGTTGGATCAATATTTTACAACCTAGAACATTATGAAAAATGTTTTTAAAACTGGCCTCTTTATTTGGCTTTTATATTATAATTAAAATATAATCATTATGAAAATTATATGATCAGAATTATATTAATTAAGTATTTATACAATTTATGTAACAAAGAGTGAAGAATTTCTTTGACTTTCACTCTGTTTAATGATTTAAGCAAACCTTCTTATCAAATGTTAAAAATTCAATAAACCTTCAACCTATAGATAATTGAAGTTCAGAAAACATTATTGTTATTATTATTATTATTAGGGTTACATTTCATTCTTCCATTCAAATGCCTTAACATTCGATTAACAAATATATGAGAACATTTCACTAAGTCAATATTATTAATATGGCATATTATTAAGAAGTTGGTTTTAATATCTCTAAAAAATAAACAAAAGGTTTTATTAAAACATATGAAAAACTAGTATCGTTTTATCAATTAGTTCATAAATATTCTTTTTAAAATTGTGTTAATAAAATAAAAACAACAGAAATTATATTGTAGTATTAAAATCATAATTTTCAATTTTTAAGGTTAAATTGCTTTTCAAATAATATAAATTTATAAATTTGAGATTATTTTAATTTTATTCCTCCTAATAAATGTTATCCATATTTTATTATTGATTATACTGCTACAATAAAATTTAAAATTTCTCCATTATGTCGTTGATTTGTTTTATTCATTTCATTAAATTCATAATATTCAAATAAGATTATGAAATATGTGCTCAGAAAACATCTTTGAAAGATTTTTCAGCATTAATGTCTTTAAATGAAAAAAAAAATAATAATCCATAAAAAAAATTACGATTTTTTTTTCAAACAAATCAATGAATTTAAAATATAAAAATATGTTTGTAAAAATATGTAAGTAATTTCTCGGCACCCTTTGATTATTTATAGCAAGAGCTTTTGAGTGCTTTAAGTTCATTCAAAAGAGTGATGTATAAATAACAAAGATTTGTTAATATCAAATTTTCCTTAAATCTTTAAGAAAATTAAAAATTTGTAATAAATTTTATTGCCTAGAAGAAAATAGGTTTAATCTTACGTTCGTTTTGATATCAGTTTTTAAAACAGTTCTCACATCCACATCAAATTTTATAAATAATCGACGAATTCATCATCTTCAGTTAAAAAAATGATATTTTTATTTTGTGTTTACATTCATTTAAGAATCAAATCAAAGAATGAAAATGAATTTCTCACATGATAAAGTAATATTTACACATATTAGTACAGAAAGTTCACGAATTTTCGATTGATCATGAAAAAGAAATCTTTGCTCAAACAAAAATAAACAATCATCAAACACATTTTTGTGTTCACAAATATTTATACTTTCAAATTTAATGGTTATTTTATATTCATCTTGTAATATTTATGCGCTCACATGGATTTATATTTTCAAATTTAAATATATCAGTTTACTATATTATGTGGTTATTTTATAAAAACATTTTGTTAAACCTATAATTCACTCAAATTTTTTTTTAAGTTCTAAAGATTTCCAACATTTTACTATCTTTCATACCGTTTGTGATTATAAAAAGTAAAAGAAAAATCTTTTTCCTTGAATCTTTTTCCTTGAAATTTTATTTTTATATTTGATAATTATCAATAAAATATATATTGCTAATAAAATTATTTATGGGAAAGTCTAAGAATTTTATTTGCAGTTGTAAATAAAATAAAATTTATTTATTGGAAAAATGCATAAGAAGTAGTTTTTAGATTTAAAATATAAAATAAATTATATAGAAAACAAAATATTCGTTATTATTAACCTAAATAAATAAAATATAATTATTTGTGTTAATATCCATTATTCTGTGTGACAATAAGAAAAACATTTTCGGTATTTGTAAAAAATTACAGTCAATTATATAATCTCAATGAAGAACTCCATGAACTTTTTAATTAATATTTAGCCAGTTAATGTGGCCTATAAAATGCAAAGAAAAATAATTAAGTATTAAAAAAACTTATTAAAATATATTAATTAACCTCTCTGAAATATATATGTTATTTAGGGAAGCTTAGAAAAGTCAAAAATAAAATAACAAAAGTATGTCAGAAAAATAATGAATTTCAAGCCTAAATAATAAAAATGAATAATTTATGTAAATTGTCATTAAACAAAAAGAAAGTTCCTGAATCATGTGGAAATAGACAAATTGAGAAATATTGAATTATTAAAACACGTGATTTATATTTAATATTTAAATGAAATTAAACTGGAGTAAAGAGAATATATTATATATATTTTCAAAAATATAAAAATCAATTGGTGAGAAAAATGCATCTGTTTCTCTACAATTTATATTTTTCTTTACAAATAGTATTAATTAAAATAAATAAAACTATATTTTGTAATTTTTAAATTCTTGTGAACACATAATTGTATTAATGAAAGAAGAATTCAAAGCATCTTTAAAATATTTTACTTTAAATTCACTCAGTATATAAATTTCCATCCTAGAAGTTTCATTAAATCAATTTTAAAAAAATATTCCTCCCCCCCCCTCCCACATCAATTATCATTACAGTTGAAGTTATGAGAATTTAGACATTATGAAAGAAGATATTTGTATTTTTTACAATGAATTTCATTGCAGATTTTCCCATGAGTAAAAACATTTATCACAAGATGGAAATCATTCAGATCTATGGCATTTATTAGCCATCTTCATTTATACAATGAATTGGAACACGCTTTAATCTACAGTGCCATTAAGTTCTGTTCCTCTTTGGTCTTTCCAATCTATAAAAAATAATCAGATTATTTAAAATTATTTTATAAAATCTCTTATCTTTTACTTTATATTGCTAAAGGTTGGTTGGGTTTTATGGCGCAAGGTTCAAATATGAACATGCTACGCCATATATTGCTAAAGGAAAATTGTTATCAATTTTCATTAATTTTAAAACATCATTTCTGTTTTTATTTAACTTGCCAGTCAATTTTTTGCCTTATTATATTAGAATAAAACTGGCATAAGCTTTTATGAAATGTAGAAGTGTTATTCCAGTCCATTTTAACTTTCTTCTAAGTTTATAGCACAATTTTTTTTCTAGCAGTAATGTCATCTTTGATAACCAATTAAGGGCTCTTTTAAATTTTTCTATCAATCCATTTAGGGACTTGAATAATGTTTGATAAGTGTTACTTTTACAATCTCATCTGTGTTGCCTTTCAGATAATTTCAATAAAAAATCTGCACAAAGCAATAATTATTTTACTAACTCAAATATTTTCATAACTCAATTATATGTAGTCTATATCCGTATTAAGTCTAACTTATTTTCTGTCACAAATATAATGATATTAAAAAATGGAAAAATGGAAAATTAAAAAAATGGAACGAAAAATCAATATAATTTGATTTTTCGTTCCATTTTTTAATTTTATCTAATTTTATAACAACTAGAGTCTAGCAATAATAACATTAATTTTTGGTAGATATTCATATGAGTTATCCTATTTCTGTTTATTTTATTCTTTCCGTTTATTTTTTCTTCATAACTTTATTTGCTTTTAAAACTATTTTTTAAATAAAATATTTAATAATGGGAAGAAATAAATATATTTGATGAAAACTGATAATTTTTCCTATGTTTGTAAAAAGAATGTGTTAAATAATATATTTTTAAAAATAAGTTGTTAAATTGAACTGTTATTTATTCTAATAAAAGAGTAGTAAATGAACTTCTCTTGGAGAGAATTCCTGGCACAAAAAGCATCTTTTAAATGCTAAATTCAGGCACTGCTTATAAGTTTGCGTCTGAGAAGTAAAATCCGTCTCAGACAAAAAGGCGAAAATAGTAAAGACATTCAGATAAAATTTAATGTGTATGCGTACTTCTATGAGATTGTATAAAAGTTTTACAATAAAGTATTAATAAATGATATTAGAATTTATGTGCTTTATAATAAAGCCGCAGGAAGGTAAAAAAGGAATTCATTCACCAAATAATTCGAGAAAGTAATTTATTAAATTCCACGCTTTCATCGATTAAATTCTTCAAAGTCATGAAGAAGAAAATTTTACTCTAAGAACTATTTTATTCGATTCTCACAAACTCCATCGTTACTTTGAAAAGGGAAGAGAATGATGACGGTAGCTATTTGTTATTACGTTACAAAAGTACAACGTGTAAATCGCGTAATGTAGTGAGTGAAAATAGGTGGTGGTGAAGGGTTTACCCAGAGGAGTTTATACCTAAGTATGTTTCGCTCTCTGAGTCCTGGCATGAGGAAGGAGTGGACCGGGCATCGTCTTCGGAACCGCTGCTGCCGCCTTCGTGCCTGTCACGGTGACCGTTACCCCCCTTCCGGGGCTTGGGACGCGTGGAATGTGCAGCAGGAGGATTCTCGGACTGATCTGAACTGAGGGAATCGTTCCGGATGACGGTGTCCAGGGATGATCGGCGTCGGTGCCTTCTCTGATGATTTGGGCCTCCGCCATTCGGATTGTACTGCGACAGTTCAGACCTCGATTGCTGCTGCTGATGATGAGGATGATACGTAGGATATGGTGATATTTCTAATCTTTCTCGACTCGGTGGCAGTGGTTCGGGCCTGAAATTCATACAAATGAAAATATTAATTCATTTTTATAATAATTCATTTTTACAACACAAATGGGCAAACTCACACACTTTTAACAATGGTGGGCACTGATTGACTAACGCTTCGCCACAAAAAACCTTAAGTAGCTACTCATTTATCGTTACCCAGAGGGCACCATTGATGCAAATCATAGAGGCGAGTAGCATTTCCCACTCCATATCACCACAAACCCGTTTATAGGATGGGACACATTCATACATCATCTCAGAAAAATAATACAGAAAGAGAGAAACATCTATGGAATGGAATTTGAGCTCAGGAACTGTTCGAGAACTTATGTGAGAAGCATAAATAATAAACAGTATGAAATCAAGATACAACATTTTATACCTAACGATGACGGAAGAATAGTAGCTAAAAGAAGTACCATGGAAGCAATCTGGAATCAACCGAAAAAGGGTTCATTGAACTCGTAGTATCGTTATATATGATTTTGCGTTTTAGAAGAACTAAAAGCATATCTTCCTATTATGGCCTTTACTTACTGCAATGGCTGCTTCGCTTTGTTTCTCCATATTCATTATCCAACAGATCTTAAGATAAGAGCGCTTATTCAATTTTTAACAACTGTTTCAGTTGTTGGTGTTCCCGAGAAAATGTAATCGAGCCGTAAAGAGTGTTTCCTAAGTAACTGACGCATATTTTTGGGATTTCAATCAGGGTGAATGCTGACCAATTAATTTGAGTTATATTTTGTCTTTCCAGTAGCCACTGAATAATAGGAGACCAGGGTTGCTTAACATAAGCATCGAAATGTCTGCTTCAGTCGCACGTAGGAAAGGATCACCTTCACAATGATTCCCGGTCGCTGAATTCATCATGATGCCTCTTTCGGTGATGTTACTGAAATTAAAATGCGTGTAGACTCATTTGGTGTTGCGAATCGCTTGTGGCTCTGAAATGACTCTCATTCGAAAAAGGAGGCGATCTCATTGAAGAGATGTTCAGTTTTAATGTTCCTTTCCCTCTCTAAATTAAAGCATCTGGGCCAACATTTAAAGGGATGCAGCTTTAAATTCATTTTCTGGTGGTTTCCAGACCAGAAAATAGTTGAACATTCTTTCAACTATTTTCTGGTTAGGAAACCACCAATCTTTTCAACAACTGTATTTTATGTTTTGAATGTTTTTTCAAGCATGTGAAATAACACTCTTGTTTATTCCGAATTCTTCGTCTACTTTGGTAACACTACGCGTCTTTTCCATTTTTCAAATCACTCTTCGACATGTTAAGAGGTTCAGGTGATTTATTCTATCTGTACGTCACGAAAGAATTCACGTGTACTAGCAACGATTGCTTTAGATTGCGTTTTCATCCTTTTATTTATAGTAGTCTTAAGTTACACTCACCAACCGCACGTGTTTTACGTACTCTGACCTTGCTACTGAATTATGTGTTCTTTATATTAATTACAAAACTCTTTCAGTGATTTCATGGCTAAAAGTTTAAAATCAGTACATTAATTTGGCACACTATTGCATATACATGCCTAATGAAGCTTATATTATAAATTAGTCATTTTGGAAAAACATATTTGTTGAAAATTTAAATTGACAAGTGAATGCTTGCAAGATTAGTTTAATCGTTATATTACCTTTTAAGTATTCTTTTGTCTTAGTTTATATATGTTTTTTAATTTTAGTTTAACTTTTAAAATTATTAAACTAAGTACTGGAAAATATTAATGGATGAATATATACCGGGTAAGTCAAAAGTTCATTACAATTTTAAAAATTCATAAAAAAAGAAGAAATGGAGATAAAGAAGTGCGGTTTGCAAGAAAGGGCTCACAAGATAGTCGGATTTTTTTAGCAGCAAAAAAAGTTTTAGTTAAAAAAGTCACCTATAGATGGCGCTGACATCGAAAGATTCAGCAGAATTATGCAAATTAATCTTGCGATAAAAGGCCGTGATACTTGAGAATTTCTCATTCGCTTTCAGAATGTTATCATTACTCGATCGAGCGTTGTTGGTGAAGTTGTTCTATTTGAATAGAGAGTCAGCAACTACTGCGTTGCGAAAATTTCGCACGACGAACGGGCTGAAGACGAAGAAAGGCCCCATATCGTGTCCTGGAATAGTCAAGCTTGTCAAGAGGTTCGAGGAAACTGGCTCTTTGGAGGATCGGCCACGCAGTGGAAGACCCTCGTTGGCGGAGAGCCGAATTACTGCGGTGGAAACCACAATGAATGATTTAGGGGCGGAATCGTCCATTGGGATTAGCAGTGCTCGCGAAGCTGGAAGAATATTGGATGTGCCTCAATCATCGATTCGACGTATCCTCCAAGGGATATTGCATCCCTATCCCTACAAAATGCAGTCACTGCAGAAGTTACAACCGGGAGACTATGCGGGAATCATCTGCCGAGTGGGCTATGGCAAGAATCGAAAACGAACCTCAATGGTTGTTCAACGTTTTCTGGACGGATGAGGCGCACTTCACACTACAATGGATGTCAACACCCATAACACTCGTATATGGGCAACATCTAATCCTCGTGAATACACGACGAAATCTCTGCATCCAGCCAAGTTGACAGTCTGGTGTGGCTTCACCTCATCTTTCATTGTCGGACCTTTCTTCTTTGAAGAACCGTGTCCCAGATTGGGCTGGAAAACGTGCACAGTAACCGCTAAGCGTTACCTCACTCTTTTGCGTGACAAAGTCATGCCCGCATTAAATCAAAGAGGTGTGTTATCTGTAATAAACTTTATGCAGAATGGCGCAACACCACCTTATGCCAGTCCAGTAAACGATTCCTTTTGAATACCTTTGGTGAAGAGAGACTGATCAGTCGAGGTTGCAAGATCACATGACCTCCACGATCACCCGACCTCACTCCGGTTGTGAGGCTATTTGAAATCACGTGTGTACCGTTCATCTCCTTCAACATTGGCCGAACTCAAAGATTTCATCTGTCGTGAGGTTTCTGCAATTCATTCCGACATATTGCATTCAGCTGTAACGGGCGTTGCGAGTCACCTTAGTTGTGTCGTTAAATGTACTGGAGGTCATATTGAACTACTGTTATTATCAGAATAAATGAATGGAGCGTACTGTTGTCCTTTCATTGTGTTTCGAACAGTCAGCGCCATCTATAGGCAACTTTTTTAACTAAAACTTTTTTTGCTGCCAAAAAAAATCCGACTACCTTGTGAGCCCTTTCTTGCAAACCGCACTTCTTTATCTTACTTTCTTCTTTTTTATGAACTTTTAAAATTGTAACGAACTTTTGGGTCACCAGGTAAATTAAAATTCGAAATTAAACTTTGAATATAAATAAGTTTTCAGAAAAAATGTAAGTTAAATTTTTATTAACTTGATTCAGAATTTTTGTGTTTTCATCAAATAATGAAAGATTTTATTCCATTTTAATACATGAGTGAAAATTTATCATTCAAATTTGATGGGAGGTTTTACTATGAATAATTGACAAACATATTATTAAAGTGTTGATTTCTTTTGATTTTAATTATATTGTTTTTACCACATAGTTATTGATATGGTTTACGAGCAGATGGATTTGTAACTAATTCAGTTAAATCAATATTCAGCAAATATTTTTGACTAATCGTATTATACTAAGTGTTTAATATCTTTACCGTTGATAAACTTCGGCAGCACAATCAATGACAAAGTAAGAATTTTTACCTTTCTTTAATTTAAGAAGATAGAGGCAAAAAATCTTTAATGATGCTTGCCACACATAAAATATACAATGATTAAAAAATACTGTTGTTGTTGCATGTCCCCGAGGTCAGCAGTGCTAGACCAGCTCCATGGGCACGTACACCTTTAAGAAGTCCAGTATCATAAGTGGATTCTCCGTCCGATCTCTCCCGGAGAGACCGAGGCACTGAAGAATATGTTCAGGAGAGGCCTGTTCATTTAAGCACTTGGAGCAAATTTCGAATTTCCTCGTACTCTCAACGAATTTCAAGTTACTAAGATGGCCACTTCTGAAACGGGGCATAGCCATTTGTTCTTGTCTATTAAGACCCGTAGCCAAGGAAGCACCTGGACGTGCGCAGTGGTAACAATGATGCTTAGGAGGGACAATCCAAGTGGTTTTATTCTCGTGTTTAATCTTTGAATAAATCTCCTGAAATGTTAGAGGTGCCGGCGGCACATCGTCCTCAGACACACCATTTTTGGCCAAAGTGTCCGCAATCTCATTCCCGTCAAGATCCACGTGGGAATGAATCCCCTATAGGTAACATGATGTGATACGGACATCCGTTTTAACATTTGAAGTATTGAAACCCCAGTCCTGTCTCTCACTTGTTGCCACCTGGCCAAAGCTGTATTGCACTTTGACTATCAGAAAAAATCCAAATCTCAGCTCCATGTGGAAGGGAACTCAGGGAGTCTAGGGCTACCTCTATGGCAATAAGCTCACAACAGAACACCGAGCAATAATCGGCATTTCTCTTTTTCAGCCTTAAGACACTATATTTCTGTTTGATGTAAATTCCGCTGCCAGTACGATTGAATTCATCTTTACTGCCATCCGTTAAAAAAAATACTAAATATCTTGTGGTGGTGATCGTGGTGATGGTTCAAATTGATGTTATTTATTATCGAAATATTTTGTGATGCTTGAAAATATTTTGGAAGAAACAGATTGACAGAATATGTGTTTTAGGCTCAGTTTACAATCTAAGGTGTTTGAATCTCTTACAAGTAAAATCTGCTTAAGTATGGATTAAGATAACGAGACTAATTTTCACCTTTCTGGTTTCTGGGGGTCCTTCTTTTCATCATGCCAGAAGGGGAGATTTGGAGTAGTGATATTAAGAGAGGAGGTAAATTGCCTCGTCAAGCCCGTCGGAAAGTCCAGTCGCCGTTCTGTTTCTTCTTCTAAACTTCGCGATCTACCCCAGCCTGATTTTTTTGCGCTATCATCTTTCAACCATTTGCCGAATTTGATGGCGAGCTCTTTCTTTTTCCGACAGAGAATGCACAGCCAGATCTGCTTAAAAAATAATTCACTATATTAGGGAGATCAAAGACAAAGCTTATTTTTAAATTTTATATTATTATAAAATTTTGTGTCGTAAAATGGTCATAAAAATAGTATAACTATACATTGAGACATTTGTAATGTGATATATATTGAGTAAGTACGGCTTTGTAGTTGATTAAAATGACAAAAATATCATTTTAACTCATTAAAAAACCAAAGTTGAAAATTAAAATCAACAAATTTTAGTATGAAATATAAGATCAACAACTAAACGATGAAATATAATATGCATGTGTAATAATTAATTAATTTACAAAAACCACATCAGCATGCTTTAAATTTCTTATATAATAATTTTAAATATTTCCTTAGTTATATTTATTTACTTTAACTAATACACATTCTACTTTCCTTAAGAATACAATGCGTCATTAATATATAACTTTATTGAGAGTTTTACAGATAACAATTACGTTGTAATGTAATAGGAACAAACATGCTAAAATGGCAAGACACTTATTATCTAAAATCAAATGCCCCTTATCTTAGATTAATGTAAAAATGTCAAATAATATGGCATTTTATTATTAGAAATTATGAATTATTTTATCAAATTATTTTTGTAAAATTCATTGATATTAATATAGAAGTATTAGCTGATTGGTTTTTTTATTATTAAAAAAGCAGTTTCAGTATCATTGTAATGTATTTCCTAAGCTGAATTCACCGCATTTTTCAAATACTAATAGAATATACAAAATGATACAATTTCGGAAATGTCTTAATTAAATAATATTTTTACTATTATAAATACAGATATAAGAGACCAGTTTTTTGAAAAATGACTTAATTTATTCTTTTACCAATAGAATCACAGAATAATTAAAATTTGTGCATTTGTCTCTTCGGAATTTAAGCAGTAAAACAAAGCAGGCATTATCTTTATTAAATTGCGTATAAGTAAATGACTCAGCTGTGTCTTTTCGTACAAACAATAGCAATTTTATTATGTTTCACGAAATTTTTCATTAATAGGTGGGGACATATATCGCAAATTAAGAAACTCAAATCAAACACAATATATCCTTATAAGAATATTAAAACTGGACGACAATTTCAATTCAAAACCTAAAGTTGGTAGATAAAATTTAAATTTACGGAAAAATCGATTATATTAGCATTGTACGAAATTAACTTTATTGCATTAAGTAAACTTTGTGAAAAACATAATGTTGATTTAATTTTTAGAGTATAAGCAAGTAAATATCATAGCAAAAATTATTCATTGTCTAATAACTTTTGAGAGAAATTATATAATCAAAAGATATATATAAATATGAAAAATATGTAATATAAAGTTAGGGGGATACTTGAAACTTAATAAAAAAATTATTTCTTAAAAATATAATTTACTTTAAGAAAATAAATCATATACAATTATAGAATTCTATGTGATATCAAATTACTCTGAAGATGTGATTGTAATAAATATTTATAATAAAATATATTTTATCATCTGAGTCACAGGTTTTCTAGAACATTCGGTGCTAGTAATTCATTCTATATGTGTTGATAATTAAATATTTTTAAAAGATAATATCAATACAATTAAGCTTATTTGATTATCATGTCATATTAAATAATTCTATAGTTTTATAGTAATTCTCTTACAGCTCTCTAAATATTTTCCAGTAAATTATTTTTGTTTTCTATATTTGTGTGTGTGTGCCGCGTTAAAAATGTAAAATCTTGTTGAATATTCAGTGTAGCGAATTTTACTTTTCAGTGTTGAAAATTAATATGAATTTCTGCCCGAAGCATATGTGCAATATTTACGCATTTTGCATTAAGCAATGCTTTAATAACACCAAGAAATTTAATTTCATTTTAAAATTATAAAATGGCATTGTTATCAAACTTTACATATGTTAAATAAATAGAAAAAGAAATGTTTCTAATAATTCAACATTCTATGTACCATGAGATGTGGAAAGGGGGAAAATAAATATTAAGTTATTCTATAAATTATTTAAATTTTATTGTAGTTATTTTTAATTTTACACAGATTAGATTCAAATTTAAAGAAACCGGTATTGGTAGGAACTAACTAAATTACAAGTAAAATTGAAATGATTATGACATTTTTGTTCAAACAATCCGTGATAATGTATTATTTGAAAAACAATTCAAATGCTCATGACAAAAATAATATTTGGAATAATATTCTCACTTAAAAAACGTTTTGAATTATAAGGGCATTGTTTAGTTGATTTTATATGAGAAGATCTTCAAATCTTTGAATATAGACTTCACCAAGACCTTTAATCATATTAATTGAATTGCACAACGGATAAGTTGTTTAACTTTCATGAACAGTTTGTTTCAATTTCTATTTAAAGTATTTGTAGAAGCAATAAAATCAAGAATAATTGTTTTACATTTCTCCTGCTGTTAACAAACAAATCAATACTGGAATGTGTATCTGATTTAAAAACATCGTTCTTCTTTTATAATTATGATTAACACTTAATAATTTTAAATGATGTATAGATCTTATTTGTTATAATGATTTACGATGAAAAGATCAATTTATGTCTTAAAAAGAGCATGTGACGTGAGCACTAAAATATAGTGAACTTATAGAATTCTTTTTAATTTATCATTGAGAGTCAATGAAAAACATACTATAGGTTAAAAGGAATAAAATGTAATATTGTCTTAAACACTGGATACTTTGAAAAATCTATTGTTTCTGCAAGAGAAATGCCGTCTTAATTCAAACCACTGGATCTTAAATTGATTTACTAAATTAAGAAACAAAATTTGATCTCAAATTCTATTTTATGAACTAAAAAGAATCCAAACAAATAACATTGATCAGAGTAGTCATTACTAAAAATAAACAATCACTTAATAATTTCTTTGCCATAATTTCATTTTTTCAAAAATCAAGTTATTATTGAATTACCGGCTACATTTTTTGTTTCATCATTTGTATAGAATGTGATGCCATTTCTGAGTCAATGAACAAAACTCTTGCTAAAATTTAATTCTAAATATCGATTTTTCCTCAGAAAAACAAACCAATATCTTTCTTTTAAAGTGGTTTTATTGCAGGACGTTATTTTTTACGGTAATGCTCTGAGCCAATAATGGTTAACTTGATTAAAAATATGTTCTAAAGTTTGGCGAACATTCTTAAGAAATATCTGTTGAGGAGGAGCAAAACAGAATTTTAAAAAATTAATTCAAGTGAAACCTTATTAGGGAGAAAATTAACCGGTAAAATTTTATTTAAGTTAAATGAATAGAAACAAACTCTTTTAAGCGCAATCATAGTGCTAGTCACAGACATATAAGATCGCCATTTTCTCGCAGTGATGATACAAATACAATTACTGACAACGCCACGAGTAGTTCGCCACAATAACCATTTAAGAAAACAATTTCCGAGAAAAAATATTTTGATACGTATTTTAGGGAGGAACATAAAAATAATTTTACCGTTTTCAGGAAAATGAATTAAAATCTTATATATATTCTGGTAATTTCATATGTTAATGCAATTTTCATACATGTCCATCTCAGTTCATCATTCAGTTGATTTCATTTTAAGAACAAAATTATACCCACAGATTTCAATATATTTATTTTAATGTTATATAAATGAAGGCTTTCACAAATATGAATGATGTCCCATAGTATTAGAAGACACACACACTATATATATATATATATATATATATATATATATATATATATATATATATATATATATATATATATATATATATATATATATATATATATATATAATGATGCATAACGCTGACCAGTTTTAGAAGGAAGTTTTTAAAAAGAAAATTTTGCACAAGGGAAAGTTTTGGAAAAGATTTACTTTGTTGTAACGCAGCGGCACTTTACAGCCGCACCTGGCACAGCAACGTATTTCGCACTGTTGACAAATGTGTCCGACTCCGTCCGCGAACTTTGTCTTAAAACAAATATTGCAGGTGGACTGCAAATCGAACCGTTTCTCTTTCTGTCTGAGGAGGATGGCCGCTTCCAGCAACCTCAACTCGTCCTGACACTTTCTGAAAAGAGAGCAAAAGTCATTTATTTATTTATCAGTAACATCATTCTTCTGGAATACAATTGCATCTTTCATGTTAATTTTATTCACATGTAATTGGTATTTACTAAGTTACTCAATGTAGTATTATGCACAATTATGATCTTAACTTTGCCTTGAATCGATTTTTTAAAAGGCTTAACAGTTGAAAGATACATTTACTTTAATGAAATACTTCAGGAAAATACATTCCATATATAAAATTTCTTTTCAAATTATTACCTTATAATCAATTTTTTATAAGAATAATATTGGCTGAGATACTTAGTAACTTCAAATTTAATTTTTCCTAAAAGCAAATGCTAATTAAGAAGAGGTAATAATTGCTTATCCACTAAATGTTACTCTTATAACACATTTAAATTATAACTAATTTTACTGAATTGACTTCTGTTCAAGAAACACTGAATGTGTTTAAATGTTTTGGAAAGACATAAATACTATACATAAATTAATATAAAAAAAATTCCTATGATCCATAAACGAAACTTTGATAAATGTTTATTTAATGCATTTTATATATACCTATCTACTGAACGATTTTGCGAGCAAAATACTACGTATTAATATTCAGAGGAGCTTAAGAATACGTCATTGAATCCTTTTGACATTTGTCCTTTTAAAATAAAAATTACGCATCACTCAGTTGCCTAAAATTTACTTTCAAAACAACATTTAATATTTGTAATTTACGAATCACACAAAAATCAACATTGGAATTTAAAAGTACATGGGTTTGATAAGACAATAACTGAAATGATTTCAGTGTTAAATAAGAAGGCTTGAATCTCATTGTAAAACTATTTTCTTCAAAATTTGATATTATAAAAGAATTTTTGTTTTTCTAAATATATGTATGGCATGAATTACACAGAGCTCATAACGGATTATTTTACAGTTTCATACGTATTTATGCTATTTAACTTAGATTTTAAATAAGGTCTGACTTAGTAGCACAGAATATATAAATAGAACTCACTTTTAATTTCACCCAAAAGGAGTCGTACAGAGAATATTCTGTGAGTGAAGTTTGCCATAAAAAATTCGTTCTCCTCTCAACTCTGGAGTCATTTGGTCGATGAGTAGGAAGCTGAGACGAACATCTTTCTTAAAGGCTATCTCCCCTTTAACTGGCGGTTGCAGTTTGCGAACCAAGAAAGCGGTGAAACTCGAAAAAATCAGGCTGCTGATCGATTGCTTATAGAGGAATTCGTCGGACGAATATAATCGCGATGAGCTCTGCTTAATTTATCTCTTCCAGGGTGGAAAAAGTTTTCGTTTTTTTTTTTTTTTCCGTTCATTTTTCTTTAAAAATAAACCAACACATTACGTTTGCAGTCAGTTTTTGAATCTGCAATGGGTCGATTGGAAAAGTTGATCGAAATATGAATTTTATACGATGAAAATATATAATTTTTAACTTTTTAACAGCAGCTGATAAAATTAGACAAATAATAATAAGAAGTAAATTTTATTTGTTTAATTTTAAAATATTACCATCTCTTTCATTATTTTATTAATTCTGAAATGTATATTCTATAAAATTTTCAAAAATTTGATGGATTCTTTTCCCAAAACTATAGATTAGCACTAGGCTTATTACTTACATAGTGCATTGAAATTAAATTTATATCTGAATTATAAGTAATTGTTTATTGAGTGAATGATCATACAGCTGAAAGTAAAGATTTAATTTTTGGCAAAATTAAGAAATTAATGTTTGACTTATGATAAAATTTGAGCCAAATCTTCATAAAAATTACCATAAAGAATTTTTAAACAATAGTTGACATCATTTGTACTTTTCCAATTTTTAGAATGCTTTTGAAAAGTCTTGGTTTTATTTAGATACATAAATTCCTTTCTTTGTATTTTCTACATCTAGAATTCATCAGGGAGAATTGAATGTTTTATTGTAGTTGAAAATATTTTTTATCTAAAATTCATAATAATGAAAAGAAAATGTATTATTAGAAATATATCATTATATTTACTTGAATGCAAATCATGTTAGAATTGTCTACGTTTCTTGGAAAGTTTTCAATTGCCACGTTAACAAATAATACACGATTTGTTCTTTTAAATTGAATGAAATGCTATTTATTTGTTGAATAGGCAAGGAATTATGAAGTTACAACTATAATACAAATAATTTATTACATACATTATTAAATCAATATTATTTGATATATTATACTGGTATAAAATATTAATTACTAAAATCAAAATTTTAATAATCTAAATTAAGTTATAAATATAAAATTTAGTGTCAGATAGCCATTCTAAAAATTCAGTTATTCTTCGGAAGTAACGGTATGAAAATTTTGTAAAGATAATACTTGTGATATATATCTGTGTTAATACTTTATGTTAATCTATGTATTAATATAATACTGTATGCATTAATAATTACTTATGATGTATTAATAATATTAATATAAGATTATAATACTTGTGAAATTTGACATTTGTGAATATTTTGTAAATATATACTATAAATATAAAATTTAATGTCGAATAGCTTTTCTAAATATTCAGTTATTCTACTGAAGTAATAGTGTGAAAGTTTTGTTTGACACTTGTGAGTATTTAGAGATGTTTATTATTTAAAAATGATTAAAAGGAGATGCGCTTCATAATTCTGTAACACTAAATTGGTTATCCATTCGAAAATTATGTAGTAAATTATATGAAATGATAAATATAATGCTTTGTGATACATTCAATGCTTATTATTGTTCTCAAATAAACAATCGTTTTTGCAAATAACTCAGTGTCTATTGCAGTTGAATTATGATAGCCGTTGAACTTTGTAAAAGTGTTAGATTATATAAAGTTTTGTGATAAGCAAAATAAGAAAAAATATAAATTGTCTTAAAATGAACCCAAAATATGGAAACTAATTGGTAAATGGTTAAATAAACAATAAGAATTGAACAATAAGAAACCAGTTGATCATGGTAATAATTTAAATAAGCAAAAATTTAAATATCACATAAGGGAGTAAAAGTAAAAAACCATCAGCTCATTTAAATCAATGTGAATCTAGTAATTCAATGTGAATATTATTTCATTTTATTATTACCAATACGACACATCTTTAACGTGGAACTAAATTTATCCCAATATCTTCTGCAAATCAATTGCTCCATATGAAATTAAATGAAATAATTATTTAATTAAACTATGAGATTATATGAAGAAATCTTAATAATTAATTTATATTTATTTTTGTTCACAAAAATTTATCAATATTATTATAATAGAAAATCATGTGCAATAATTAGAACAGATAATGTTATCTTGAGAGTATTTTGTAGAATTATGTTCTCCTTAAAAATATTAAATCATTCCTAAATTAATATATCCTATAGACATGAAATTAAGCTAAAATACAAATAATTTTTCCTGAAGTTTCCATTAGAAATCTTGAAGGGATTGAGTTATAAGTAAAAAACAAAAACCCCTTTAATTTATAACCAGAAAAATTTCGCCTAGCTTAAATCTATGACAATTGAGTTTTATATAAAATATTAATTGCGGAACAAAAAATTTCAACATATAGAATTTCGATGAGATTACAACAGCTTTTTATGAAATATTTTTTGTCAGATAATTATTATACGAACTGTTTGAATATGTAAATGAGAGATTTCAATCTATAATATATGTAAAAGATGCTATTTGCGATGGAATATTACGAATGCAAAATAATCCTTATTTTTCTTAATCCTTGATACACTATTTATTTGCCTCAAAAACATTTACAATACAATTTATTATGAACACATCAATATCTTTTAGGAAGTTTTGGGTATTTGGCACTTCATCGCTACGTCACTAGATAAGAAGCATTCTCTTTGATAAAGAGTGCTCTGTTAAAACATTAGAAATGCATTTTTTTCAATTTGATTTTTATATAACTTATATAAATTTTGTGAAAAAAATTACTATCTTTATTTTTGAATTCTTCTATCGCAGAGTAAATTTTACGTACAACGCAGCCCTTTTTTCCTGTCGAGAAAGCCAATTTTTATAAGTTTCTAGTGCTGCATAGAAATTAAAAACACTTAACTAATAAATTTAAAATTAAAAATAAAATTATCGTAATATTGAAGTAAAGGATACTTTTAATGTAAAAATTTGGGAGGCGAATTTTTTTCTGAAGTCCAATAAATAACATTTATTTTCAAATCATTAATTTAAAGTAATTTTATTCAGTTTAGCATATTTTCCACATAATATTAGTTACATTCGTACTTAATTAAAGCATTATAGAATACAAGCAATATGGGAATTTACATTCTCGCCTGTTTTTTCTTTTGCTTTTATAAAAATGTTAGCCAAGTGAAGTAACAATTAAGAGGAATATATATATATATATATATATATATATATATATATATATATATATATATATATATATATAAAGTTTTCAATTTTAATAATTTTGGATTTGGAAATCATTATGCAAAAACAAATGAAACTCTATTAACTTATGATTTAAACTCTTCCATTTTGTGTGTTTACTTATCAATTTTCTTCTCTAGATTGTTAACGGATATAACATAATTTTGTTTTTGATGCCTATTATTTATATTGCTTGTGCTATTTAAATTTTTATATTTTAATTAACGTATTCACAATATCATAAAGTAGCTATTATTTATTTTCATCTAAATAATTAGTTCATTTCAATTCATATTTTGGTATTTGCAGTTTGTTTATTAAACTCTCCAATAAATTCTATTGCAGAGAGATGTTTATATAAAATCATAGGAAGTTTTTTAGTATATTAATTTCTTTTCATTCAAAATATTAAATATTTCTAATGAAATAGCATGAACATATTTCAACGCGCGCGCGCGCGCGGTTATGACAAAAATTATTAGACATATACCAAATATTAGGAAAACTTACAAAAATATTTCAAATTGTGTTATGTAATTACTTTTACCTTATTTGAAAAAATAAGTTATTTAAAGTCACTGAAGAAAAATTAAATTCTATTTTTCTTGTATCCAAGCAAATGACTTTGAAGAATTTTATATTTTAAGGACATTAATTAAGGTATACGTCTACGTTGAAAAATACGTTGATTTTGATCAAATGTGTCTTTTTTATTTCTGAATTTTCTACTTAGAGTTTTCAAGTTCCAAAACAGTTTTTCGTTTTGCTGTATGTAAAATGGAAATTAAGGGACAAGAAATTAAAAATACATCGCCTTTTTAAAACTGAAACTAAAAGTAGCATTTCAAATCGAAAATAGTTAAGAAAAGTGGTATCTTTTGTTATTTTTTTAAATTTATATGTTTGTATAATTTGATGATTTACAGCCATAAGTTTGAGGCTGCTACTTGCCACAAACAATCGGAAAGAAGTAGCAACATTGTCGCTATCACAAGAGAAATTATTACTTTCACAGGGATTGCCGGCTGGCAGTTTGCTGAGGTACCTGGTTCTAGTGAACCTCAACCCTAATTGGTTATCTAAAAATGAAACTAGGAAGCTATATCGTGATCTGATTGGCATAACAAGTAGAAGTATTTTCTTTGGAAAAGCTAATTTTTGATAGAGTATAATTAAAAAAACTTCGTAATTAAACTTGGATAAAAATTAATTTGTGTTATAACACACACACATAAGCAATATTTACAAAGAAAAAGTTAGTTGGATTAATACAGGAAATTATTACTTTGAAGTCAATTTTCTGAAAACTTTGTTTTTCACAAAATCCTCCATTTCCTTCTCCTTTAATACGATAACTTAAGTGGTAATACTTAAGTGGTATTACCACTTAAGTTCCAATATGTATCAATTAAAGCAAAAATTTGAATATAAGAAGAATTTTTCATTTATTGCTATTTTCAAATAATTTATTCAGTTAAATTACGTAATCATATCGTGGTATATTTTTAAACCTTATTTTCTTTTTCGCTCGAATTCTTTTCGAAGTAAATAAAGTTTTAAACCTTATTTTCTTTTTCGAAGAAGTTATTTTAAATTTTTCTTAGATTTTGTTTCCTTTCAAAGAGCAAAAAACATTAACCGTATATCAAAATTAAATTATGAATAACGCATTATAATTTTCTCTAGAATGTTAGCAGCGTTGTTAAAATTTCACTAAAATTTATCAAAATTAACCCATTTCTCAAAAAACATGCTGTATTTAATTAAAATTCCCGCTAATTTTATGTTTTTACATAATTTATTTAAAAATAAAATCTCTCTCTCAAATAAAATTAAAATAAGTTTTTAGAAAGAGTTGAGTTGAACGAAGATTTATTTCAGTAATGATACATAATTTTAAAATATCTCACAGAATTTATATTATCATAATTTGTGAAAAACCATTTTTAGGTACTTATCAAAATTATGATTTTCCACAAAAACTTTAATGCCCTGATATTTAACATAATTAGTAAATTATGTGAAATATTCAAGTTACATCATTAATTGACTCAAATTCCTTAGATATAGTAATTTGGAATGCTAGAAAAATTTTTTGAGTTAATTTTTCTTTCCATGCATAATAATTACAATTTTATTAATTGTTTCAACAATCCTCTTTCATCTTGTGCTAAAATTTTTTTTTTTTTTTTTTTTTTTTTTTTTTCCCACATGTATTTTGTTATTTTGTATGAATATATCATGAAACCAAAATATGTCTCAGAAAGCAAATTCTACCTTCAATATTTAATCCTTTCTTATCGCTTTTTTACATTTTCCTTTTTGACGTTCATATTTATTCCGAAAAGCTTAATCTGCACTTCTTTTGGTATCTTTTTTTCCCTCGAAAAAGTTACAGATCTCATTTAGAATTCGAATGCTGATTTCTTTCATCTTTGGTTCCATTATCTGGGAGCAACAACGTTGACCTAGAAAAATAACTGTCATTTTTTTTTGCTCTTTCTCCTAGAATCTATTTTCCTTGGATGCTTAAAAAATCATAATTCTACTCGTCGGAATAATTGTACATATCTACATAATCGTTTTACATTCATAACAGAAACATTATTTATAAATGGAAAAACTAAAAATCTAGAATATGTTTTTACTAATGTAAAGAATATTTGAACATATTTTTTAATATATTATGGGAGAAGTTATTTTAAATTGTCATTATTCAATTATAGTCATTGTACTAAATATAAAATTTAAGCCTTGATCATTCTAGAAGCAACTACGTTAAAAATTTTCAATTTTGTACAATTATTGTTAATATGCTAAATAAAACTATAAAATTTTTAACCCATTTATTAAGGTTGAAAGTTTTGAATTTCTGCATGAAATTCGTATATATTAGGTATAAAAATTATATTAGGATAAGTTTCGCTCGATTGCTGTTCCAAAAATGGAACAGTAGGCATATATATTTTAAATTGCTTTTGGTACAAATTAAATCAAAATTAATAATTTATTTTTAAATATTATGAAAAAAATAACTCACCACTTTAACCATCAAAAAACTATTATTCTTTTTTGTAATAAATCCATGAATATTTTTTCCCTAAGGTAGGGGTATGTTGGGATGTATTGTCCCCTTATACCCAAGGAACCGGCCGGAAACAGCGACCTCTTTGAAGCCGAGGTGTTGCCCCGGGTGTACCACAGGGGGTGGGCCACCATCGCACGCTAGATGCCGAGATACATAGGAAGAATGGTAAGCAAACAGGATTACTAGGTGAGCACAGCAGATGTTATTAACAAACGATGCATCCCGGCGAAAGATAACCACGTCTTACTCGGGAGTCGAACCCGAACACACATATATCCATTAATATTATCCGTAAGTAATTATGATTATTTTATTTAGGAATACATTGAAAAAGAAGTATAAATAAAAATATCTTTTTAGTATTTTATATGATTACTTTTTGCTAATTTTTGATGTGAATTGGTATTAATGGTCCTAAAATGTGTTCATAAAATATTTCAAATTATGCAACATTTTTACACTTAGTTTCAATTTCATATAGTTGTGATTATAATTTTGAATACTTTTTTGAAATGCTTTATTCTTTAAATTTGATATCACCAATCAAGCTTTAAGTATTTCACTGCATGAGGATGCCAAAACGTTTCCACTAAAAAAATCAATTGAATAAAAAGTTACACTTAATAATTTCTTTAAAACTATTTCACACACTTTCAATCAAGAAAATTAAAATAGCGTAAAGGATATCCATGATTTTACTGACCAATTCTTTAGTAAAGCACATATCTCATGTTATTGCAGATTTCAATTCTAAAAACATATTATTATCACAAAGTAATTAACCGACATTTTTCATTTGTTCTTACAATTTATTTGCTAAACTAATAGGAAATTGATAAAAAATAATGTATAAGATTTTTAGAGACTGTTAAAAATGTTTTATATTTAATTACATGAAAATATATCTAATTTCCAGAATGAATAAATAAAGATGTAGAATTGTACATTCTGTAAAAGTGGAATCACAATTAATTATTCAGACAAATATTAATCAGGACAGGTTTAAAACAAATATTTATTATGTAACTTTGATTATTTAATCATTAAGCACATCAAACACAATAAAATATTAATAATGTTTTGTTTAAATTTCGAAAATAATTAAACCAAATTTTACTTCTAAATTGCGATGGTCTCGGAATTTTGAAAAATGTTGATATAAATTATACCTATTTACTCAAGTTTCATTTAATAAATTGTATTCAGTGTATAATTTATGAATGCATGTTAATTGTTGCATGTTAATGCATGTTAATTTCTGTAATATTTTCCGAAAATTGTTCTTAATCTCTTAATTTCTTTAATCAAATAATAAGAGCTCTGCTTAAAGTCTTTTTATCTGATATGACAGCTCAAGCTGTTTTTTACAAGATTTTTATAGAATCAAGTACAATAAAATAAAGGAAGAATTTTATTACGTCTAAGAGTAAGTAAGACAGTAAATACAACTTTCTCTGTTTAATACAATAAATTTTAGTTACAAAAATTATTTAGTAATTGTTCATTATATAATTCATTAAATAAAAAGGTTGGTTATATATTATCTAGGGTTTTTCTCAAGTAATATGTTTTTATATTGAAAACGAAGCACATAATCTCAAATATGAATAAATGTAAAAGGCAAAAATTAATATTTTTCATTTATTTATTCTAAAAAATTATGAATATAATAAATTTGATAGAATATATTTATAAAGAATATTTTTCTTCCTTATTATAAAATGTTTATAGTTAATTTATATTTACTATACATTGTAAAAATAATAATTAGTGGAAACTGATTCCTATTTTATAAATTGATTTTTTCCAAGGTAAACCGTACCAAATTTAAAACCGTTTTAGTACAGCACGCAGAAAAAAATGCTATTTTTGGAAGTTAACTTTAACTGGAAAATCTGTAATTCATTTCATAGGAAGATAGAAATGAATAAAAATACATAAGAGTCACTCAAATTCCGCATCCAGAATTATATAAAAAGCAGGCCTATAAGAAGCCAGAAATGTGCAGAGTTACAGATGCATGTAAATGCGTTACCCATGTATGTGCGAATAAAACATGCTTGATGTTTTGGTTTATCACCAATGAATTTCAATGGTTACGGGAAGGTAAGTGAAAGATTCTAAGGACTAGCTTGTGTGTGTGCTGTCAGACTTATTAATGCAAGAATCAATTGCAGATATTGCTCCATTCCTTGCGTAGCCCATACTTTAATATTTAGGAAATAATTTTCAAATCAACCAAGCATTTCTCCACAGATCTAGATCTGAGTGCCAAAGGACTACAAGCCATGCCATTTAGTGTTTATTTCTGTTGTAGTTTTGTAAAATACAGAAATAACCTCCCCATTTTTGTTGCATCAAGGGCTTCATAAAGTCATTGATATCTATTATTACTGTGTATAAAATTTTTATACTATTAGTACATATTGTAGTGAATAACCAATAATAAATGTTACTACAAAGGCTTTTTTTCAATTGATCCAATCCAGAGAACGTGATTTAAAATAGTTTCGTCAGAGTATGTTAATGAATCACCTTTAGCCCATAAATCTGCTGGTTCATTGGCAAGGATGTCTGTATGAGATGGTATCCATTGAAAATGAATTTCTCAGAAGGAATAGAGATACTTGAGCTTGTTGATAATTGCGATGACAGTACTATCTCGCTCTCTTTGCCATTTGGATAAATATTGAACAGAACTCAAGCTGTTAGACAGGATCCAGACAGAAGTCGAACTAGTGTAAGAGATAATGGATAAAAAGTTCTCATTTATCCCAATCAGTTCACTTCTAAAAACTGAGCAATCGTTCGTCAACTGTTAAGGAGTACTTATCTGATAACGCTAAAATTATATTCGCAGATTTACTTTGTAATCCAATAAAACATGTGCAAATGTCTGAAAAACAAAAGCATGAAAACTGAGCTGGAACATTACCAAACATCATGTCTACTATTGAGATACAAAGCCTTTTGATCTGAGCAGGCGAGGTATCAATCACATCTATGATTACAGATGGTGATTTTGTTATGGACATACTTTATTGAGGTAAAGTTTTAAGTCTCATAGTAAGATTAAGTTAAGCAGTGGTTGCAAATATTTTTTAATAAATGATACTGAAAGCCCTCATAAATATGAAATCATCGATGAATGAAGAGGAATCATTGACCGGTGACCCTTTTTGAATTCTTCTGAAGATTTTCATGATAATGCAGCATACATATGTTTTCATTCTAGTTACTTTTATAACCTTCGAAGTTGATCTGTTGAGTTTAAATATCTACTTAGTGAGGAATTGAATATGATATCACTTATGAAAATTCTATTTTTCATTTTTGCTATATGAACAAATGTAATTGCTATCATCCTGCTCATTTATTGTCTATTAGAACTTTATCTCTCTTTTTAGCAATTGAAAGTAAGTATAAAGTGCTGTTTTGTAAGACAAACGAGTACGTAACGTTAATTAAAAAATAGAGCATACACAAAATAACAACAATAAATAATTTTAAGAACTTTCTTTTGGCTAATTATATAGTATCATTTAATAAACATTAAAATTTTAGTTAAATTTAATGGAGCCTAATTTTAGGTCTTAAAATATTTAAGATTTTATTTATATGATAAGAAACTATTCTCGAAAAGCAAAAATTATTTTTTTAATTGTATTTAATGTTCTTTAACCACAAGTAGTAATACAAAATTTAATATAGAAAAAGTAATCAAAAAAGAAAGTAGAAGAAATGTAATAAAAAACACCATAAGGAAGAAATTCGTGTAATCATTATTTACTGAATTTATTGTAAGTTTTCTTTAAAATTCCTATTTTCTGTTTCATTCAAAATTCTTCATGCTTTGTTTATACATAAATATTTAACAAAAATGATTAAGTAATTTACTTTATGTTCAGAAGTATTAAATAAAAATAAAAGGATTTATATTAGGATAAATGTATTAAATAAAAATAAAATAAAGCCTCTTTATTATAAATATTTGAGGAATAAAATGTGAAGGGCTCTTTCGAAATTTCTATTTACCTCTCCAATTTTAGCAATAAGAATGTAAAAAATTCATTGTTGTTCTCGGTTTTAAATGTAACACCAAATATTAAAAAAGAAGTGAAAGTGATGCAAAATCTAAATTTTTACTAATGTTTCTGTATTGTAACAGATATCATTTTACACATAATAATTAAATTATTTTTTAAAAGAATTGATAATATCTAGGAACATTCATATATATTAAAAATTTAATTAAACTTATACCAACAACTTAACCCTTTCTTGTAAGTAAATATAACTTAATCTTATTTTTTTAATCAGATTTACAAAAATTTGAACATTTCATTCAGGCAAATGAGCAACAAAATTCCAGGAGTTGTTTTTAAAAACGGACTTATAAAAATGATCCGTTAATGTTGATTTTCAACTAACTGGAAAAAAATAAGCATATACCTTTTATGTAATATTCGGCATTAGTGATTAAGAGTTCATACTTTATTTCACGATTCGATATTGATTTTTTTACAGCTTCAATTAATTCAACTCATGAAATGGCAGCATTTGTTTTGCCGTCAAAAGCTTCACTTAAAGCTCTGGTTTAAGATACCAAGAGACTTAAATTATAAGAGACTTTCGTTGTGATGGTCGAAAAGCTATAAAATGAAAGCACTTAAATACAAATAATACAACTAAGATAAAACTTGAGATAAAATTCATTATTTTAGAAAGCGCTGTCACGTATTTCACTGGCTTCATTAAAATAATTCTAAGCTGCCTACATGTTAGCAAAATTCGTTTTTTTTTTTTTTTTTTTTTTTTTTTTTTTTTTTTTATTTTTAAGAGTGGAAAATCAATTGAAGAAATAACAAAAGTAGAGATGGAAATGAGGACTACTTTACTCACTCATAGGGAAATTATCATACATATGAATAAATTATCATTGAAAACAGTTGACTTTTAGCACGCAACATAAAGGTTTCAAAGTATATATATATATATATATCTGCTTGTAAAGTTATACTCTTTTTTTCAGAACCAAGACGTAAACATACAAATATTTTTTTCAAGAGGAACCAAATATAGAAATTTGCTAATGATGGTTACTTTAAAATGAACACAATTTATAATTTTAGTTTTTCTTAAATATTTAAATTAATATTTATTGAATATATATAAGTTGATTAAAATATAATTTCAATAGTTACAAATTATTAATTATAACTTCATTTAGAACCTTATTATTACAAATGTTATTTAAACACAATTTATATAAATTAAATTTCAACTACTGGTTTACAAAAAGAAATATCGTATGATACCCTCAACCTCATTATTTACAAGCAAGAGTTTTCGCCTCCAAATTGTCTATAGTGTATGTTCTGTACAGAAAGCAACAACTGTTTGTATGGAAGAGGACAACTAAATAAAATAAGTGGGCTTTCATTAACTTAAATAATTAAAAATCGTATCAAATTTAAATCTTTTTTAGTTCACATATTTACAAGATTATAATGCCAAAGTAATCATAAGATATCTATGCAATATTATTTGCCAAATAATTATAAAATTATATACAGAGCGAAAATAAAAAAATTTCTTTAAATATTACTTAATTTAATGTATAATTCTATCACAAAGTACTCTGCTTTCTTTCAATGTAGTGACAAATTTTCATATTGGAAAAGTCTAAAAGTAAGGTAAAAGAATGATAATTAATTTTCAACACATTTTACAATAATTAAAATCAAGAATTAGTCATAGTTAGTAATATTAGTTTATGAAATCAGAACAGTAAATTTTTTTCGATGTTTAACTGATTACAATAATTAATACATTTTTCAAAGAAAAGAAAATTCTCTAGAGATTGAAGTACTCAAATAATGACCAAAGGCTTTATTTATATCATAATAAGAATTTTATTTGAAAAAATTTGAGATTTTATTTATTTATTTTGGAGTTATAATGAAAAAAAAATGAAAAGAATAATTTTTATAAAATGAAAAATGCATCACTCTCATTAAAATATTTTATCAATATATTTGGTACATTCTAAAAAAAATTGGCAAGATTATAGATACATAATTTTTAAACTGATATACGTGTTTTTAAAACAAAAAGTACTTTTATGAGCGTTATTAAAGTATGTATTGTACATTAAATATCAGTATGAATGAGAAGAAAAATCGCACTCAAATGTCGCGAATTGAAAAAAAACCTTATTTTTTTCCATATCCACACAAAACAGAACTATCATCAATCGGAATAAATTGTTTGCAGAAGTAAATACGCTGACAATTATTGATTTTGACGACATGTCATTGACCTCTACTTACTGTAACTTTAACTGTTACCTTTAACAGTTCTCTAGTTTAAATTAAAAGATAATTGCAAAATAAGCGTTTGAGGGATGGTGTATTTTAAATTTGTTAACTGAATTAGTAAAACACACACGAATCCACGTATTTATGCCAATTTTCAATGAAAAATATTTTAATGATGAAATATATGAATTAATTATAATTACATTTAGATAAAATTAAAGTTTCATCCTAATTTTGAAACAATATTTTATTAAATAATATTATAAACTATTTTATTACATGCTTACACATTATTTTACATATCTTTAGATGATTTAATGCTAATGAAATATGATGTATGGACATATCAAAAGTTTGTAACAGCTTTTTTCAAAAAAATCTCAGTGAAGTAGAAATGAAATTTTCAACTCTTTAAAAATGAGGAATAAAGTTAAACGGAAATATTTATGTGAAGATATTTCCATCAATAAAAGAAATAATTAAAATTTTGAAATCGCAATTAATTTTTCTTTATAAAAATAATTTCGCAGAAAACACTATCTCTAAAAGGTAAAATATTAAGCATTTCTATGAAATTTAAATGCAAATCTGCAGTTGGAAAACACTGCATTCATTTCCTTTTTAATTTCTGAAGAATTGTTTTTCTAAAAAAAAAAAAAAAACAATTTAACGACGCATACAGTTTCAGAAGTCGCACGTTTTGAGTTCCAAAATCGCTTTTTAACACAATAAAGTTGCCTAATTCGCGAAGTAAAGATGCAAGAATCTACAGATGGCAAACGCTAGTATCTCATCAACCAAAACAAATCACTTTCGAGTGCTTGACGTTTTGATCGGTTAAAATGAATCGTAACTTTAATCGCAACGACTCATATGGTTGAGCCACATCTGGTTTTGCTCTTTCTCATTTTGGCAACAGCTCGATATTTTTGTGCTTGTGAAAACGTTTCATAACCGGTTGCCGCCGCTCCATTGTTGGATCGAGAATGGAGGTCAGTGGGCAAAAAGCCATCAACTCCATCATAACGCCGCCATCCTGCCAATGTAGAATTTCGCTTTTCGAATTAATTTTCATACATCGTCTCTAATGAATGCAATTTCTCAAAGCAATATGATCAGCTATCTCTCGTTTTTAGGCACTCTTCCCGAAGCATTCAAATATTTTTTTCCACAGGAACCCCCGGAGATAATCCATTATAAAGAGTGACGCTGTTCTTTCTTTTGTGGCAGCCATAAAGACCAAACACACATTCATGAGGGTCTGCTTACAGCTGTCATAAACACACTATGAAAGGAATATTCAATAAAAATATGCTGTTTGATATGGATATATCCCTTGATTAAGAAAGGGTAAAACTGACAACTGTAATTCTATTTTTTTCCCCTGAAAATGTACAGAAATATTTTGCCAAAAGGGACAATACATCATTTCTTATATTTTGGTAAATGAATATTCCACTTTAAAATGATTTCAATTTTGAAGAAAATGTAAGAATACGTTTCATTTCGTAAAATAAGTGTAATTTTTATAATCAGAAAAGCTTGTCAAGCTTAATAAGAACTTAGTAATTTTTGAGTTTCATTAAGAACATAAAAACCAAAAATAAAACAACAAATGTCATAAAATTCTCGTAATGAAACTATTTTATCCTGCTTAACTATGAAAATTAAAATTTAGTTGCGATGAAAGGGGGAAAAAAAGGAAAATCAGTTATCCGGTTTTAAAATCATAATTTATTACAAGAAAATATTTTGTTATCATGGTCCATAGAAAGATAAATTGTTTCTTTTGAGATTTCAACGAAATCAGCAATCATACAAGTCGAAAAAAGAATAAAAGTTTTCTATAGATAAAATATTTTTTTATATCTGCAAATATTTTCAATAAAATAATAATAATAATTATTTAACTTTTAAATAATAACCTTCAAAAATTAAGACTTACCAACAATTAATCAAATTTAAAAGATAGAGGAATTCACACACAACAAGTACAACAAAAAATATTATGAACACTATCTCTACCAGTTCTTAAAATGTTGCTGTTCCGCTTTGTTATCATTAATTATCCTCATATTGTATTTGTCATAAAAAAAAGTACGAGAAATACGAATGAGATTCGTATTTACTAATAACATTCCTAAACAATTTGCTTATGTAGAATTTTTTTTATCAAAAGTTACCGTTAAAGGGCTCATAAAATGGTTTACTTAAGTTGAAGTCACAACTTTATTATGAAATCGAGATAATTGTAATGATCTTTAATTAAATAAAGATTTGTCTTGTTCAAAAAGCAGCATAACTGACAAAGAAATTATATTACATCATTGATTTGCTCAGTTTTAAACAAGCAATCAGCATCATAATCATCAAGCATAGAAGAAATGAATAAATAATTTATTTTGCTTCATAGACGCCTCTCATTTTGATGGACATTTTACAGATTTTCTCCATTTTTATCATAATTAACTATCCCAAAAAGCTTCTTTAAAGGTGTCATATTAACGTTTTAATTATGTTATTATGTTGTGAGCTAAATTTAAATGTCCCCTGAAACCTTCAATTTAATTTTCCTTTCCCAAAAATTTGAAACCAAAAATTTGGATCATGTAAAATTTCTTAAAATTACTTTAGTAAATTTCGATTTAAATAAAACTGAATTCTAACGAACACATTCAAATGTTTTTACTCTCTGTTCTGAATTATGATACGATAATATTTAAATATTAATCCCTTATAATAGTTTAATAAACATGATGAATTTTTACTATCAATAATATAATGATAATATGAAAATGCGGTGCAAAATAGGCCATGTATTTTGTATTCATGCTAAAAGCTTTAACCCAGAAAGAAAAAAATCGCAAATATCATCTAACTTACAATGCGTGTACATACAAATTTAATTAAGAGGAATCAACAGAAAAATTAAGTTTATGTAAACATATTAGAAAATAAAAAGAAAATGCACTGATATTCAAATTGTTACTTCAAAGGATGAATTTTTTTAAATGAAAGTTAAAATGTCTATAAATGGTGAATAAAAAAAAATTTAAGTTTAGATATAATGAATAAATTTATAAATTTTTAACTTTTAAAAAATTCAAAATGTAATATTGAGTACTTTTCCATTATATCTCTGCTTATGTGATCTAAAAAGATAAGCATGTTTCTTACGAAGAAATGAAAATAATATAATGTAGATACGATGGTTTTATTAGCTCAACATTTTATTTTAAATTTAATATATACTTAACAGAATTTTTTTGTGTGTGCAAAAATTGACTAAAAAGTGATAAACTATAGAAAGCAAGCTAAATACCAAGCAAATAAAAGCCAGTTGTTGCAAAAGATTGCTTGGTGATAATTTTGTCAGTTAAAATGAACATTATGGTGACAAATCACGAAGGGTAAAAATCAGCCAAATTAAGCAAAATTAAATTTTGTTTCATTGAAAAAAAGGTATTATTAAAATATGCTTATGCAATCGATCATCTATGTGACTGCTGAATAGTTTCAGCTAGAAATAAATATTGGTGTTTAAATAAGTTTTGTCAATGAATGTTAATTATTTAGTTTATAAAATGTAAATATAAAGTGTTTGTTTTATTTTTTAGTATTTTCTAAGAACGTAAGCCTTTTTAAGCAATATATGATGCATCCAATAGAATACGTAGGGCAGTAATTTGCGACTTTTTTTCTTTCCCGTTACGGTGATTAAGGTGCGGGGGTATAATGGAAAAGTACCAAATAGTGTTGTATGCAAAATATCATTTACAATTGAACTTTAATTCATGCTATATGCAACTACATTGCATTTATTTATCTAATAAATCAATACTTCATGAAATAATTAAAAAAATATTATCCCAATATTATAATCAATAAGCAATCCATTAATATAATATCCAATATATATACAGAATTCAATCGCATTTGATCAGTATACCGCTGACAAAAAAATATTGTTTTGGATATTTTTGTGTGTCAGCTTTATGAATGTTATATTGCTTATAAATAGTTGAATTGTTAAAGTTAAAATTACCTTTAATATAATAAGCCAACAAGAATTATTAATTCCTTAATTATTTAGTTTACTTATTGTGTATGAAAAACAATAATAATAAAAAACATCGAATAGGGAATAAATAATAGTATAAAATAATTTACTAATTACATACTCTAATGTTAAAATTATCAAATCACTAATATTAAAAAATAATAATAAATCTTTTGCATTTTAAATTAAAATTTAAATTTCTATAAAATTTAAAGACAACTATAACTTTTTATGAATTTAAAGCAAGTAACTATTTTTTTTCATTTATACTACTTTATTCTTTCATTTTTATAACTTACACTAAAAAAAGAGGTAATAGTTAAAAGAAAAATCTCAATGTTGGCGCAAGTAAGACATTAAAGTAAGTCTTAAGATTTAAAAGAGATTGCTTACAAATATTGCAATTATTAATTTAAAATTCTATTAACTAACGAAATTTTTAAAAATTTAAATCGTCCTTGCCGATTTAAATAAATTATAAAGCGAATATTTTATGTTGCCTTTTTCATTTCGCTTTTTCTTCTGTTCTATTAGATTCAAATGGAAATTATGTTTATAGCAGGCTAAGCGCGAAATTGGTGCCCATTATGGGTTGTAAATCAAATTCCAATCGTCAATTGGCGAGGCTGTGACTTAAAATTTACTTTTACCAAGAAATCATTTTATTAACAAAATGAACAATATTAACATTTTATTAACAAATAAGTGAACTTCGATATTATTCTCAGGCATTCGATGGTGGACATCTACTTGTTTGCTGCCACTCGAAAAAAGCAATTTGAAGGTAGCTAGCAAATTCGTCGACAAGTCAGATTTACGACACCGTTTCAATATGATATCGTAATTAATTATGTGGGACGTAGATAAAACGTAATCTAGCGTCATGGATATTTTAAATCAGTGAGAACTGTAATAAAAAGGTGTAGTCATAATCTCAACTACTGGAATGAAAGAAAAAACCACTTTATGGTTAAAAATAAAATTTATGGTAACTAATAAAAATTTTCAGTTAAGCAGCTTCGAAGAAATCTGTAAACATATTTTCTTACATTACTTAGTGTAAGAAAATATGTCTGTAAACATATTTTCTTACATAAGTGAAACACTTAAGAAACAGAAAGAAATTTATTTTTAAGTTGGGATTTAGAATTTAGTAAAATTTTACATTTGTAAAAAAATCGATGGCATCACTAATTTTTACAATCGAATAATCATAAACTTTAAAATAACTAAAACTGAACAGTTTTTAATTATTTTCTGAAGGCATATCTACCATACAAACAAATTAGATAAATAAAAGAATCGAAATATTTTTGAAACGGCAATTACATGAAGGTACTTACGTATTATCATAACCGTATTGGCGGCATTATATAAGACCGGGCAAATTCTGAAAACGGAATGCGCTGTCGGGACATGGAGCGCGTAGTTGAAAAGTACAATATGATAGAAACAGTATGAAAGAAAATAATATATATTATCCTATTAATAATAAATAATATCATGTAAGTATTTACATGAAATTTATGTATTTGATTTCAGACGCTTCACTACTCATATTTCTAAACATATTAAAGTTTAAATGATTTTATCATTTTTTCATAATAATTCTCATTAAAATGCGACAAAATTCAGAGAATAACTAAGATCGTTTTCATAAAACTTCTTGTGTCCAATACTAAGTGACATTTTACATATAAACTAATCGACAAAAACATATACACACGAATTACTTAATCACAATATATTAACTAGAAGTGTAAATCATTTATAATAATTTAAATTTAATTGGTGTGCTTAATATTTTTATTAGATTACCTATAGTTATGTATTAGAGTGTGATATCTTATATAAAAATCGGAACTGTTGGCCTTTTTTTTATAGTAATTCATAAAAATGGTTTATTTTTAGTGTAATCATTGAAATATACCACACACATGGGCAATTAGTTTAATCTTTAATTAAAATATATTTTAAACAAAAATAATGTGACATTTTTTCCTTAAAAAAATTTGAATTATAATCATATGAAATTCATTATTATACACATTAAAATATTAAATATTATAATTTATTATTACCTGTAACTTAATTTAAACTCAATATATTTACAAGAAAAGTAAAAAGAAATTTGTAATTACTTTAAATTATTCCTGAACTGTAAGCAACATTGTAACGTTGATAATAAAACAATTATCAACACACGTTAAAGATAGTATATTTTAGTGTATATTACATTTTTATGTAATTTGTAAAGAAAAATTTAAATTTCTATACAGCAATAATAGAAAATAATGAATGTAAAAATTAATGAAGACGTTTGGAAAACAAAATAAATAAATGGTATATTGAATAGAAATTATTGATTACATAGAGGAACACTCACACATATCTCGGCCACACATCAACTCTAATTTTTTATTCCTTACTGGATGATTTCAAGCATCCTTGAGTCTTTTATACACATAAAAAACAAATTTGAAAAATTTGAAAAAATAAAATTCTTAGTTCAAAATTAGAATAAACACAATTTTTTTTTTAACTATGATTAATATTTAATTATTACTAGGATTCTATGGGCTATATACATATTTGGTGAACAATAATACTAGGCTTCTATATGCTGCAATTCGGGGAACTGAAAATATATTTTTGGAATTTTTTCAAATAATGTTGATCTGCAACGAAATAATTGTTTTAATATTATATCTTTAGTATAAGCAACGTAATAGCTTTTAAAATTATAGATCTTCTGTGTAGATGCAATTTAAAAAATTTTATTCTGCATAAATTTGTTGCACAGTTATTTTAGTTTTTTAATATTTATTTCTAGATGCAACTGTGATTATACATATTCTGTGTTCGTATAATAATCTGCCTATCTTATAATAAAAAGTATAGAAAAAAATTGGAATAAGCAGCAAAGTTTCTATTTCAAAAGATTTAACGTTATCTCAAGGAAAGCCGCAGACTTCATTGCAGAAAGCAGCCGCCATTCCATTGTTCAATAATGGTTAGGATCGAACCAGGAACCTTATTACTTTTAAAAGAACGTTGCCATTATTAAGCCCCGGTGACATTCAGCGCTTCCGTCACTTAAAAAAAGAGCTAAAAGTAAAAATGTTTCATAATCAAGACTTATTCGTAGTTTCACTCAAGAAGAAGTTTAAGAGCTACTAAAAAAAATATTATTTATTTTTATTTTATGTTTAGTAATTGATGTTCAAGCATATTTTCCATTCCAATGTTGCTCTCTATTGTTCAATTTTATTTTCAATAAAATTACAAGAATTTAAAATAACCATGTCATAATGCGAATGTTAGGTTTGTTACGAAAATACTAGATGCGAATCTTAACTGCCACAACCAATAAAGTCCGATACGATAACCATAATCCCATTTAACAATTTTTACAAGAATTCATTAATTAATTAATACTGTGATTTGTAAATTCATGTTATTTTATTTTTTTTTAAGTATTTTTACTATTTTAACTTAACGCGTTTTACAAATGGTTAAGAAGCAGTTATAGAAAATAAGTATGCGAAATAGGAGAGAACATCTCATTTGCTTGCTAAATTTAATGATAATAATTTCCAATTACATTTTAAAATATAGTTAATATAATATTAAATTAATAAATATTATTTTTTAGAATTCTGATGCTAAACGCACTTCAAAACAAAGACACTTACTTGGAATCTCTCATGATTTCAACTGTCTTCTGATTATTCTTTTTATTACTAAATATTCTGTAATTACAGATTTTGGGAAGAATATGTGTGTTTTTTCATTATATATGTATATATATATACAACTCAATATATTTCCAATTAGAATACATACATAAAAATTAGAACAACCATCGATTTTTAAAGAAAATTATAGAAGAACTTACATTAATGAAATACTTAAAATATACTATGATATCATTGAATAAAATTATATATATATATATATATATATATATATATATATATATATATATATATATATATATATATATATATATATATATATATATATATATACACATACACATTGGTGAGGAAAAATTAAAGACGAAACGGTTTTTCTAGTGCAGCGTCGCTCATCAGTTTTCCAAATCGATAAAAATCATACCAGAACATCCTCCAGGTGTACGAATATGGAAAAAAAATGCTGCCCAAAAAAAAATTCCAAATGATTAAAAGGGAAATTTATTGAAAAATGAGCATGGAGCAGAATGACAAAGACGGCCGAAATATACATGTGACAGCTCTCTAGCAAGAAACATCTAGCTTTTAGTAGGGGATACGATCCTCCCCTGACTACTGTGCAGGATTGACATCGTCTGTTCATACTGACTATGAAGTTTTCCTTAAGTTGTTGATGTGCTGCTGCCCATTCTTCTTGTAACACCAATCACAGCTCCAGAATCGTTACTGGCGGTTGGTTACGTGCCGCCAAGTGTCTCCCCAGAAAATCCTACACGTGTTCGATTGGATTTAGATCCGAGGACCAAGCCGACCAATCCATGCGTTCAATATCCTCACTTTCCAACAGCTTTTCGACAGCCTTTGTACCAAGATGTGGAACAATGTCGTCCATGAAGAGGAACTGGGGACCCATAGCACCTCTAAAATGACGCACATAAGGAAGGAGAATATTATTACAATAAGGGTACCCGGTGAATGAACCTCCTTGGACAACATGAAGGTCAGTACGGGTACCAAGCATGATGCCTCCCCAAACGAGAACACCGTTACCTCGAAACCAGTCCTTTTGGACGATGTTGAAGTGTTACTCCCTCTCTCCAGATGTGTATGTGTCCAGAATCAGTAGTAAGACTAAATGTGCTCTCTTCTGTAGAGAGTACTCGATCCCATTGCTGATCCGTTCAGTTCTGATGCTCTCGGCACCACACAAAGAGCCTTCTCCGTTGGGCAGACGCTAATGGTACACAACGTACAGGTCGTCGTGCGGATAGGCCACCGTTGTGCAGCCTCCTGGCGACTGTACTCTGTAATATCGGTCATCCAGTCGTCTGTTGTAGGTGTCTCGCGAATTCTCCAGTCGTCTGACGCCTATTCCTTCTTTCCTGTAGGACCATTTACCGGTCATCGACTGCCGTGGCTGCTCGTGGATGACCACTACTGAAACTTCGGACAACTTTCCTGTAGTTTGAAATGCTCGCCAGATTCGTGAAACGATGCTGTGAGAAAACTCCGCAGCCACACTTGTCACCCTTCGACCTTCCTCAATCTTCCCAATGACTCGACCTCGCGTAAGGTCATCTAGATGTCGTCTACGAAGTTGCCTATTCATTATTTCACACTCATTAAGCAGCTCTACGTCTTTAAACTGATATACGCCGTGCAATAGCTTTCTCAGAATCACCAATCGTACACCGCAATCCGGCTTTATACCCTTTCGATATTCCCCCTTTACGTCATGTTGCGTAATTTGAGTATGACTTGACCGTAGTCAATCTTCTGATTTGTCTTTCGGTCTGATCTACCTGTTTGTACCGCTGTTATGCTAATTTTTCCATTCGTCCTTAATTTTTGCAACACCAGTGTGGATATATATATATATATATATATATATATATTATCATAATATTTCCTTACACATAAGTTTCATTTAAAGTAAACAGCATGTTTCTCAGAATAAACAAACTAAAAAGAAAGTAGAGAATATAATTAGAGCAGGGATGGCCAACCTGTGACTCATGAGCCACATGCGGTTCTTTGAAGAATTATCTTGTCTCTCGATGAATATACCCAAGTTCATTATTCATTTTTTGTTATACATTAAAAAATTACTATCGTTACGTAAGTGCTTCAAAATGTCTTTTAAATTACTGACAACAAATATGAAAGACTAAATGCAACATTGTAACAAATTTCATTTCCGTCTAAGTTAACAATGATACGAGTCATCAAAAACTATGCGAAAGAACATGAACAGTGGCATAATTGATTGACTCCAAACGGATTTTGAATTTGTAAACTTTCATTGCTACGGACAGTTGACACTGTAATCTGAAGGAAACAATTTGTGTCACTCTTGCTACGGATATAATTTGTAAACTAGAATTTTTGATAAATTGACTATAATTTTATGAATCGTGTGTTGTTATTATTTTAATAACACAGAAATTGTCTAAATTTTCTTATTTATTGTTGTTTAAAAAATATGACGACCGAAAACGAAAAAAAAAAAAAAAATACGTATAATAAAATAGAAGTTTTAATAATGAGTTGAAGGAGAATTTCTATTTTATTAACCGTAACGGAAAAGTATTATGTGTTATTTGTAACTCCATGGTAAAAAATTATAAAGATAGCAATTTACGTCGACATTATGAAACCAATCATCCTCAATTTCCTAATCAGTATCCACCAAATTCTAAATCAAGATGAGATACATGTGCTTCTTTAAAATCAAATTTAAATAAATAACAGTCAGTTTTGATGGCCCTTAGCAATCAAGTTAATAATGTGGCTAAAGTCAGCTTTGGTATTGTTTGGAATATTGCTCTTGCAAAACACCCGAATGGAGAGGGAGATTTTATTTAAAAAAAACTAGGAAGATGTACTCAAAGTTTTAGATCCAAATAATGCAGCATCGCACAAATTTGTTTCACAGATTGTTATCTCGAGATAGACAACCGAACAATGCATATCTGAAATTAAAACATCTCTTGTGAATATAATTTAAAAATTATTTACATTCACCTTAGCCCGTGATGAATCGATAGATATCAAAAATCTTCTGCAATTGGAAGTTTTTACACGTTTTGTTTCACCTGATTTCGTTGTTACCGAAGAATTAGTAAATTTAATAGCATTTTAATAGTCAACACGTGGTATCGATTTTAAAAATGCATTAAATTCCATAATGAAAACTTTTTTTTGATGTGCATCTTAATAAACTTGTAAACAATGTGGTTGGTTGGGTTTTGTGGCGCAAGGTCCAAAAACGACCTAACTGTACTACATGGAGCTTCGGCAACGCTGGGTAAAAAAATTGGTCTTATTGGGTTCTTAAAAGATGATTCTCACACAAATTCCACAATTCATACCTATTTACTAAATAATTCACCGAGGATATCTCGTTATAAAATATTTAAAATATCATGATGCCATGAAAACTGTGTTAAATATTGTAAATTAAATTTGTACTAATGCAAAAAATTATCAGCAATTCAAGAATTTTTCTTGAAAAATCAAGGAATGACGAATTTCCAAATGACATCAATTTCTTTTGCATTGTTAGATGGTTATCCAGCTAGAACGTGTTAAATCTATTTGTAGATTTGTTTGATACCATAACTACATTTCTAAAAGAAAAGGAAATAACCTATTCAGAATTAGACGATGATGAGTGGTAACAAGATTTTATATTTTTGACTAATGCCATGGAACATGAATTTACATTTGCTGGAGAAAGTGACATCTGAGCTCTCACAATTTATATTTAGTTTGAAAACTAAATTACAACTTTTTCAAAAGGACGTTAAAAATAAAACATTTTGTCATTTTCCTCGAATTTAAAAAAATTTGTTCCAACTCCAGAAGTATATAAAGAGGTAAAAAGAATGTTGACGGAATTCAGAAACAGATTTCAAGACTTAAAATATTTTAAATCGCCTCTTGATTTTTGAATGAATCCATTTGAAATTAATTGAATTCAAGGTGAGTTTTGTTTTTCCACTATAATAATGACCAAAAAAGCATCTGGAGAATTATAATTAATGGCGATGCAAGAAGATCAAGCTCTACAATTAAAATACAAGTCGACGTTGATTACTGAATTTTGAAAAAAATTGTAGCAGAATTACATCGAAGAATCGTGAATTAAAAAAAGGCCGCTTATCGAATTATTTTGATTATTCGGAATGACATAGTTATGTGAATCATTTTATTAAACTTTAAAATTCATGAAATCTAAGCATCGATCAGCATTAACTTAAGAGCATCTCAAATTATTGAAAAGTGCTATCACCAATTATTCATCAATTTTAAAGAATTATCAAGAAAAATATTATAAATGTGTTTAATTTTTAATATTTAGATTCTATACACAAATTTTTTACTTTCATTTATATAATTTCAATAAATATAATTTCTATTAAAAAAATGTAATATATTTTTTGCATACCTTTTAAATACGTATTTAATTGCGGCTGTTGAAAAATTTCAAATTTAGAAAAATGGCTCGGACTAACAAGGAGCCTGGCCACCTCTGAATTAGAGTATTACAATAGCTTAAAAACATTCTGCTGAAAAGTATATCGATGAGCTTGTTTAAAAGTAGAGATTTAAATAGAATTGTTCTTTGCGCTCAATTAATTTAGAAAAGATACATTAATTTTTCGGATTTGATATTTTTGCGATTAAAAAAGTTATCAAGGTGACGTATTTGATAAGTTACAGTTTCTTTCTAAATATGTATATAATTAACGATTAATAATAATAATAAATAATATTTCATTGATATTTTTAAAAAAAACAAAAGTTATTTCAATTATTCTCATAAGAATTCTGATGAAAATGAATAGTTCAAACAAAATGTTCCAAGTTTCCTAGTGTATAAATTATTATTTGCATAGTAGAAAGATGTTGAATACTCTTATCATTTTCGATTCAGTAAGAAATTCCAATTGTCAGGAAAGCAGTAAAATATGATAAAACTTTTATCAAATTCAAAATGCACAGAAAATATTATGCCATCTCTATTCTCATTATTTCCTGCATTTAATATTCATAAGAATCTAATGATTTTCATATAAAATAAAAACGATATCGTGAGCAAAAAATTTCAGAATTGTTTTCGAATACAATTCTAGAAATTTTTCTAGAAACAATTCTAGAACATGTCTTTCTAGAAATTTATACTATCAACATCAAGCGGAAACTAAATATTCTTTCAATATTTGAAAGACAACATATTTGAAGCGCCGTTTTCACACATTTGGTCCTTACAAAATAAAAATAGTTTTTACGATAAAATTTGTCAGAAATAAATGCGTAGTTATTTATTAATTTACTAGCGCTTCTAGAGATCTCATGGTATCATATCCCTTATCATGCAGTTATCTTAAAAGCTTTTGATTCTTCATATTATATATTTCGTCATTAACACAATTCCCAAAATATTTTACTTTTATTTATTAGCAAAAACACCTTGTAGTGAATTAAAGTACCTTGAAATTGAATATCAAAAGTCTATTTAACCAGTTCTCTATGTAGAATTCATTTAAAATTTTAATACATAAATAAAATATCTGTTAAACTTGTTCCAAGGAAAAATGAAGTACAATAGAGAAATTTTTCAAGAAAAACTCTAATTAATACCTATCAATCAAATAATTACTTAAAATCTTCCAAAAATGATACTTAAAGCTACTAATCTTAGTTCTTTCTTTCTTTCTTTCCCCAGCACTTTTTTATATTTTTTTAGAAAATACATTCAAATTATAATCAAAATTTTACCACTGCATTAAAATTGCCCAAATATTTCCTAATAAATTTAATGAATTTTATCATTTTCTTTGCATTTTTAATAATATTATTTAAAAATTATTTCCCCACTGCATTTATAACAATTAAGTAACCAGTGATTAAATATTCGATAGAATCATGTGGTAAGAAATTTATTTATATCTTTATTACTATTATTTATATCTGTATTATTATATTAATATTTTTATAAAAAATATTTTAAAATTAATTTAAGTATTTTTAAATGTTAATTTTATTTTGCATTATCGTATGAAAAATTTTGAAGTAAAAGCTGCAGACAAATTTTAATGCTCAAAAAGTAATATTTTAATGGTAATAATGAATGTGAAATAGAAAATAATAGCGACTGAAAAAATCATTGTGAAATAATTGCGAAAAAAATTTAATTGATGATCTATTCAAAAAGGAAACTAAACTATAACATCAACTCACACACTGCTGCTAAGTATTAAAGATATGTGTATAATGTAGTAATAAACCTGGCTGAGGAATCGAATTCGATTCCTTGCGAATGAGTAAGATTACATATGCATGCGCCGAATTAAGATTGAATTTCATAAAAAAAATTGTTTTCCTGATGAGTTACAATATTTTATTAGCTTCACAGATTGTCAGGATCTGATAAATAGAATAATTCATTTAAGAAAACTTCATTAATAAATCCGTGTGATTAAAGAATAGAATTAAATAAGCAAACAAAGTTTTAAAATTTTTATTATCAAACAAAACATATATTTATTATAAATATATATAATATATATTCATAAATAAACAATATATATATGTGTATATATATATATATATATATATATATATATATATATATATATATATATATTATAAATAACAAAATATATTTATCATAAAACAAAGTTTTAAATCTTATAATTATTTATTATTATTATTTGATCACTAAATTGTTTGCTTATTTTTTGTAGGATGAATTGTTCTCTTTTTAAATAGCTGGCAAATAAAGCTAAATTATTTATTTATTACATGAGATGATTATATTCTGAAATTTTTCAACAGCTGGTAGTGTTTTTATATTATTTATAATAGTTAATTAATCTGCTATAATATTTTGTAATGCAAAAGTATTTAAATATAATATAAATGAAAATGAATGTTGCGTTGCCAAGTTTTACTAAGGTTTAAAAATATAGCAAAAGAAATTAGCTTTGGTTAAATAATCTCTGAAATATATTTTATTCATAATAGATATGATAGTGATTAAAATTTAAAATTTACTTTTTCCATAAAAATTTAATTGCTTAAAAGGGAGATGAAACTCCTTCTTATTCATTTCTATTCATTTTTAAGATGAAAATTCCTCCTTATTTATTTATATTTCTTATCACTTTTATTCATTTTTACGATGAAAATTTTTCTCGATTCATTTTTATTCCTTTTTCTTATTAATTCCTTATTCATTTTATCCTCTTTTGTTTTTATATATTTCTTATTTCTTTTTATTTTTAGAGATTTTATTAGTTTTGATATTTTTCGTCACGCTTAAATTAGTAAACACTTTGTAATATACATTATGTGAAAAAATGCTGTGCTTTTACGATTTTTCTTGTGAAAATTGTCAAACCTCAGTGCCAAAATTGATACATTTTAAAACAAAGATAACTTTTAAATTAATTTTCATTTGTCTGCTTGAGTTATGAACTTTGACTTTATAGCCAAATAGGAATTAACGAAAAAAATTTGGAACAATTGATGTAGACCTTTGCGGTAAATTTAATTTTAGCACTTGAGCAATGAGTTGATTTTGTTTTCTTGTTATTTTTCAACGTTCATACGACATTTTTACTTGAATATGATCATTTGAGTGTCGTATATTATTAACACTAATTGTAGTTCTAAATTTATTGCAAGTTAAAATACGTCAATATTATACTCCTTCTTCTTATTATTATCATTATTATGCTGTTATAATGTGCGAGGGATTGATGTTATCAAATAATATCAACATTTTCACCAAAATTCTCGAAACTAGTAAATAAATTGTATTGATATTTTTATTATTAATCGTGAAAATAGTGCAGTTTGAAATAAAATTTTCTTTGGCTACATTTTATATAAATAAGATAAATATTTTGCAAATTTAATTAATAATTTGGTAAACATATTTATGTTCTTTTATTATATAAATATGAGTGCGTGTGAGCATGAGATCTATATGTTTGAGTATAATTGAAAAATAGTTTTGAAATGATGTGTGAAAAATAAGGATTCTTTCCTTATAAAAAATTAAATCAATAAAGTTTTAATAGTGGAATCTTATTTTTTTAAAATCACGTTAATCAGCCTCATAGTGGTATGCTAATTTACATTATTAGTCACAGTTGTAAGGGTTAATTAAATTACTGAACAATATAAAATTTAGCCTAATATCACCAATTCAATGAATATGTCCTTACAACTGGACTATATTCGTCTCATTTGATGAATCATCAAACTTTTATATCGTAATTTAAATTAATGTTAAAACTTTCTTTTAATATTTCATAATTGAATGGAATTTATAAGTATCAATAAAATGCAATGAACGTAAGATGCAATATTTGAAAGATTTTGATTGTTCTTTAAACGATAAGAATTTGATAAATACATTAAAAAAATTTTAATTGATGAATTAATTTCCAATTAATTAAGTATTCCAAGAAATGAGAAATATATTACTGACCAATTAACTTTCATCGATGGAATAAAGATAACGCTAATAAATTTTTCTTATTAATTTTCAAAAAAATATGTATATATCTTATCAAAGTTTGCGATTTTGTTAAATATTATTCCCACCAATTTTTAAAAATATCTATTTGATTTTTGCATCTATGGTCTTTACAAATGTATTCCACAAATAAACCAAGCGATTGGTTTTTGCTTTAATTATTTCCTTGATAATTTATTAAATAATCAAAACACTAAGCCCTTGACGAATGATTTATTAAAATTTAATTTATGAATATTATTTGTAATGATTTTCATAAATTTAAACTTTTTCTTTTTCACAAAAAAAAATTATGATTCCTGTTGTATTATACATCTTGGTTATTGAAGATTTTAATTCCATATTTAATATATAACGATATAACTAAAACTCCCATTTCGAGTTTTCATTCATTCAAGAAAAAAATAATCACTAATAAAGTTTGGCGAGAGGTGCAAGCCTCTTCATTCAACAGCTTTCACTACCACTGCCTTGAGCGATTCTATTTTCAGCATCTCCAATGATATACTGACTTATACTGTATCAGTTCACTTTAATGCCCTCTGGTGACCAATTTAGGAAACACTGTTTCGTCATTCTAAATGCGATTTTTGAATTTTTTCGAAGATGAAATGCGGTCCCTCGATGGCTGGAAGTCTTTGTGAGAATCTATTTCAGTTATAAAACTCCTCCGGTGCTTAAACAGTGGAACAGGAAATCATTTCTTAGCGAAGATTTTTCCTTCACCGGAGATACAGCTCTTATCATAACTTTATACGAGGAATCAAATTTTTAATTTCACCATTTCTAGCCATTAAAAGATATCCAACAATTTTTAGTGAATAAAAAAATTTGCTCTTGTCAATTGTGTCGAATTAAACATATATTATTTTACAACGTTACTTTTACTATATAAACGATAAAATGATGTAGTGAAGTACCTTCACATTATTGAAAAAAGCGCATTTGAATGCAACATCTCTCTCTTTATATATATATATATATATATATATATATATATATATATATATATAATATATATATATATATATATAATATAAAGCAGCAACTACAATTTAAACAAAAAAAAAATAATGAAATGTAGTATATGAAATACAGCATATTAAATTAAAAAAATACAATACCAAAAACTGTTTATAACAGGCAATCTAACCAGCGCAAAAGCAGTTAAAGAGAGAGAGCCCAGTATAAATAAGATACACGAAAAGCAATGAAATTAGTAAAACAAAATTTTAAAAGAGTAAAACAATAAGCAATACACTATAGGGGGAAACAAAGGGACCACGCCTTCATCAGGAGAGTCAGCTATCCAAATTAAACACTTTTTCCTGACATGCATGAAAGATATACGTCTAAAGATTTTCGAGCATTTCCCCCGAAGAGTTTTGTATTAAAGGAAAGAAGCATATAAATGTACATATGTCAAAAATTAAAGTAAATACATATATTAAAGCTAAGTAAACAAACCCACAGTAAAAGGAACTAAAAATATAATTTCAAAATACCAATAGTAGCAAATCCAAACCTATTTAAAAATTGGGATAAAAATATAGTTGCCAAAAGAATTTGAAAAATTACGAATTAATTAAAAAAGTTAAAGTAATTAAGAAACCATGTAGTAAATGTAAAGTTAAATTATGTTTAAAGCGATTTAAAATAATGAAAGTAGGTGTTCTCGGGGTTCTTGTTACAATTTCAATGCATGGGTGACCCTTTAGTAGTAGTGGGAAAAAAAAAAAAAAACGCATTACCATAATCTTATAAGCGATTCCCTATTTCCCATATATTTCAATATAAAATTTACTAGAATATTTTTGTCCTTAAGATATATAATTAAACGTTTTACTTGATTTTCACCGAATTTATAATTATTGCAAATGTTTTAAATGCGATTTAATTTTTTATTAAAATTTATTTTTAATTTAATTTTTAATATAAATATTCTTATAAATTTTTAAAGAAATACTGAAATTCATGTTTACTTATTTATAAATTTTATAAATTTAAGCTGATTTTTTTTTATCAAGAATATCAACATAAGTAATAGAATTTGCAAAACTGATAAATAAATATAAAAATTCAGCACTATTTTCAAAGATATTTGCTTCAATTAGAGAAAGTTCCTTAGGGAAAATTGATATAAAATTGTCTTCAAAATTTGAATCTCATTGAAAATTATAAATATCATCAATCTATCTAAAAGAAAAAGGATACTGATAAATAAAACTTCTTTCAAAATAGTAGAAACAAAGTTGAAAGTATATTTTGAATGCTTGAAATCATATGCTTGAAAAATTAGACCGTTGTGGAATACCACAATTTTGAATAAACATATTTTCCCCATTATAGAAAAAAAATATTATTATAAATGCACAATTTAACCAAGTTATTCCAAAACTGAAATCAATATTTAATAAATTTTTATAATCTTGAAACTAGAAATACAATACATCATTTAGTTTATTGCTTGGTATGCCAGTAAAAAGTTCCTTAAAATCAAAAGAGCTAATGCAATGTATACTCTTGTTTGATCGTCAAGTGAACCTGAATAGATGTTGTCAAGTGTCTTCACTTTTGCTTTGTCGTCTTATTATCGGAACTTTCTTACACAGCATTAACAGAAAAATGTAAAGTCTCGATTTATTCGATTATAATAGAAACTACCAATATAAAATTTGTACATTTGTCTACACGGCAGTGTGAAGAGTCTTGATGGTAGTTATATCATTATTCATTACCCTTATGATGATGAAGACAAGATATCATATACCCCAGATACAAGGATACTGTTTTTCGAATACACTAAGTTCTTTCGTATGTGTCATGTGATGCGAAAGATGTTAAAAATAAGTGAAAAAATGTATAGAAAGCGCATAAAATATATATTAAAAGGTTGTTTTTAGTTTTACTTAGGTTATCGGGTTAACATTGATTAAATAAAGGTAATATTAATTTTTCTTTATAGATTTTCCACGAATCTTTCTCTATATCCCTTAAGTAAAAAATAGAAAGATATTTAACTTATTTTATTATTTTTTGAATTCATTTCGTTATTTTCTATGTGCAATACAGCATGAAAGAGCTGTTAAGATAAATATAAAACAAACTCTTATCTTAAAACAGGAAAGTTTAATTTCTTTGAAACAACTTATAGCCTTAATAATAACGTAGCAGTTTATATGAAGTTATTCAAAAGTGGAGAATAGGGCTGTATTTAGGGAAAGGGCATAGTTCTGAAAGACTACTTTAAAATAAAAACGCAAGAACCAGCAGCCAATGGTTGTAAAAAAGGCAATATCGCTTCCCACGTTTGCGAGCGCTTTCTCTCCTAAACGAGTTAAAATGTTTGTCTCCCGAAATGATTTAGATCTATATGCGTGGGTCGTTATTGATCTAGCCTTACACTTGTTTTCTTCGCCACTGAATAAAGTCTATTTACATACGCCAAGGGAGAGAAGTAGTCACATATATTGATTTTTATTGGCTTCAAATTTCATGGTACCACGAAATGAAGAATTTTCCTGGAAAAAGTTTAAACAGCCTCCTATCATGTTAATTGTTTTAATACAAAAGAACAAACAAAATGATATATATAATTTTTTTTCTGAATGCACCCTGTGGAATTCACTTATTCTGTAAATGTTATTTAGAAACCTTCTACTGGTTGTTGAAATATTGAAAAAAAGGGAAATTTCATTACTGGAAATCAGTATTGCAATTAAGGGAAATATAATAATAATTGTGTTTTCCCCAATTATTATAAATATATTTAATAAAACTGAAATAAGTGTTCAATATTTAAAACAAACATTTAGTAACCCATATTGAGACGGAAAGCATGATTCTGCAATTTGCTTCCATTGCTCGATTCATAAACATTCCTTTCCTTTGGCAATGAAGTACTTCATGCTTTGACACTTCAAATAAGAGCAGTTTTACCTGCTTCATTCATGTGATTCAAAACAAAAACAACAATACGTTTTTTGGAAAACTAACAAGGCCAGAAGTTTCAAATGTATTAACAGTTTCAATTTTAAATTTACTTATTTACCATTATAAAGGATATATATCTATATATATTAGACAGATAGATAGATAAATAAATAATTTTTCATCATTAATAGTTATTTAAAACTTTAAATAAATTAATGGAAATAAAATAATTAGCTAATTAATCTCACCGTGAATATTTTTAATTTCCCAATATATTTCACAAGATTAAGATGAAAAACTTGTTCAAATGAGTTAAAAAAGTCCATAAATTATGAAAGAGACGTATCTTAATTTCATGGACAGTAAAACTATTTCTTTTTTGCAAAAATCCACTAAAGGATTTTTGAGGGTACATAAAAATTTTAAGTTAGCATTGCATTTCTCTCAAATACATTTTAAAAATAGATTGATATTAAAACTTTCTCTAAACTGAATTTTTTTTCAATTGAGAAAATATTCGATTAATGTTTGAAAGAATAGTTGATGGTTTTCTATTTTTCTGATAGTCTTATCAGAAGTAAATTTTTTTTATTAGAAGTGTTTTTCTTTTTACCCATTCACACACACACACTCTAGAATAATATAAATGAAAAATTATCAGAAATAAGAGCCTGTTCTTGTTAGCAGTTAGAAGAACTTAGCAGTTAGAAGACTTGAAGCAGTTCTTGTTATACAGGAAAAATAATCATATTTTAACTAGAGAAAAATTTTGAAAGTGACTGAAATTTGTAGGATTAAGAAGATAAATTAGCTCTATAACTATTCATCATGAAATGAAGATTTTTTTAAATCATACATTCACAAATAAATTAATATGTATGCACCTTTTTGTTTTTAATGATTTTCGTTCATAGTAGAAAGTTCAAAAACTTTCGGTAATATCATAGGATACAATTCCTGAGTACTTTATTTCTTAAATTAAGATTTTCCTCAGTTTAACGCGTGATTTTTTCTAGTTCAATTTTCACAGGGTTAAACTAAGATTGTACTTTTGATTATATTTGAATATGTGTAAAGCTAAGTGATCAGAAAACTGCGAAATCCAGTCATGCTGACTTTCACAGCAGTTTTGTGAAGGTTTTGTTTTTCGTTCATTGACATGAAATGTAATGAATAATGCGATATTAAATAAAAGAATATTTGCCACAATGCTTTTGTTTTTTAATATTCTATATTCTCTAATAAACCATTTAAGACTAATTCTTTCATGTTTTCTTTTGTCTCAGTATGCTTATTTCTCTTTTTTATACTTCATAAAACAGTAAATTATTTTCTTAAGTTTGCCTTTAAATAAAAATGCATCAAATATTAAAAACCACAGAAAATGTTTCAGTATCTATCTACATTCAATTCAAAAACAGCAATGCATTGTAATTTTTTGTCATATTTACAGAGAATCGCTTAATGATGGGAAGAAACACGTGAACCGGATAATAAATTAGAAATATTCCATCCGTGGTATCTTGATGATGTTCGTTGGTTTTCAATATATTTCTGAGATTTTATATATATATATATGTTTGTGTGTGTGTATAAGGAAGATAATTATTACGAGAATGAATTATGTATATATATATGCATATACTTTTTTCTTTTAAACAAATAAATGTAAAAGCACATAATATGACAAACTGATATTAACTAAAATTTTCACCCAAAGTATTTAATTTAAGTATTAAAGTTAATTAAGTAAAAAATTTATAATTTAAGAAAATAATTTATTAAAAAATATAATTATATTTTTCTGAAAGGAATATATATATATTAAAGACTTGTTGCTTCCATATAAATGTAATTTGTTAAAAAAAACACACACATGGTACGTAAGAATATTTAGTTGTTAAATGTCCGTATGTATTTAATCTCTCTCATATTTTGCCTTATAAAATTAAACATCGCATTATTTTTATATATTTTCACTAAGCTTAATTACTTGAAAATTACCATATTGGAAATTATTAAAATTTAGGTTTAAAGAGAGCTTTCGTTATTACTATTTTACTCCTTGAATTTCTGAAAACATTATAGTTAAAATCCATTAGGTTTATACAAATGAAATTTTAAAAAGCATAAAAATATTATCTTTTACTGTCATTGAAACAAAACTACATACTTGGTGTTTGAGATAAAAAAAAAAATATATATATGCATGCAAATCGTTTTAATAGAATTTAAATAATTTTTCAAATCTTTATGAGAAGATCAGATGAGCTTTCAGATCTTTATATCTTTATGATATATATATATATATATATATATATATATATATATATATATATATATATATATATATATATATATATATATATATATATATATATATTGATGAAACAATTATCTGTTGACAGATATAGTGTATGATCCAAATTAATGAAATTTAATGATTCGTCCTCTTTAACTGTGGACAAATGCTGAAATGTTCAAATAATCTTGTCTCCAGTTATTCCAAACTTACGCACCACACTAATAAATAAAGATCGGGTTACGACTCTAGTTAATTGCAGTATAGGATACCAAATTGTGAAATCTTCTATTTTTTAATAATCCTTCGCCTTGGGAGTGCGAAGAGCTGCCACTAAAATAACAAGTCTGTTTACTTAAAAAGTGAACTCTTGTTTATTTCTCCTTCTATTAATGATCGTTAAGCATTCCTTTCATTTTCAGCAAGGTAATGCAAGAAGTTGCTACTGGATAAAATTACCGTTATATAGTTAAATGAATATATTAATAAACGTATAAGGCAAAAGTTAATAAAGTTTTCTTGGATAAGTTTTCTTGGACTCTTATGTCTATGACATTAAATGTACCGATTTCATTAAGAAATAAGAATATTTTTAGCTTAAATTAGTAATCATTTTATTTACTGAGATCTTGCTTTAAGTTAGTAATTAAGTTTTCTGATTTAAAACTTGGGAATAACAAAAAGTCTTATGTGTGACAAGACCTAATACATGCTTCCTTCATCTTAAGGTTATTTTTTATTCGTCACCTTTCTCCCTACAATGGATACTTTATGTGAACAAAGGTTAGGGCAACGCCTTAATTCCAACAAAGTTGTACACACGCAGTTTTTATCTCAAAGTCTGCGGTTGCGGACATTTCCAAATAGATTTCTGTTGACTCATCCGTTATTTTCATATGACTCTGCATCTGTGTTGATTCCAAAGAAATTCCCACAGTGATTCGCCTCAATCGGATTTGAACTTTTAGTAAATAACTACATAAGTATATGTACTTCGATATTTATTCCTTTTACGTAATTAATGTTTTCGTGAAATATTTCATGAAAGAGATCAGAAATTCTGTGCAATAATGTGAATCATTTTGACCCAATTTCTATTATTTAGTCATGTTCACTGCATGCTTACATATTCTGACGCATTTCTTTGCTTTCAGATAATCATTATTAATTTATTGATGTTTTCAACTTAAAGCAAAAAATAACCACTTTATGAATTAAAAAAAAGACACATTAATATGTGAATAGTATTTTTATACTAGTAATTTATCTTTCCACGTGCATTATAATATGCAGCAAAATATTAAGTCTCTAATAGCATTTTACATTTATTTATCCATCTATATAAACAATAAATTTTTATATTGTTGTGAAAATTTAATATACATGCCATTTCAGCCACTATTAAAATGACAATATAAACATTTAACAATATTAAAATAACTTTTATATATCAGCGCAATATATAAATCAGTGATGTGATGTTCATAAAACTCCGCCTTATTACAAAGAGTGTAGATCTTTTCTCTACACTTTATATAGTATTATTTTCAAATTAATCTGTAAAGCTTACAATGGCCTAAAATAATATTACCAAGGAGTAGGCCTGTAAAGCTTAACTTCGACTTATGTAAGATTACTAAGGTCTAGGTCTATAAAACTTACTTTTACCTTCTGTAAGCTTACAGAGTCCTAGCCCTATAAAGCTTACCTTGGACTAATGTAAGCTTAAAGGGACCCGGGCCTGTAAAGCATACCTTAGCCTAATGTAAGCTTAATGAGGTCTAGGCTTGTAAAGCTTAGTTTGGCCATTATTGAATAAAGGAATATAGAAGTTGTGATTCTGTCTCCTGCATGCTCGCCTGTCTGATGGGTTTTCCGAGTTTCCTCCGTTGCAACGTATAAGTATAACCTGCTATCTAGGAAGAAATCTTCCGGAAGGTAATTTTCGCTGTGGATGGTAAAATGTTTTACAATAGGCATTTAGGCCTTCCATTAAGCAAAGGATACAATATTCTTTTAAATATGATATGTAAGAAATTGATCCTTACATATTTTCAAGGCTTATGTATTTCAATTTAATAGACCAGGATTTTACCTAATGTTGCAATGCTAGAAAAAATATGATGGATTTAGAATTTTCTGGTGAATTTTATTAAGGTAAGTAAAGTGAAAAAGAAAACATGAAAAGCATACTTTTCACATCGATTTTATTTTATTGCTTGTAGCATACTTTCATCATATAATGATTTCAATTATAAAATTAAGTCAAAATTACGGAAAATCTGCCAGTTAAAAATAAGCTTTTAATAAAAGTTTATACATTTCTCAATTAGTTTGCTGTTATAAAATGTGCCAATTTTTAGATGCCTTAAGCAAAGCTTTTACTTCTGGTATGCGTAAAATATTTTGTCAGTTGATATTTTAATAGCATATATGCAATCAATATGTAATGAATAAGCGAATTTTTTCATAATTACGACTATAATCTAATGATAAATCTAGAATCATTTCTCAGCTAAATTAGATATTCAATTTGCCTTTAATCTAAATGTAAAACGACATTAACATTAAGAAATAATAAATTGTATTTTATTCAAACTTTTGACACCAATTTTCTCTATTCTAAATGTTTAATGCTGCGTAATATATACCATACTAAATATTTATAACAGAATTAATTGCTCAAGAATTTTTTGACAGAATAAGGACCTGATTGCTATTCATTAGAATTTTAAATGTAGTACCAACAGATTAAAAGATAAAAAAAATTACACAACTTTTCCATGATTAATTTTAAACTTTTAATTTCCTGCAAAATGTTTTTTTTTTTCTCCTTCTAACTTATTGAGGCCTTCTCGTTCATTTATAAATTTATTTTATATAAAGATCACATTGTAAATTAAAAACAATTTTATTTCGTCACACTTGTAGAGTTAAATTATATATATATATATATATATATATATATATATATATATATATATATATATATATATATATATATATATATATATATATATATATATATAATTCACAATTAAACAAAATTTATGGTAAATTAAATCTTAAATAATTATAATTTTATTTCTTAAAATGTTTTGGACCTGCAAAAAAATATATTGCGAAAATGAAAACAATTATTTAAGGAAGAATTATTCAGCAATTTCCATGCGCCTGGTATTTTGTATTTATGACTTTCTTTAGAACCATAAGTAATTTAATAATAAATTAGAATTTTTTCCTAAAATTTTGAGAAAAAGAATAAAAGGATTGTTCAAGAATTATAAATTTAATGTAAATAAAATTATTAAAAAAAGTAAAAGTCTTAGCAGAAGATAAGCATCTTCATAAGTATTTTTCTATATTGATCATTATTTAAATTGGGGTCAATGCAGTATTTTCGATTAAAATATATAAAGGCAGAACTGCATAGGGGGAAATGTTGGCTAAATTCACTGACGAAAGAAATTAGTACCAAAATTTGCAAATAGCTAATAATAATTGAAAAAATTATATATTAACAAACTTATAAATAGCTAACGATATAGGATGTGAATTGAAAAGAATTACTGAATCTGAATAAATTTTGAATTTAAAAACATTTTATACAGTAAAAATGAAACATTTTGGCAAATAATTTCATGAAGAAATATCTTATGAAATTAAACATTTTTTATGCTTAATCACAAATAATTGCTAACTATTTTAGAAGTGTATTTTTGCTATATTCTTTGCAATTGTTGTTTTCGGGATTTAATTTTTTTGTTAGGGATCTATTAACTTTTGTAAAATTTTGAAAGTCTAATTTTGCAATAATTAACTTTTTAACTAATATTTTTTAAAAGATGTTACTCATGTTTGCTTGAATAAATTTAATTTAATCAATAAAGAATAAGCTGCTGTGTTTATACATTTTTATATAGAATATAAAGATTGTTATATAATAGATAGCTTTCGTATTATACTCATAATATTTGATAATACATGATTACGCATTTTCATTTTTTGTTTCTTTTCTTATTCTTTTTAATCGAATTATTAAATTCATCTTCAAAGCTCATAAAGAAAAATTCAATACTTTTCTTTATATAAAAATAGTGTAATAAAAAATAGTTCATTAAAATAAAAAGGAAAAACTATACCAAAAAAATGTATAATCCATATATTTTAAGAATGTTTTTCCCATCCAATATCGCTGGATCATTAGACTCCCATCCCATCAGGCGCATGCGCATTTGCTATACTTTTGTAAAAACATGCAAGTGGTAAATAAAATAAATAGCTTAAAAGACATGCCTAGAAGAATCAAATCACTGATGAAAATTATTGAGGGAACGGAAAGTAGTTAATATAATCTAAAACCATGACGTATTCTTATTTGGAAACTTGAAAATAATCTTCACAAATGTAATCAATTATTATATTATAAGTGGTAATAAAAAAGAAATTTCTCTAAATTAACTATACATTTAGCAGAAAAAATTACACGGTTATTAATGTAAAATTAAAATTCATAATGAATGTATTTATGCATCATTTATATATTATTTATAAACAGTCATGATTCTAAATTTATTTAATTTATATATTATATATATAAATTAAAACTTAAATAGCCTATATACAGCATTGATATTTTTATTATTTTTTTTAATTATTTTCTTTAAAGAGAATTGAATAATGTTTTATTTATAAAATTATTGTTTTTAATTTACATAATTGATTGATGTTTTTTTAAGAGACTTTATAATTTTTATTAACATAAATAGTATTTTTAATTTTTAAAATAATATTTTTTTATAAAAGAAAAAAAATTATTTATTCGTATACAAATACATAAAAAATATACTAGAATTTAAAATGTAAATATAAAATATTTATGAATTTGTTATAGTTAATTTGAAAAACTTTTCATAAAAAATATGATTAAATAATTACAGAATCAAAATTTTCCTTGTGAAAAAACATTCATTTTGTAGCTTGATTTTTTTCAATAAAATATATTCAATAATTTTAGGAAAACAAGGATCATATTAGAAAATGTCAATAATTTAAAATTAGAAATAGAAAAAATTATTTCAAGTGCTCAAGAGAGAGAGAGAGAGAGAGAAACTCTATATATTAAATAAAATATATTCCTTAAAAATTTTCAATCTGTTCTTTTTTTTATAGAAAATACATTGTATATAAACCTAAGCAAAATTTAAATGTATCACCCACCTGTTTTTCGATAACAAAGCAATACAAATTTTTTTTATAAGAAAAAGAAAATTTTTTTGTAAATTTTTTTTTTAAATTTGAAAATACAAATTATTTTCTACAGTTACCTTATAGCTTAAACTTGTTGCAAATTAAAAAATTCATTGAACTTAATGTAAAAAAAAAAATAATAATAATCTTAGCGTTTCAGAAAAATTACATCCTTAGCATGCTAAAAATATTAAAATGGTTTTATTCTAATAAAATCCAATTTATTTTTCAGAAAAGACTCAAGTTTGAGTATGTTAGTGATAGGCGTATAATTCAAGTATATTATAAATTAATGTAATAATTTTTAATGAACTAATAGTGTTTATTGTATTATAATATTGATGAAAATATAACATTGAAAATAAAATTCACTTGTGTCATTTCCAATGAATAATTTTTTCTGTTTGTATATTTCTTAAGAAAATGTGTTTCAAAATTAAGACTCTTATTTCACAAGAAAACTTTTGATTTAAAATAGGTGTAAATTTTAATTATTAAAAAATTTTTTTCTGCAATATTTTAATCCAATTTCAAAACCTTCTTGGTAAAAGACATGTTTTAACGCGTATTAATTCTTGTGTAAAAATAATGTTCAAACATTTAAAACCAAAATATTATTCATTGCTTTTTATATTGAAATTTCATTTATTTGCTCTGTTTCCATTCTTTTCGTTTATTCAAAAATATATAAATTACAAATATTTATTTAAAGTACTCAGAATATAATTTATTTAATATAACTTATTATTTATAATTTATTTTAATTAACCTTATTTTTAAAGAAAATATTTGAAATAGTTATAAATTTATTCGAATTTAAAATTTTTATCTTAGGAATCTCATTTTCTAATTTTAGGAATCCCTATTTTCATACACTTAAACATGTTTAAATTTCAAAATTTGGAGGCGAATATATAATCGATATATTGCAGAATATCGATGTACTTAATTAAATATTTCCAATGCAGTCAAAAATGATTCTTAATATTTTGATCTTCATTTTTACATCACCTCTTGGGAACAAGTTAATTTTTTAAATTTATTCTACATAAACAAATGTTAATCCATTTAGAAGTTAAATATGAATATAACCATATATATTAAACTATTCATTTAAATTCCAGCAACAAATTGGAAGAGAAAAGATAATTTATTTGTTTTCTTGTGATACATAACTATGTTCTTGGTTTAATCGTTTTATATTTCTGGATTTCTTTTACATCGATTAAATTGAACGTCACTATAAGACAGGTAATGAAACATTATTTAAAGAATACTCTTTAATAGGAAGGTTCGTTTCATACCTTTTAAAGCACCTGTTAATATAAGGGGGTCAGAATCGCTCTTGATGGTTAATCGGGGGCGGCCATTGCAATCCGGTGCTCGCTACAGTAGCGGACCGGACCGGAGCTTGCGTGCAATAGACGCCCCCACCTCCGCCCCTTACCGCATTCGTCGATTCTTAATAAGTGAAAATAAGAGGTTTTGTTTCACGAGAATCAGAAGAGTTGGAAATAAGTGTTTTTGGTGGCTAAAACGTTTGAAATAACAGGTGGGAAAGAGATAAGGATAAAGATATTTATAAGGAGATGATAGTTGGGAAACAGACCTGAAAACCTCCTCCTCTCTTGACTCCTCATCTTGTTGGCGGGCGAAGACGTTCCTTAATATGTTCTGCTCCTCCAAAGACAGGTGGCTGATGTCGACGCCCTCCATAGTTGCGCCCCATGTCCTGATGTACCCTTCTAGGGTAGCAGGGGCCCCGGTCGTCGGAGGGCCACCCAGCGCATTACCGGAGGACGTAGAACCCGAATAGGGGCCATGCACCCGCTGGCTGGCTGATAGAGTGATGCGTTTCCCGTCCAATTCGCTAGACGGCGCTACTCACAGTGAATCGCAGTGAAAAATCCCTCTTCCAATTTGATTTTCCCCTAATCGTCAGGGAAAAAGTTCCCTATACAATGGCTATCTCTGTATAAATTCTCCGGAAGATATACTTACTTTGGCAATGGGAGAGAAAGTCGCCAAATTCGGTCGCAAACCACATAGGCAGAAGACAAAGTTGTGATGCGAAAGGGAAAAAGCACTCGGCTGCCGCAACTACGTTTCTACGCCTACATTTGTGACGACATTTACGTCACACAGCAGAAATAGGGAAAAGGGGGATGAGAAATCATTCTAAACACAGTCTCCCGCCTTACACCCTGCTTATTATCAGGGAAAATATATTTCAGACATCCATTAAAAACTTCGTTTAATATGTGTTATCCATTAAATGGAAAAATTTATTAAAATTAAAGGTTAAAGGAACATTTTAAAAAACAGTTTTGAAAAATTATCATTCAAATGCCATAATTAAACAAAAAATATGAGGTTAAAATATTTAAATTATCTAAATTATATATTTTCGATAGAAACTATTTTCAATTGCTTTCCTATTTCTAAAATTCATAAATTTGGCATAGAATTCAAAACGATTGGAGTACTAAAATACTTAAAGCTAATTGAGGGTAAATTAATACTTTTAAAGAAGAAAGTAAAAGTATACTTATAGGAATTTCTTATTAAAATGACAGAGGCATAAAATTTTTGTTAAGCAAATATCTTTACAAATGAAATTTATTTTGAGGTATTATCTAAAAATAAATTCATCATTTCCCACCCGATATTAAAGATATTTCATCATCTATTTATAAATTATTATCAAAAGAAAAATTGATATTAGACTTATGTTACTGACTTAGAAAAATCTGTCATTGGCATAAAGTTTTTCTTGTATACCACTATTATTTTCATTTGTCTGAACACTTAATATAAATAAGTTCATAGTATGTTATTTTCTCAAATAAAATGCAACAAGGAGTAATCTCTGTGATAGGTTTGCTAAGCTCAATTGCATGTACTTTAATTCTAAAAAACTTCTTTATCCTCTTAGATGATATGTAAATTTACTAACTATTACATCATGTTACTGCACTGATTAATTTATCAATCATGACTGAAATCTTTTAGTTGGAGATTCGAAATTTAGGGAAAAGACAGTTATGAGATACATTAAAGAAACTTGGGATTGTAATATGATAGCTATTTAAAATGCTCGCAGGGTTTTTTACTATCACATCATCAGGATAAAATATAGCGGACTGATATCATTATGAGTTAACATTTCTTAAAAGCAATGGGGCTGTATATACATATCTTTCGGTTTTTCATAACTTATTAGAACATGAAATCAAAAACCTACATGAATTATAAACTATTCTCATATAAAAAAAATTTAAACTGTTTGATTTATGCATAGTAAAAAATTAAGATTTTTTCAAAATATTTTAAAATATCTGGGTTTAACTTGTATTAAATTTTAAAATACATTTAAAATTGATTTTGAAAAATGGTTATCAATAAAATAATTTTATAAATATATTTTATTAATAAAACATCATTAAAGTTTTAATTTAGTAAACAAGAGCTTATAATTTTTCTATTTCATATTTTTTATTTAATAAAACAAAAATAAAATAAATTGTTTTTAAATTGACAATACTGATGGTTATATATTTCCTCCTTAGTTATTAATATTAATTTAAAATAAATCTATTTAATTTAATTTCCTTTATATAATGGAATAAATTCTATTCATACACTACAAAATTATAATACGTCAAGTTCAATAATAGTTGATTTAAAGAACTTAGTTAGTTATAAAAAAATTTCTTATATACTGTTATAAAAAATTTAATTTTCTTCTATTACATTTTCTAATTTTACCTATTCTTATCAATATATTTTTATTTCTATATTTTATCCTTTTTTTGTATTTTATTATTTATTCTTCGTATGTTCTTTTTGATTTTACATAATAATGATTAATTTATCAGATATTTTTCATTCTGATTTTTTATAATGATTTATTTTTATACTAACTATATTTTTATAACTTTTAAATGAGAGAGAGAGAGAGAGAAAAAATAAAAGCACACATTTGTATATCTCTTCTCCACACAGTTATTTAAAATTTGTACCACTTTGCTTTGCATCATTGTTGTTATTTAGAATATTTTTAACATTAAAAAAATTCTATGCAAATCTGAAGCAAAATTATTATTATATTTATATCAATTTTGCTTTGGAATAAGTCATATTTGATGAATTTTTGTTAAACTTGAATTTGTCGATTTGTTGAATAACTTGAACCTGAGCAATATGATGATTACGTATACAATTTTATTTAGATACATATTTAATTAACCCTTCTCATACCACGATTTCCAAAACTATAAATGTTAATATAATCAAATCCCGCATATGTGTGCAAAAAATTAATATTGTTTTGACAAGATAAACAGGCGCAACAGCTGCAAGCTTCACTGCAGCTGCTCTACCTTCATCGTAAAAGCACTTGTACAGAAACACCCAATGACACACTCGCACCTGCTCCCTTCAAATTAGGAAGGTTGTTTTTTTCTTTCAACTCGTGCCAGAAACCGCAATCAATTGTTCTGTTTCGAATTCATATCACTTAAAAGACCGTGATGGATTTATTTATCTGCGGCACTTTTTTTTAAATCTTTTTTTGTTTTTTCATTCTTTCTTATATTCGCATACATATGAAAGATTATTTCTCTGTAATAGTTTTATTAGTTTTGCAATTATTCAATCGACTTTCAATATCAATAAAATACAATTAAATTTCCCTACATATGGAATTTGAATTCGAATTTTTAATTTTTTTGATAATTACTGAAAGGAAAAACGTGAAGCGATTTTTATTAGAATTTGAAATGAATTTAAAAATGAGACTGAAAGAAAAACAATTATCATAATGAATTTTCTCGTAAATTAATCATCCAAAATTATCAAGATGATACTGCAATTAAAAAAAGGATATATATAGTTTAATCTCAGGATATTGGATTTGAAAAGGAAGTTCGAGATACTCAATAGTTTAAACTTTCTCTTAAATATTTGAAAAAAAAGCAAATGTTTCGAGATGACGAATTTTAACACAAAGAAATTTATTTGCAAGACACCTATTTCATAGAATGATTATTTGAATTAACCAAAAATAATGCTAAAGAAAGGCCCCACAATTATATTTGCAAATTATACAGCAGCCATATAGATATCCAGAGGATTAGTAAGTTGATTTTAATAAAAGCATTACATTTTTATTCAAATCAGGAGGCGAATTAACAAAGGAATACGAAAATGTATTTAGTTCATCTCTGAATATAATGGGAATTTTTCAAAAGGAATAAAATAATGAATTTTGTTCAACATAAACAAAATATAAAATTTTATAATTTTATTTTTTTTAGCTTTGAACACACAAATTCCTTTGCGTGTATAGAGCTTATAATATTTTAATTAGCAGTTAAAAAAAACTCACATTTTTAATAATTGAGTCGAATTCAGGCATCATTCAAACTCATCCTTTTCAATTTTCTGGAAATGAATTTTGTTAAACGAAAGCCAGTTTGACGTTAAATTTTGGAATTAAAGAATCCAATCAGAGCTAAATACTGATATTTCTTTAATTAGACAGAAAGTTATTTGGAAACTTGCCGCTTTATTATGAAATAAACTAATAATAATAGTTTTCTGAATTATGAAAATCTTACCAAAATCTTCTGATTTGCTTGTTTAGGTGTTTTATGATATCCTTTGTAGGATGCAGAATTGATTGTACCATCAAAGTGAGCCAATTATACACAGATAATTCATTATTCAGTGAGAAATGTGGTGAAAACTATCGTGACGTATAATTATTTTACTTTAGTATACATTGGTTCTGTCAAGCGCAAAATCCAGCAATACCTACAACAGAGCTTTTCCCAAGGGTGATTAATCATCCCAACAGCATCCTAAGAATGTTTCACAATAAAAAACAAGACTCATATCACTTTATTGAATTATACGAAAAGATAACAGAATTTCAAGAGCCTCAAATGTAACAAAGAGTAAAAAAAGATTTTTCTGAAATTTATTCTGAAATCATTAGAGCTTCAAACAATTTGTAAATGATTCATCATCCTAGATGTTGGATGATATTTTACGTTATTTTACTGATTCCAAAGAGTCAATCTGAAAGTTCAACAATATAACTCATACCAATTAATGTTATTCAGATCATCCAAATTTTTGTCTACATCAGAAATCATAATAAACACCAACAAGTGTGAACAACGTTTAATAAATTAAGCTCATTTTTCTTAATCACAAAAAAATTTACGTCTATAAATTTAATACATATGTTTCATAAGAATTTCATCTTATTAAACATGTTTTACACTTTTTTACTCAACTAATGAAATATTTGCTAAATATATTTAAAAATTAAACATAGAAATCATCTTCAAAAATATTGAATATATCTACGAAAAAATATATTATATACATGAGTTTATCAGTAATATGAAAAAATCACATTGCTTAATTTCAATCAAACTTTCAGTTTTGCTCATAAAATGCTCTGTCTTTATAGATATCAAAAACTTTTTTGAATATTATTTATAAATTTTAATTTAATTGTAATCAAAAACTTTGCAAAGTTGCAAATTATTATGTGTTAATTGCATATAATTCCTCATTAACTCCATTATATTGTCATTTTGTGTTCATCCTTATAATTAACCAGAATCTGATTGTATATTTTAAGAGATGTGTAAAATAATCCTGTTTAACTGTTGTAAAAATCTTATAATAAAAATTTTTAAATTATTTTTTAAATAAAAGTCTCCACAGCTCCCATTAAACTAGTAAGGCTCCTTCTAGTTAGGTACAGAGGAGTTCGCTGGTGTCAACTGTCAATCTTTTATTTTGTCTGCGGTTCACCAGGCAGAATCTGCTTCAAGATCTCCCCTTTTGGTAGTGGACTTAGTGGATGGTGTGGCGTAACAAAATAGAAAGCGAAATCTGTGCTAATTGTTTATTATATTTAAATACACATACAAAACAATACACTCATGTACAAATAATCACATAAAAGAAAATCAAATTTATGGGTGCCTCAGCAACAATAGCTACTTCTCTCCTTTTTGAGGTTGATTCACCGACTCGTATGGACCCCTGATTTTTTCTCTCCACGCCATCCGATCCCTACATGACCTTTCTCCAGTAGGGGTTTCTTTACAATGGGCCATTGGACCTGATCCAGCTCTACAGTTCAAGGGGATGAGCAATAACAGAATGCAGTGAAATCGAGGGAACGGAATAGATATAAGAAGTAAATACCCTGCAAAATGGTTCGTCATCTAAAATTTCCTGCAGCATGGCAGGAGATTCTCGATAGGTATGGCTGATCACATCGTCCTATTGATAACATATCGGTAAATATCGGTTTTGCCCAATGGATTGCATTAAGGGAACTCGGAACTGTTATTTTACACTATATTAGTGATGGAATGCCTCAAGGTAAAACACTCGACATACAGAATCATCCCTTCTATTCATCGGAATGTTTTTTATTTTTAGACTGAACCTTCTCAAATGCTGAAGGAGTGTCTCGATTACAAAACCCCAGAAACCTTCTTAGAAGATTGTAACAGCATTTATTTTCTCACCTTCAACGAAATAGTGGCTTAATAAATCATGTGTTGAGATGACACACCATATCGTCACAGATGCGTTATGTAGCGTTTTCTGAATGATAACATTTGGCCACTGAAAACCAAGGAAATGAATTGTCTTGCGACCGATGCAGGCATTCAAAGGAATGTGATATTCGTTTAAAAATTTCACATTCTTCAAAAAATCTGGATCTTCGTATAGCATAGTCAAAAATGTTCCTCCAATACACTATCGTAGCTCACATATCTCAAGCATTGCCCTATCTATATCCGGTATGGTAAGCACCTATGTATTTAAAAAAATCGGTAAAGTGACGCACCGCTGATGTTCAGTTTTGAAGCACTTCGTCGCACTCATTGTCGAGACAAATGCAGCTTCTGCTGGAGAACACGTGGGCTTATCTCATTTGTCGAAACATTCACTGGTAGATCAGATTTCATTTTCCATTGACACAGCGTACTATCAGAACAATGAAATTACGTAACAATAGATAGTATAACTGTGTTATTTGGTACCATTTTAAACTTCTCTTGGAATTGTTTTGGCATTTCTTTAAACCCATATTCATGTCTGCTTCCGTACGAGTGGAAATGGTGCTAACTATTAATATTTTTTCCTCCACACCCACATTCAATATCCTCTACGCAATGTGAATTCCTTTTTCTCAATTGCATACACGTTTGGTTGGAGTTATAACCCGTTGACGAACGTGACTACGTCTTCGAGATGAGCAAATTTTATTACAAAATATTTTAACGTATACTGTTCTGTATACATTTGAAAATCTATATTTATTAATATAAAACAATATTTAATTCATTTTAATTTCTCTTTCTAATTTAATGTAATTTTTATTTAATAATTTTAATAATTTATCCCAAAAATCAAATCTGAGCTACTCATTTTTAAAGAAATGAATGAAATCTGAAATCAAAAAGCTTTTTTATAAAGTTTAAATGCATTGTATAATAAAAAAATGGAATATTCATATACAAATACTTTTTATATGTTCTTGAAATCAACCCCTCTTAATAAATACATTTGAAGTGATATTTTCTTATTATATTTTATTCCGCATTTAATAATACTTCTTTTTTTAATGACATGATAAAGTAAGGTTTCTTCGCTCAAACAGTTGTTATAGTAATAATTTTTGTAAGACATAATTTCATTTATTAATCAATTTATATACAATTTGCGCATAAATCTGTATTCCTGTATTTTAGTTCGGTTTCATTACATTGTGGCGATTGATTAGCGACTGTTTAAAAGATATTCAGAAATTCAAACCTGTAATTACACCAATGCAGTTACCAGAGTCTCATATCTAAATCTGGTGGGTCAGAGCTTCGTGCTCATTATCAGAAGGCAGTGAGTTCAAATTCCGGCCAACCGGAGATCCGTCGTGTTCGCTAAAGCCGGCTGTTGCACGTCAAAACTGGGCGTAGTCGCAATGTCCTCCCAGTGAAATGATATGGGCAGGCTAGGTATTGGGGCTTAATCCTTGCTTCAGAAACAGGAAGACTCCACCCGGCTTCTATCTAACAGGTAGAGTCCAATTCAGGGGAAGCCTGCTGGTGCACAAACAACAACATTCTGTGGTTGTAATTGCAGTTGCCAGTGGTTCTCTGTGACTGGAGGGTGATTGTGGGCTCTCACAGACACAGATTTTGTGCTGTTCTGGAAAATTTCGCGCCGGCGGTCACGCAAAGAATTTGCATAAAAATTCCTCCTCTTCACGACGACACCACAACAATATATATATACATACACACACACAGACATATATATATATATATATATATATATATATATATATATATATATATATATATGAATTCATTAATCATTAACCTGAGTTTCACATTAAAGTAAATAAACAATAATTTAAATTATGTGAACCAATGGGGCATACTAGGGTAGAAATCCATTGCTTTCATATCCAAAGAGTAGTGAGTTCGATACCTGGTAGTCTTAAAATAATGTTTGTGCATGAAACATTTTGCAAGTACCCTCCGATGTTACGGAGGAGTTGACAGAGGGTGGTAGTAATTCAGGTTCCAATCTCGTCAGTTAACTATCAGCGAAAATATAAATCATATGGAAGCGAGTAACAACATAGACGAACACACTTGCGCATCGCATTATACTTCCTAAAAATTTGAAACTTTTATTTTATTATTAGAAATTTTTTAAACTCTTTTACAAGAAAATATATTAATGTAAAATGTATTATCGTTAAAAACAAGTACTACTTAGCGTAAAATACCGGTTACTGTGTATGTAATTAACTAAATTATACATGTGAAATATCTTAAAGCGGGAGCTATAATGATTAACGAAGCAGTATAACTCCTTCACTCAGAATGCTCTTTACTATAATATTTCCCTAAAACATACCTCTTGTAAGGTGTTATCTAAGCAAAATTTATTTAACTAATTTAAAGGAATAAATTAGATTTAAAAGAAAAGAACTAACAGAAATATAGCACTGATTCTTTTACCAAAACATAGTTATGCACACATTTCCATATGTAAGTAACATACTTTTGGTAAAACCTTCTGTAAAATATGAATATATATTAAGAAATATAAAGCATATTAACATTTTTCATGTGAAAACACATTTTATCGAATTGAAAAATAAAATTATCATTGAAATTCACAGATTATAAAAGTTTTACTAAAAATTACCGAGGGACATTTAAAATTTATTTTTCTATGGAATTTGCTCAAACTATGAGATGAATTTGGATTTCGCTATATTTCACACAATTTATAAATAATAGATTAATAAATAATATATTTTATTTATTAATATTTATGATAGAAATATAATAAATAATAGATTTTATTATTTATTTGAGAAATGAATCGTAGGATTTCCTTCAAAATTCCCCTTCCTTGGGATGAATGAGACAGCAGATGCCTATATGATTCAACGTAACTTCCAAACTGAGTTTCATTAAAAAATAAAATATTTAAGAAAAGCAGCTATAGTATATATATATATATGTGTGTGTGTGTGTGTGCATAAGGTTTAAGTTTACAGGAAAATTCTATCCCTTTTTGTGGAATAAAACAAATATAAATTTTTCGTAACGTCACTAAACATTATTAAATATTATAATTGATTTTATTTTTAATGACTTCTTGCCAGTGTGAGGGCAATTTGCAAACCCCATTTTTGAAAAATGTTTTATTTTCTCATGCGAGAAATGGAAACGGACCTTGATTGATATCTTCCTTATTTGTGAATATTTGGTCCTTCAAAAATTCTGGAGGATGATAAGTCTGGTGAATATAGTATATGAAATAGAATTTCGCAGCCTAGTTCTCCAATTTTTTGAGAAACTCTTTTCTTGCCCTGTTTCATGGAACATCCCCAGCATCTTTTTTTGTTACTGTTGTCCGCTGCCAAACGCTGGCATTATGAGGCGAGCAGATCCAACTGAACCATATTTTGTGGTGTCAAGTCCGATTTCCTCTTTCAATCCTTCACAACCCATTCATACAAAGAAAGGACAAAGACAAGATAGATATAGAGAGGAAGTAAATCTATGCCTAAAACGGGATTCAAATCCAAGACCTCCCTATCCGCAGTTAGGCACGCTAACCACTAGACAAGTTGTACTCCTTTTAAATTATCTAGTTGCTGACAATGCTTTCCTGAACTAAGGAAAGCATTGTCAGCTTACTACTTAACTTTTTTGAATCCTATTCTTCATTCAATTTTTAATGCTCATAATGTATTGGTCCTCAAATGTCCTACCATATACCCATCATTCTCTTATTTAGAATCACATTTGTTTCAGGAGTGGGAGGGCTAGGTTTTCCATGAAATATTACCCTTTTCTTTACGATGTTTTTGTGGGTATTCTATTTTTGGTCCCAAGTTATCATCCGGTTCAAGAAAGACTTGATTTTGTATCGAATAAGCAGAGATAGGTAAATCATAACTTGATCATCAAAATCCTTCTGATATAACTCATGTGGAACCCATTTTGAATATTTCTACTCGAATCCTATTTTCCAAATGTCGTCCGAAACAGTTTGCTGGGCTGAATTAAGCCTTCTGCGATTTTCGATGTTGTCAGGAATATACATATATATATATAATAAAAGAAGTTTTATATATATATATATATATATATATATATATATATATATATAGAATATGTTTTAAATTAAAGTTAGTTTGACACTATTAGTTTTATTAATAAAAATTAAAATGGGATAAAAATTTTAAATTCTATCATGTAATCTTCTGATAAATATAATATCTTTTAAATAATTTCCCAGTCTGAAGAGCTTTTAATTTTTATTTCATTAAAGGGGTATTATTTAACAACATCTTTAAATGATTTAAAATATATGCTTTTAATATTAAAATATAGGTAGGTATGAGGGTTACTCTGAAATTTTTGAGATACGCGCAGACAAGAATTTACAAAATAAAAATAACGGTTTAATTTTAAAATACAAAGTATTTTAACACAGAAGACGGTTTTTTACTGACTCACTTCAACTTATTTAGCGTAGAATAAATTTTAAACAGAAGAGAAAATGATGTTGACGATAGAACATTTTCGCGCTATGATATTTTACGATTTTAAAGCAGGATTAAATCAAGAAGAATGCGTTCAACGGTTGCAATTAGCATTTGGTGATGAATCTCCAGCTCGTGCTACTGTATTCAGATGTCTTAGAGAATTTAGAAGAGGTCGCAATTTTCTTCAGAATGAAGAACACACAGGAAGGCCACCGTCGGCAGTAATCCCGGATAATGTGTCTGCCATACGAAAAATGTTAAGGGATGATAATCGCTGTACCTATCAAATGATACAGAGGGAACTTAACATTGGATCCGCAGCCATACACAAAATCATTCATGAAGAATTACATACGAAAAAAAAAGTAGTCTGCCATTGGGTTCCCCATAATGTAACTGAGCACCAAAAAGAGGAGCGTGTCATGAATCAGTAAAGAAACGCTAAAATTGCTAAATGGTGGTGGCCACGCATTTCTAAAATTGTAACAGGTGATGAAACGTACATACCGTTTTTTGACGTTCCAACACGTCAAGTAAGAAAAGTATGGGTCTTTGAAGATGATCCCACGCCGACAATGGTGAAAAAACAACGCCCACTTAAAAAAGTGATGTATGCCGTTTTCTTAGGAAGTACGGAATAGGTCAAAGCCATCAAGTTGGAAGGACAGAAGACAACAACAGCCAACTGTTATACCACTAAATGTCTTCCAGAAATTCTACAAGAACTGAATGTTAGGGGACTAATGCTTCACAATGACAATGCAACTTCACATACAGCCGGATTAACAATTGAGTTTCTTAAACAAAAACAAATTAAAGTGATCGAACATCCGCCGTATTCACCTGATCTAGCTATGTGCGACTTTTGGTTATTCTTTAATCTAAAAAAGAATTTACGTGGACGTCGTTTTCATTCAGAAGAAGAGATTGATGTGGCTATAAATGCATTTTTTTCATCTATTCCAAGAAATGAATGGTTTGAGGCATTTAATCTGTGGAAAATTCGTCTACAAAAGTGCATTGATGGTAGAGGAGACTACTTTGAACACAACTAAAATTTTGTCAGTATCACTTTAAAAAACTAGTTTTATCTCAAAAATTTCAGAGTAATCCTCGTATCATTGTGAAAAAAAATTCTGCTTATACTTGGACTTTCACACAAAACATAACATGTAAACTGAAATTATGACTACTAATGAAATTATAAAAAGCGAAGTGGACTTGTTGAGTGTGAACGTTATCTTAAATAATGCATTTTCGTAGAAATCGTATCAATCAATTATAAAGAAAGGAATATAATGTTTACTATTAAGGGATGATTAAAGCTTTTAATTTGGCTTTAAAGTCTACATTGTATGAAAAGTTCTAATGAGTCTTTATTTTTTGTTAGAACAGATTTTTTTTCGGGTGCAAGATTGTGTTACATAATTAAAAAAATGTATTTAGTAATTTGAGTAAATTGTTTTTTAAGTACAGTATTCCAAATAACTGACTTTTAAAAAATTAGTTGACAAGTAACGAGAATCAAATCTTGATTTTAGAAATACGATATCATTGTACTGCCTTTTCTGTCTGAATAACAATAAGGTTTTATCACAATGCTTTGTGGAAGGACAGAAACTGAAATATCTAAGCAGGAATCTAGTCAGTATTGAATGATGGGAAACAAATTTTGGAATTTGACTTTTAACCTACATATTTATCTGGATAGGTACTCGAGAGTTTTGGGGGTTTCTTCTTTTGCAGCACGGGAATCTGTTTCTCCATTCACGAAGCATTGTCGATGGTAAAACCCTTACCAATAGCATTCAGTCGTTAGGCTATCCACCAATGAAGTATCAAATAACTGGTGAAATCTCGGTGAATCATTATACATTGCAACAGAAGTAAGATTTAATTACAAAAAATCATTTTATTTTATCCAAATAAAAAATTTTCCCATCTCTTGGCGATAAAGATATTTATCGTTACTCCTAAAAAATGACAAACAAGCAAGAGAGTCTCGAGATATAAGGGAATACACACTCATATGCAAACCTTAAGTAACAAGTTTTTAGTAGATAAATACGAAATTGTAGAATAAAATGTTATTGCGATCAGTATACAATGCGGCTTCACAAAGTTGACTGATTCACTTGGCGTCCTGGAAGTTCCTTCACTCTGAAAATTTTCCATCAACGACACAATTTAAAATGAAGCAAGGATTACAAAAGCTGCATATCTCATCAATGAAGTCGTGTCCTCTTTACAGATTAGAGTCGTTTTTGTGCCACAAGCGATTCTCAATGACAGTTGATTTGGAAGAGGTTAAGACACGATTTCCGTTTAATAACATCAAGAAAAGGGACCGTTACAATGATTTTAGAGATTGTCTGGGAAGGCATGATACTTGACAAGCGGAATGAGCTCCACACTTTCGAACAAATGTTTTGTAATCAGAGATCACTATTGCAAAGAGGTGATCTTTTCCTCATCTGCGTCTATTCCTAGAGTGCTATTGGAGCATACTTCGTTTTTATGACAAATAAAACAAGGCCCAAATCGGAATCCTGCAGTTCAGTAGCTATTGGAAAAATAATTTATCATTCAAATAAATTTGCCAGCGTACTCTCCTGATTTAAATCCCATAAAAATATGCGTGGGACTCTTGGAGATACCTTCTACAACACGATTACATACTTTGGGGAACCCCTAATAACTGAAACAGAAGCAGATAGGTTAGGCAATCTTATTTCAAGAACTGTTGGATAATATTGTGTTGAATATGGAAAGGTGGAACGAAGCAACCATTGGAGGAAGGGAAGGCTATAGCTCATACTAAGGAACATATACACATGTTGTTATTACTCTTGAATATACAAACAATCATATGTAACGATGCTGACTTCAATAAAACCTTTTTTTTATCGATCCCAGATTTTTGCATAATATTCCTTTTTACACAACTATGCTTTTGTTCTCGTTTAAGCCCAAAACATTGTCTCTCACTTCTGAATTTTATATCTTTCAGGTAATTTTTCAAAGAGTTATAATTTAAAAAACATTTGTTGTTTAAGTTTTTACATCTGAATGTTTTTAAATTTTAAGCTTTTCACATTAATTCGGAACATGCTAAGTAAGAACATTCTAAATAATTAAGCTGCGAAATATCGGAATCAGAAGCGATATAAATTTGTATCTAATATGTACTATTTTTTTCATCCTACGCCCGTCCTCGGCATCTCTGCCATTAATCGATGAGCAGGCCAATAAAAAGATGAACAAGTATAAAAACAAGAATAAAGTTCTTTAGTAGCCTCAAAAGTGTTGTCAGTTATAAACTTTAAGTCTTCAGGTCAATTGAGGGGAGCAGGATCCATATCATTATGATTGCACAATAGACAACGGACAGAGTAATATAGCTACCAGGGCAAAAGTTTTGGCCAACCCATTTGAAAAAGTTCCCCTAAATTGAGGGAAATACAAAGAGAAAAACATCTTGGGATATTATTTTGATAACAGCGTTAATTAAATTCTTAAAGAACTGCAACAAAATTAAATTACGAAATAAGAGTTTTTTTCTTTCTTATTGGCTTGTTGAGCAAATAAATGGCGATACAATATTACGCATAATTATTGAAACTTTAAGAACTGTTTCATAGAGTGGGTTTTAATTTAGCGACACTTTGATATTTCCCGAATTACTTGCCTATTTTTGCTAATACGTTAAATCATATTTAAGGCGCAGGCGCTTCACCATAACTCTGAACTATAACCAAGTGACATCTGAACTGGCATCTTCTCAAAACTGCTTTACATCACATACGAGACATTGATTGTCACAAAAATTTATCTAGCGTAATTATCTCAACACAGCAGTTTTTAATTTACCGGTATCGAACTCATTATCTTCCAGACAAGAGACGACTTTTCTCCGAATGGGATTGTCTAAGACGCATGAATTTTCTTAACGCTACTTCTTAGTCAATGATCAAACATGACATTATTTAAATCAATATATTTATTGATTTAAATAATGCCATATTTGTATAAATTTAATTTTGTTTGGGGACACCTTAATACAAAATTTATCCAAAATTTTATTAAATGTTTAAACATACATGACTACATATGTATTTACCTGGTAATCTCAGTGAATAATAGTTAAAATGGCTTTAAAGTGGAATCTGCGCTTAACTGCAAATGGCAGTTAGTCTCAATCTAATGAGTCTAAGCTCGAATCCTAAAATTAAAACACAAAATCAATTGATACTCTGCTCTCTTGATCAAGTTAAAATTTTGCCTAGACAGAAATTTAGCCCACAAAATCTCATTATGTTCTCACACCTTGCTTCCATGCGACTTTTTTTATTTCCTCTTGATCTCTCTAGTGAAAGTTAATACAATAATTATACAAAAACCAAGTAAAACGCATTATATTTTTAAATCGCAGTATTTGTCCGCCAGCAGTCTTAAATGAGATTTCATGGAATTATGAGAAAAATTAATTTTCTTGATATGATGCTAGTTTCGATAGAAAGGTGTGCATTCAAAGGATTCCATTTCTATTTTTATATATTGATTGACCTTTCTTCGCTTCATTTTCTTTATTAATTGTGCTAAAAATAGTTTCTTGAAAGAAAGATTAGAGTTCGTTCTTCTATATAAAAGCATCCGAAAGTCATTAGCATAATTACTGTCTTGGAATACGGATTTAAATCGTAAATCTTTCTTGTGAAATGTATTTTAGGGCAGGTACAGATTAAAATAACCGTAAATTTTATTTAAAATAAAATTTTTTTCACTTATAAAATTGATAGAAAAGTAGTAGATGCATAAGTGACTCTTGAATTTTTATGCAGAAAAAATTTCTCTTTTCGTGTAATTTTTTCCCAATATATATATATATACAATAGGGGCGTTCAAAAAGTAAATTACACTCGAACAATGTAAGTCATAGAACACACTCTCTTTACTGAGAAATGCACTAACATAATATACTATAATACGCCGTATAACACACTCTATTTCTCTACATAATACATTACATTAATAACATACATTCTATACATAATACACAATGATACTATATAGCATACCACACTCTCTTTCTCTACATAATCTCATAGTCGCTGTTGACATTTGTCGAAACATAGCACAAATCACTTTATGCCTTAACGAAAGAAAATTGCTCCTTGGTGCTTGAGCCTGCTTAAGAGGTATCTTAACCTGGTCATTGTTGGAAAATTGTCTTCCTAAATATTCTTTGAGCTTGCCGAGCAATGACAGTCACAGGGTGTCAGATCAGGCCTGTATGGTGGATGCTTCCAGACCTCTCATCCAAAATTGAGAAGAGAATCTTATACTGTGCTGCCTTCCATCATGTCCGATGTGCTCATCGTTATTAGAATTCCTTGCCTTTTCGCATCGGTTAAGTATGTGCGACAGTATTCGAATCGATGGCACCATTTCACAATAGTTGGGCTTAGCATTCAATGTGACCCATACATTGACGATATTTTACGATGGCTCTTCGTAATTCGTTAAGCGTTTTGACCACATAAAACGTACTGTTCCATGAATGTTCCACTTTGGATTAAGTTTCTAGCTGATGCACTTTTCTTTTACTACGTAGCAACGATCCAAACAATCCGAAAAAAATTGTTATAAGTTGGAAGCCGTGGAACTCAATTATCGTCCACTCAAGCCGCGCTCTACTTTCGCAATGAAGCCATCGCTGGAGGGACAAGTTTAACTTACTTTCTGAGTGTCATATCCTGATTATGTGGTCAGCCTAATCGAGATATTATACTTCGCACATCGCACTATATATAGAGTGAATGAGTGAGTGATTGTCTTTTTTCTGGCGCAAAATCCAAAAAAGACCTACTGCGCCGAACGGAATTTTAAAATTCTATCAGATCAGAATAAAATATCCATTATAAAATTGGCTTAACAAGTTTCTTGCAGTAAAAAATTGTAAATTTGAATTTTACTTAAAATTTAATTTGGAGTGAAGAGAATGCGTTATCAGCAGTGCAAAATTCTGATAGTCCTTAAGAAAGCAAAGAGATTTGAATGAGGTATTTCCCCAATCAAGTCCAATAAATTTAAGACAGTGTTGTGGAAAAACGTAAGACGAAGATGGTTAAAATTCAATTAAGATATGATATACAGTTAAAACTATTTTACAGCTCGAACATAGAGGTGCAGGTTCCTTAAATAAAATATAACTATGTGTCAAACGAGTATGACCGATTCGAAGTCTGGATAAAATAACGTCAGCACGTCTGTATGAGATATTTCTCCAGTTCCGAATGAGAGGTTAACACAGAAAAGTTTCTTACTTGCGTATTCCAAGAATTCTGCCAAATAGAATGCGTATATACAAAGATTGAATGCTTGATATCAGCGTAAGGGATTGCTTGGTCTATAGGGTCTTTACCTTCTTTAGCAGCTAAGTCTGCTAATTCATTACCAGTAATACCGACATGACTAGGTATCCAGCACAATATTTCGAAACCATTATGAGACATTTCATTTAACAAAGCTAAGATTTTATTAATCAGGGGATGAAAATGTTGAGGAAAATTGAGCTGTTTCATAATGCTCAGACTGTCAGTATAAATGCAGAATTTGCGGTTGCAAGAGCACTTGATTATGTTAAGAGCTTACAAAATGGCAACAATTTCAGCAGTATAAATAGAACAGATTGACGGAAGACAATAACTGTAGATATTAGTGCCATAAACTATGCCACAGCCGACGTGTCTTTCTGTTTTTGATCCATCAGTAAAGATTGGGAAGTAATCCTGAAATTGATTCAGATGAATAGCATAAATTTGTTTGAAAATTATGGGATCAGTATGTTCTTTGTTAAACAGAGCAAAGTTGCTTAAACAGCGTATTTGTGGAAAAGCCCATGGGGGAATACTATTGTAGTCAGCAATCTCAACTGGAGTTAAAAGAAGATCAGCTTCCTCTATAAGAGGTTGAATCCTAGCATAAAAGGGAGGAGTGCAAGAAGGGCGAGCGTTAAAAAGTCTCTTTAACGTAGAGTCAACTCTAGCAGACCTTAGTGGATGGTTTAAAGTAGAAAAACTCTTGAAATAATAATTAAGGAAAAGCTTGATGCGTCGAAGTTTTAAAGGAGGTATGTTGCAGTTAACATAGAGACTGTCGACAGGTGAGGTGCGAAACGCTCCACTACAGATACGAAGTGCAGCGTGATGAATCGAGTCTAACCATTTTAGGGCGGACTTTGAAGCTGAGCCATAAGCTACACTCTCATAATCGATACGGGATAATATAACAGACTGGTATATTCTGCACAATGAGGTTCGATCTGCACCCCAAGAAGTATTGGAAAGAACTTTTAGTATGTTAAGAGATCTTTCGCACTTCTTGCGCAAATGTAATATATGGGGCAAGAAGGTAAGTCTGTTATCAAAAATTACCCCAAGGTATCGTAACTCTTTAACAACAGGAATGGATACCTCCTGAAGTTGGATATTGGGATCAGGGTGAATGCCACGTTTCCTACAAAAATGGATGCATCTGCTCTTACTTGGTGAAATGGTATAACCATTTTTGTCACACCAGTCAGTAATTTGATTTATAGCCATCTGTAGCTGTCGTTCAATTGAATGTATATCTGAACCTTGACAGGAAATCTGCAAGTCATCCACGTAAAGTGTACTTTTAATACGAGAAGGTAATACAGATAAAATCTTGGAAATATAAACAATAAATAATGTTACACTAAGTACACTACCCTGAGGAACACCCTCAGTTTGAACAAATGATCTAGATAAAACAGACCCAATGCGCACTTTAAAACTTCTTTTTTGTAAGAAGTTTTGAATAAAAAGAGGTAGGTTACCACAGAGATTAAAGCTATGTAAGGTCCGAATAATTCCATAGCGCCAGGTTCTATCGTAGGCCTTCTCAATATTTAAGAATATTGATACAAGATGGTTCCTACGAACGAAAGCGGTTCTAACGTCATTTTCCAAATTAATAATATTGTCTAACGTAGATCTACCCTGACGGAAACCACTTTGCTGCTGAGGTATATACCTATTGTTTTCTAAATAAAAAACAAGACGGTTATTTACCATGCGTTCCATTGTTTTACAAAAGCAGCTAGTTAAGGCAATAGGACGATAACTTAAAGGGTCTTTAGGATCTTTTCCTGGTTTTAGGATGGGGATAACTATTGCTTCTTGCCACATAGAAGGAAAAATATTTTCCTGCCAGATTCTGTTGAAGAGGAACAGGATATTGGTAAGAGAGACTGGGCTTAGATGGCGGAGCATTTGATAAGTAATTCCATCTGGACCTGGGCAGCTATTATGGGTCTTGGATAGAGCCATTTGTAGCTCATACATGTGAAATTCGTAGTTGTAGGGCAACTGTGCAGAATTATTAAAATTTATGCTGATCTGCTCAGTACGACTCTTATACTCTTGGAAAAAAGGTGTGTAAGAGTCGGATTTGGACACACCAGAGAATGTTTCGCCAATTTTATTAACTACTTCTTCGGGAGAAGAATAAACTGCAGTGTTAGTATTCAATATCGGGAAAGAGAATTCTTGGTACAAGCCATTAGCTGCTTTCACTTTTTTCCAAACAAGTTTGCTAGGAGTGCTAGATGTAATATTTGATGTATATCGCATCCAAGAGTCCCTTTGACTTTGACGACGAATCTTGCGGGCTACAGCCTTTGCTTTCTTAAAGATAATTAGATTATTGGTAGTAGGATGTCTTCGAAAAATGTTCCAAAACTTTTTTTGTTCACGGTAGGCTTTTGCACAGGTTTCATTCCACCAGGGTTTCCGCAACTTTCGAGGATGAGAGGAATATTTTGGAATGGATATTTCAGCAGCTTTCATAATAGTATTTGTGGCTTTAATAGCAGCATCATTTATATCAGTGTTTGTAATCATTTCTTCTGTAATAATTGCCAGTTCTGCAAAAGAATGCCAGTCTGCCTTATGATACTTAAAGGTGGCAGGTTGTAAGCCATTAGAAGGTGGATCAGCAAAAGTAAGGATTACAGGAAAATGGTCACTGTTATACAAATCATTCTCAGTGGTCAGGTCCAGATGAGGAAATAAAATAGGAGAGCAAATAGCCAAATCTATGGAATGAAATGTTTTCGTAGGAGCATGAAAGTGAGTTTTTTCATCGTTATTTAGCAGACAGAGGCAGTGATCAGTTATCAGTTGCTCGATCTGTCGTCCTCGAGAATTTGTATTAGTACTTCCCCATAGAGCACTATGTCCATTAAAATCACCTATTAATACATAAGGAACGGGAAGTTGTTGCAATAGTTTATTTAAGTTGCTTTGGGAAATGGCATTACGTGGTGGTAGGTAAATGTTACAGACAGTGATTCGAAAATTAATATGTATGTCAACTGCCACAGCTTGCAGCGAAGTACGTAATGGGAATATTGTGTGGGGGTAATTATTCGAAGCAAGAATGCACACCCCACCTGATATATAATCATTAAGTATGTCCATTCGATAAGGCGTGTATCCTTTTATTTTCCAAGTAGTATGAGATTTCAAGTTGGTTTCTTGGAGTGTTAGACAAGCAGGAGAGTATTTATTTATTATGTCTTTAATGTCAGATGTATGCGTGCGGAGTCCATGGCAATTCCAAGAAATAAGAACCACCATTATGAAGGGTTCTTTTTACGGTGACGTGATCTGTTCTTCGTAATCAACTCAAAGTTATCAATATCAGTATCCATATCGCTATGGCTGTCTGTAGGAAGGCTGGCTTTGAAAGCAGTTACATTTGATTGATCTTTAATCTTAAGTTTTTTCTGTTATCAGAGTCACTCGTTTTTTGTGGCTTTATAAATATGGACTTCTCTGTAATAGGTTTGCTTTGTGTTTCAGGTTTAAAAAAGATAATTGATGAAGTGTCTGTTTGTACAGCAGTTGATACTGTTTTTTTCAGTACATGGGCATATGGTTTCTTGAAATTAATTGCTGTATTTTGCAGTTGTTTTTTAGCTTCTTGATATGAGATCTTTTGCGTCGTTTTAAACCGTTGAACTTCTTTTTCATGTTGCCAGTGTGAGCAGGTCTTAGAAGATGCGCTATGGTTTTCTTTACAGTTTATACAAAATGGTTCAGATTTACAGTCAGATTCTTGGTGTTCCAGACTTGAGCATCGAGTACATGTAACTTTTGATCTGCAAAACATTTTAGAGTGTCCAAATCTGTTACAATTAAAGCATCGTATGGGGTTTGGGATATAAGGTCTTACGTTGTCATGTTGTTGCGTCATGTTCAGGTAACCTGATTTTATTGATTTGGGAAGATTGGGACAGTCAAAAGTTAGTATCAAATTTTTTGTGGGGAAAATTTCTTCACCTCGATGGATGATGATTCGACGGACATTGCAGACTTTTTGATCTTTTAATTCTTCCAGGATCTCAGTTTCAGATACTGATAAAAGGTCTATCTCTGAAATTACACCACGGCATTGATTGAGCGATTTATGACTCGAGGCTATGATTGGAATTTCTCCAGAAACTTTTAAAGATAAAAGAGACTTTGATTGTAGAGCAAATGAACTCTCGATTAATAAATCTCCTGATCTTAGCTTTTTTACATTACTAGGTTCTCCTGCAACTGCCTTAATCTGTTTGAGAATTTTGAAAAGTGACATTTGCTTAAGCATGCCCTCGTTGTTCTGTATTAATATGAATTTTGGGTAACCATTTCCAAGTCTGTCAAACTTATTATCAATTTGTAACGAGTTAAGGCCCTCGCCGTGGCCAGAAGTTTTTGGACCCATGAGAAAGAGAAATGTTCATCCCAGTGGGCCCCCGCCCATCAAGGGAAGGCAGTTACCGGCTCTGGCAAAAGTCAGCCTCGGCACTTACCTTAGGGGTATCACCAGGATATAGTACTACATGTTGGGTTGAGGATCTAACGAACATGTCCGCACAACCCAGAATGCAGGACTAGCCCTACAGCACCATGCAAGGAGTAAAATAAAATCCTAACATAGCACCAGCCGATTGACTGAGAGCGGGCTCACTCCAGCCACCTGTCTACAGAGAAGCCTGGGCCAAAGGGACCCCAGGACACCAATTTCCCCCTTACGGGACGCCATACACGGTCAACATATGGGGTGGAAGACCAAAGGGAAAAAATGGACGTAAAACCCATTGTAAAGCAAGATGCAACATAAGCAAGAAGTCTTGATCTCGACGATGACAAAGAATAGGAAAAGAAGGAAAAGTAGAGGACAGGAAGGGAAAAAAGGATAAAGATCGCTAGGGTACCTTAGGATAGCGACACCCATATTTACCTAAAGAAGGTAAACCCCTGAGGGAATATAGAGAGAGAATCTGCAATTTAGATTTGTAAATCGGAGAACTCAGATGAAGGCACTCATAAAATGGTATGCTACGTGGTGGTGCATTATATGTTCCTTCTTAAAGAGGATCAGACAGTCATAGATCTTAAAGGGTGTTGTTGTGATACTGATAGCATTTTAACATAATATAGAAACAACCGTCTCAGAACAAGAGCCAATTGGCTGCAAATCAGAGGCTTTGAATAGCAGAAGTCCAGAATTGCGTTCCTATCTGGTGCATATAAGAGAGGACAACAATAAGAAGCAGAAAATATTTATTGGCGAGTGCGGTGACTCCAGGCAGGAAAAAGAGGGTGCACTGCTTTCTTTTGAAACGAGATCCGTAACAGGCACACTTCTTCCCCAGTTTTACACCCCAATCTTGCTCGGTGAAAGCTGAGGATCGTATATAATCGCAACTACCATGCAAACTGGACGGCATGAAATTCAGGTAATTATAAAATAAACGTTATCATACTTTTAAGTTTAAAACTAGGCGAAATATTGTTTGCAGTTATCATTTTATCTATAGTTATAAATTGTACAAATCTTGAATTTGTTTTTATTTATTAGTGGAATTCATATGTCTTAGATGTTTATTAAGATCATCATATCTTCTACATTCCGATTATTTAAAAATGTAAGTGATTATAATATATTATCAATTACTGTTAACTGAATATTACTAATTAAATATCGCTATTCATTTCTTATATATGTGTGTGTGAGACTAAATGCTTTAATTATAATTTGTGCTACAAATTAATTTTGACATTCAATTGTCATGCTCAAATAAGAAGTTGTAAATGAGCTAATAATAGGAAACCAACAGTAAGCTTATTTTTGCATAGAAAGGGAGAAAAGGTAAAAACCAAAGAGAGAGATAGACTTACATAATGCTTGCATTAAGTTCCTCATCATATATTCAATTAGCTTTACTATTTATTAAACATTCAATTAATTCAACAGTTTCAAGTGAAATATTATACATAACATTTTTTTCTACCTGATAAAGTACTAGAAAAATACCTAGCATTAGGATATGCAAAACAAATGTAAGGGTGAATGCATGGAAATGCCTAAATCAACTCCCTCCAATAACTAGAAATGTATGACTTGTGTGATAAGTCTAAATATAACCATTCTATTCATAAATTATAGCGAAATACAGGTTTAAAAATTATTCCTAGAAATCATATAAATCCATACTCAAAAACTATATTTCTCATCCTATCATTTTATTGTTTATTCCATCATTTTATATAGATTTGAAAATTGACTGTATACATCTTCACCAATAATAATAATTTTTAGTTTATAAAATCTCACTAAAAAAAATCATTCTTCACAAAACAGTCATCAATCAACTAGATATGTAGAGAAATAAGAGATTGAACTATGAAAACTGTTCAAAATACACCCAAAGCAGATATAGAATTGGAGTATAAATATTATCAGGCTGACTTACTTTCTAAAGTAAGTTTAAGAACAAAGCCGATACATCATATAAATATCATACAATTCGTATGAAAAATTTATTTGTATCAAAAATCTTTTTTTCCAAATATCCACAAAATCTCTAATCCAGTACCATAGATATAATGCACAATTTAAACTGGGATACAGAAACAAATTCAAAAATTTCATTTTTTTAACTCTTTTTTTTTATTACACTAAGAGACACAATAACTTTCATATTTTTCTGGGAACACTTGGACTTTCTAGCAAAATACTTATTGGACTTATCATGCTTGTCGTTGTTGCTTCTCCTCCCCTTGAGCTGCAGATCAGGTCCATGAGCCCATTCACCTGGAAAAAGTCCATTTCCAATAGGAGATCTTGAGCCAGGTCCTGAATGATGAGCCCCAGACAAAATAAAATGTGGCCAGGGGATGCCTGTGCAGAAGAACACTTAGTGAAAATTTTGAAGTGCTTATTAACAGCAACAAAAGTCATTGATGACAGATGACCTCTAAGGAATCGGGTAAGGACAATTTAATCTTGTCTACTGCCACCCCGAATCAAAGCGCCGTCAGGGTACTTACTCTGATACCATGTGTATACCTGTAGGGTCATCGAACGGGCATTTCTTTACCCTATATTTAGAAGATAGTTCCAGATAAGTTAAAGGAGCAGGAAGTGAAGTTCCCTCAGGGCCTATCAATGAAAGGTCATAAGTATTGCACATTTGGCAAATGAAAATAGATGGTTAAAAGCTGACACTCACAGCCTCTCCATAAATGTTTCCTTACAGATTGACAGTGCAAAGGCTGTTCCCTCATGTTTTTAACCACATTGTTGTCATATGTTGCTTAAGTTTTCACCCAAATTAGTCTGGGCAAAATTTATTATTAGATCATCTCTACACAAGCTAAATAATTAGTAGAACAAGTATTTTCAATGAAATATCAACTAAAATTACAATTATGTATAAAAAATCTTTTATTTTAATTTAAGAAGATTCGTTTAAAAAGTTAATCGTGTAAATAATTTCTGATTTAATTCTAATTCAAAACAAAAGATAAATCTTAAATATACACTAACAAACTATTTAAGAATTGAGAGATCATTTTTAACTGATTTGTAAATATAAATGAATCTTCACTGTGCAGGATATAAAATACTTCACAGAACATACATATATTTTCCACTCAAATCGTACAAAATAATTAGTTGATAATGACTACTGGTTGAATCAGGACTTAGTGAATAAAAAAAGAGTTATTTGTTTATTATATAAGCGTTAGAGCAATCAGTACTCAAGAGTAAAAAACAAAAATATAATTTTTTTAATTCTTCAACTTTTACTAAAATAATACGAGTATAACAAAACAACACAAAATTGTATAATTAATACAGAATTTATTGCTGACTTATAGATTTGTTTCATTTTCCATCATATCAGAAAACAATATCTAAATATCACATCTTGAACAATACATAAATATGACATTTTTAATCCTCCTTGTAATATATATATATATATATATATATATATATATATATATATATATATATATATATATATATATATATATATATATATAATAAATGAATTCCTTAAATGTGCAACTAAAGTTTTGTATAAAACAATTCACTAATTATAATAAATGAGTTTTAAATGTAATTCAACATTAAAATTGATTGAACAAATTAATAGTTGATATTTAATTTATCATTAACATATTAATTCTTTGGTGAAACAATAAATATAAATGATAGAAAGCACATAAAACTAATTCTAAGTTTGCAATAAATTATGTCAAAATTAACATGTTTAATGTAAATCTAACTATTTAAATGTATAAATTTTCTTTTCAGTGAATAATTTTATGAAGTATGATACAATATAAATATGCTGAAAATTTAAATACTGAACAATATAATTAAAAATACCTATTTTCGGAAAATACTTTAAGCAATAATAATAATAAAATTCCTTGCATACATAATAAAATATACATAAAGTAAGCAATAAGCATATTAAAGATATCAAAATTTGATTCAAAGAATTCAATTGAATATTTCATTTTGTTAAAGATTAAGTAAAATAAATACATATTATAATTTTTCATTGCTATAACATATAGATCCTAACTAGTAGGACTTAATTTTGAGTTCAAAAACTTATAAAACATGAAAATTGAGAGTGACAATTCTATCCACAAATTATGTGAAATTTCTAATACTTTACTAGATTTGTTCACTAAAAATTTTTTAAATTATTTAAAAATATTTTCGTGTTTGGCTGCTTAAAAATATTTTGGCAGCAAAAAAATATCCACCATGAAAAAAACTGCCTTAGGAATATGTCTCATTTTTACATATTGGAGATTATTCTTTTAATATTAAATTTAAAGAACAATAAAACAAATATATCAATAATTGAAATTACATTGCAGATGTTGTTAGAAATATTCTCCATAAATGGTCTTACATAAATTATTATAGTATCGTAATTTATACAGAATTATTTGCAAATAAAAATTTAGAAGCTTAGTTGTCAAAGTTATAGATATCAAAATCTTGATGCCTAACAATAGAGGTACAATTAAGTCAAAATCTAAATATTTAAATGTCAAGTAACAAATTTTTTAAGCCATTTTCATTCATTTATTAATAACACTGTTGGTAAAATGAATGGATACATTTTTCTACAGCCATAGTGAGAAACATATTAAGCTTCATGGTAACTCACATGAAGGGACAATCATCCAATTTTTCTTTATTTCCAGCAACTTTATACATAAAATAATTAAGTTTTTGATTCAATAGATATTTTTTATCTGCAATTTATTAACTTCATTGTGATTTCTATTCACTTGATTGTTCTGTGTAATGACAAAATAATTACTCTAGTTCATTGTTCAGTTTTCAAGTATGCTATGATGATAACTAAATTTTATCTTATGAAGCAAAACTCCCCATCTCAGACAACTTCTGTTTAACAGCTTATAGTTTGATTTTCATCTTGGGTGCGGGTGTGTGTGTTGGTATCAATTCAAAATCCACTTTAAACTGTAGATCGAATTAGTATTCCCAAACAAAGAAAAAATATTTCAACAATACATGAAACAAAGCATGATTTTGGATATGGATTCATCCGATTGGGTGAACAACCAGAATCTAAATATGACTGCAAACTGAATAATTTTGTAACAAATACTTACTGTAAACAATTAATATTTTTTTAACACAGAATCATGCAAGCATTTATTCTCAGTAATAATTTAAGTCTAACTAAAAAACCTGCGCCATTTATATACTTAATAACACTATTTAAGCAACACTTAAAGTTCCTTTTTAAGAATAAAGTATAAAATTTTAGAATAAAGTATAAGTCCTGAATTCTAAAAAAAATCAGTTTTAATTTCATACTTTGCTCCATATTAAGTAATGATTTCCACATATTTTTATCAATGAATACTCATTATCTAAAAATGGTATATCAAATTATTTTAAGGTAAATTAAGAATTTTTTTTTGAAAAAAGAATGTGATTAAGCAAAAGAAAAATTACAAATTATAAATTTCTGTATATAACAACAAATTATTTATGTAAAAACTCATTAAAAACAATAATCAGAACTTAATATCTTAGTCCCAATTAAATTTATGCAAATGAATTTCAATTTAAAATAATGTAACAGCTAATAAATGTTTCAACAGCCTCTTTTAAGTAAGTAAAAATGCACCATATAATTGGTTCACGTTAGATTCAAAACTAAAGAAGCAAAAATACTTACAAAAATAGGCAATGATAATTTTCAAAGCAATATAAAATAGTAACATTTCAAAATATAAAAAAATTTCATTTTAAAACAATTAAAGATTTTAACATCAATATTAATCACTTTTATACCTTATTTTTCATTGCCAATCTACTAAAGAGAGTTATTGATAACTAAAAATTTAAAAGTATAGAAAATTAAAAACAATTGCAAGCTTTAATTACTGTATAAAAGTATTAAGCAAAGCTAAACCCACAACTGAATTAATTTCTGAATAATAATATCATAGTAAAAAATCAAAGTTAAAAAACTGTTTTTTTAGCAATTTTTTTTTTTTTTACTACCAGTCAAAAATTTAATTTTTATTGAAAAATATTTACTTATTTAATACACAATAGAGTATAGAAAAATTTATTACAAAAGAAATTAATTGCAAGCCTATGAGGGACCACATCTTCCAGTAGAAACACTCACCTAATTCTAAATACATTTATCAATTTTTAAACATTCTCAACAATACAGCTTTTTTAAAGAAATGAGAAAAATACACATGCATTGCCCTTTTATTTGAGATAATTTATTTGAAAGATTTTACCATAAATTCAATAATATATTGCGAATTGGTAAGTGATAAAAACACAATAAGAATGAAAAAATGCTTAAGAAAATAAGTAATTCCTCAAACAGGCTTGATAATATACTCCATGCATGTATGCACTTATAGAGTTCAGAAAAAATGAGAATACAATTGCAAAATGAAACACACTTCTGTCTGGAATAAATTAATACAATAGACAATCATATTCATTGTTCTCCAATCATTTGCTATTATGACTTTGAAGCAAGTTTTCATAAATCCCATTAGCTTTAGAAACAATGCAATTGTTCTTTCTGATGAATGTCTTGTAAAATGAAACAAATACAATCCTAGTGTCAAATACAAGGTGATTAAATATACAAAACAAAAACTGGAAATTTTACTACAGAAAATATATTTCGGGTAGATGAAAATTTTATGTGACTGGAATAAAAATGTATTTATAATAAGATGTAAGAAAATAAGTATTATTTGCTAAAGTATTCACAAAACAGAGAGGCTGATCATAACAAAAATGTGCTAGAAAATCACCAACTGATTCTTCCCACTACAGTGAGTAATAAGGGCAACTATATTATTGGCAGAGATGAATTATATTCCACCAAGGCGAAAATATTTTGAGATTTTGTTGAAAGACTGGACATTAAATTGTTAAATTTCTAAAAGTATTTTTGGCATATGAAGATAAAAAAAAATTCTTTATTCTTAGAATTATTAATATTTACATAGAAATATGGCTGTACCTCAAGTAATGATAGTAAATCAATGAGTTGAAAGGAACTTAAACATAGTTCAAACAAAAATAACTGGACACAAAAATGTAACTTCAACATAGTTCAGAGCATTTTCAATTAATCTTCAGTAACTATTAAAAAATAATGTTGATATGTAACTTTTCACCAAGTGTGTTTACCCACACTCAAAAGGATATGTGCTTAAAAAAAAAACAGTGAAATATTGTGTAAAAGAAATGCTTGATAAAATAGTCCTGATGTTTTAAAGTATCCTGAAAATTGGACACATTTAAATATCTTCTACCAAGCAATACAAATAAATTGATGAAAAGATATAATATAGGTATGGCTTAGCAGGTATTCGATTTGGATTAATACCATTAGATCAATCTTTATAAGTGTGTATCAATAAAAATTTTAAAGAAAACTTTAAATCAGAATGGAATATGTGGTCATTAAAAGATAAAGAAACATTAAATAAAATAATTGAAATAACCATACCAATTTAGAAATAGTACATAACATAAGGACATAATTTAAAAAAAATTTAGAAATAGTGTGAAAGATATTAATAAAAGCATATAATGAAATTAAAGAAATAATTCTAAAACAACTTAAAATATAATAGATCTAAAAATCTAGATGGAAAATGTTTATTTATGAATCAGTTTAACAATGGTGAGATGATAGTTTGATAATGCGTTTGAACATAGAACAGAAGATGAATTGAACAAACATTTGTTAATTAAAAATTTAATAATAAAAAATTAAGCCTGTGTGTGTATATATATATATAATATGTGTGAAAAATTTGTTTTTAATGTATACATAAAATCAAATAGTTTCATGTTCATCTTTTCCTTATTTTTAATCAACTTATTTATATCTATAGTATTTAATATATATTTTGATATTTTATATCAATGTACTGCATTATACACTAGAATACTTAACCAGTTTATAGAACAAAGTTTTTAAAAATATATTATAATACTAAACTAAACTGTACACACATTTTATTATATAACAAAAGTGTTTTGAAACCACAATGTAGGAGAAGGAGAATAGCAAACTTTAGGTGGCTTTTTCATTAAAGTATTAAGTGTGAATGCATTTTATTGATACATTATAAATTGTATTTAAAAAATATACATAAACTTATTTAAATAAGGCAAAACTAATTCAAGCATCTATTAAGAAAAAGATTATGTTAATAATGGAATAAATTTGTTGTTTAAAAATTATTGATAACGAGCTACTTATATTTCATGTGTATAATATGGAAGTGGAATATTTCATCTTTGCAGTTTAACACAGCATTATAAAACAGAGCTTGTTATTTAAGAAATTATTTTGATCACACAATGTTTTAAGATTACTTTAAAAAATAAATATTAAAAAGTTAAGAGTATTGTGCAACTATTTTCAAAATTTCTGATAAAATATTGGATACATACATACTAGTTTTATTTTGAGCACAGATATTAATTGCATGCAGTTTGTACTTAATTGGTTGAAAATTATTTTAAAAATGACCCTGTAAACCCTTTATTAGTTAATTGTCAAACAATAGTAATAATAATTCCATAGAAATTTTTATTAGCTCTACTATCTTAATGACATTTCAATTTCATATTTATTTTAGTTTATACCATTTTAAATATAAGTTCAAAGCATACTTAATTTCCTCAATTGTGAATTTTTTTTACAAACACTGCAAAAATTCAATAGTTTACATATTTACTTACTTGTATATAAAATAAACATACAAACATAAATATTTATTTTATACAAACAGCATGCTACATTACAAATATAAATATCTATATCACTCAAATTTAAACATATTAAAGTAAATTTATATTTTTATATTATATTGTGCATTGGAAATTAAGAATAATCATTCCAACTGTTTAAAATTAGAAATATGATTTTAACTAAATATGCACTCTTTGAAATAATAGAAAAATCACTGCCAGCTTAATTTAGTGTATATTACTGGAAAAATATAGTAACAATTTTTAGCATTCAAAATTAAATGATTAAAAAACTTTAATTATTTAAAATTTAATTGATGAAATAATGAAACAATATTGTTAATATATGTGGATTAGCTTTTATCTACATACATATGTAAATAAATGCTAATGATGCTTTTTCAATTTCTGTAATTTGAAGCTTAACTTTCTAAGCTGAGAAATTAACCTTTGCAAATTTCATACCATTTAAAATTTTTAATATCAGTTTTGAAACTTTAACAGAAAAATACAACTGATGAGGCAGAAGTATTAGCAGCAATAAAATAATAGAGCATAAAATTAAATACTTGAAGAAAAATTATAAAACAAAATAACAATGAACATACAATACTTTTTTGCAATAAATACACTTTTAAAGCAATTCATTAAACACAAAAATATTAAATTTAATACTATTGTATAAAAAATTTTTTTTAAATTTGTAATTTAAAATTTAATTCATTTTTGCTACTTCTTGTGACAAGAGGTGCATAAACTGAAAAGTTTATACTACATTATCCCTAGAATACTTTTAAGCAGAAAGTAATAAGTTGTTTTTAGTATTATCTATTGACTAATTAACGGTTTTATAAAGATATAAGAACGTTTTAATAAATTTTTTTAATCATATTTATTTGCTACATACATATGTAAAGTTCCTTCCTTTCTTTATATAAAGAATAAATACAAATAAAAAATTTCAAAATTTCAACACAAAATATATCAAACTTTAATTTGTATAATTTCTTTAACCTAAACCTCAGATTAATTTCTTATATTATCCAATACAAAAGTATTCAAAAATATATACCTTAATCCTCCAAGTATATATATATAAAGAATGTAATGTATCAGAAGACATTGAAAATGAATAAATGAAAAAAGTAAATTTTGTGAACAATAATCAGTTTAGAAAACTATATTTGAATTAATTTTAAAAAATAGTTAGTTTTGACAAATAATTCAGCAATTAAATAAGGAATCTTTAATTCCTTACAAAAATTAATTGATTTTATATCTTAGACAATTCATCTAACATGATGAATTTCATCTAACCTTAATGAATTTTCTAAAACATTTGATAAAAATCAATTAAATTAAAAAATAACTATTGAAAATATTTTAAAAACAAACCAATAATAATGTGTTCCCCATTGAAAAAAACATTTTGCAATTTTTTAAATAAATAAAAATGATCAACATTATTATATTTTTATTAAGTTGTTTAACAATGCTTCATAGTCCATATAGGGGAACATAAAATTATCAAAGATTGAAAAAGTTTGATCCAATCTGATGCATAGATTGTTTCTTCAGAAAAAAATATAATAATTTAATACAACTATAAAGTTTTCTCTACCCTCATTTTATACTGACAAAATTACTTTACAGTTAAAGAATTTTTTATGACCACACAATTCACTTTACATGTAATTGTACTTGAGGTATCATAACCATGGGAATCTTCTCGGCCAGCGTGAAGAAAACATTCTCAAACAATTCCAGAATTGATGACCTTTGATAATATTCCCCAGTAGTATAAAAAGGCAGCATCCAAAATGTGGATCCGGCAGGAAATGCAACTGATTGCAATTTAGCAAGGAAAATAAGTAGCATAGGCACATGGGATGTTTGTGTCCACCTTAAAGAAGCTTCAAAGATCCTGTTATTTCATCAACTATATCTAAGCGTCCCATTAAACATAAAACTGTCATAGAACCAGATGGTATCTAAAAATACAAAGTTTATTTTATAAAATAGTTTCAGTGAAATGAATATTTTCAATTGCAAATTAGATTACGTTTTTAATGATTCTGTTCCATTAAATGTCTTAAAGTGCAGAATTAGAAATCTTTCATGGAAAAAAATTAAAAGATTTTCCAACATATCAAATATTTCTTTAATATAATAATGTTAAATAATATTCTCAAGAGTAAAAGTGGTTTTCTAAAAGCACATTCTTAATATTTTAATTCGCTATAATATTTCAAAATATTCTTCCTTTTTAATTACTAAAGAATATAAATGGTAAATATAAAAATTTGCTAGATAAAACACAATTTTTTCATTTATCATTTTAATATTCATTGCTTGAATTCATTGAAATGATACTGATTAAGAGTTTAAAAGAATTGTAAAAAAACTGTTTCTCTTTTATTTATTAAAATTTCTCATAACTTTTTTTCTGCAAAAGGACAAACGCTTTTTTTTTTTTTTTTTTTTTTTTTTTGACATGATTAAAATTTATATCAATTATAAGCATAAATAAAGAAGTTAAAGTAAAATAAACTTATAAAGTTATATTTTAAATAAATAAAAATATCACTTTAAAATTTTGCCTTTATAATATTAAAAAATAAACAATTAAATAATCAATATTTTTACTTTATTATTTATTAATAAAACTACTTCTTTGTTACCAATAATTTGTTATTTTGGTAAATACTTTTATAAATAATTTTCAAAAACTGAAACTTACCATAAAATTTGAAAGAGTTGACAGTTACATAATCTTTACTATTATTATTCATAAATAATATATACAGTGTCAAAAGGAAAATTATAAAAAAAATTTTATGGGTAGCTGGTATATCTACTTATATGCAGTAACAAGAAATTTTTAAATGAAGCAATTCTCACTGTGGAATTAATACACTTAATTAAAAAAAATAATTAAAGATAATTATTTTTTAATTAAGTGTATTCTTTTTGTAAAAGAAAAAAATTAGTCACTTCTTTTTTGTAAAAGAAAAACTTCTTTTTTGTAAAAGAAAAAAATTAGTCATAGCTATAAATAGTATATTTTAAAACAATCCATAAAATACTTAAAATTTCATTAAAAATAACTAACTTGTGTTCGTCCAGCATCTTGTACTAAATAAGTTGGACAGCCTAATTGAAGAGCTTTTCTTTCCAGATCAACAAGATGTTGTGTAGTATTTCCTCTAAGTACTATTTTAGTTTCACTAAAATGAATGAAAAGTATCACAAGAAGAATGAAATAAATTTTTTACTGTAAAAGTGAAGAAATAAAACATAAGTTTATAAAATAACAACATAACACATAATTATGAATAGTATTAGTCCACATTTACCCATCTTCAGACCATTGTAAAACCATTTCTCCATATTTATTCTCATTCTGCAAAAGAAGACGATGCAGTCCGATTGCAGCATGAGCCACTTGTGACGCTAATTTACCTGTACCCATATTCAAGCTCATATTAACAACAAAAACCATTTTATATGCATCTCCATAAGTATTTTCAGTAGACATACCAGCCTCTGCCTAGAAAACAATTTTTCCTTTAAAAGATCAACTACACAATTTATGGCAAGTTGCACTGCAAACTAATAATAAATATAATGGTATTATCTCTTTTAATCATAACTTTCATATTTATTGTTTTCATGAATGAAAGAAAAAAATTATTTTTTTAAAGTATATTAATACTTAAGACAATAAATTACTTAATATGATAGCTAATTATATATACTAATAATATCTAATTTTTTTGTATAAAACTAAAATAAATATACCATATATAGTTTAATGTAGGCCCTAAATTATTGAAAATAACAACACTTTTTATATGTCCATCACTCCTGTCCAATAACAAATTAGTACTGCTAATTATATTGAACATATAAGGAAAGGGACATACTAAGATAATAGAAGACTAAATTAATTAAATTCCTGCACAAATCTGACAGTTGTTTAAAATATGAATATAACTACTTGAACTCAAACATATTACAAAATATATATATATATATATATATATATATATATATATATATATATATATATATATATATATATATATATATGCTTATTAATTTTAGAGATCATTTGAAGACATTATCAAATAATTTATAAAATAAATTTTAAATGTTTTCATGTAAATTTTCTTCAATAAAGTACAATGACATACATAAACAAAGCATATAATAAAGTATAATGACATACAAAACACTTTGGAACAATCTTATGATAAAGATATCTTTTAATAAACACAAATTAGATATTTAAAAAAAACTTCTAATACATTTCTTCTTTATCACACAAAATTGCCTTCAATTTGTATAATAAAATATCAAAAAAAGTTTATAAGTAGTTCAAGGAAAAGTTTTTTATAAATACTGAAGAAAAGTTAAAATTTTGAACTTAACAAATATTTTTAAAAATAACGATCAAAGAACCTGATTAAATTACTTGAATAACAAAAAATTTGAATATGCAAAAGTGATGTAATATTTTTGCATAAGAAAAGTACACTGCTTTTAGTGAAACATCTATATAAAGTGTGGCAGCAGTGCATTGCACTTCCGAGACACATGTGTCCTAAGTTCAACCCTCAAACTGGTAAGGTTGACTCAGACTTTCATCCCTTCACGGGGGTCAATAAACTGAGTACCAAACATGCTTGGGAACTAAATACTAAGGGTTTCACAAGCTGACCACTTAACGGATATATGATTTTGCTTCCCAGGAAAACAGATATGGGAACTTTTGGATTTGGAACACATATTGGCTGTTTGGCCGTTGGTTTAGTTTTTAATTTTTTTTATCTATATGATAAAGGCCATTTTTTTTTAAACTTTAAAATTACAAACATTCTAAAAAAAGAAAAACTACATTTTTTTAAAAGAAAGTCAGTGACTTGCCTAATCTATATCATAACAATATAAGTATGAAAGTAAGTATAAATATAATAAAATATATGAAGGTAAGTAATAAAATAAATTAAATAAAACATTTCTTATATTTTTATATACACCATTCAAATATTTAAAACATTGTTTCTTTAAAAGATTTAGATTTCTAAATTAATACTAATTATTTCACATTAGTTATATTACAATATTTTTCATATGAAACCAAGGAGTTTTTAAGGCACATAAGTATATTTATTAGCATCTATTACAAAATAAGGCTATTTGAGTTAATGAATTTAATAAAATTATGTATCAAAAATATAAAAAAAATTTCATTGAAATTTTCTGTCCCTTTCAAAATATTTTGTTGCTTTTTTAAGAAAAAATTCAACTCTATACATTAATACAATGTCTTTTTAATCAAAAAGAAAAGAATGATATAGCTGTATTTAAATAAATGAACTGAATAAAACTTTTTGCTGAAAAAAACCATCTTTTTAAGCTTTAAAACTGCCAAATTACCAAAGATAAAATCCAGTTTTGTTAATTAATATACCCATGATCTTAATTGCAAAAACTACGCAACTTCAAAAACGACAATGAAATTGTTGCAGTATACATGTGTCACTCTAAAGTAACATCTGACATAAAAAAAAGTATAGTGTAGATTTATCAGAGATTTTTTTTTAATCAATCCACATTTTTTGAAGAAGTCAGATGAACAGATTCAAAAACTGTTAATCACAAATAAGTGTTACTCAGTATTTTTCTGAATTGGAAACCTGCCAAACACTAAATCTGTCACCTTTATGAAAAATGGAAGACTATTACAAATTGAATAATTTAAAATTTTCAATAAATTACCTTTAAAAAGTATTTAAATGACATGATATAAATTTAAAAGAATTACATTTATACCAACAACTTAAGAAGATTATAGAATAGGAATTAAATTTTAAAAAGCAAAAGTATCTTAACACAAATGATTTGCAAAACCATTTATCAGCATGGAAGATTTCATTAATCAATAGTTTAACTATTGTAAAATGTAATATACATTCAATTATGATTTTGCTTATATTACATATTCAAAATTATCTATTTTGAATCAATAAAGAAAATATCCAAAATCAGACAATTTGATATATCTGTAATTTTGCTTTGTTAAAAAAAAGTACAATCAAATCAGTAAATATTAAAAATGATTAAAAATTGAAAGTATATTAAACAATCATTTTTGATAATTAAATCACTTATTAACTTTTAATATTTATTTGGTAGAAAACAATTTACTTCATGGTATGAAATATAAGATAAACTCCATTTCTACGATAATATTGAAAAACTTAGTAAATTTCTTATTTTATGAAGCTACCCTTAAACTTAAATATCAGGAAAAAAATTATCTTGTACAAAAACATATGATATTTTTCTGTATATAATCTGTGGATTATGTTTATTAGGTAATAATTACCATCGAAAATCTGATAAAATATTCTCCAGAAAAGTTTACAAATAAGCTTAGAATAAAATGCTGTTTATATTTTATGAAATAAATAAAAGATGTTGCCATAATTTGACTTTTTTTTTAACTATAATCAATTTTTAAATGCTCAAGAATGAATTTGATTCCTTGAAAAGATTATGATAGCTCTTGCTATTGCATATCATTTCACCTTCTATTTTGATTTGCACTGTAACAATCTAATATTCAAGCATGTAAGTTACACAGTTGATTTTTAAATTAAAAGCTATAGAAAAGAAAAATTAAAAAATGGCAACAAACCTGTCAATGTAAAATAAAAAAAACAAAGCATGTGAAATACTAAAGAAAAAATGAATTCAATGTGAACTTCAAAATTAATCCATTTTTCATTTAATTATTAATGAAGCATATATATTTTATTTTTAAAATATGTATAAACTAGTTTTAAAAATTAAAAATCGATAGTTTCACTAGAATCTTTTTCTAAATACTGCTCTTGGTGATCAATCTAATGATATGCGGTGAAGTGGATTCAGATACAATCATAATAAATACTTTTTCTGTACAATTTATATATATTTTTGAATCATACAATAAAATATCACTCGTATATAAATAATATATCATTATGGTAATGAATAATACTAATAGTAATACTTTATACTATTCATTTAACATCAGATAAGGTGTCATAAAAAATTCTTACTGCAAGGGATGTTTCTAAATCAGCCTCAGAATTTTCAAATAGCCATGCAGCTGCCAAATCAGCTGATCTATTATCTGTGTAAAAGAGTGCCTAAAAATATAAGAATATTAATTAGTAAATAATAGCATAAAACAAATGAAATAGCTTCAATTATCATTGCAAATTGTTTTAACATAAACCAAGACATTATCACACAACTAACTTATAAATACTATAATTTATAAATAAAGTTATAATAACAATTTCAAAAATAATGATATAAAATTCCCCCCCCCCCGGCATGAATGTTAGCAATCCTTCATAACTCATTTTAAAATGTAGTTACTGATCATATTGTAAAGGGGGGGGATGAAAAACAAACATACTTTAAAAATCAGATATGCTTTAAAAAATCAACAAAAATAATAATTATAGGGAATTATATACTAATCAGTTACAAAATTCATACAAAAATACTATATATTGCATATTAATACTATATAGTTGCATAGAATGAAAGAGAAGAAAATCAAAACAGAAATTTAATAATTTTTGTTTTATAAATAGCAATAACTTAGATAAATTACTTTTTTAGTTTTTATATTTACAATTTTTCCAAGAACTTATGTACTTGACAAGGCTTTTAAAATAAAGAAATAAAATAAAAAAGTATTTATATTGCAAAATGGATTGAAAAAAATTATTTAATTCCCAAGATCATTCACAAGTAATGCTCAAAAACAAAACATATTGCACAACAATGTAATTTTTATAAATTTTCTTACAATATAAAACTAAAAAATAACTTAGTCCATGATTTCCTTTTTAGAAATCATGGACAGTGATAAAGTATATTCAAACATGCAAATTCCAGATAAGGAAACTATTTATAAATTAAAAATTTTACATTTAGACACAATTATTAATTTTTTCAAATATTATGTAAATATCAAATGTCATTTTAAAATATTTGTGGCTATGCAAGTTACAGGCAGTAAAAAATATATATATATAATAAAAAACGTTTGATTTGACTAAGAAGAGAAGACAGCTAAATCCTATACTCCAGAGAAAACAATAAAATGCTCCAAACTGGAAAGTTGGAATGTTTTCTTGCATTTATATGATATAACATGACTGTGCACATTGCAAAATTTGTTTTGTGAGCTAATAACTCATGAAGCATTTGATTAGTAATTAGTTTTTATTTGATTACAATTTAAGCTTCTGAGGTGTGTGAATAACTTCATGTTACATTTTACAGTTCTTTTTTTAATTAAGGTTTTGAATTTTAGTTTGAAGGGAATTTTTTATAAGTTTCTTAAGTAAAATTTATTTTTCTAATTTTGATATATACAGTTGACAAAATGTTTATTTGCACACTTCAATTTTGAAATTTTATAGCAAAATAAAATGAGGCAATTGAGTTAAAATTGCAGAAATATATTCTAATGAGGTAAGATAATAATAAAATATCAAAAAAAAAAAAAAAAAAAACAATCACATAAACTTTAGTTGAATAATGAATAAAACTTTATAAAAATTACACAAAAAGAGCATTTGTACACTTACTTAGTGACAAATTTTAAACATAATAATCATTTTATAGAAATTTAATACTTTGTATGCATTCCACTGACTTTTACAATTACTTCAATATGTCTTGGCATTGATTCTATTAACTTTTTGGTGGTTTCTTGATCTATTTCTAACCAAGATTCCATGAGTGTGCTTTTTTCAAACTATTTATACTTGTAATTTTTCTTCACACTTAAGCATCCAATAGTATCCACAAATTTTTAATTGGATTTATATCCGGGGATTGTGATGTAGTTTCAAGGCGTCTTGGCAAATTATAAAGCAACCATGTTTAAGTAACGATCGCAGTGTTTTTGGATCGTTATCTTGTTGGAATAAGAAAGTGCCTCCAATACCCAATTTTCTAACACTGTCTAATAAGTTATGCCCAAACACATCAATGTAACAAAAAGCTGCCATTTTTGTGTCAATAAAATGTAATTTTCTAACCCTGCCATGAGCTACCCAGCCCCAAACCATCACATTTTCATCACCATGTTTCAGGGTCTGAAGTACATTTTTACTATCAAGGGTTGTTTTATTTTTCGCCAGATTTTTCAGATACTAGGTGGTGAAAAACGTGCAAACTTATTCTCATCTGAAAAATAAACTTTTTTTCAGAAGCCTGTCTGTCTTGTCTTTGCATTTCATAGCAAATTCTAGACGCTACTTTTTTTATTAACTTCAGAGATCATAGGTTTTTTCTCAGAGTTCTGCCCTTTAAACCAACACTATGTAACACATTTCTTATTGTTTGAACAGTGACTCTAATATTAGAAGATACGAGAAGGTCATCTGCAATTTTCTGAACAGATATTTGTGGTTTCTAATAGCTGCTTTAACAATACTTCGTTTATTTCTTGAAGTTAATTTACTTGGGCCACATGGTATGTGTTTATTTTCAATGCGTCCAGCATTTTTATATTTTCTATGTAACCAACAGTTGTGTGTGTGTAAAGGGTAACTTAACTATCTTTTTAATTTTTGCAATAAGACTTTCCACTGTTATTAAGGGTAACAAAATGAGTTTGCATGTCTAAAGATACTTCTTTTGATTTCGTGGCCATTTCTCAAATTTTCTCTGCAAGTGACCTTAACTGTTAAAAAAGATAACCTACAATGTTTAAAAAATACAAACTATCCAAAACATTAACTATCATGTGAAAAAATACATGAAATGATAGTAATACTTAACGGAGATAAACGTGTACAAATATACTTTTTGCAAAAAAATTTTCAAGTTTATAAGATTTAGATTTTATTTTCAATTATTTCAAAATATTTTTTTCGTTTACTTACAAATAAACAACAAACTCACGATCACTCCTCGCAAGGAATAAAATAGCTCTGCTTATGTTTCTAAACTTTTAAAAAAGTGGGGTACAAATAATCATTTTGTCTACTGTATAAAAAAATTTATTTTCCTTGTGGTGTACACATGGCCAAATAATCATTCTGAGAATATAAAGGTAGAAATTTTGGGACTATAGGATCTATCCATTGTTCAAATGGTGACAATGATTCAGCAATCAATGACTAGGGGAGTTATTTTATGTTATATATTAAGTAATGTTTATAAGTATTTCATACATTTGTATTTAGATTTATTCAGAATGGTAAAATTGATTAATTAAAAGTAAGAAAGTGTGCTTAGATTATAAATTTAGCTTTATTGTTTAGTTTAAATGGAATTCAAACTAAAAAACTGAAATCAATGGCCAAAGAGCTAACCATTTGGCTGCCAGCTAAGCTTATAATTGAGGAATCATGACTGAAGAACATTATAATGAAACATTATGATATTTGCACAGCCACACCTTATTTTAAATATTAAAATATAACAGTTTTTAATAATTTATTTTAAATATTAAAATATAACAATATTTAAATATAACAGTTTATAAAAAATTTCAATGAGAGAAGCAGAATCTTTTACACTATTGAATAGTAAGACAAGAACTCAAAGGAATAAAACATAATAAACAATATGTTCTAAAAAATAGAAAAAGGAGCTTTAATTTATAAATAAAAAAATTGAGATTAGATCCTTGATCTATTTGAATACATTACATATGGTTAAAGAATTAAGGATGTCAATCTCCAAAATACAGACATAAACTTATTTATATTATTTAATAGAAAAATCAAGCATCTTATGTCAAAGCATTATATATATATATATATATATATATATATATATATATATATATATATATATATATATATATATATATATATATATATCAGATATATATATATATATATATATATTACTGAGATATTGAGATATTTATATTATATAATTTATTTTATTGAATATAATTAAACACACACACACACAAATTAAAAATATTTATAAACTAATATTTATCCAAAACTCTTTCATAAGTTTTTCATTTTTGCTATTTACAAAGACTAGAGTTATCACACATTTTAAAACACAATGAAACATCATAAAAAGCAAGTCTTAGCCAAATAGATATACTTGATGTAGCAGAGAAATTTTATAAGACAGCTAAATTGTCGGAATTTACAAATAATCTTCTTTATAGCACTCCAAAAAGCATGCAAATCAACTTCATAACAATTTAGTTTGGTTTTATTGAATTTAATTCCATGTAAAAACAATTGATTTGATAATAACATGGGCTAATAATTCAATATTTAAGTTTAAATAAACATAAAAATAAAAATGAATTAAATTAAAATCCACCAGCAAACAAATTTTTTTTCGAAAATAATTTTTTTCATGTAAAATTAAGATTTAGTTATATATAATTTGAGATTTTTTAACATAACAAAAATCAATATACAAAATAGTTGCCAAGATTCAAAAAGAATTATGATTGTGACTACACTTCTACAGTCTCAAAAATTTAGGTATACTTTACTTAAGTTATTTATAGGTATTTCAAAAATTATATTTCTCACTATTACTAATGATTATTGATAATAAAAAAGGAGTTCTTTCAAAATTATTATACTAATTTTTTTTTATTTCAATAATTTTGAATTAAATAGGATAATTTAGCAAGTATTTCTAAATTTCTCCAGATATCCTTAAACATTTCAAGATAATAGCCATTAAAATATTTCGCCATTTGAAGAACCTTTGAAAAATAAAGTGTAGATAATTCTCTTCATCTTCTCAGAATAAATTATTCAATTTATTTTAAATTTTAATGTTTACCATGAACACCTCATTTAGCATTAATTTTAGCTAAAAGGAAAAATGAGCAGAATGGAACTCTGTTAAAAATTGAAATGATTGTTAAGTAACAAACTTTTTTAAACTAAAATCAACTATGAAGAAATTCTTGCAATTCTGTAGTGCTACCTATATTACAATTCTGATTTGCAGTTGCCCAATGTCAAAATAAAAAAAAAATCAATCAATTAAGCAAGATTATACAGCTGAATTACAAATAAAACTCAAAGCATAAATTATTGCATTATGAACAAAACAAAATAAAATAAAAATTAACTATGATTGTAAACTGGGAAATTACTGTAGACCTTCAATTATTAAATTTGATTTTAAAAAAGTCAATATCACCTTCTTTACTGCTTCTAAGTAAATAAAACATAAATAAAGCTGACATATTAGAATATAGTTCACTTGGTTATACATAACATTTTAAAAATATCTCCTATTTCATAAGTTTATCTTAATAACTTTCCTTCTATAGAACTGAATTTTTAATACACAACCAAGTAAAATATGTGGATATAGATATCACATCCTACGAATTTGTAATAAAATTTTTATGCATAAAAATAAGTGCCAAAATATTTATAGTTACAATGAAGAACATAACAAGGAAAAATGTTTAAAAAAATTATACATTTTTAATAAAAATTCAGAAATTAAGGAAAGAAATAATTTTAGTTACAAAACACTATTATATAAACATAACACTGATAAATGAACACACATATAAATGAAAATATTGCAATTTAGGGCACAACTTGTCAAATAAATTTAATTAAATTGATATTTTAATAGTTTAGGAGTAATTGCACTTTAATATCCCTTTCGCTATATTCAAAAGGCACTGATAAATACCTATTTCTTGCCTTTTTGCTTTGTTATTGAATTAATTAAGAAGAGATATGAAAAATTAATATACTTTGTGATTTAAAAACCTATCTATTGAAGATAAGAATTACAGTAGTTAAATAAATAAATAAAACAGGCTAAAGTTGCACTTTTAATAAATGTGAATGAAATGAAATGAAATAGAAACACCCAAAGCTGTTGTTTATTGTTGATTTACTTCAAAATAGGTTTATCCATCAGTAATTGCTTCAAATTGCCAAATATTATGATGAAACATAAAGCAAAGAACTGCTTTCAAAAATTTAGATCAGAAGATTCAGGCCAATGAAGGCACTGTCCTTAAACATTCCTGGATTTCTTTGAATTCGAAACTTTTATGGGAAGGAGATTGCAGTTGGAGACATCTTGGCAGATGGGGTTGAACTTTCTTTGGAAAATTTATTTAATTTTAAAGTAGATAAAAATACCAAGTCCAATTAAATATACATGTTTAAGATATTAATACTTTTATTCACAAACTATCAATTTTAATAATTTAGAAAATTTTTAGAGACATAGTACTTTAAAAAATTTGTAGCATTCATTTTTGCATATTTTGCTATTATGTTGACTTAATCCTGGTATACATAATATAGTGGATTTGGAAAGATTAGCTCTGTTTGGCAAAATTTGGGATGGTCATAAAGTTTATAATATGGGCTTCATCCTACAAGTCAATATAAGTGCCACATGTGACAATCCTATAGATTATTGTGCTAGAATGTATTTGTTTGGTGATTCTATGATATATTACAAAATGTGTGTGATTCGTTTCTAGTTTTAGTAACTCTTGAGCTTATGCTGTGTATTATTTTACCTAAGTTTATTTTCAAATGGTTGAGTGTGTGTGAAATTTTGTTTATTTCATCACAATGTTAACATTAATTAGAATGCTATAAATTTTTAAATTGCTAAACTTGTAATTTTAAGCTAATTAACTTGTTTCAAAAGCTATTTTTGAAACTTAATTAAAGTTATTTTCAAAATTTAAATTTATATTTTTAAAGTTTATTGATTTGGAATGTGAAAGAAGTTGATCGTTAGGTAAATACTTATTTTATTTAATTTGCTATTTTATACAGTAAAAACATGTATTATTTTGTTATGTATAGTTTAGAAATATTTGAGATGCTTCTTGTTGAAATGTATTACTTGATAAATTAAAACTAGAATATTATGTTTTTTTAAGATGGGTATAAGTGACCAATTATTTAGATACCCAAGATTTCATAAAAATGTAAGTTATTCATGATATTGATTTAGATTTATAAAGCAGTTAATATCTACTTGTTATATACAATACATTTTTAATTTCGATATTAGAAACAAAAAGTAGCCCAAGACTGCAATATTCAAAGTTGGAGATAAAGCCCTATGAGATTTTTGAAAACTATGATTTTACCATGACCTGTTGTTGATTTGACAAAGATTTGGTAGCTTAGGCCTTTTAAGTATTTTGCACTTGGAAATCTTCTAATTTCCTCATAGGTGACATTTTCAAAAATTATGCCAAATGTGTTATGTATGCTAAGATTTTACCTGATACACATAATAGCATATTAACATTTTAATTATAATTGTAACAATATAGGTAATTAAAAATAATTATTTGCAAAAATATAAATATTGAAATTTAAATAATCATTAAAATAAAATGGTATTAATTAAAACTTGTACTAAAAAAATTACTTTAGGCATTCAAAAGAAAATTACCTTTTCAGCAGCAACACGAGTGATACCCATTCCAGTTAGAACTCTTAAATACTCCTCATTAGGTTTCCATGGTGCTGGTACAGCTTGACTTTCTTCCCCATCACCATCTTCTCGTGGTTCTTGCATAGCTTGTGAATAATTTGTGGTATATTAAACAGAAATGCAGCAAATAATTTAATATTACAATTATATATATATTACATTTTATATTCAATATTACATTTTATAACAATTTTATGGCATGTTCCAAAAAAAAAATTCAGTTAAATATAGGTCATAGTTGCAATATCCTCCAAGTGAGAAACAATACCTCTGGGAATAGCAGGTCAAGTGAACAGAGGTTCTGGTTGTCCTTGTTTCTCAATTATGGAGATTCCCCTTAACTGATACACCCTAACTCTAGGCTAGGCATATTGATGAAAGTAAAAATTTTGGTATATTTCAAGTTTAAATTATTCATAAAATGCCACTTATGTTAACCAATGTGCTATTAAAGTTTTCACTAGCTAGTATCTCAATTCATACCTGCCATTCTTGGAGGACAAAAAAATCAGTAGATTCTACTGATTTTGAGGAAAAAAATTAAGAGACACTACTAGCAACATTTTTGCTTGAAACAGAATGTTTAAAACAATAGTACTACAAAAAGACAATTTTACTCTTTAGATTATACATTCTTAGAATCATTTATGTTTAACATGTTTTGTGTTACTCTTAATATTTTATTAAAATATTCGACCTTTTAAAGGAACTACGAAAGATAAAATATACTACATGTAAAAACAATAGACATCAATGCTTAAATCCCAATATTTATTTTGTAGAGCAATTTTTATTACACTACTGCAATTTATAAATATTATAAAATTACAAAAAAACATGAAATACATTGCTAAATAAATTTAATTCAGTGACAATTACTTTGTTAGATGGAAATATTTTCCTAATTAAATTATTAATATTTGGCAATTTTCCTCTTAAGTGAACTGCTTATGTAAATAAGTACCTAGTGTCTACTCGGAATGTTTATTATATGACTCCCAGCTCATAGGAACACATTTAAATATATATATATATATATATATATATATATATATATATTAGTGTTTCAGCTCTTTTTAAGTTTTTCATTGAAATTGCCAAAAAGCAGTAGATTTTCATAGGTATATTATCAGGAAATTGAGAGAATGATGAAAAATCAGGAGTTTCCAAATAAAATCAGTAGAATTTGCAGCTATGTCAATTCTACAAGAACAACTAGATAGTGCTTGAGATATATCAAATGGTCCTCGTGTTCTTTGTTGACCAACCACATTAAATAAAACATCAATAATGTATAAATGAGCCTACAGGTGACTGTATCTTATCAAGAGTCTAAAAGAAGTAACTACAACAGTAAACAGGTGGTGTGTTGCAAAAGTAAGATCCATTAAAATCTAAACTTTGAATAATGAATGAACAAATAGTGTGTGATAGACTTTAAGCATTTATAGAATCTTGTAACAAAAATTTGTTAACAAAATTATCCCTATTACACTGGTCAATAATATTTTTTTTCACGATTAAACTATATAATGATTCTAATATTACATACTAAATCATATATGCAATCAGATTCCTTTCATCAAGCATAGTTTAATTGAGAATGTCATTTGTATTTTTCTTTAATTCTTGCAAAATAAGGATAAATTTATGAAGAATAGCTTAATGCTAAATATTTTCAAATGGCTGTGTGTGAAATTTTGAGTCTCTCACAATTTAAAAGTTAATTATAATTTTGTAAAGTTGTTTAATTAATAATTTATATTTTTTTAAATTATTTTTGAAGTTTATTGATTTGGAGCAGGAAGTTCATGATTAAATAAATACTTTTGTGTTATAATGATTTTGCTATTTTATATAGTAAAATATGTATAATTTATTAAGTATAAGGAAATATTTGAGATTTTTCCTGTTAAATTATATTACTTGATTATTTAAAACTAGAATAATGTGTTATTTTAAGGTGGGAATCAGTGCTTAGTAAAAAATTATAATTTTCATGAAAATGTATGTTATTTACCTTATTGACATAGATAAAGAGCACAATTAATACCTGTTTAATTTTGTTATATATGTAGTACTTTTAAAGTGTTTGTAATTTGATAAATTAAAAGAAAATTAAAAAAATTATTATGATTATATTTTAACTAATTATGAATAATATTGATTTTAAAGGTTTACATTTTGTTTTGTAATTTGTAAAATAAGTGCAGTTAAGTTTGTAGCCCATAGTTTTGTAGTGGTTGTTGTAGCAGCATGCTTTTCTGTACCTAGCCCTGAGTTGGGCTCTACCTGTAACATACAAGTAGCCAGGTGGAATTTTTGTGATTTTAAAGCAAGGGTCAAGCAGAAAACCCCAACATTTGGTCTGCCCCCCCCCCATCAGAAGTGTCATTTCACAATGTTTGGCCCATGGGAGAGAAACAAAAACACAAACTATAGTTTTGTAGTACTTCTTCTAGTAATAAAAGATTTAAAATTGAAAATAGCATGAGATTACAAGATTCAATGTTGGAGATTAAGAATGATCAGGATTTTAAAAAATGTGATTTTACTGTGACTAATTGATTTGTCAGGATAAGATGGGTTATATTTTTTCAGACATTTTGCATTCACAAAACTTTGATATTTATCATCAGTGACATTTTTTTAAAATCGTGCTGGCAAATCATGCTCATGCCGATGACTAACATGGAACAAGTGGTATCATACATTATTTCATTCTAATGCCCATATAAGTTCCATACAAGTAAAAATAGATAGATGAGTTTATAATTAAACTTATGGCAAACCTTGTAAAACATGTTTCCGTTTTTTTGAAATTGCAAAAATAATTTACATTGTCTTCTTCTTTATTGGTGCGACAGCCCAGGGTGGACCACGGCCTTCTGCAGAATAGATTTCCATGCTGCCCTATTCCATGCTTGGCTCCTCCAGTTCTTGATCTTAAGAGTCTTTAAATCAGTTTCAAGGCTGTCAATCCACCGGATCCTCAGTCTTCCTCTTTTCTGAGATCCAGATGATTTAGCATCTAATATCTTTCTCGTTGCCTGTTCTTCTTCCGTTATTATTAAGTGTCCAGTCCATTTTAGTCTTTGAATTGAAATGATTTTCATAATATCAGGTTCTTTAAAAAGTGTGTAAAGTTCCAAATTTGTTCTTCTCCACAAATCTCCTTACTTTACATCTGCCAGGATGCTTCAAAGTATTTTCCTTTCAGACATGGTCAAAATTTTTTTGTCGTATTTAGTCATCAATTATGTTTGGGTCTTATCAGGGTTTTGTATAGTAATAATTTTGTTTTCCTACTAATAAAACTGAACTTTAAATATTTACCATAAAAACATCTATTGCCAGCAGCAACTCCATTATGTATTTCTGGCGTTACACCATTATTGGTGTTCAATTCACACAGAACCCAAATAGCTAAAACTGTTAACTACTTAAAATTTATAGTCTTCAATTTCAAGAAAATTTTCATTAAAGCCAGCAGTTGCCATGTATTTGGTTTTAGCTTGGTTGATAAACAAATGCATTTTCTTTGCTTCATGCTCTAAAGACAAGAAGCCTTCTTTAAGTGATCCTGCAGTTCTGGCGACTATAGCAATGTCATTGCAGCAAATGCAAAAATTTGCACAGATTTGTGAAAAATTGTTCCTCTGGTGTTGATTGTTGAGTCTTTGATGGTTTTCTGGAGAGAACAATTGAATCGAAGGCACGCCAAAGCATCTCTTTGTCTGATACCATTTGTAAAGTTGTTCAAATAAGTTATTTTGCACCTTAACTCTCAGTTTGGTTTCACTTAGAGTAATTGCAACCAACTTAATGAATTTTTCAGGTATGTTAAATTTTTTCATTCATTGCAGCAGTAGCTTTCTGTTTACTGAATCATAAGCTGTTCTAAAGTCAATGAACAAGTAGTGAATGTTAATGCCAAATTCATTGGTCCTCAGGTTAAAAATCTGCTCTGTTGATGATCTTCCACATCTAAATCTGCATTGATAATCCCCAACTATGTTTTCAGTATAATTTGTTAGCCTGTTGAATAGGATGATAGAAAATAGTTTGTAGAAAGTACAGAGCAGGCTGATGCCTCTGTAGTTTGAGCATTCTAGAATATCGCCTTTTTTATGTATAAGACAGGTTATGCTCAATTTCCAGTCTTCAGGTAGAACTTTGTGAGTCCATACAAAATCAATTAGGTGGTGTATTTCTTCAGCACTTTTGATAGCTGTGTTTTTAATTAGTTCTTAGGGTATGGAATCACGGCCTGGAGATTTGTTGTTTTTCAGTTTCTTGATGCCCTAAATTTACAATGTACTTACATAATTATTTTCTATACATATAAAAACTCAATCTCAAAAATATTTCATTTGCATCAGGTATCATTAAAAAATGTTACATTTTTTGATACTACTAAAAAATAATACAAATATTTTAGTTACAGTTTATTAGCTAAACAATTATCACTTATTGATAAAATGTACTTAAAGGCCAAAGTTTATTTTGGCCAAAGTTTCAGTTGCTTTTTGCCCTTGGTGACTCGTAACTATAATGTTTCATTTAGCCAACAAAATTATCATTAAGCATTCTTTTCCACTAACTTCAGCTTATTAAAGAAACTACCTTATTTACCATTATTTATACCTCCTTAATCAATTTTTATTTACAAAAAATGTGACTTATTATATATTAAACTTAAAAAATATAATTTTGAGCCAGCAAAATCATTGTATCTACATTATACTATTCTCACTTCTCTGTAAAAAAAATTTCTTTAGGATCGAAAGTGGGGTTGTAATGGAAAAGTACTGAAGTTGATACAGCTGCTGTATCTGAATCATCATATCAATATCTGAATTATTATGGTGATGAAAAAAAGTTGCCCAGATGAAGTAATTGTGATGTAAAGCTGCAAACTATCATAATAAATTCCTGGAAAAAGCTTTCATATCTAAACAATAAATTTAAATCACATAAATTGAAGGTGCAAATATATAATCCAAAAATTTTAAGACTTATGAAAAGAAAATTTAAGAATAATTTAAATCTGAAAATGGAACAAAATGTTCTAAATTTCTTCACTATGATCTAAGTACTAGGGTTACCAGAAAAAAATTCCATTCACAGTTGTTAATTTTATCTCTGTGATATAATAGTAAACCAGGTTGCCAGATAAACAAGAAAAATCAGCCAAACAAAACAGCAAATTCAGAAATTGGAATAGTGGATTATTTGGCCTCTATGCATTTGGAATTCTATATTATTAACTGCAGAAATTATTTGTAACAATTATAAAACAGGATATAATCAAAGACTATAATAAAAAACATCATTTTATGCGTGAAAAAATTGATATCAATAAATATACTGCTCCGTAATATGCGACTTTTTTCTTTGTTAGATATTTGAGTTATTTTTTTATAAATAAATAATTTGATTTTTTTTTTTTTTTTTCGATTATAAATATATAGGAGAGAAAAACACTGAATTTGAATACTATCACAAATAAAGTTCTGAAATCAATTTTGTGTTTTTAAAGAAATCCAAATTTAGAATACGTGTAAATTTATAATTTAATCACATTTTATTAGAATAAATAATTTTAATTTTGCATCAAATAATTTAGATGAAGTTTAAGGTTTCTAAGTTAGACACTTCATTTAATTCTTACCGAAACACTGGAAATTCTCTCAATAATTAGATAAACATACTAATAGTTACAGTTATCGTTAGATCATAAACTCTGCATCAATAAATTTATTATTTTGAAACTACTTTTTTGCCGTTAAAAATGTGTAATTCAAAATTTTGTAATGATTTAAAAAAAATAAAATACTTTATCCTGATGGTGAAAGGCATCATTAATTTTGCCCTTTTAAAGATGAAACCTGTTTATTCGGTTCTAAAATGAATAAGTTCGCACAAGCAAGAAAAGTTGACACTTTAAATCTCTTCACTTCAATATACAATAAATATTTGAACGAGATTGCTTATTTTTGTAGTCTGCAGACGAAAACTTTCGGAATAAAGTTTGTTGTTCGTAAGAAATTTATAAGTAATAGATTTTTACTGTAAACTTATTTTGATTTAGAAATAATTTCTTATTTTTAAATTTATTTGGAGTTAAAACCTGTGTTATGTATGAGATTTCCCCTTTAATCAAATAAGAATAAAGATATACTACTACAAAATTTAAAACATGTATACAGTTATGAAATTTTCTTATTTCAGCTGTGAAAAATCTACAAAATTTGAAAGTAAACAGAAAAATTTTGAGAATAAAATCAATTTTGGTAAATTTTGTGTATATTTTACCAAAATGAAAATAAAGGATACTTCAATGTTAGAAATTACTTTCATACAAACATAAAACTGTTTTATTCAAAAAAAAATTCTATTATCTGTAATATGATTTTGAATTTTAAAATAGAAAATTTTTAGGTACAAGTTCAGTATCCCCCATATATGATTTCTCGCCAAATCTGGCGCCCTTTGTTTACTTCGTAGTGTTGCCGATTTCAGCTTTTGTTTTTATTGTAGTGTTGCCAAATTCAGTTTTAGTTACTATTTCTTTTTCTTTTTTGGGTACTTACGTATTAACACAACCAGGCCAAAATTTGCATAAATTGCCAAATTTGGTGACACTACTTACGGCAACCCCACGTATTATACATGGTTTTTCGTAATGAAATTATTTTGCTTATTGGTTAAGTTGAATGCCGTGAAATACGTTAACTAAGGATATTTGGGATCTACCTGCGAGGGAAAAAGATGCTGTTGAATTAGTACAGGGATATGGAATTATACCGAACGAATGTACTTGTAAAAATTCTCATAAAATGAAACTGTATTTTGGAAAGCAAATCTTCTGCAAATGTAACGTCAAAGAGTGCAATCAACACTTGGGTGTGAGAACCGGATATTGGTTTGAAGGTAGCCGAATTTCGTTTGTGACAGCGGTGCGCTTCATTTATTGTTGGCGTAAAGAGTTAACCTCAATTCATTTTTGTGTAGAAGAGATGGAAATTTCTGACAAAACTGTTATTGATTGGAACAATTACATGCGGGAGATATGTACCCTTGAAATGGATGGAAAAGAAAGAAAGCAAATAGGCGGCAAAGGAATTATTGTGGAAATAGACGAAAGTTTATTTGTAAAAAGAAAAAATAACTCTGGGCGTGTACTACCACAGCAATGATTTTTCGGCGTAATTTGCCGAGAAACAAAAGAGACTTTTTTGGTTACAGTACCTAACAGAAGCGCCGTTACTCTCATGGAAAATATTTGCGAAAATATCAAGGAAGGAAGCATTATTTATTCGGATTGCTGGAAAGGATACAAGATAAATCAGTTGGAAAATGCTGGATTTCTGCATGGAACTGTTAATCACAAATACAACTTTGCGGATCCCGACACGGGCGTTCACACACAATATGTAGAGCGCATGTGGGGCTCAGCCAAATGGCGCAACAAAAAACAGAGTTGAACAGCCCATCATCATCTTGACTCATACCTTATAGAATTTATATGACGCCAAACTCAAGCTGTTAATGGCGAAGACGGTTTTCAATAAGTGCTAAAAGCAATAGCCAAAATATTTCCGCAGAAAAAATAATTCTGCAACTCATTTAATTTCGAAACCAGAAGAGTTTAATTGCTATATTTTCTTTTTGTAAACAAAATAATATAAAAACCTGTATTAAAAATTATCTGTAATTAATAAATGTACATTTTATTCCTATTCATACTTTTTCACTCAAACTTACAAATCGCGCCAACCTGGTTGCGATAATACGTAAGTACCCTTTTTTGTTGCCACTAATCATTTTTCTTGTGTTTTACATAAATTTTACCGCTATTTAAATTTTACTTCGATTTTCATTGTTCTAGAACATTCTTTGTTCCTTGTTTCTATTGGAATTGCAAGGGATTTTCCCTCAGTTGGGCTTCATTGTCACCAGCGTCTAATCATCATAAATTCTTCTTTTTTACGAAAAAAATTTGCCGCATTCGCCAATATATGGGGATACTGAACTAGTCTTGCAGTCCAATAAAGAAATGAAATATCTCCAGGAGTGGAGCGCAGCTTGAAATGTGAAGAAGTGCAAGCTTCCTGGAGGGCAGAACATTCTCTTTGTAATAAGTTTTTCGCTGATGATGGATAACCCGTTTTAGAAGGAATTTGACATTATTTCTCAGGCCAGTAGGAGTATCTGGAGGGATAAAAAAAAAAGCGTCTCTTTTGTGAGAAATTTGGAGAAGACACCAGCTCCCGCTCTCCCTGTACTTCTCTCAGCTGATCCATCAGTATAAATGTGCATCCAATTGTCAAGTGGATATCTCTCATTAATAGTAGCAAGAGCAGCAGCCTTGAGTTCTGCCTGAGGGGAGACTCCCATCTGGACAAGAAGGACAAGGTCAAAGACAGGGGTGGCATATTTCAGCATACCTGGAAAGATAGGGGTTCTGGCTGTAATGGCTGTATTACTTGAAGTGCTAAGTAAGCTGGAAATTCTCTGGAATTCTGATAAAAATGTTCATTGTGTTTTTAGTCTCAGAGTGCTTGGTCGATAGTTAGTTCAAAAACCCTCCCTACGTAGTAACCTTTCACCAAGAACCAAAGTAGCAAAAACTGTCCTATCGTGCAAACAGTCAAAGCCAGTCTGAAGTTTCAAAGATGGTATTGATGTTGAGAAGGCTCCCTCATAAGCCTAAGATATGCAATAAGCCTAAGAGCACTGTTTTGAGCAGTATTGAGTTTTGATAAAACAGCATCTGAGGTGTTTAAAAAAATATAACATGACTTATTCTTAGAAAATAAATAATAACCTAGTATTTATCTGACAAAAGTTATCTTGTGTTTCAGAAAAGTCTCATAATTTGTAAATATGGTTTCTTTATGATTTGATATTGTTATTGCTATTCTCCATTTCCAACTTCTGCTAATTGAGAGCTATGACTTAATTCACCTTAAAAAAAAAAATCATAGACTATTGTAGGTAAATGTAGTAGGTTGGTATAGAGTGAAACTTAACAGCTTAGAATATGTGAAGAAGTCTTGATTTTATATTTTATGCATTGATCCTTATACACATGACTAATTATGACTGAATAAAGATTAATCTAATTGTTCCTTCATTTTGTTTTTTATTTGTTGTAGTTCACTGTTTTAATTTCTTACTATGTTAAAGTATTAAAATAAGCATACTGATGTAATATGTTTAATGCATTTTTTTCTGTAAATGCAATGTTTAGTAATATTAATATGTAATAATATGAATAGTAATAATAATATTATCATTATATGAATGATTTTTTCCTTTAAAATTGTAATATTTACTAATTAATTAGTAAAATTATTGGTAATGAAAAAATGCAATATTATTTTTTATAAATCGTACTCAAAAATGAAACAATCAGAATTATTTATGCTTAAATCAATTACTGTATTGACTGTAAGACTAATATTGTCATTACATTTTTTATAAAAATTAGCTCTTGTCTATTTGATTTTAATTTGAAATAAGTATGTATATCTTGCTGTAAAAGATTAATACTTGTGTATTGATCCCATGCAGAAAAGGAATACTTATATTTATTCAAAACTTTGTTTGATTTAGAGAGTTGATTTGAAAGTGCTTAAACAATTACAAACAGGAATTCTTTATAAGACATTTAATAGTAAATATATATCCATTGTATTTTAATTATGATTTTTTTTATTCAAACCTTTTATATTTTTCATAAATGTAATTTCTATGTAATGTCAAAAAATGTTCTTTCATATAAAAAAAATTCAAATATTTCCGATTGAAATTCAACATTTCTAAATTATAAAATTTGTCTTAGTGATAAAGGGATAGAATGTCTAAAAAAAAAAGGTTAGTCATATTTCTTTCTCTTAACATTCATGATTAGAATGAATTGAATTGTAGCATATATAATAAGAAAGAAAGCTTTTTTACTATATATTGTATACTTTTTCATTCAATGCTGGATTTTAATTTTACTTTCTCTGTTTTGTTGTAATCTATGTCATTATTTAAGGAATACATTTGCATAAAATTTATTCTCATTTATAAATTGAGTTGTCATTTAAATGGCTAGGTCTCAGAAATGTACTCATCAGTTTCTCAATTTTTTACATAAATTCCTACATTGAGCTTAGATATTTGTAATGTCTCAAAATTTACTTTAAATTGTAGATCCCAGAATAGTTAACCATTGTGCAGAAAAAATTACTTTTGAGTGTCAAGTTAAGTTTTCTTTATGAATTCATATTCATAAACAAGATTTTACCAAAAATGAATAAAAGCTGATTTTGTTTTTGATGTTGCAGAAAAAGTAAAGATTTTTGTCTTTCAATATTTACCAAAACACAGTTTAAAAAAACTGAGGATAAAAAATAAAAAAAGTTGGTTATAATGAGGATAAAAAGTTTTTCAATAATTTTCTGGAAATGGTTATTAATTTTTGTATCATTCTTTGTTCTTATTTTCATTACTTTTTTACATATTCAGTCATTAAAGGAATAATTTTGTTATTTGAATTTTATTTCATTGTTATGCTTAAAATGCTAATTATGCCTAATAATGTCCGAGCTAAATACCCAATATATCTAATTGTAAATACTTTAGTGCTTAGAAGTGTCTTAATTAAATAATGATTCCATCAGTTTATTTAAATTGATTGAATTTTAGCTACCAATCTTAATTGTAATCAAAATAGATAAATTCGATTAGGTAAAAATCTAATTTGGTATTAAATAAAATTTTATAAGCTATTTTATCTGAAAAATTATTAATGAAGTTACAGATGTCATAAGGACCATAATATTCTATTCTTTGTATAAAGAAATCAGGCTAAGATCTTTAGTTATTTCTTTGAAAGCAACTGGAATACTTCTAATGCTCTTTCTATGTTATTTGTTGCAATATGAAGTAAACTTATTTTATTTGTTCCAGTATGAGAAATATCACTGCCAAAGAAATATTCACAAAGAGCATGTCATTTCTGACTGAAAAATAAAATTTATTTCTGTATCTTAGTATGAGGAATTAAAATTAATTCTTTACAAATGGTATTTTTATATTTACTTTAAAATTTGGTATCATTGTTAAATGAAAAACTTATTTTCTTAAAGTTTGTTTAAATTTTTTTTCAAAATTCATAAACAAAATAATCACCTTACTATTTCATTTCTATTTTAGATGTTAGAAAATGGATGAAATAGATGAAACAAATATCTTAGAGACTGACTTAATATGGATTGATAATAGATGCTATCGTAAAATTCCTATTAAAGGTAGTGAAAAGAAAACTTATGACCAAGAAGACTTATTTCCAAGTAGGATGATTTCTTAATTTCTTTGTCCAATGGTGAAATTTAATTACTTCAGTTGATCTATCATCAAATATTTTGTCAGAATTTAACAAACTAATTATCGAAATAGTAGATTGCATACAAACTTTCATTCAGTTGCATCACTTACACAATTCCTATGAAATGCAAATGTATCTTATGTTTAATTGAAATAGTGCACTAATGGAAATAAGTTCTGAATCAATTACAATAGACTTTAATTTTTATAATTTAGATAAAAAAAATTTCTTTTTTAAAAAGTTTCAAAATATGTTTAAACATTCCAAAGAGTCTTCAATATATAAAAGTGTTTCATATGTTTAAAGTTTTCCTTTTTCCAGTAAAATTTAAATCTAATGGCATCTGGATTAAACTATTTTCCAAATTTTATACAATTTTCAATTTAAGCCTATTCTTTGAGTATTGAAAAATCCGATATTTATTTTCTTCATTTAATGTTAATCCACTTCATGTATTATTTAGTTTTTCATATGTTACCACATATGGGAAATTTTATTGCACATCACCTAAAATAGTCTGTAGTCTTGATGTTAAAAAAAATAAAAATCTATCAGAACATGTTACTTCTATTTTGGTTGTTTCATATAAATAACAACCATCCCTGTGATTTTTTTCTCGTCAAATAAACCTATGATCTAGAGAAAAAAAAGGGAATTTTTGTGTTGGTATAAAAAAAGATTTTTCATAAAAAAAATTGTTATGACAGTAAATCTGATTTTATCAAGTTAATTTGTAGAAAAGCATGAATAAAGAAAATTTTATTCTTGCTGTTATGCAGACGCTGTTCAGTCTTAGAGTTTCAAAATCATAATCACATTTTTTTTAACTTGGAAACTATTAAATATAAGAACTCTGTAAGGATTGAAAACATAATTGTTAGCTGAAATAGCAGAATTGCCATCAATTAATAAATTAGACTATTCCATGTTTCTCTATAGTCCAGTAAAACTAGTGCTTTAAATTTTGCTCAAAATAAATCTTTCAAAAATTGTCTTGTTTTAATGATGGGCAGATTTAAAAGCTGAAACCTACTGATGTTAACGAGAATATCCTGAAAATATGAAAAAAATTATTTTGCTTTTAAAAATGCTTTAACTGTGCAGCTAAAAATATATTGAATTCTGATTAAATAAAATTGTTTTACCAATAAGACTTTTTCAATAAAGAATATGAACTATCATGTTAAAAAACTGGCAAAACTACACTTATATTTCAGAAAATATGAAATAAATGTGACTATAAAAAAATTTCTAATTACAAAGATTCAAAATTCTGTTTTTACCTAAATTCTTATATTTTAAAAAATACAGTAGAAGTTTATATTCCATATGTTTATCTTACTTTATTTTATATTTTTATGGATTTAATGCTTTATGTCTCATTCTAGCTCCTCTAAATGAGTTTAGGAAAGAAGAAGATACAATTGAAGATTTGCCTGTTAAGTATGATGGAAATAAATTTTGGATAACAATTTATGTTCCTGGCCCATTAATTCGGTAAGATGGTTTAATGTTATTTTTACAATATTATTTAAAAAATCAATAATTTATATTAAAATATTCTATTTTAAATCCACTAGAAATGCAAATTTTATTTATAGGTAGAAATCTGTCAAAAAAATCATGTAATAAATGTGATTCTTTTGTGATTTAATAATATTTAAACATATCATTTGCAATGCTTAGTTTGAAAATAAAGGTATTATGATACATTCAATAATATATTAAAAAGTTAAATTATTATTAATATTTCAATTTGAAATAATTTTAACATTAGGACTACCTGATTGAAATTTAACAAGGTAAATTGTTTTTACAATAACTCAACAGTATTTGACATTTATAATGCATTTTAATCATTTATGACACATCCATATACTTTTATGAAAAGATTTCTTCATAGATATTTATGTGTTCTATAAGAGAAAACCTAAAATATCCAAGTATGTTTATGTAGAAAATAGTAACACCAATATTACATCAAAGATGTCAGCAGAAGTGCTTCAAATGTCATTCACTGTAGTAATTAAGATAGTTATTTTTAAAAAACAAACTCATAATCACTCAGTAGACCATATTGTGGAAGCCTGATGGCCTAGTGATAATGCTTCCTGCTCCCAAGTCATAGGTCCAAGATTCAGTCCTAGGGCTCAGCAACATTTACTCTGTGTTTCATTGCTTCAGTGGATTGATAAAACTGAGTTCCAAGTTTGGGTGTAAACTAAACTTTGGGGGTTTCACGTTAGGTTTGACCACCTAACTAGGACATATGCTTTGCTCTCCAGGGGCCTTGGTTATGAAAATAAATATGGCCTCTGAAGGTATTAGCCCTTTGGGGCTGTTGTGACACTGAGTTTAGTTTGTTTGAACCATAGTATGAAGTCTATATCAGAATTATTAAAAGGTGTCAATGATGCCACAATCTAAAAAACAATTTTAAATTTATAAGAATGTGTTTGTCATAAGTTCACTGTTTTCTCAATTTTTCTTGTGTTAGTTTCTATCAATCTTTTATTTCAGTTATGTTTAAAAATTTTAATTTTTTCCACAATAAAATAATTTATGAAAATATTTAATTGATTATATCAGAATTATTAAAAGATGTTAATGATGCCAAAATCACAAAAAACAAATCTAAATTGATAAGATGATATTTGATGTCAATTCACATTTCCTCAATTTCCTTGTATTGATTTCTATTACGCTTTTATTTAAATCATTTTTAAGAATTTTCTTCTTTTTTTCACAGTAAAGTAATTTGTGAAAATATTTAAATGCTCATAATATTTTCAACAGGATTGTTTTTATTAAATACTACATATACTATGTTATCCTAAAAAAATTTATTATATTGTTTTGAAAAAGCTCATAACTATTGTTTCATTTGGAAAATTTCATTTGACTACTATTTGAGAGTTTTTTATTGCAAGTGTAAAGATAATCAAACATTACTGACTTAGAAATTCAGAAATATTTAGTTTGAAACATACTTTTATATAATTTTTTACCTAATATAATTTATTGTGTAATATTAAAATATATTGCGTTTACTTAGAATTATTTAGAATTAATTAAATCAAATTTTTTCTCTGTAATTAAAAATATTATATTTTATTTGTTTTTGAAATGCTAAAAAGGTTTGTATTTGAATATTAAACTGCTAATTACTTAAAAATGAAGTTTAATTTCGATTATAAGTTAAAGGATAATATAATCTTAGTTTTATTAGCAGTGGTAGTAAATGATAATCACAAAACATTTGTATCCAATATATTTAGGATTAAAATAATATTAGTAAATCAAATATCTTTAATTAAATAATATTGACATTGTTTACTATTCATTTGCAGTTTAAAACTTAATCTCAACTCATCACATAATTAGTTATTTTAAAATTACAAATTATCAGTCTAAAAAAATCTAGTTTTATATATTGTGTGAATGTTTTGTGAATTAAATGTATAGTTATTTCTGTAAAGCTTATGAAGGCAAATAATTGTATTATACATCTTGAATAAATAAATTGAAGCTCTTAATTGAAAATTAAATAAAAATGATTTATAAATCTTTAAAAAATGTGAAAATCAAAATCAACAGCATATTAAAATTTATCGTGAATTTTTTTTCAATTCTTAGCATTGTATTTAAGTTTAAAAGAAAAAGTTAACTAGCAAATATCAAAAAATAATTTAATTTTTTTAGAAATGTCTAAAATATTATTAATTTTGTGGAGGTTCATGATTCATTTTGCCCATAATTCTTATGAAGTTATCTAAATATCACCTGAGGTAACTATTCATAATTCTTCCTCTTCAATTAAAAATTTTTGTCTGGTAAAATACGCATAATTTTAAATGATTTTTTTTTTAAGTTTGAAAATTACTGTTAAAACTTAAATTATTGTTAAAAATTTAATTATCGTAATTATGGAAAGAATTGTCAGTTAATTGGGGTTAGCTATTTTTCCTGTCACTCTTATAATATATATTTGTGTGCTGGATACCAAGTAGTGAAAATCGATTGTTGATATTAAGCTATAAGTTTCTCAAATAAAATTCAATACATTTTTCAAATATATTAAAAATTGGAAAATTAATTTTTAAACATTTAAAAGTGCAATATTTAATTTTTCTCTAATGTGAAACAATATTTAAATATTGTATATTTTTAAATTTAAAAATATTTTTTATGCTGTTATTTTTTTTTTTTTATTTATTTACCTAGTATATTTGTTATATATTTAGTATGGTATGTGGAAAACAACAGAAGACACGAAAAATGATTCAAGATTCAACACATACAACTATAAAATTTCCTCCTGAACCTGAACATTCATTCAAAAATTCAAGAAATAAATTTTCAAATAAACAGGAAGAAAGTGGAGATGTTGGTAAGATATGTTTTGGTTGTAAGACTTTTGTATTTCCATCAAATGTGCAAATTAAAATTACTTTTTTTAAACTTTTAGCAATTATTATTATCTTATCCATTATGCCATCTTATTAGGGACCTATTGTTTACAGCTGTCAACTCTTGATTGATGCTTTGAGGAATAATGGACAAAATATTGCCCTTCAGTGGTTCCGAAGTTTGTGGAATTGCGGGAAATAAACTTACTGGCTCTGTAATCAAGAATGATAAGGACATCTCTTAACTTGATCCAGCTGATTACTAAGATAATCATCAATGCTAAATTTAAAGAGCATCTTAGACAGACTTTTAGAAAATTAATAAACAGAAAAAATTGGAGTGACTTGATGAAAAATCTCATCCCTCATGACCTGCCTAGAGCTGTTGTTGTCACCAACTTTAGAATTAAAACTGTTGTTTTTTCTTATACTGTGACCAGCAATGCTAAATCAGGTTCATGAATTCATTCACCCTGATTAAATTGAGAACTAGAAGGGGGTCTTGAACCAGGTCTTGTCTAGTAAGTCCTATACTAGATAAGATGTGACCAGGGGAGAGAAAATTGTTTTAATTTCCACAAGATGTCTGCACTTGTACTATCTCTCAAGTTATGCCAATATGGCAAGCGCTGGATAGCATTTTTACTATTCGAAAAGATCCAAATATCCTTAATTTTGATAGTAACATAATGGAGTTCAAACCCTCTAAGATTTCAATAAGCTCGCTTCCAAATACTGAGTAGAAGTCTGGATTTCTACTGTGATTTCTTAATTCTTGATCCTGAAATCTAATAAAGATGCCACTGCCAGAACTACCACCATCAAGTCTACTGCCATTCATGTATACTTGAACAGCGTCTATGGGAACATTATTAATTCTTTCAAGAGCCAATTCAAGTAACACACCAATTCCATCAAAATTAAAACTAGACATGACTGTCTATTTAAAAAACTGTAGAGTTTTAATTTAGCAAACGTCCAAATTTGGCTACTATGCAAATCTGTTGACATCCTTAGAGATCATATTTTAAAACAATATTTTAAATTATGTAATAAAACTTCAATATATATATTTTTTGCTTTCTGTTGGGTAAGAAAAAAGGGTGTATAAAATTAATACTAGTAGTTAATATATCAATAATATTAATATTCATAAACATTTTATTTTTAATATATATAAAATAAACACTTGGTGTTATTTTCATAAGAAATTATCTAATAATTTAACTACATGGATGTAAAGCATCAATGCTATAAAATTCACTATATTTGAAGTATAATTTCTTTTTAGCTAAAAATCATAATTTGTATTTCTCCAAATAATTGTGCAATGTTTATTTTTTATTTATATTACTTTTGCAAATTAACACTATATTTGTTATATTTTGTTTTAAAAAATTCCTATTTCTTATTTTTGTGTAACAATTAGTAATAACTGGAGCAACAAAAGAATCAGTATCTAGAGCATATCGAAAAGTAGAAAATATTGTGAACAGTGGACGCTGGAAAGTTTGTGAATATACTCATTTTATTTCTATACCAATGAACAGTGATTCAATTCAGAAAGGTTTCTTGCAGTTCAAAGAAGCAGTTTTAAAACAGTGCTATTCTGTAAGTACTTAAATTTGTCAGTTTTAGTAAAAATATCTTTGGAAAAATAATTTTGTTAATAAATTTTCTGTTAATTTAATTTAATATAGTTATACTAGTTGACTTCATGATTTTTTCTAAATCTGAAAAATGTCAAGTTAAAGCCAAGCACCTCCATTTCTAAAAAATTTTAACAGATTTTACTTTTGTTTGTATAATTATTTAAACATGAACTAAATAAACCAAAAGTTTTTTTTAACAATATTCTTAAACAATTGCATTTTTTGTACCAGCCGGCCAACTTGTCAAGTGGTCAACGTGCCTGACTACGGATAGGAAGGTCCTGGGTTCGAATCCCGGTTCAGGCATGGATGTACTTTCTCTCTCTCTCTCTCTCTATCCTGTCTTTGTCCTTTCCTTGTCTGTGTGAATGAAGTATGGATGATGCCTACCCTATAAACGGGTCCCTATGGCATATGTGAGGGTGCGATGGTGGCCCACCCCCTGTGGTGCACCCGAGGCAATACCTCGGCGGCTAATTGGTCGCTCTGGCCGGTTCCTTGGGTATCAGGGAACAATAGATTAATAGACTCTGTTGCAGTTGTAACTGTCTACAATCTATCATTGAGGGGGGACCTTTTTGGTGCTTTATTTTATAGATCAGAAATTTTACAAAAAGAAATAAAATTGTTCAGTAAAATAATTAGTGTTTCAATTTGTATGTAAAATATGTGTATTGATATGTTTATTAATGGTTTGAATAAAACTTAAATAATGATTTAATAAGGTAAATAATTTGTATAAGATATATTGCTTTTCTAACATATTTTTGTTTTTAGTTTTTTTAGACTACACTTTTGCAAATTTGCTTTAAATGTTGAAATGCAATTTTAAGCATTTTTAACATTTTACCTTTTATTATTCCTATGAAAAGATAACTGGAAATTCAATAAGTATACCAATAAAAAAATAAAGGAATTTAATATGATCATATTCCTGATAAAAAATTATATTCCATTTATGAATACTTTGTATTAAATATAAATTAATGTAATTTATTACATTTAATATGTTATAAATTATATAGTGTAATATAATTGAATGTAAAATGATTAAATGTAATTTATTTTTAGGCACATGGTGTTAGTAGTGATATATTTGTTCATCCGTCTACACTTCATTTAACAATTGCTATGCTTACTTTATTTGATGATAAAGACAAGGAACTTGCAAAAGCTACTGTGAATAAATGCAAAACAGAATTTAGGTATGCGCATTTAATGTGATTACACAATTATATCCTTTTCTATAGTATTATCTTCAATTCTTATACAAGTGCTTCATAGTCACACATACCTGACTTTATATATTTTTTAATTACTTTATGGGAAGACAAGAGTATCTGATCCTATGAATGTTATTCCTCCATTGAAAATGGTTGTGTATTGATGACAGTTTCAATAGAAGGAAATAAATCACATCCCACTGCCTTTGCAGCCGCAGAAACTCCTTCGTAAAATCTCACATGATTAAAATAATTACTTTGCAGCATAAGCAACTTTAGAAAGATCATTTACAAGCATTATAATCAAATTTCAAAATGAACATTGATTTTAAGTTTGACAAAGAAAAACATTTTGATATAAGTTTTATTCTATTCCATGCAGCTGTTCTCTATTCAACCAAGACAAAATTTGATGTGTTAAACAGGAGAAAAATTTTATTTGCATGGATCACACGCACACACAATATTAATATCTTAATTAATATTATACTTATTTTATGTGCACTGAAGGTTGTCTAGTTTATTATGATTCTTTACTAAATTACCATGTTTTTATTGAAAATTTTTCTCGTGTTTTTGTTATAAAAAGTATTCTTTGTGGAATATTACATTGTTAATATTCCACAAAGAATACTTTTTATACTATTTATAATATTTAATTACATTGCAGCATAAACAACTTTATAGGGAATTCAGTTACAAACACTGCAATCAAAATTTCAAAATGAAACTTAAAAAAAAAAAAAAAAAAATGTTTGACAATGATAAATATTGTAATATAAGTTTTATTCCATTCCCATATTATCATTCTCAATTATGATAAAACAACATTTTGAGGTATAAAGAGAATAAAAATTTAATTTGTATTTATTAATATCAGTATATCTAAATATACTAAATATATTTTTTTATGCATTGAGTGCTGTCCAGTTTATTGTAATCTTAGTCAAAATTGCCTTGTTTTTTATTTAAGGCATTAGGTATATTCTGTATGCTAAATTAATTCTCACAGCAATAATTAACAATTCATTCTTTTTATAAACAGTTTGAAATTTTTAAATAATTTGTAATTTTAATTAATAATAATTAAAAATAAATTAATAGCATTAAATTGAATCTTATTATTATGAGCTTTCAAAGTCTCAAGTGCATCTTTTTAAATCTCATCTTAGTGTCTTGAAATCTTCTGTAAACATTTATTTGTTTATTACAATTCAAAAAGTTTAAATTAAAGATATGAGCTTAGAACAATAAAAAATTCCACAATTTATATTTATTTTAAAACTTTTGAGATAAAATACTGTTATAAATTTTCAAGAATTGGTAAGGCTATTGTGTCAAATTTTAATATACCAATAATTTTATAATAAAATAATATCTATCATAATTTCGAGAAAAACGTTGTGGTATTTATGCAACACCTCCTAGAGTAAAAAGCTATTGCAGTGCAAAGGTGATTCATACCCTGAGACCAAAACGAAATTCCTTTACTTCTTTTAGAGTAGTTTTTTTATTCATTTAGATGTAAAGAATCTCTAATCTTAAAATTTTCACTTCTTTTTTTATTAAAAACACAGTGAAGGAGAAAGAAAATTTTTTATGAATGGAAAATGAATTTACTATACAATTAAGAAATTATTTACAAAAGAGTTTACTGTTCTATAGTAATGTTATCTTTTTACATAAAATCATTAATTTAAAGATATTATGATTATAATTTGCATTTATTACCCCTATCACATTTAGTATTTTACTAGAATTCGCATAAAAATTTTTGACATTTCTTGTATATTTAGCATTTTAATATTTTCTTCAGTATCAAAAAGGATTTTCATTCTCTTAATTTCACTTTATAAAAATATTTTTAATTAATAATTTGTAGAAATTTAAACTAATGTGTACGTGGAAGTTTCTATTATTTGATGAGATGTTCAACATTTAATGAATATGTTTTAAGAAATGAAAATTTCAATATATGAATAAACTTTTATTGATAAGCATATATTTTTGACTCAAGCAACTTTTGAAGGTTTAAATTATTAAGTTTTATAATTCACACATACTCTGGTAAATATTTCTTAAATTTATTTATCAACTTAATATGTTTTGAAAATACTTTGTTAATGTAAACATGAAATTTTATTTAATATTCTACTCAGTAAATTAATAAGCAAAATATATATGGGAAAATAATTTTATTGAAAAAATAAATTATACAATATTTTAAATACATATAACTCAAAATCATTTTTTAAATATTTTCTTTTTTTTGTATTATTACATTTTTTTTTTATCAAATAATCATTGACTTTCTTACAGTAATCTTTAAATAAAGTATTGCTTGAAACATTCACAATAATTTTCATAATATTAAACGCATCATGTTTACTACAATCAAACTGCAAATAAATTTCTATTAAAAAATGTAAGATTATACATGCAAGGGACCTCTGATTTTTGCATTGCATCAAGTGTTTTTCAAATTCTTGTGTTTAACATTTACACAGTAGTTAATTTTCATAATTTTAACTATTTCATTGATAAAAACTTTAATACCTTTATATTCATATTTTGAATTAAAATATCGTTACCATCGCTTAATTCATTAAGCTCTTTAATGAGTGAACTGTGACATGTTTCATATTTAATATTTTTTAAACAAGCATGAGTGCAATATCCAGCTTTGTAAGTTACTATTATTTACAGATGATTTATAATTTCTATAAATCATTTATTACATGTATCTATATTTAAATCACTCATTTACTGTCTCTTGGTGTGTGAGATTTTAGTGTCAATGAAATTAAACTTTGGACTCTTAAATTATTTTTTTGTTTTGTAAATCTGAGTAAGCGACACATTATATTGAGCACCAGCTAATTGCCTATAGACTCTAAATTGTTCTTCTAAAGAATCAGTTTTCAACTTTACAGTCAACAAGAAATTCATGTTTAATTTAATTTTCTGCACAATAATTAAAAATTCCAATAATAGCATTGATGGTGTGAGTCAATACTAGATGAGTCTCAAAGCTTAATTTTCTTATATCTTTAGTAAAAGGCAAAAGATTAACTAGATGGGTGAAGTGAAACCAGAGCCTTTAATTTTCTTATATCTGAAGGAAAATGTGTGATGTTTCCATTTCTTGAGTCACAATGGAAAACTTTGCAAAAATATTAAACTAACATTAAATGGTAAATTAATGAATGGTGATTTTTTCCATATATATAATATGTAAAAATATTATATATAAATGTAAAAATATTAGATATATTCACATATATATATATATATATATATATATATATATATATATTTACATTTACAATATCCTACCAAATTGAGATCAGTTTGGTAAATGTTGCTGTTCTTTCATAATTTAATAAATCATAAATGGGACCTGCAACTTTTAGTCTTTCAGAACAATGTTTATTAAAAACTTGCAAAACTAATTTTACATTCTATTTCTCTGAATTTGTAGGACATAACGATTTTGTTGTTAGTGTGTGACAATACCTAACTATATTTGTAAATTCAATTTCATGTAATTTTCTTAGAGTATTAAAAGAAGCAATATATAATTTTTCCTCCAAAACTAAGTTATAAAAATTACTTAACTAAAAAACTTTATCTGAATTTTTTTGACGAAGCCAATTATTTCTAATGTTTTTTAGTAAATATACAATATCAATAAGAAAATATAAAGGCCTTTTATTGTCAATGAGGTGATTATAATTTATTTTAGTTTGGAGGATTTGAGAACCAGAACATTACCTTTCCATTAATGGCATTATTATCACACACATTATTTTTAGCCTATATTGCTTCTATTATAACTATTGTTTTTAAAAAATATGCATGCAGCAAACCTCTAGAAATGGTCTTCACAGGATATATATGTACCACATCCTTTTACACTGATTGAATGCTTTGAAGTGTAATGTCATAAGAAGTGGTTGCTACATCATTTGAATTCGCAACAAAACCTATCAAATTACCACCAAATTACCAATCAAATTCTCTACAACAGCTTTCAAATAAATTCCATCCATCATTGAAATTACTGTTTTATTATTTTCATTTAAATATATATATTTATCCTTAATGTAGGATAAAAAATTCATCAATGATTTGTACAAATAAATTAAGTAAATTATCTTTTCCTTTATCATTAACAATATTTTTTTTCACTAGATTTTAAAATGTCAAACATAACAGAAATGTTGTTTATGGTCATTGTAAAAATATAATTATCTAATTTGACAACTTTTAATTATACTTTACCACAGGTAAAGATTTATCAGTGGAGACAATTGCTTCTAATATTGGACATAAGGCAGATGTTACAAATAAAAACTGCAAAATTATCATTTTTTGCAAGAATCCGGTTAGAACTGATGACAAAATAAAAAGAATTGAAAGAATTTTTTTCATACAACTCATCAGTCTTAAGGCTTTCTTGACTAGCAGCAGATAAATTTTTATTTTCCATCCATAATTTTTTGAAAATCGATCTCCTCTCCCTGATTTTTAACATAAAAAGATAAGCAGGTCAATTTGGAGACATGGATAGAACAGCAGGGATTTTAATTTAGGATGAGGTAAAAGAACACTAATTTTTTCCAGATTTTCCATCATATATTTGTAATTATAATGCTCATAAATACAAAACTATCTAATTTCCAAATATTATGTATCATTGTTAAATTTTAATTTCAAAATGTCACTTTCTTTTTCTTTTTTCTCCATATATTTACGATTTTGTATTTTTATATTACTAAATTTAAACGTAAAACTTATTTTTCATTTCAATTTTGATTCCATTTTTCTTGATTATAATTTCTTAGTGTTATTCCATTTAATATCATAATTTATCTCAGACTCTCATGAGCATGATATAGATAAATTTTATGATATTAAATACAAAACTATCAAATTTATAGATGTGAAGTACCTTAGAATTTTCTAGCCTAATATAATTCAAATATCTATTATTATAATATGTATTGTAACCATGGTAAATTATTAATTGCTTTTTTTTGGTGTGCTGGCTCAATTCATGCAAATTTTGTGCAATGGCAGATGTTTGTGACATTTCTGATTTCTTGCATTTATATCTGCTAGAGTAGCCACTGAATGTTTTCTGATTTTTCTACCTTGCAACACATTTTATACATCTCACTATGTTAGGAGCCTTTCCAAAAGGCAACATGTGAGTATTCAAGAGCATTGTAGTGTATTTTGTATACATTAAACTGTTCACTACACTTTCAATTAAACTAATAGACCTTAATTGAGAATTCTGATACTAAAATATGAATGAATTAAGTTATCAAATGTAACAATTATTTATATGATCCATTTTAATCAATAGATATCTTATATAAATAATATTGAATATAAGATACAATCAAACCTTTATTGTTATGAGTTTGAGTAAAATTTCATTATTTGATTACATTTTAAATTACATTGTTTAACGTTTCTGTAATGTATTCTTTTTAATAATTAGTATGAAGTAATATTATTATTCTAGTTGTTGATACCATTTATGTTGCTATGAATTACTTCATGTATGAATAATATTGAATTAATGTGAGAATTAATCTCCTTATGCGAGAGTTAATCCTGTTGTCTTTGTCAATCAGTTGTTCCTGATGATCTTGGGTTAGTAAAAGTAGTTCTGTTCCCAATCATTGTCACTGGTAGTTTTTCAGTAATATATTTAAAAAATCTTCTGATCCTTTGTCTAATCAGAATATTCTTGTTTATTCATTGTTTTCCATTGAGAATTAATATTTTTATTTCGGCAATTTATCCTATGTTTCTACTGGATTATCTTTAAAAAAAAAATTAGTTCCCATTGATTTTCATTATTTTATGTTTAATCTTTGATATTTAATTTGGTTTTTTAACCTGTCCATTAATTAAATTATAACTGAAATTGATGAAAAAAATGATTATTAAAATTGTATTTTCCTTCACGTTGTTATTACCACCTTTGGTGATTTTCTGTTCTGTAAATTGATTTTTCAGTTGCTTTACATTTAATTTATCAGCCTTGCATTGTAGATAATTTATAAATACTATCAAAACTCAATATTTTTTAAATTTTACTAAATTAATAATTTCAAATGATACTTTTTAGCAATATTTTGAAAGATAAAAGGATAAAAGTTCAAGTTAAAGGAATTGAGTACATGAATGATGACCCAGGAGAAGTAGACATCTTATATGGAATAGTTAAAGAAACAGATCATGATAATTCGTAAGTATTCATATCTAATAAATTTTCAATAAATAAATAATTTACTTTTTATTACATTTTTAGTATTATCACAAACATTTATATTTGTATTATTTTTTAATATTAAAAATTCTTGATTGGTTCTTTAGATTACAATTACTTGCTGAAAAATTATCAGAATCTCTTATTCAAGTAAATCTTTCACGTAAAGAATATGACCTTGTAAAATTGCATGTTACTCTAATGAAAAGCAAAAATATTGGTGAAGAACGCAACTCATTTGATGCCAGACCATTAATGCAGGTGTGCATTAAACTTTTTACATTTTTACATCGATTCATTCCATTATATTCATTTATTTGTTCTCGTGCATAAATTGTATTAATTGTCATTTATTTATAAATGTAACTTTTGTGTTTTTACACAATAATTTATTTTATTTTTTTAATTTATAATCAATACTTAAAATAACTTTTAATAATTATTTATCATCAATTTTATTCTGTTTACATAATTTTTGACAACATTTAACTTTATTTAGCAGCAGAATTTCTTAGAGTTTTTAAACTAGGATATATTTTAAAGGATACAGTAAATTTTTATTTTATTATTATATTGGTAGAGAAAAAGGTGCAAAATTTTTTATTCTATTTGTAACTATTATTTATGTACAAAATTTCACAGATATTAAAAAAAAAAAAGTATTTGAAAATGTTTGCTTATTTTAATAATTTTAAACATTTAGTACCAGTTAAAATATGTTGTAAGGCTTCTTTTTTTTTATTACCTTCCAAGGCTTTTCTTAAATAATGGATTGTATTCACAAATCATTAAGTAAAAAACGTGGAAAATTCCATGTTTCTTTAATCTAATAGATAGATATATGTAAAATACAGAAATATATTTTCAATTTCTTGTTCAATAATGGAAAAAAATTTGGTACCATCAAAGACAACTTTCACATAACTATGTATAAAGGAATATTGAAAAATTTTTATTTTCATTTCTATTTGCCTATTGCAAATTATTTCACCCTGAATCTATTGGCTTGCTTTTACATATATAAGGTAATATTTCACAAAAAAATTTCGTAGGTTTTAATCATGCATTTATTTTTCTGTTAAAGAATTATTTATTTCATGGAAGAGAATTTTATCATAAAAATGAATATAATTTGATATATATATATATATATATATATATATATCCCATATTTATAAAAAGAATTAAAGAAACCAAAAATATAACATTTATAAAGTTATGAAATTTTTTATTGACAAAAATAGAATGAAATAGACCCAAAACAATGTATGAAAAAGACATGATTTATTATTAGAAATTTTGTTTAAAAATATACAAATTTTAAAAAAATTAACACTTTCTATGAGATTTAACAAAAGAATTATAAAATTAATTTGCTGTAAAGCATGGAAAATTCCTTCTGCAAATTATTTTTATTTTTTAATGGTAATCAAATATATATTCTATGTAATATGTATCTTACTTTTTCTCATTTGAGAGTAAATAAGATTTTAGGAATCACATTGCTTTCCAAAAGAAACTGCAACAATCCTTTCATATTCCAAATACAGATTTATCATCAATTATATTTATTAAATATTTTATTGTTATAGTATTTATGTAAGTGTGTATGACACATGTTTATTAGTCTCAAAATATGGAGACATAGCAGTTTCTCTTAACTCTTCAATTTTAGGTAAAATAAAAATAAGAATTGCTGGAATAAAAATTGATTCTCTTTCTTATAATTCAGAGTTAAAATGACTTTTACTGTTTTTAAATAAAAACAAATTTTATCTAAATTCTTTCTTTAATTAGCATTGAAATGTGAATTTTTAATATATTGTAAGAATAGAAATTCATGATTATATATCTGAGGTTTGGTATCTAAATAAAATATATCGATTTCAGATTAAATTATCCTTTTCAAACAAAATTTTAACAAATAAATATATATTTGACATCTTTACTTTATTTCAGAGATTTTCTGAATTTGTGTTTGGTGAAATGACAGTAAATGAAATCCATATCTCAGTGCGTTACACTGCAAAACCAGGCAGTTATTACACATCAGTTGCAGTTATTAATCTATGATTGTTATGTATAATCATATATTTTATATATCATAAATAAATCATATTTTAATAATTTTTTTGTTTCATTAATATTTCATTTGTACTACTCTAAGTCTAAGAATCTAATTCTACTTATAAGACCCATTTATAATTGTAAACTTTCATTTCTTTTATTATTTACTAACAAAATAGAATTCTCTTTTTTTTATTATTTGGTGTTACAATCATAAAATGATGAACATTTTATCCTTACTCAGCCCAATTTATTATAACTTTTAATGAATTTTCGTCATTAATTTTGTTTAGTTAATTGTTTTAAAATTTTGGGCAATGATATTGAAAAAAAAACTTTATTTTACTTTTTATTCATTTATAAATATTTTATTGGTAATTATTATATAATTAGCATGGATTATAAATATTTTGTAAATTTGATTATTAAGAATTATTGAAATGTTAATGATCAAATTTTAAATAAGCGAAACAGTATGGGTAAAAGTGAAATGAACCAAATTAGTTGAAGTACCTAAATTCATTGTACTTTTTATGAAATTAATGTTTTCACAAAAATTTTCAAATTGCTTGAAAATGAGAATAAATGAATCTAACCTTTGTATGTATAATTTTATATATATATATTTTTTCAAAACACATTAACGTATATATGGCTAATTTTAATTTTCTTTAATTTAGATAAGACAAATATAAATTGTAAAAATTTAATCTTATTCATCAGAACAAGACTAAATTAAGCATTAAATGTTTTTTATACATGTACAATTCATTTAAAATATTTTACTAGACCTAAAAATAAGCGAATAACTTTGCAATTTTTCATCTCTTAAATTTTTCTTCTTTAGTGGTCATTAGATTAACCGGCCAACTTGTCTAGTGATCAGCGTGCCTGACTGGGGGATCCTGGGTTCGAATCGCGGTTCAGGCATGGATGTACTTTTTCTCTATTCTTTCCTTGTATGATTGCCCTATAAATGGGTCTCTATGGCATGTGTGTGTACTGAAGAAGTCAGAATCCACACGAAATACAGTTCAATTGGAAAAGTGGAGCAGCGCACCCAAATTTGCCAGCCTTCCTGGCACACGAGAACAACTATTAGATTTAAAAAAAGGGACATCAGATTCACATCTATATCAAAATTGATGAACAATTAATTTTTTTCATCAACTGATGTTTTGGAATTCAAAAAGAAAATTGTTACAAAAATATCTTTGGAAAATACAAAGGCAATATTTTTTTTCTATTAAAAATTTAGTTTGAGATATTGGTACTTTGAATAGGCTACACAATAGATTTTGGAATTGCATCATATGAAAACTCGATTTTGTGTATTATTCAAATTCAAGACATTGTAAATTTATTTTATAAAAAAATATTAACAAATATTTATTCGATAGTATACCATTATGTAAATGTTTTATAGAGAAATTCATTCTCACTTTTTATGTAAATAGTACTAGCAGCTTAGATGTTAATATTTTTGCACATATAACTCTGCATCAAAACTTAGATGGAAATGCCTCAAGAAATAATTTATCAAGCATTCAGTGATGCTTGATAAATCATCTATCTCGAAATCTTACAAGTTTTGTTGACATTTATATCATACAGAATGAAAGTAACATCTATTAATGTTTAAGTGATAAAAATGAATTATGTATACCCTGTTTAATGTTCATTTGCCTACCAACGATGGCTGTTGCATCAGCATACCTCCTTATACTTAACCTTCAATTAGGCTCTTAACAGTTACTAGATGGAGGTCTTATTAATTTAGAAGCAGGTATCAAAAAGAAAACCCAGTATTGTTTGATTTGGCACCTCAAAAGGCGTTATTTCACTAGAACATTGCTACCACTGTTTAATATGCCTTAGTCGGTTAACACAACAGACCTTTGCTTATCAAGTCTTAATTCAAATTAGCTCAATTCTAATAAACAGAATGATGCTAAATCAACAGTGTCATCACAGTTGACATTTTAAACCAAATTAGTAATCAAAACCACGAACTAATAAATTGAAGGCCGACTAACTGATTATTTAGCTGTTTACCTGGCTTATAATTCAGTTATATTTATATGAAGTTTATATTATAGTTATGCACCACTGATTCCTAGAAAAACGAGAGAAGATAATTGGTAACACGTGTGCAATTGTTCTTTTCATTTGCAAATCAGTAAACTTACATTAATTCTCTCCTTCGACGAATTAAGGATAAAAAAAGAAAATATTAATTTGCAAACGTTAGTCAATGAAAGCTAAAATTTATAAAACCATTACAGATGTTACAAATAACACAATTGTTGATTCTCATAACAATAACGTATGTAGAAAAAATATAATTTCAAAAAATGCTAGATCAATAATTGTTTAAGAAAATTAATAAATAACAATCTAATGCATAAAAATTATATTGGTTTCAACAGCCAAAACACCTGTTAAAAGTATTTTGTACCATGTACTATTAGGGGTTAACACTTCATGATACATGAAAGGCCCTATATAGAGAACTGAGGTGCAATTCTTCAAAATAAGGAGTACGTGAAGCAGTCAATGTAGTAAAGGCATTCATATACAGTATAATTAGTTACTTTCTTGGTCATGTGGCATTTTCGACATACAAAGTCTTGTTCTATTATCTGAAGCTTTCTCCATCCGATTTAGAGAAGCAATCACACAGCTAATAGCTTCAAGCACTACTCCAGCCATGGATGGACTAGAGATCAAATAAACTTAGGTTGTGAAATGATACTACCAGAATTTTAAAAATTTAGTGACATTATCTAAGGATCAGATTATAATTAATTAATCGTAATACTAATTCACAGTCATGGAGCTATTCAAATATTTATATGAATTAAATGAAAATTTTTTGAACAATTACATTTAAGGGTAGCAATTCATAATTTGATAGTCATTATATTCTTATTGTTAAATGTTTTGATATTTCATATGTCATTCATCGCAATGCACTTTTAAATGTTTCAAAAGCTAAATAAACATTTGACAGAAATAACTGCATGCAAGTATATTTAACCAGACATTTATATATGTAAAATTTACAAATTTTAGAATATTAATAAAATTATTTTAGACTTTTAGAACAAAAAATTACCAAACTGAGACACTCATTTTAAATCTTTTGGTTATTGCATGAATAAGTCTGCACTTCATTTACAACAGTAAATTAGTAACAATTACAAAGAATGAGCTTGAGTAATATGATTTGTAATCATTTCTAAGTTCTGACAAAATAATCAACATATGTGTTTCCCTATCATAAATACAACTTTTTATAATGCCATCATGAAAAACTAATAATCAAACATTTTAGTACAAATGCACAGTAATTATGAATGTTAAAAATGGTTTTAAAAACAAAAGCAGCATTAAAAATATTTGAAATCTTAATTTTGAATATATAAATATTAGCATTCGTGTTGTTTTAAAAACAATTATGTGTAAATTCAAGTCAAAGAAACAGTCCACAGTTAAATATAAATAAAAAATATTTAATCAATCGCTTTGTTACAGATTCCAACTTTACAATGGAAAAACTTTATGAATACTTATTTCAATCTGCACCGAACAATAATCAGTCCAGAGAAAACAGAACTGGCACCAAATTCGGAATATAACACAGAACTAATATTTTAAAACAGAAATGTTCAAATAATTAAGTAATAATACCCCAAAAGCACATAAGTCAAATCCAAGATATTTGAAACTAGATCAGAATAATTCACAAGGTCGAATAAATTAATTTGCTGTCTCACGTATTGGTAAAGAAATTAACACTGTTCCTATTATTAAAAAGTCCATCCAATTTAAACTTTATAACTGTTAAAGGCAGTTTTTAAAAAATGTGAACAGTAAATACTTAATGGGAAGCCATTAAATATTACCTGTGCTGTATTATCAACAGTTTTAAAGCTTAAATTTAATATTTGTTGATTGATAGTGCTTAACTATCAACTTGGAAATTATTCAAAAACTCAAAAATTGTTTCTTTTTAAATGTTTTATTCCTTAATTCATATTTGAGCACAGCAAGCATGCACCCAACTTTCATATGCTAGTGGGAAAATTCTTTAGATTAAATCAGCTACATTTAAAGGCATTTCTTCTATTTGTGTGTTGTAAAATTGTTCAATATCACGAAGTGACCTTTTATCATCTTCTGTAATGAAATTGATAGCAACACCCTTACGACCAAATCGACCACCTCTTCCAATCCTGAAAATTAAAAGTAAATACAATTAATAAAAAATACAGGACAATGGATTCAGTTTAATCAAATACATTTAAGTTTCTTTTTAATTCAATTGCTTAAAGAGAATTTCAAATTACATTTTATTTAGGCCAAGAAGACTAACATTCTTAAGAACTTAAGTATTTCTTAATAGTAAAGCATTCTTAGGCTTTATAGTGTGAATATTAAAATTAAACACTTAATAAACCTTTCCTAGCTGATGAAATGATCCACATTTATAACATTAATCAAATGCATGTCAATCATGGCAACAATTTACAATAAATTGAGAAGTGAAAGTTATTGACGTACCTATGAATATAGTTTTCCCTATTTGTTGGAAGATCATAGTTAATAACAAGAGATACTTGCTGTACATCTATTCCTCTTGCTAATATGTCAGTTGTAATCAGAACACGACTAGATCCTGATCTGAATTCCCTCATAATAACATCTCTTTCTTTTTGATCCATATCTCCATGCTAAAATAAAAAGCATTGAAAATAAATAAAAATTTATATTAGCTATTACTTATACAAACAACTATGTTGTAAATAATGATCATTTACATAACAGTAAAAATCATTAGATATTTAATAACAATTGTATAAAAAAAATACTTCAAATCAATCTTGCCTAAATTCAATGACTGAGAAAGTCAAAAGACTAGACTAAATCTTTGTACTATCAACAAATATTAGTTGAAATTAGAAATCAAACACTGCCCAAATTTAATCAAATTTATTTTAAAACACACTAAAAACAATAATGGAGGTGATCAAACTTGATTACTAAATTCAGTTATGAGAAATATGTTCTAATCACACCTTCAACTATTTTTACTATACATATTATGAAGAGTAAAAAGTTAAACAAAAAATTCTAAAATGTAATTACAAAAAGATAGAAATATTATCATGTAGAAAAGGAACTAGTAGAAATCAAGCTTACCAAAGCAGAAACAGTGAAGTCTTTGCTTCGCATTTTATCAGTCAACCAATCTACTTTCCTTCTTGTGTTACAAAAAATAACAGCTTGTGTGATTGTAAGAGTTTCATATAAATCACACAATGTGTCCAACTTCCACTCCTATAAAGAATATAATTTCATCAAACAAATAAAAAATGTGCAGAATATAGAAATAAAAGCATTAAATTCAAATTGAGACAGGAATTCTCATAAATAATCTCCCAGCTTAAAATGCAATTTCTGCATTGCAACCATATCTTAACATTTTGTTAACTGAGTATTATTTAAATCTAAACTGTCTTATAGAGAAACAATTTTTAGCAAGTAATTTATCTTGAATTCAGAATTTTAACTACTGTACTTTTAATCACCCTCACATTTTCTAGACATTTTTAAATTTTCGTGAACCAAAGACACTGAATTTTTAAGAGTTTCAGTAAGTGACTGTAATAACTATCGAGCACACAAGATAAGAAATTCATAGTTTGCTAAGGACTTAAAAAAAAAACAACTTAATTTTAAAAAAAATTTACTGAAGAAAATTCTACAACCTGAGACAGCATTTTATTGGTTTAATACCAATTTTATTGGAAGTACAGAATTTTATACAATAAAATATTTCATGTTTATCAACTTTTCTTTAAAATTGAACTTTAGAAAAAGATTTGTGAGTACATTTTACAATGTACTTTTATACTATGTATTTATTTTAATACAATTTACATAATAAAATATACACATCAATTTTATAAAAAAGAACAAGTTAGAGAGTACTCAAAGAAAATTGCTTTAAAATAAGACTTCTATGATCAGTAAAATAAATATGCATAAAAATTAAGAAAAAATTCCTGGTTTTTGTATTACTCACCTCTCTATCTACAGCTATATAAAACTGCTTAATACCTTCCAGAGTAAGCTCTTCTTTCTTGACTAAAATGCGGATAGGTTCTCGCATAAATTGCTTGGTAACTTCCAATACATCTGCAGGCATAGTAGCAGATAATAGAATTACCTAAAATATGAGTATTCATAATTTTTAAAAACAGGTAAAAATATTTAAATCAAACTGCATATATTCTTAAATAGTAATTCAAGATACTTAAAGGTTAATACATAAAGCATTAGTTTGGTTTATTGTTCTAATACCATTTTTATACAGCAAAAATATACCCCAGTTTAAAGTGGATTCCAAATCACTACAAACACCAAAGACTGCATACAAGATGGAATTCAAACCCACAAATCGTTGAATTGAAGACCAAGGTGATAACGATTCAGTTACCAATTTAGCACATAAAGGATTAAAAAGGAAAAACTAGGCTTTTATGTTACTTAGTTCAGAATGTAGAACTCAATGATCTGAATTGGTTTAGGTAAAAAAAAAACGAATAAAAAGAGCATTAAGGAAACAATTGTTACTCTGGTGCATCAGTTACAATGACAATAACATTAATATGTTACAGCATAATTAGTTGACATGTTATATTTACAAAAGCATGGCAAAGAATTGATGTTTTAGTTTGAAAAAAAGACCTAGTTTAAAAAAGATTTTACCTGAATACTAGCATTTAATGTTCTAAATACATCGTAGATTTGATCTTTGAATCCTCTGGAAAGCATCTCATCAGCTTCATCTAAGACAAATATTCTAATGTGATCAGTTCCTGTAACATAAAATTTAATAATTTAACTGCAAATAAATAACAGAAATAGAAAGATGGCTAAACAGAAAAAATGAACTCACTAAGAGCTTTTCTATTTATCATATCAAAAACTCTTCCAGGTGTTCCAACAACAACATGGACTCCCATTTCCAGTTTTCTAATGTCTTCACGAACATTGGTACCACCAATACATGCATGGCATTGAGCTCCCATATAATCACCTAAGGCAATTACAACTTTTTGAATCTAGAAAATAAAATAAAACAATTATTTGCCATACATTCACAAAATAAGCCAACTATTTTGGTTAAGCAAATTATTCAGTTAGCAAGATTTTTTAAGCAATTAACTAAAAAAAAAACAATTTTTTCAATTAAAGACAAAATTTCCAGAGCACATTTTTTCACTTATAACTAAAAAGCCATCATTTTAAAAGTAAATGCTCAGACATAGTTACAACAGAAATTTTCATTGCTAAAAGTTCAGAACATAATCTATGAATAACAATCCACAAATCTTTGTCACTCCCAATACTAAATAGTTTTTCATGTATACACTTCAATAATATATATATATAAACAAGTATTCACTTTTCAAATTTAAACATATCGAAAGCTCACAGATTTCCAGGATAATCATCAAATCTTAGGATAGTTTGGTTTGCTAATCCAAAGTTAATGTTTTTACTCACATTTGACTAGGACTTAGTTTTAATGGGGAATTTTTAAGCTGTTAGTGTCATGAAAATTTCAGATTTCCAGAATTATGTAGTATAAGTTCAAGAATTACGTAGTAGTTTTTAAAACTTAAGGAATAAAAAATTAACTTCCAAAATTTTTAGAGGAAATCTCTCCCAAGGCAGAATAGAAACCAAGTTAAAAAATTATAAATACCAATATAATTATTTAATCAAGGGCCATAAGTTATAAATACTAGTATAATTATTAAATCAACACAAAGTAACAAACATGTTGTTCTTGCAGATATATAATGACAGTTTATAATTTGTTGGTAATACAGTGTGAGTGATGAAAAGACAAAGATAAAAATATTTCAGCTTAAATCAAAATTAAGATTAAAAATAGAGAACCTTGGCAAATACTTTTAACAAGATAGTATGAGATGTTTATATCAGTGCTACTTAAATGTTGAATAGTTAGATGATTGGGTTTTATGGTACAATGTTTAAAAAGGATATGCTATGCCAAAACTTAAGTTTGAAGAAAGTTAGCAATTACATATATTTAATCATCATTAAAAAACCCAAGAAACATTAAAATAAAAGCAAATATATCTGTACATGGTTTAAAATCTATACTTTAAAGTTTTTGTGCAGTGAGCTATCCTCTAACATGGTTAACAAATTAAATTTTAAATGACAAATGTTAAAATCTAAACATATATAAAATAGAGAAAATGACTTGCACTTTTCGAAGCATGTGATTTATGTATGAAATGAGTGTGTCACATGAGTGAAACACAAAAGTGAGTTAATCTTACAAAGGCACTTAAACTGTTGATGGAATCATTTTCAGAAAAATAGCAAGCAATTTGTTCTGCATCTTCCATAATCTTTGCCTGAGAGAATAAGCAAACTATCTTACACCTAAAAGAGGAACATATAAATGAAGACCAGATAGTTGGCTCCATACAAAAGTATTGTAGATTAGGATTTTCAAAAGTGAATCTTTTTCTAAAGAAAACTAATAAATAGGAATACATTTTTTCTTTCTAAAACATAAATGAGACAAGCATTGACCACACATTTGAGAGTAATACAAAAGCAACTTGTCAGCTATAGGTCAATTGTTCAGAGGACCAATAGAATTTTTACCAGCTTACAGAAACCAAGAAAACTATAGCTTCATTTTTAAGTGTTGGAAATGTATCAGTCCAGATCCAGTTAAACAAGGAAAGTACATTTGATAATAAGTCTGGACTTAAATGTTGAATGATGAGATAGCTGTTTACATCAAGTCTTGAACTAGGATCGTTGGCCAGGTGCAAGGATTTTACAATTTCAAAATCTCAAAATAAGTTAACTTTAAATAATGATTGAGAACAAATGGCCAATTTACGAGAATGATATGTTGTAGTATATAGGTGTATGCATGTTTTCCTAGTTATTAATCAGACAGAGGCCATTATAAGAAATAAACTATTCCATCTGGCAACTCCTGGAGTTTGTACCATAATTTTTTGTGGGAAAGTATGGCCATTAAATTTACACAGTGACAAGAATGTTGGCAGCTGATCAACTAAAGCATCTAGTTTCTCTTGGTGTATGATATATTAATTTTTACAGCTATAGCCTTCAATATAACATTCTTGGATAGCAGTGCTAAGGAAATTTGACATAAATATGCATATAACTCCAGGAACTACACTAACAATATAGTCTCATTGAAAGCATTTAAACCCATACATGGAAATATTACTTGTAGAACTCAAGAAAGTTTATTGAAGTATAACAAATACAGATCTATAAATTGGTATCAGAGATTTGATATCAAAATGTGAGCACAAAGTATGGCAGCCTCAAAAAGCAAAGGAAGTTATTTAAATAGAAAGGATCCTACTAGGAGATGGAAGGATGATATGTAATGGATTCCTGAAAGAATACATTTTCATTTGAGAGATGGAGGGACACAACATCAGCCTCCAGGGGTGATAAGGCTTTACAGGTAGATAAGATCTTAGAAGGATCTTACTTTTAAGGGCCACAGGTCTCCACAAATAGACATAATAGCAATTCCCAAAAGAAATTAATAGCAAAAGGATGACGATAGAGAAGCAAGGGGAGCCACCTGGACCTCTATAAGTTAAATTTAAAACCTACAGTGATGAAGAAACTCTCTCAGTTTCAATATGAAAGTTGCTCAAGATTAAAAGAATGACCTCCATACTGATTTAAATTAACTTTTTTAAGGATAATGAAAATCTGTAAATGTCAGCAGGACAAAACTTAAATTGTTTTTAAATTATTGCTCGCAGCCAATAAAAGATTAAATTTAAGGATTTCAAATTAATCAAAATTTCTAGAATTAAGTTTTTTGAAAAAATTAGAAAATCTGAAATCCATCCTAAGAGTGAAAAAGTAATACCCATACCGATTATAAATAGTTGAAAATTAGCTTGTATTACCTGTATAATCAATTAAATTATCACTTTTTTGTGTGTAGTTTTAAATAAATAAATTAAAATGAGATTTTTTACAATGTATCTTTAAACATCATGAACATTAAAAAATTAAGAAGTTTCAAATATTTTTATGGACTATATACATAGTTTGTAATTTTAAATAAACATTTGTGTATATTACCTGTTGAGCTAATTCTCTAGTGGGAGCAAGAATTAGTGCTTGACATTCTCTCAGAGAAGTGTCTATCTGTTGTAAGATGGCTATAGAAAATGTAGCAGTTTTACCAGTACCAGATTGGGCTTGAGCAATAACATCAAGACCTGAAAAAGACATAAATGCATGATATGGAAGTATTATTTGGCAATGTCCATAAGAAAAACAATTATCAAGGGCAAAACTTACCTTTTACACAAGGAATAATAGCCCTTTGTTGAATAGCAGAAGGTTTTTCAAAACCATAAGCGTAAACACCCCTTAGCAAATCTTCATTAAGATTCATGTTATCAAAGTTATCAACAACATCTTCCCAATTACTCTGCAAATTGAATAAAATTTAAAATGTGCTTACAGTTCAAATCTAAGTCCTATTAAAATAAAAAAACATAGTCAAATAAAATACAACTTAAAAAACTTAAAAGTCTTACATTAAAATTAGAAAGAATATCTTTGTGTATAAATATAAAACATATTTTGTAATGAGTGCTTGTTTTCTGGTAGCTAAATATTAAAATATAATTTAAAAGTTAACAAAAGCAAAATTACCTCAATGATACCATTGGTATCCATACCAGGTGGTCCATCATATTCATGGTCTCTTTCACCATTTCTTTCATAATCAGGACCATTTCTAAATTAAAAATCAATAGTTAATAAAAAAATACCATAAATATTAAGTAGAAAACTTAAATCAGGATTCATATGCTTATTATGCTGATAACCCACATAGAAAATATAAGTGATTTTGATTTGATATACTTTTTCCCAATTAGTTTGAGTACTAAGGATTTAAAAATAACAAATAATAAAACCTTAAAAATAAAAATTTAATATTTAAGCATAAAATATGAACTAAATTCAAACATTTAATTCTAAACTATTATTAAATAGGCAATAATTAAAGACTTCATGATTTAATGGAATATTATAATCAAAACCACTACACAATTAAAATGTCAGTTCTACTTAATTTTCAGCACTGTTATACAAATTTCTCATATCTACGAAGCTTTGAAATCTTTTGAAATGTAAACATAAACTGTTCTTTGCAAACAATTTTAAAATTATGAATAACAATATTCAATATTAAAAACTTGATAAATATGATCAAATCAACTTTTAGAATATTTGATTAGTATCACTAAAAAATAACTTATTGCTCACAATGACTAACAAGAATCTATAATTTAAAAATGAATTTTGAACCACTATAAACATCTTTGACTAGGTGCTAACTGAATGTCATTTAACATTTGACAGCCTACTAAGAACAAGGCTTAACGCTAATTTTAAAAACAGTTTCTTAACATCTCGCCTAGCAATTTAAAACTATAACAGCCATACAGCCAGAATTCAGAAGTCCTTGCTATCTCATTGTATTGCAACAGAAACCAAAAGATAAGCTGTTTTCCAATAAATCCCATAATTGAGGTTAATGCAATGAGTCTTATGGGAGTTTAAAGAAAGATGTTCTTGTAAACATAAATTCTTTGATTAGTCTTCCCACAACATACTTTGTTATTTGTGTAGCCAGCAGACTAGTTAGTCTATGAAATGTGGATATCCTCCCGTCTTATCATTATCATTTAAATTAAGGAAAATTTTAAAAATTAGGCATCATATTTTTAAATTGTGCCATATCCTTAACATTTTAAAAATTTTACTATACATTTTACAAAAACATTAAAAAAATTTCTAACAAATGATATTGACTTTACATATATTTTTCTCAAGTAATCATTAAAACTGATATTTTGCATTATAAAATTTATAACTTAAAGATATTCTATTAAGCATTTGGTTTCCAAAATTTTTCAAGATGAAAATTAGTGAAACAGACAAAAATAACACAACACACACATTCATATTTAGTATTATAACTTTTTTATACTTTAACTAAGCTAACATTCATAATTGCTTTTCTTTAACGATTTATAAATACTTGTATATTTTTTTCACATTAATTGAATTTTATGTCTAAATTAATAAATAATCAAGTTTTCAATAAAATAAAAGAAAAATTTTAATTCTGAACTTTTTTATACATATCTTACGCCTGATGCATATTATATGGATACATTTTTTGTAATAGAACTTGATAGAGAGCAGAGTGCTAAAAAATTAATTTTGAAATAACAGTATAAGTCATTTTTTTATTTTATGAACTATTTCACTAATCCTTGCGTTTTTATAAACAAGTGTCAATTGTATTGATTTTAAAGGTAAAATACCAAATCACAACCTATATTTAAATCAACCCTGCCAGCAGACATTTCTATTTTTTTAATCAAGCACAGTATTAACCTGTCATGTGGGTAGAAACATACATTTATACAGGTTGTTTTTGCAACAAGGCTAACTGAAGATATCTCTACAAATCAGAAGATACTTCAACATCACAAGCAAGATCTTGAGAAACCATAATTTTTGGACTTAAAAACTAACCTTTCAATATTTTGTAGCATAACAGAGCCAGGAAGGCAATTGATAACATTTTCAATTTAAATTTATGTAAGAGAATAAATTTTTAATACGTATATTATATATAACATTCAAATTTGCAAACATAACAATATCATCTGCAGATACCACCACAAGTATACTTCATGCTGTTTCTCTGAGAACATTAAAAAATTAAACATAATGAGGAGGATGAAGGTGGCAGACTTTAACGTGCACACAACAATCTGATCTTTGCCTTTAAGCCCGTAACAATTTGTACTAGAAAGGTACTTAGATTGGCATAAACATGAAAACTCTTAGACAAGTTTTTCCAAAGTAATTCTCCAAATTACGAGCAATTATTCTAACAAGTATTTTATTTTCAAACGGGAAAAAGAAAAGAACCTGTAAAATTTTATAAATAGGATTTAGTAACAAATTTATGGTCCTAGTTAACATGCATACATGAATATTAGAAATAAAATATCTGAAAGTATAGTCCTCTTTAAAGTTATATCACTAAGCAGTAAAACTAAACTTTAATTTATTGCTACTCTATACTGATAGAATTTTTAAATACTCTTATCCTGAATGATAAAATGACAAGTATTCAAAATATAAAAATATTTGAAGTTGGTTATAATGAGTTCTATCATGTACAACATATAACCTTTTAAATTATTAAACATGTATTATATTGGTATAATATAGTAACTATTATATCACTATAATACATGTTTAACATTTTATAAAATCACTTTAAATACTAAATTATAAAATTTTTAATACTCAACATTTTTAATATAATATATTCTTTATTAATGATCAACAAGCACATTAATTTAGAAGGTAAATTCCAACAAGATGGCGCACCACCACACTATTATCACACAATGCATGAGCATCAAAATTAGTAAGGACAGTGGATAGCCATAAAGGAGGAGGGCAATTGAGTTTCCTACGAGGTTCCCAGAGTTTACAGCACTTTGGTTTTCTTTTGGGAAACAGAAAAAGATTAGGTGTACAAATGTTAACTATAAGTATACAGATGAAATTTTGAAAATTCAAGCAGTGTACACAGAAATACCATTAGACACTTGGTCATCAGAATCAACAGTGATCTGTACTCAAAAATGCACTTATACTCAACGCTGCCATGTTTAACAGTCAAATTTACAATGGAAAACACGTTTATGTTTCAAATTAGACTTAAAGCTTAATCTTTACAGCAACTGATCCTTGGAGAAAATGTTAATTTTACAACAGAACATAAATTTGTAAATTTAGTAACCTTTTCAAGATAAAACTTTTATGACATAAAATTACATTTATGGTATATTAATTGCTAATAAATTTTATGCTTACCCAATGAAAGATATATATTAACGATTCAATGAAAGATATATATTTAAAATTATTGGAAAAGGCTTGCAAAAAACTCACTGTAAAATGTGACACCATAAAGCAAATCCTGTTTCAGATTCATTTAAGTATTTAATTTCAAACATTGGAAAAAAATAATGCAAATAACAATGTTTAAAAAAAATTGTTTTTAATTATGATACTATTCTCTCATTCTAAAATTAAAAGACAAAAATTTAACTTATAGTTACAGGATTAAAATCTTTATAATCAATCATGATCTAAATTACATCTTAAATTTTTTAAGTAATTTATAGTAGCTTATAATAACTGATAAGACATAATTGCTGAGGAATAAATGGAATTAAAGTATTGTAAATTCTTATTTAAATACTGTTAAAAATAAATTTACATCAACAAAAATCTAAACAAAACTTTAATACTACATAGTACTTATAGTTTATATACAAATTTTACTCAAATGTTAATAAATTTATATCCCTTATCAATGCTTTATATTTTAGCATTGTACTCTAAAATGATTTAGTAGCATTTTATAGTACAATTCTAAAATACAATGCAAAGAAGCAGAACAAAACTAATATAGTTATTGGTTTTGTTTTGTTTCTTTGCCAATTATGATATATAAATATTACCTATAAGTCAAAAGAAAGTAATATGATGGTATATAATTAAAAAATTCCAACTATCACAATTCATATAAAAATTTCTTCAAATATCTTATCAATAAATACACAAACCTGTCCAAAAATTCTCAATAACAATAGTTAAGTTCTCATTACTGAAAAACAGGCCAAACTTATGAAGCATATAACAGCAATTTTATTAACGATGCTGAATATTAAAAATAAGCTTATTATAAATATTTACTTTCCAAATAACTTCCCGTGATGTAATGCTAACTACGTTGTCGTTTAAGTAATCTTCACTTTAATTTTATCGCTTAACTTTTACATAAGCAATAAAAAATAACTTACACAAAAATAACAACCGTGCATTTACAAATAATGAAAAAACTCTATAGCAAGAATTAACATACGCCAGATTAAATTAATGATGCACGTGTCAATTTGGACATGGTATACTTAAACAAGCATTTTAGCACATCAAAATCAATATAACGTAAACAAGAACATTACTAGAATTTTAGAAAATCTTCTTAGACGATAAAATAATGTATTTGGTAAGAAAAATGCATATAATAATATTTTGAATAATCTGAAGAGCTAGGCCTACTCAACATAACTGGAACTTAGTCATATTATTACGCAGTACATTTTGACATACTAAGAGTTAAATAAATAGCATGAAAAATCAGAATAAGTTTCAAATTTTAACAAAATAACAATTATGCAGTTTAAGAGTATATATCAGTGATATATATAAGTGAAAATTCACACGTGCTGCTGACAAAGGGTAATAACCGTCAGCCATGTTTTTTAAAAGCTTGATAGGTATTAAGTCGCAACACTATTACAAAAAACTTACACAGAAAAATAAATCGGTAAAAGTTTTATTTAACATTACTGATCTTATAGATAATATTTATACATAATTAAAAGCAAATAGTCATTTTAAAATAAGTAAATTTTATTACCTAGTTCCGTCGTAGTTAGACATAGTGGGGAAATTTTTTTTTCCAAGATGAAAAGGAAAGAATTCACAGGTTGCAGTTAACAGCAAAGTAGCAAATAAAGCCAAATGTAAATATCAGTAGCACTAACTATCAATAGTTACAGAGGGCGCTTTGAACAAAAAATATTTATAGAAATTTGATCTCATAAAATATATTTAAGATACCTAATATGTATTAAAAATTTGGGATGCTACAGAAGAAAAATGCTACTATATCATTTTTTTTCAGATAACAGTTGAAATTTAAAACATCTTTTAACATATTCTTAGTAATATGTCAATACAAAAATCTAAAAGATAAAGAATGTAGAAACTTGATTGACAATGTGGTCACACAAAATAAAAATTATTCCTTTTTTAACACATTTATCCTACATTCAAAATTCAACTACATTCCTTCTAGTGTTTAAATGCAGGAAAAATGTAATTCAAAATAACTTTTTAATTTTTAAAACGTATTTCGTTCTTTTGGTGATCATCATTAATTTATATAGTAGGTTCTATTCCTTTTTCAAAGTGCCCGAATCATAAACTACTCTGTTGATAGGTTAGCACCTGATATCATAAAATTAAAACTATAAAATTAAATCATAATCATAAAATCACATTATAATGTCTTCCTGTTAGAAGACTTGATTTTCGTATGCGCAGATACAATAATTTCCCAAATCCATTAAATAAGATTCTAATAAGCAGATTTGTTTAACATGTAAATAAAAATTAGGGATAACGGTACCATATAACTCACGACATCTGTATGAAGGATAGATTATAAAATCTCGAAGGTATAAAAATTTCAGATGTACAAATTTACAAGAAAAACATTTCATACAGAATAAATATCTTAAGAAAACTTTAATACTATTTTTCATTTTTTTTTGAGTAATTTAACTTCTCAGATACGCTAAGGCAACTCAAAAAAATCAGAAATTTCGGTGCTAGATCAAATGGTGGACATCACTTCAGAATTCATAATAATTTTGAAACATGTGGCTGTGCTTAACAACTAAGAGTGACAGATAGGGGATGATTAAGATACAACTATGATATAAAGGAAATCCACATTTAAGTTTTGAAAAAATGAGATATTTTAGTAATGCTTATCAATGTTGTATATTAACAATTGCAGAATTTTAATTTTGATAAAGTCTTAAGAAACTTCTGTTTCAGAAAATTTTTTAGAAACAATGTTGAAGAAAAATTTGTAGGGTTTTTAGACATAGATTTTATATTATAACAATGCTGAAGAAAATTTCAAGAGTTTTTAAACATAGCTTTTATATCTTCTCAAATTTGGCAATTCAAAGTTTAATAATTACGTAAATTCTTAGTATCAAATACATTTTTAATCAGTGTCTAATCAATAACCACTGATGCTTATTAAAGTTGAGTCTTTATGTGGAAAAACAAAGAAATAGTGGCTATAATTACAGAAAAAAATATCCTTTCATTTTTCACAGTTTATTTAATTAAAAGTGATATAACGGATTGACTTCTATCAAGTATCATTTTCAATACTTAGAAAGTTTTTCATTTACATTCTTTTGTCTCGTTCTTTTGTGGTATTCATGGATGGGAGTTGTAGAACTCCATTAGAAGAGTAACTAATTTAGAAACTCAATCTTCTTTGACTCAATCACATATCACTGGGCTGAAAAGACTGATGTATAAATGTAATTGCAATAACATGTATGCACGTACACCTTATTAAGCTGGTTACCGAATGATTAGACCTCTTCCCTTCGGTTCAATAGTTCGCGGGTTAAATTTTTAATTATGATGAATACAGTGGTTCAGAATTTACTTACGCTTTAGCTCTTGGTATAATTTCCCCTCATTTGCAAAAAATGACCGTTGATCGACAAATAAACCAAACTATGTACGTACAACGTATTGCATTAACCTAACCGAGAATAATCAGTTTTACCAATGGGAAGCAGGGACTCTACTGAGACTTTAATCCCATGATATTCATCCGCAGTCACTGTGATCTGTATTATTCTCATGATTTTATCGCGTTATATTTCTGGTTAACTATTCCTTACTACAACAACTTCTGAACACAATCCATAAATTCGTTATATCGAACTATAATCAAGTGATTGCGTTGACACCTGAGTTACAAGTTATAACGCCTTTTCTTTCAGGAAGGGATATTAAGTTCTACAAATTATTAATGTACTGATACTTTCGTAGAACAGAAGTCTTGGACTGAGTAGATATCAAACCAGTTATCTCATAGACATGAGAGTGACATCTTATTGCACTAGGCTATAGCTGTTAAGGAAATGATTGAAAAAACACTGAAAACACTTTTTTAAATGCTAAATTCTTTTTAAGAAAACTTCTATTTACTAAAAATTAAAACTAATTAATTCCTTTGGTTCTAGGTTGTGATCTTAGCATCAGGGTAGTACAAACACTGGTTTGTTTCATGTTCTTAATAACAGGTAATTTAAATCAAGCACTGAAAGAAATTTCTTTCTCATTAACTTTAATTTTCAAAAACAGGAAGCTCTTTGTTTATTCCCGTTAAATTAGTGTTATTGTTGCACTCGTCTGAATGGTAGTTCCCAAGTTCATTTCCAACTACTGTAACAATCTGGATTGTGATTCTGTGTTCATAGTGCACGTCTGTGTGGTGGGAGATAGAGAGTTTTCTGCCCTTGCAACAAGAAAGTAAAACTCAGTTCCTATGAAGAATCCGCATGGGAATCGAATCACGAATTTCATATAAGCCTTCAGCTAACAAATCGTCCAAACTTGGTGTCAAATTATTTGTTATATTACATTCTTAAACACACATTAAATATGAATTTGTAGTACCTTGACTCCTTCTAAGAATATGGCAAGACTATAATCTTCGAATTCAAATATCCTGGGTTCGAATCCATCCACTTTTCGAAATTTTTTTATATATATATTACGCCATCGTCTTTTCAGACATGAGGCGTCTTGCAGTGCAGTACAATACTGAAGTAGCTTCAGAAGGCGAGAAGGTTCGAAAGTCATCACTGGAACGAAGGAGAGAAGGAAAGGTGCCTCTAAAGAGATGCTTCCCAGTCATAGGTGAGGTGTCTTAAAAATTTTCATATTGACTTCAAAAAGTAATACAGACAGCAATAAATTTGCGTAGGGTGTAGTAGATTCAGCATTACCAACATTACCCAGGATACACCACGAGGAGGCCTGCCACACTGTACTCTGTGACTTGGTTCACAGGTGCCCACCGAGTAATGTTAAATGAGTAGCCCTTGTGGTGGCGAAGAGTAAGTTACCAGTAAGCCGTGGGTAAGTATATATATATATATATATATATATATATATATATATATATATATATATATATATATATATATATATATATATATATAAATATATATATATATATATATATATAAAAATAAATAAATATATATATATATATAAATAAATATATATATATATATAAATAAATAAATATATATATATATATATATATATAAATTAAGACGAGCATTTGTCATGATAAATGTGTGCTTGAGTATTTACAAAATTTTTTACTTAGAATACTTGACTGCTGTTCAGTTTCCTAGAAAAATTTTCCCAATACGAAGAATTTGGAAAAGGTTCCAAATTAAGATTAATTTGTTAATTCCAAATTGAGATTAAACTCAACTCTTAAGCAGTAAGTTTTTCGACAACTAAATGTTTTAAGATTGTATTCTTGATTAAGGAAAACATTGACATGAAAACCGTTAAGATTTTCCTTTGTGTCTGTCACACATTTTTATGTTTATCAGGGTTTTTTTTTTAAAAAATATTAATTGCGATGAAAAATATTTCTTATCAGATTTTTAAGGAATTTCAATTTGAAATTGCCTGAATTTTACATCTATAAATGTGTATCGTAGGGATTCGGGAGAGGTTATCAAGTATTTAGGTTTATTGTTTAATTTTGTGCCTTGTCATCGAAAATATGTTTGAGAGTAAATTATTTTAGCATGAACTCGGATCGCTTATTTATATTTTAACCTTTCGAATCCGGCATCTTCGTGTCAAGAAAATGTTTCTAAGCCGATGTGCAAAAACGCCAATTCTACTTTTCCACCTTACAAGAACTAGAGGGTCATTTTCTCACCACTTTAGTGTTTGACGTTTCACGGTGAGCATTTTCGTCTCACTTTAGTATTAAGGTTCATAACTTTTAAGGGTAAATTCCGGCTCAATATTTGCCGCAATTTTTGTGGAAAAGTCAATGGATTTACCAGAAATACTTCGCGAAAAACAATTTTTTTATTTTATTTATTTATTTATTTTACCATACTTTTTATGATTTGAAAATGTCAATAAAATTTTCGATGAAATCTTTGCTTTGAAATTTATTCGTATATTTTAATTTTTAAACATTAAATCTATTTTTAAAAATGCATACTTTTCTTATTTATAAAACTTGCTTTTTTTATTTTCTCATTAGTTTTTTACATAATTTTCAAGATTATCTCCTTCATATTACCATATACTTATAAATATTTCTTAGCTTATCTTTGACATCATTTTGAAAATTTGTTTCATGAAAAAATTCTTTATTTGAATTTTTATTTGATGTTTGATTGTGAATTTATTAGATTATGATTTTGGATTTGGAATAAATTTGAGTATTTAAACAAGTTTTGATTTGATTTCAATAAGTTTATTTACCCTAGAAAAATATTCTGAAATTATATTTATTTTATATATATGAGAAATAAATATATGAAATATATTTATATGCATATACACTGTAAAAAAAAATTTAAAACAATTTAAGAATTAAAAATCAAATTTAATTTTAAAGCTAATTAAAGAATCCTAAATTTAATCGTAATTGTTTTATGATTTTAAAGACTTGTTTTAAAATTGAATTTGTTTTTTAATATTCAATCTATGCTATAATGAACCAAATATTTTGAATCCACACCTTAATTACACATTGCTATATGTATAAAGTTTTTATTCCGTTTGTTTTTTTCGAATTCTGTATTGGAGTTGAGTTGTATGGAATGGAAATGAAATTCATATCAATATTTTCCATCTTTTTTCAAAATATAGGACATGTTTCATTTTTAAATAATGATTAAACTTTAAAAGCGCTTATCTTTAACCCTGTATAAAGCTTCCTATTGCTTAATGTAGCTAAAAATACTGAAACCGAAATAAAATAAACCCATCGATTCAAAAGTCTCATCTCAAGAAAAAATTCTAATTTTTGAACAAGGATTAAAAATTAGTAAGTTAAATTTGTTTTTTCACAAGCAATTTATGAGTTTTGCTAAAAAAAATTCTTTTACCAAAAATATTTTCATAGTGTCGGATAATTGGTGCAAACAGTTCTAAATTTACCTGTAACTGAGTGTACTTATTTTTTAATAAACACATAAATGTATATTTAATGTTCCACTAAATTGATTCACATATAAGATAAAGAGGCCTAGAAATCATTTTTGATTCTTTACAATTTAAATTCTACTGTTCAACTATCGTTCTTGATGTTTCAGCAATTATTCTCAGAAATCATATTTTGTTGAGCGATGCTTTTCCTGAAGCGGAGTCTGTGTAGCGGTACAGACGATTTTTTTTTCTTTTTTGAATAAGAATTATTTTTATCATTCAAACGATTCACGAGGCCCTACTCGAATGGAGTGTATTGTTGGGAAACCCCACTTTCACAGTCTTCTCTCACACACAATGTACAACTTTAAATCATGCGGTTTAAGGCACTCACGTTTCTTGGAATAAATTCATTCCGTAAAGTTTGGAATATCCGTATTCCGAAACACTGTGATACGACACAAGAGAGGAAATGAACAACACAGATGAACAAATGTTGTAGAATCTGAACTGATGTCACCCAATAGGACAATACAACACTTTTTCTTTGTTTTGACGAAGAACATAACGCTTTATTTTTTGAGTAGAGTCAATATTTTTCATGTGTAATGTTTACTTGAATATTTTGCACTTGACACTTTAAGATGTGTTTAATTTAACGTAAAATGTGTTGAAAGAAATTAAACGTAAAAAGAAATTTATTTGAACCTGATATTTGATTTTTGCATGCATATATATTTAAGCGAAACATTTTGCATTTCTTTTTAAAGTTAAATCAGATTTTTACCTAAAATTAAAACTATATCCATTGCTTGAATTTTTAAAAAACTAATTAAATAAAAGCTTACAGCGTCCTAGTTGCTGTCGCAACAGCATGCTTCTCTGTATCTAGCCTTGAGTTGAGCTCTATCATTTAGAAGGTATCTGATGGGAGTCTTCGCAACTTAGAAGCAGGGACCAAGCAGAAGACCCCCAACTTGGGCCTCTAACCTTGATGGTGTCATTTTAGACGGAGGTCATTGCGACCACGACCTATTTAAGGTGCCCCAACCGCCATCAGCGAACACGATGGATTTTTAGTTGGGATTCGAACTTACTACCTTTCTATGACTAGAACGACCACTCCACCACACCCACAGTGACCTAGTGAAAAAAGCATTCTTCAGAGCAAAAATTCCCCGGATCGATTCCAACCATCGCTTAAGATTGGGAGATATATGTTGCCTTTCTGCCTTCAGGGTTCACAGCTTTCGGGATAAGTGATCAGGAAGCTCCATTTAGACAAGCCAATAGGGCAATTAAAAGAACACCGAGACGAAATTTAGGGACTGAATGCTAGAACAAAGTTAGGCTGCTAATTAAACGGTGTCAAAGTTGGAGGTTATCGTGGATTAAAGAGGTAGGGCCATGGCATTCCGAATAAAAGGTCTTGTTTATGAACGTGGTCATTAATGGGCAACAAGAGATGAATACTGCATTTTTGCATAAATATCTGTAAGAGGTAGGACTTTCCTTCTACTAAACAGGAATTTTCCACAGTGCAAGAAAAGTACTGCAAGCCAAGACATGGGTGATATTGTAATACCTTATAATTATTGTCAGATCGTTTCAACATAGTTTCATGGTATTACCCTGTTCTTCAGAATGCAGGTCCTCGTGGAATAACAAGAGTTACAGTTTCTACTCCCTAGGTGCGTGCTTATCTGGGTGGGTATTTGATAGTTTTCTTATTTTCTACTCTTGTGATACGTGGATGCTTATAATTCTGTGAATATTAACTGTTATCCGTCAGGAATGTAGGGCTTTATAACTCACTGAAATTTTCTGAGACTCAGTGAGATCATTCTTAGAGAAAAAATATTTGCAGCTATCTATTTACTATCCTCTAATCAAATATCACAAAAAAGATCGTCAAGAGGATCAATGTGGTGAATCTACGTCATACATGCATAGTGGTTGTTGTTGCGCCACCATGCTTCCTTGTACTTAGCACCGAGTTGGGCTGTATTAGTTAGATAGAAACGGCCGGGTGGACTCTTTGTGATTCTGAAGCAAAGACTAAGCAGAAGACTCCTAATACTTGACACTTCCTGCGGTATCATTTCACTTGGGGAACAATAAAACCATTCCCAATTTTAATGTGTCCCAACTGCCTTTAGAGAACACGACGGATCTTTGGTTCAACCAAGATTTGAACTCATTACCTTCCGATAATGAGAACGACGCCCTTACCAAATAGGCCATCGCATCCTTAAGGTTAAAAAGTTTGGAATACTCGCCTATCACCAAGTGCCTGGTAATTTTTTTTTAAATATCAGATGACTATATCATACCTGAGCTGTCACCTCCACACCAGCGGAAGGAATTTGGATATCGCATTTTGACCAGTGAAGGGGAAAATGTGTTGTCACCCTTCCAATCACTGATCTCGGCAAATGATGCCACTTTGCTGGACTTAACGAGAAACGGTGTGAAGTTACTGAGTTCTATCTACGTCATGCAGAAAAACTTTTTATATAATCTATAGCTATAGTGAAATAGATAAATGTGTAAAATTCTAACGACTAGAAAAACTGGCGCAAATTCTGCAAAATTGACACCTACCTCTTTCAAGTTTTTCCTTCAATCGTTTCATGTTGTAACATTAAGGGACTTTAAATTCGTTATTTAAACGACCACAAAGAAAGTATCTTTTTCTGTTATGTTACATGAACCGTAAAATGTATTTGGTAAGAAACAGAGAGCTCCATCTCTTCGCAAACTAAGACAATGGCCCCTAATTATTTCTAGTTCCACTTCGTAATTATGCTTTTGCACTTATCTCTTTGTTCAACTGATAATATATCAAGAGAAATTAAATTATATAAAAAAACAAATAAATAAATAAAAAATAAAAATAAAATAAAAAAATTATAAAAACAAAATTTTATATTTTGATACAGAAAATATTTTTATTAAAAAATACCAAACAACCGATGAGAATCAGAATTAGAAGTAAAGATTAGACTCTCAAAAGTTACCATTAACATATTTTTAATGCACATTAGATGTGTTCGAATAGTCATTGAAATCGGCGCCACACGTTCATCCTACCATATCATGCATTTCAGAAACAAAAATACGGTTTGTATAAAAACAACCGCAAGATTTCGGATCTTGAGTCATCTGTGCACACACTGTCTTGAAAAGTCGTAATTTATTATCTAGCGCTCAGATGTAAACCAGAAAAACTGCAGATGTTTCCACTATCTCGGTCCGATAAAGCTCCTGCGATAGTAAACATACGTCATAGCCTTCTCATAAACTCATGTTGTTTCAAAACACTATCACATAAAGAAATCTAAAACATTGTTTTTATTAAACATCGCTTGAACTTTAAGTATGTGCAACTCTTTCTCTTTAATATGAGTGATGGAAATAAAACAATCTTCATAAAAATAATCCTGAAGCTGTCGCTTAGTATGAAAAACGTTGAAAATTTTGACAATGTCTAATAATTTTTAGAAATATTAGTACTTATAATCTTATTTTTTAACGCATGTCAAAAATAAGAATATGAATATTAGTATTTTCAATTCTTTTTAACGAATGACAAAAATAAAAATACGAATATTGGTACTTATAATTGTCTTTCACTGTTTTGTTGGTGTTTATTGTTTTTGATTTAATCATAATATTTTGAACATAAGTTTAATAATTTATGTTTTAAATCAACGAGAAGTAAAGTTTACGCTGTTGCAGAAATAGTAAATAATTTGTACCAGATTTAACTTGGTTAAGTTCACTAAGTATTCGATAAATATTTTCCAAAATACTTGTTTTTTTATTTAGCATTTCATATTCTTTAACAAAGGAAATGTTTCGAGAAAGCACTTAATTGTCCTGATTGCATAACATTATTAAAAAACAGATTTGAATAGTGCTATGATAGTAGCAGTGCTAAATTTATAGCATTTAAAGTTATATAAATTATTATTTAAATCTCTTATAAGTATTTTTCAAGATTCTCTAATATTCAGTTTTTTGTTTTAACAAGAAACGTGGTAAAAGAAAATAGCTCAGACTTTCTTGTGTTGCTGGAAAAAGAAGCTGCAATAGTGACGATGTTTTAAAATTTAAAATATTATTATTTAAAAGTAATTTGTTTAACTTAAAACTTTATTTAGTTAGTATTTTCATAATATTATTCATATTTTTCAACGTATGAAATGTATGGATTAAAAACTTAATGGTTCAGATTCCATTGTTAGATGTAAATTGATGTATTATTGGCTAAAAGATCAAGAGCGATGGCGAAATAATTGTTTTGATTCGTGACGTATTATTATATTTTAATCGTTAACTAATAATAACAAGAACTTCTAGAACTGTTTTGAAAACTACAGCCATGCGGTCAGAAATGGTTCTTATCAAATTGTTTTGTAACTAAATATTTTCTTTAACTTTTAAACTAAAATAATTTTATCAATTAAGGAGTTTTTTTTTTTAAAGAAATAAAATGTTGTTTATTTTATGTAGTTATTTGTTTGTAAAATACAATAGAAATTTACGATTGTATCCGATTTTACAACTAATTGGTCAATTTTATCTTTCATCTTATCCACACACCAAATTGTATGAATAAGTTGCTTATTTTATAATGGAGATTTAAAAAAATAAAATTTAACTCATAATTTTTTTTTACATTTTATCTTCTTATTGTAATTTGTAATAAATATTTCATAGCTATTCAAATGTATAATAATTGTTGTTTATCAGAAAGTTCATTTTTGATTCGTAAAATAATATTAACGGCCTCTAGCTTCCAATCGCAACCAGATTTCGGTAATAAATTACTATTGAAAAATATAATATTTATATTACTTTTTTCGCCGATATTTTTTATTTACATAGCTTTGCTTAAAATACTGTCTTCCACAAAAATGAATTAACACATATAGATTAACTAAAAGGTAAGAAAGAAAAAAGAGAAAAAAATTGAATGAGGTTATGGCGCTTGAAAACTCCTTTTAGTTTCGAGATTCTAGAATAAGGGCATCTTTTTAATCCACGTTCTTCAAGACGTATGAAGAAACTAATTTTATAACATTTTTAAAGTTAGTTCTATATGGGTAAAATTATTAAAATACATGTTTTTATTAAAAAAAATTACAATTTTTAGTTTCTATACTTCTACGCAATTTACTTTTTGTAGAAAAAAAATTGATAATGGATTAAAAATAAAATATTGCATTTATTGAAATTCAAAGTTTACTCCTTGCGCTATAAGCAAAACCTTATTTTATTTGATCTGTCAACACTTGCCGAACAACTGAAAAACTGGCACAACAACTTCATTGACACCAGACCAGAAGCTTTATAGCGGAACGGTATCAAAAAATTGGTCGAGACGTGAGAAGAGGTTGTAAACAGCAATGGCGAATATATAACTCATTGTTATAATTATTGTTTAAATAAAAGTGTGTCTGGGATAAAAACGCAACGAACTTATTCCGCAACCTAATAATTTAATTATTTTGATGATATAATCGATTTTAGAATTTTTAATCGTCATTAGCAGTTTTGAAAAAGTATTATGTGGTAATCAGAATTAGAGATAGACAAATGATTCGTAAATCAATTTCTCATAATGCCATTAAAAATGTCTGCGAAACATTTTTTTAGCATACGCAGTCCAATCACATTAATATGAACATCACGTACTTTCGACCGCGACGTGAAATAACCAATCACAGAAGGCAGGTAGCAGCACAGTGCATTTGAGCGATATAAAGAGCGTGAGAGCATTAAATAACAGCTGTGAACGACGGCTGCAGAGATGCATTCAGGTGAATAAACTTCCTACCTTTGATTAATGGACCGCCCATATGAAGCAAGAAGTTATTAACAATAATACACTAACTAATGTTTAGGGAATGTTGCTAAATCTGGGCCTCAGAAGCAGACGCCTGTTCAGGCAGCTATGCTGGCTCCTGTTTATTGACTGGAATTCGCACACCAGTACCGCAATTGGATGTTCACTGAGTGGAAATAGGTAGCGTATTCCAATGAATCATGCTTTATATTTGATCAGACAAATGGACGTTGGTGTACGCAAAGTGAAACCATACAGGCCACGGTGGCCTGATTAGTTGGAGCTCGTTCTCCTTATGGGAAAGTAATGAGTTCAAATCCTTTCTTAGCGAAGATTCGTCGTGGGCACATTAAAACTGGACGTGGTCGCAATGCTCTCCAAGTGAAATGATACCTCTTGAAGTGCCAAGCCAAATATTAGGGGTCTTCTGCTTGGTCACTGATTTAGAATCCACCCAACTGTTTCAATCTAACTGATACAGCCCAACTCAGGGATAGGTACAAGGAAGCATGCTGGCGCAACAACAACCACTATGCATTACTAGACTAAGTATTGGGAGTCTTTTGCTTGGTCTTTACTTCAAAATTACAAAGATATCATCTGACTGTTTCGATCTAACTGGTAGGGCCCAGCTCAGGGCAAAGTACAGGGAAGCATGCTGGTGCAGCAGCAACAAAGGCATAAAACCTCTGAAAGCAAACACCTTGTAACCATTGCCGGGACGGTTCAGGCTGGGGAATTAGAGTTTGGGAAATGTTTCCCTGGCTTTCTCTGGGTTCACTCGGCATTGTGGAAGGCACGATGGATCAGTAAAAGGGCGCATCTCACCTTGCGGACCATGCTTAGCCCTATATACTGAAAGTTTTTTCTTAGGATGATGTAACAGAACATTGCGAGGTGTCATACTGCTGGTAGTTTATGTACGTGATTCGAAGAGCAATCGGATGAGTTTGTCATTCTCCTCTAGCTAGCAAACTCACCTGACTAAAGCCCAATCGAGAATATGTGAGATTATCTCGATCAGGTCGTTTACGGCATGGATCCTATTTCGCGAATTCTACCGCTGCTGGCCAAGGCACCAGAGTTTCACTTGAATCGGAGTGAAAACCTCCAGGAATCTAACTGACTCTCTTCCTGTACAGCTCACAGCAGTCTGCATTCCGAAAGGTGGTTATTCTGGCTTTTGACAGGTGGTCACATTAATGTGACTGGACTGTGTACTACGGTGTTTATAATCTTCTAAATCAAAGGTTTTCAACCTTTTTCATTTATTTTATGCAAAATTAATCTTGTTTTCCAAAACGTCCTCCTACAAACAGTTAAATATGTGTTTTTACTTTGACCGTGGTCCATAAGACTCACTACTTCAAGCATAAATAATGAAATATGTTTTTAAATACAGGTTTATAAAAGTATCTTGTTTGTATTGGACTTACACACACTATTATAATCTACCCTTGTTTCTCTGTACCTTATTAGCTCCTTTTAGGTCTTCTGCTGCTCTTCTGAAAGTAATGAACATTGTTAATATTGCTCATGTTGAGAACCTTTGCTCAAAATCCTTCATTTTTTTGTGCGAACTTACACGAATGAAAGGCATTAGTTAATATTTTAATAAATTGATTTAGAGATACGCATATAGACTTGGAGAAAGTTATAAGCGTTTGATAAATCATTCAGCATTTAATAAAATTTTATTTTGTTCTTCGAATAGGATAACTTTAATTCTCCGAGTTAACTCACAATAGGCGATGTATGAAGTAAGGTTTTTTTCCGAAAATATAACAATGCTAAATGTACATGTATCCACCATCATTGAATAATAACTTGGCGAGCATGATTCACCTTGAAGTAACATTTTTGGCGGAATTTCGAAACTTACAGACAAGTTTCGAAATTCCGCCAAGTATGCTATTTTAATCACAAATAAAATTAATTGACTAATGATGTTATTTCATGATTTTGAAATATCAAATGATTTTATTCCCGAACAACTTAACATATTTTTTATAATTATAAAAGATATTTTACAGAGTCATTATTATATACATATTTTATATTCATATAATCGTGTAATGTATGTAGAAATCTTATATTAATTAAAAGAAAAACAAAATCGCTTCAAATATTTTTTATTTTACTGTAAACTTCCATGCAGTTTTTATGGACATTTTTTGACAGTTCATTACCAGGATATATGCAAATGAGGTAAGCTAGTGGGGAGAAAGAAAGAAAAAAAAGTTATACAATATTATATTTATGGTATATCACAAATGAGAATGCTATAGTCACCTTTATCCATTTGGAGTATGCAGCATGCCATGTCAGAAGTTCTCCCAAAAATGAAGTCACCCTCCAGTTTAACAAAAGTGAATTTGATGTCTGTCAGAACAATGCCAGAGGAAAACAACAGTGTGGGATCTCGGTAGGCCTTCTTGAGTAACATGACTTCATTTCCCTTCACCTATTTAAAATTAAAAAAATAGAAGTAAAAGCGAATATGTTGTTTTTTCTTAAGATAAATAGAGTCAGTGAAATGTTTTTCTCATATTGGTAAATTTAGAATATTTTTATTGTAAATTGTCTTGCATTTTACACACAGTTAAAAATCTAATAAATGGTTTGTCAGAGTTGTTAATTTCTATAAATAATCGACTTAAATTGTGGAATACAGGTGTCAACCAAGTCATTTCGAATTTGATTTGTACATTTTAATTGAATAAAAGCTGATGCACAAAAAATGGCTTTATTGTACCAGCCTAAGTCGGGTTTTCACCTTTTTGGATAAAAAAGTGATAGTAAAGTCTTAGTATTTTACAGTATTAAAAATGCATTACTTTCTGTTAGATGTATAGTTTGCCGAAAATTGATTATTGACTAAAGAATCTCGATTTTAGTTAATAATCAATTTGACAGGTTCATAAAATATATCGACTTGATGCGATTTCTTGACTTGATTAAAGTATTGAGTAAAGTCTTAACCTAATATTTTACAATCTTAAAATGCATTATCATTTGCTGCTAAAGATATGGTTTCTCGAAAATTGATTACTGACTTTAGTTTATAAGGTATTTCGACTTGATTGGATTCTCCATCGCATCTAATTAATTTTATTCTTGACGAATTAATAATTTTTAATTTAAATCAATGTAAATTAACAAATTCAATAAATAAAATTAAGTCAGAAATTGCTTTTGAATTTATCGGTATTTATCAGAGGTAACACGATTAACTAAATAAATTTTCGTGACAGTTTTTTTTTACCGTCAAGGATAAATATTCACTCATCATAAATTTAAGTCCAGTTAATTGCCAGTAATTGAAAATCTGGTATGAAGAAATAACCAAAAAAAAAAAAAAAAAAAAAAAAAAACTTCCGGTATATGTCTCTAGGAATCTAATAAATTTATTTTTGCTTTAAAAATAACATTTTTGTCAAAAAAAGAAAGAAAGAAAATCTGCTTTTTATATTTATTATAAAATGAAGGAAAATGTATATATAAAATATTCATTTCATTTCAAATTAATATTGTTAATTGTATTCAATGAATATTAGAATATTTGATGACAATTTATGATGTTCATTCTTATTTAACTGCATTAAAATTTTACTTGGGACGGGATTTATGAATTTTATCAGTGGTTAACATAGCTTAAATAAAAGTCAACATTACAATAATCAAATTTCCTCTTTTGGCATTAATTTACTATACTTGCAAATCGTAAATACATCCTTAACAAATTAATTGGTTTGTTTTCAACCACACACAGCTTTTTATTGCCATTTAAATGTTTCTTATTAAACAATTAACATTCAGATCGCTGTCTTTTTCTAACGGTGTAAAAATCTTTCAATTGTTTGGGGCTTTCTGGGGAAGATATGTATCCAAGACCGTTGCTCATTTTAGATTTTTTTTAAGGATTAGTGGTGGCATCATGAATCTGGTCTAGCTTTGCGGACCAATTGGAGGTTTGAAACAACAACAAATATGTTTCTTATATCTCTATAATCCTGTGTAAAAAAATTTATACAAAACAATATATTTCACTTAAAATGTATAAATTGCACTTTATTTATTTTTCTTTCAAATTTAAAAGCTAAATGAATCAAAACACATTGCGGTTCCTCAATGAACTTTATTTATTTTTTAACATCAAAAACAATGCAGAAATGTTGATGTAAAAAGTGTCAACGTCGAAGCATTTATGCAAACAGTACTGTTCTAGAAATTGAGAATGAAAACTTGGTTAGAAATACATTTGGCACAAAAGTTATTGGCTGTCAGGGTTAATCAAAAAAATGTGTTCATTTAGAAATCAAATCTGTCATATTGAAATCAGAATATTTAAAACCAAAAACTGAAGCCCAAGTTACTGGATATTATGACAGGATAAGCAGAAAATATTTTTAAAAAAATTATTCTGAGAAATAATTAAATTTAAAATATCCTCACACAGCCAATCAATTAAAATGGAGATAAATATGAAATTGGCAAAATTATTATTATATTTACTCTGGGTGGATTCAAACTTACGTTTCATGAAATTACTTTAAGGTTTAAAAAGTAATTGTTTAAAAATAAGGCATTCACTTATTTTTTATTCCATCAAATATTTTCCTCAAAATATTTTTAACACGCTTCAAAGCTAAATTTTCTTCCTTTATTTATTGAATTTCGAGTCACTGCCTTTGTTTGATTAATTTGATTATTTCTTGGCTTATGTTTTGATTATTAGTGAATGATATTGCGACTATCTAAAATTTATATAAACTAAATTTTATATTTTTTAGAGCATGTTAATGTTAAATTTATGAATACTTTCTTTGCACAATGATAACAGAGAATATAAAAAAATTAGTATGTGAATTCAAAATAAAGTTTTAGTTAAGTGTATGTGTGTGTGTTATAAATAAATAAAAGGCTTAATCCTATCATCAGTGATTCGATGGATTTGACGACATAAAGTTTCGAAATCTAAGTTTATGTATTGCCATTTTAAGATTCACAATTTTTTTCATTCTGAAACGCTCACATATACTGATGGTTGTGGTCGTTGGCGACATTTTTCGAATCTGCGCCAGACCTGTTAAACACACCAGGATTTTACCAAATAAATAAACTAGAAATTTATTAGTTAAATAAATATTTAATTAGAAAATGTTTTTTCCACCTTTTCTAATTAAATATTTATTTAACTAATGAATCCACCAAATAATAAAATGAAAAAAATAAAATAAACCACTAATAAAATCACCAATCTCAAAATTTGGCTCACAGGTGACGTATAACCCATGACGCCAAATTCTGAGATTGGTGATTTTTTGGCGGATTTTCTTATGTAGGTGAAAATGTGCTTTGGATCCCCTGCTTGGCGCATTTTCAAAAAGTCGCCAACTGGCGCGTTTTTGCGTGTTATCTCGCGGAGTCGAATGCTCCGAGAGACACTACGCAAAAACGGCGTCTCAATGGCGAAGAAACCGAAATCCGTGTTTTTAACGAATTTCACTGTTGGTATGGTAACGAAAACAAAAACAATGGTTTTTTTATGAATTGTATAACAAAAAATACACATATAACTGTATAGCAAAATGTAACAAAAAAGATAGGATTGACACAAGGAGTGCATTTAGGATGAAATAGTCAGGGTTACCACGCTTTGCGCGTCTATCGCCCATTTGGCGAGAAATGGATACCCAAACCACAGATTAACCCTTATGTATCTAGCAATCTCGTTTTTATTACGTCATATAGATGGAGACCTATAAAAACTATGCAGAAAATTCTATTTTGGTAACCCTATTACTTTATCGCGCACGTCACGATACGTCATCTTAGCAACATTTCTTAATCGCCAAAAAATTCAGAATTTAGAATCATGGAATATACGTCACTTGTGCCGGTAAAAGTTTACAATCGGGTAGCCCTTGATTCTTTGGGGACTTTTTGACGCCAAGATAAATGCCAATATGTGACCTACATGATGGCTATTACACAAAAGCTATATAATGATAAGGATATCAGGATTACCAGAAATTAAAGTTTATCGCCAAAATGTATCACCAAATAAAGGGGTACCCCCGATTCTATATCGAACCAAGAAGGGGTTTATAATTAAGTAAAGTACATGAAAGAAAAGTGGGTTAAAGTGAACATTTGGCAATATACATTTTTCAAGAAAAGTAAGAGGATGTAAGTATATCAAAAATAATTTTAGCATAAGACGTGTTCTAGATACCTCTTCCGATTCTTTAGGATATCGTCCCAAACATTCGCCATTTTCTGGATCATGGAAAGCGGCGTATAAGCACTTACCACGGCCTGGTGGAACCTCTACTAACTTTTCAGCTAGGTCATTCCACTTCATACCGCTTTCCGTCTTTTTCAACCAGTTAAATATCCTGTCAATGATTAGTGCTTGATTTTACATAGAAAATCTAAATATTTAAATAATGTATTATAAATATTAGAAATTAAGAGAATATATGAAAAAAAAGAAAATTTTAAACTATTGACCTACAGAACTTTTATGTTAAATTCTGACCAATTGTTGATGCTTAAATAACGATGCCATACTGTAAGTCTTTTTTTTTTCTTTTAAACAACAAAATGAAATTATGTTTACTCATATATATAGATAATAAATAAATGCATAATAAAGTATAACTCATCAAATACAATTTTTAAATGAAGACTGTTTACTTTGATTCATTATGTTTCTAGTGCTTGTACATATTTTCAAACAATCTCCGTGACGTCTAGCGGTGAAAAACGTAACCACTAATTAATTATACTATTTTATTCAATTTGATTGCTAAAATATTCTTAGCAGCTGTCGTTAATATAGCTGATAGTTTTAGATCTGTTGTTGTGTTAAGACAGCCTAGATTTTGATTTTTTTTTTTTTTGTAATTTTTTAGGCAGTGGATTTTCTATTTGATATTATTTAGCATACCATACAACCTTGTAATATTTTGTAATCACAGTTAAATGATGAGGTCGACATAGTTTCACTAAGAGAAGAAGAAGACAACAGAGGATGAAAAACATAGTCGTTGTTTCTATGTTTTCTATACGTTCTAGCAGATCTTTGAGACCCAAGAAAATTGACTATATAAATATAAATATTTTTACCACAAGTCTATACTCATATGAAATTCTAATTTCTTTTCCCCTTCATTTCAATATGCAAACGATTAATATTAATTCATCAAGGATTACTGCGTACATTTCACAAGATGAATTGTAACTCATGTTTATTTTCAGTTTCTCAGTTCAGACAATTTCGATCGCAAGGATCTTATGACGTCATATGCAAGTATTGAACTTAATAGTTACACTTGTCTTCAAACTATCACGCTACCAAACGATTGTTAGGTTGTAAAGAATTAATAAAAGCATAAGCTTCTCTAACAAAGTTGTCACAGGCTAAATAAATGTTATATATTATTACACAATAATGTTTAATTTTATTGGATGTATGATGTACAATTTCAGTGTGTGAGGTCTGTAATGTATGAGTGACCCATCAAAATAAATCAGAACAAATGGTGACTAAGATGTAGAGTTTGCAAACAAACTCAATCTGAAACAGTAATAGAATTACTAATGTTTAATTTTGAAGTTCAAGTTAAGATAATTTTTATTCTATATAGATAAATAATCTTTAACACAATCTAATAACCTTTAAATAATAAAGACGCAGATGTGTCACAGTACAATTCCCTGGAGTTTCGACCACCGTTCTGTATTATTAAATATCAACACAATTCTTTTGAAAAATTAACGATTTCATTACAAATTAGCAGAATGTGGTAAAATGGTTCAACATTTTGGAAATTGTTACAGTATATGATTTAATTTTTCGCTTTCATTCTTGGTTATTTGTAAAATCTAGAATTTAAATTCAGTTAAAAACTTTTCAGAATTTTTCCATATAGCTTCCTACTGTGCTTATGAATCTGGCAACATTTTATTGCTCTAAATTTGTTTTTTAAGTATCAATGTGAAATAGCATAGTTTAATGCTATTACGCTTTTGGTTTCCTGCACTTGAGGTGTACCAAAAATTGGTTCTTCCTCTACTACTTCTTAATATATGAAATTATATAAGAAATTCACAACATTATATTTTGCTGTTTGAAATATAAATATTATCACTGGGATTTTTTTATCGTATTTTTATTGTTTTTAAAATGTTTTCACTGCCCCAAATAAAAATGAAGAAATACCCAAAATGGTCATTTTTTGCAAAAATTATATATATTTCGCTTTTAATATTTTGCGATTTAAATTTGTATTAATTTTGTTAAGATATTTCTCGACTACTTAAATCTGTGCTAATTTTCATGCTACATTCTTATGCTTAATTATTACGTTTTTGATGAATTTAGGAAAGAATATCTTTTTACAAAAGAAAACATTAAGAAAAAACTTTTATATAGTTCATAGGTTTCCAAAGTGGTCCAGGTGGACCCCCAGGGGTGCATAGGAGACCAAACGGGGGTCCACGTAGACGTGCAAAGAAAACAGGGGTTCACAAGTTGTAAGTGGGGGTCCACGAAAAATTTTCTGGTTTTCATAATAAAGAACAAAAATTTTGGCTTGGATTTACCTATCATCGTAGGCAGGTAGCATCATTCACTAGGTACTACTTTTTTTTCTTTTTAACACCCCCAATATAGTGATATATTTTAGGAGTTTTGGGAATATAGCAGAAATGTAGCAACAGGGGGTCTACCAAAAATATTAATACTTTGAAAGTGGTCCACGAGAAAAAAAAAGTTTGGGAATCCAGGATATAGTTTAAAATTTGAATGTTTTTGAGCAAACTGTAGTAGACACTTGTCATATAATGAACACTCTCGATATTACGAACAATATTGGGGTCTCTAATATTTTCCCTTGGAAGTAATGTGAATCTTAATTCTTATTTACGAACTAACATCTTAAAAAATCTCTTCTTTGTGAAAACATTTTCGCCTTATCTTCCCTTTGTGATTAATTTATAGGATGACATCTTTTTTCATTACTTTTATTTATTTTTTTTATGTTTATGGCTGAGGAATTTGCATCGACGTTTATTATTGGAGAATCGTAAATTATTTGAATTGTCGATAGCTAATGTCATTGTTATTGATAATATCCTGGATTTTTCGAATTAATTTTCGTGAAATTTCTCCAGCCTAATCTATCTCCTGCTTCAAAGTATAATCAGTAGCTTCAAGTGTAATGTACTTTTACTGGCCGAGAACATAGCTTAAAATCGTCGTATGAAATAGACTCTATGAAGGATATTAAAGAAACCATCGTAACTAAAAGCAGTCAGAAACGTTTACCTTAAGACTTAAGTAAAAATGACTTCCATTTCAATCAAGAAACTCACTGCAGACTCAAATTTTATTTCAGGATTTCATACATTTAAATTCAGATATAAAATGTAACAATCAGATATTTAAGTAACTGAAGACATAATGAATGGAATAATATGCTTTTAAAAATGTAGTTTAAAGACAGAAAAAAATAGTTTCTTTGCCTGACTTTTCATCCATAAAATAAAAGTGAGAATTGTTTTTAAAAATGCAATTAAGTTTGTATGAATATGCGTTTTTTTCACACTGCATACTAAATAATCTTTTCTAATAGTACTTTATTTATAAAAGGATAGCACTTTAATAAAAAGAAAATAATTTTAAGATTTAACTCTTATTTTAGATTTTATGACCTTTCCATTTTAAGAATTATTTTATCGGTCCTTACGAGTTCGTGAAGTCGAGCGTCTCTTGTATTTCGTTTATTGTGCTTTATGATTTGAATTTATATAAATTTTGTCACCTTACTTCTTAACTGCTTTACTCTGTTAATTTATAAAGTTTATATTTCTGAAGAATTCAGAGAAAATTATCTGATTGCAAAATAAAGCATCACCAGAAAACTTATATAGTTTAGAATTCGACAATCTTTGAACAAACTGCTACATAGTGCAACAAAGACTCAAACAAAAAGTTATAATTCACTTTTTTAAATTCCTCTTCTTCAAGATTGGATTAATTATTTATCTATCTATCGTCATGCTTTGCATGTAGCTTCAATCAATTGGACTAGGTCTTATAGTTTGAAGTGGATTCCGTGACATTCGTACTCCGGGTGGCCATCGACCCCACAAATCTTTGAACTGAAAGCCAAAGCACTACCTCGGTTCAAAGCTTCCCAAAAAACAAAGGAAAATATTCAATTAAAAAAATCAGATCGATGCAAATGCCCGAGTCATCGTGATCTATTTCATTTCCTTATTTTAACAATACTTTCGCTTGCTTATACTTTTGATAGATTTTAAAATTAAACAAGGATCTCCTGCTATTATTTTCATGAACTGCACCAAAAACATTTTCTGAAGAGTTTACATTCAAAGGTAAATAATTTGTTTTCAATTAATTTATTAATTGACCAACATTTTCTCATAAAGCAGGATTGGTTTAATTAAGGGTTTGTAAATGTAAATTTTTGTTTTTAAACTCATAAATTGAGATTTTAATTGGTGTTCGAGGTCATAATATCGTTTATTTGACTTGGTGAGGCTGTTGTCTATAGTCAAATCATTGTTAGTGGTGACGACAGACCTAAGATATATGATGATGTTTCAAAAGTAATTTTTCTCTTTAAATGACTGCCGACCAACAGCTCAGTGGTTAACGTTCCTGACTCCTGAGCTTTGGGTCCCTTTTTCAAATCCCGGTTCGGGCATGGATGTTACATTCTGTGTTTCTCTGTCCCGAGATTATGTATGAATGTGGCCCACCCTATAAACGAGTTTGTGGTGGAATGCTTCTCGTCTCCGTGACTCAGTTCACAGGTGCGCCCTGGGTAACGACAAATGAGTAGCAGTTTCCGGCCTTGTTGTGCTGAAGTTCCAATCATCCAAGTGCCAGCCGTTATTAAAAACAAAAAAAAGAAAACTTTAAATGATTATGGAATAGGTGTATTGTGTGAAGTTTCCATGGGTTTTGTTTTATCTTCATTTATTTTCAGACATAGCTCATCTTCTAATAGACTGAAAGCCTTTAAAAGCAAAATATTAATAATACTGTAATTAAATGATTACAGTCAAATACCATTTCTAAGTTTAAAACAACAAAAAAGTTTTTCTTTCAAAATACGTTGTTTCGGGATAATTTGTATCATTTGGGATAAATGAAATTTTGTATTAGCTACAAAACCATGTTAATCACTCTTGCATTCTTCCGATCAAGAACTAAATTGATTTAAACGCATCATTAAAGGTCTCTGTTTTCATTTAACTATTCATGCAATACAGATTTGTATAATAAAATTTGAATAATTTAAATTTTTAGATACCATTTTGATTTATAATAATTTTCACTATCAGTTAGGAAAATGAGATCAATTGTTCTAAAATGAAGTATTATTAGTAAATTTATTCTAAATGAAGGACAGAAAGAGAGTTTAACGGAAGCTTTCGGCACGTACATACAAAATGGAAATAAATTTCCTCTTGGCAAGTAGATACGAGCACAGGTGACTTTTTGACGTGATTAATCACTTTTCCCCGCCTTCACCTAAGTGGCACGGGATTATCTTGTCTGTGCCAGGTTTTTCTTCATTTTTTTTATTTTAAACGTGGAAAAAGAAAACCACGGACATTCGCTGAATTAAGAGCCGAAAAATTTCAGTGCAAAATATCCTCCTCGTACCTGTTTTCCTCCGCTAGACTATTTTTCGGGAGTTATTTCCTGCTAGAAGGCAACTCGAAATGGATTGCGCAACCGGCAGAAATTAATTTCAAAGAATGCGTGTTGAACAAATTGGCAGTTATGTTTTTGAGCTATATTTTAGTACCGTTGGAATATAATATGATTTTTAAGTTAATCATATATAGAATTAAAATCTATAAAATAATTTCATTATATCATTTATAGGCCAAATAAAGAAAACTTTATATATATATATATATATATATATATATATATATATATATATATATATATATATATATATATATATATATATATATATATATATATATATATATATGTATGTATGTATGTATGTATGTATATATGCATATATATATATCATTTCTGAATATAATAATTCGTAATTTAGAAGCAGTCTGCAGCAGAGTGCTTACAGTAGTGAATGCAAAAAAAAAAATATATTCCAAATAATTTTTATCAAAAGAAAAGATGAAATAAAGTTAAATTGTCCATCCCTAACATTGATGTGACCCTTACCGTGTTTAGCAGATAACTGTGTGCTGTTTCTCACTGAAGGGGGTTTATATAGGGATGCTACGGGGTTGTTAAATGTATAGGAAAGGTCTTAGGAATTCACTGGCACCTGTGTCTTAGAACTTCAGTATAAGGGTAAAATAATGTAATAAGCATTCAATAATTTAGAATTGTGTTAAATATATATATATATGTATATATATATATATATATATATATATATATATATATATATATATATATATATATATATATATATATACACATAGATAGATAGAGAGTTTGTTTTGTTTGTTTGTCGCTCAACGGTCATCTTTTGAACACGAGGGCTAATTAAACCGAGACCTACGGATTCCGAACCACTGCAAACATCCATGCCCAAGGTGGGATTCGAACCCACCAAGCTGTTGAACCGAAGTCAAGGGCGCTAAGCATTCGGCTGCCAGTTCGGCAGATAGATAGATAGATAGAGAGAGAGGATAAGATTTTACAAATACATAAAAATTCCATATGAAGTAAAATTTTATTGCTTTTTATATAGTTCAACCGAGACATGTACACTCTTTCAAAAATCGAGTGGTTTTTCTCCACTGGATGAACGATGGATATTTTGTACTCCATAGAGATAAAAATGAATCCTTTTCTACTTAATTGGGTCAAGAAGTTCTCTTTCAAACACTCTTTTAAAAATCACTCTTAACTATTTAACGATTCAAATCAATTTTCACTCTTTTTTGACGTGTTTATGGCACAAAGCAAATGTGATGTGCTTTGATTGGTTTAAATCATCACGTGACTCTATGCTTTCGGTTTAGTTTCTCTAAAAATGGAGGAATTTAATACTTCATTTTGTAAAGGCGATTTATTTGAATTAAAATATATGTATAATTAGACTAGAAGGAGCGTAGAATTATTACTGTAAGTCTTTATTTCTTATAATTAATTGAATGGCTAAATCAAATCTACATATTTGTGATTTTTCACCATGATATAAACTTGTCTATTCGAAAGTGTGAATAATATAAAAATGTGTTTGAAAATTTTATTTATTATTTCAAATACTATTTTCTGCCAAAGTTTAATTTATTATTTGTGAATAGTAAATTATAATGAATGCATGTATAAATTCTTTTAATTTCAAAACTGCGTGAATATGACTATTCATTTTCTCGTTGATTTAAATATCCAATGTATATTATAAAATTATTATTTAATTTAGTTTATTGTACTGAATTGAAAGTGCGATTTATATCAAATACAACATTTTACCAATGAATAATTAAATAAAATAAATTTTTTCATAAATAAAATTCGAAGCTTTTTAATTTAAATGTCAATACAATATAAAGCTAATATTAATCTACAGAATATTATTTGACAGTATATTATTTATTAAAATTTCAATGACAATTTTTGATTTGATTGTTACTATGTCAAAGCATTTGTATAGATAAAACGAAAACAAAATTTTATGTGTATCAAAATCTTCTATTAATTTGTATACTATTTTAGAATTTCCAACTAAAAATTTTGTCGATGGAAATATAATTTATATTCGTATTTTATGGTTGTCATTGTCATCAGTGAAGAAAAAAAAGTTAGCAAAAGTAAATCTGAAACATGTTATTTTGAAGATGATGAAATTCATTGTAAGGAAGAAAGGGCTTATCTGGTATATTCTGTATAATGTGTAATCAAAATAAGTTTTATGGAGACTGAGAAAATGTTAACTATATAATATATATTGTTATTACTACAAGTATTGATTTCATTTTGCTTGTAAAATGTATTTAAAAGTTTGAAGTAATATTCTATGTTTAGTGTGAGAATGTAATAACTTAATTAAATGACATGAAAATTCCAATCAATATTTTCAGTTAAAATCTCTTATTAAAATTTTTGGTTCTTAAAGTTGGTTTTTTAAATAATGAAAGGTAATTATTATTATTCATTAAATTAATACTATTTGTTAATTAGCTTAAGAAATTTTAATAATGTTTTTAAATCTATTTTGAATTAAATTTTGTTTGTTTTTACTACTAAAACCAAATTTTAATTATATTTGTAATAAATTTATAATTCATTTAAGATTTTCTAAATTTTTAATTTGAATTTAATGGCATAAAAAATAAATATCCAGTATTTATAATTCACTTGGCCACTAGTAGTATGTATGATATTTTTGAGTAAACACCTTTGTAAACACCACATGTATGATATTTTTGAGTAAACACCTTTGCATATATGTGTTTATTCCTTTCAGATAAAATGATTACAATTTGAAATGCTTTATGAAATTCATTGAGAAAAAATATTCGAACTTATGAAGAAAATGTTTAAAGCAAAATAACATTTTGTGATGAAAAATAGATAATCTTTTGTTCTATTCTATAACAGAATTTATGTCTCTAAGCATTTAAAAGAGGCTGCTTTCAATGAAACATTGGTAATATAAAACCTGTATTTTTTGCATATTTAAGAGTGAATTATTTGTTTCATGATTGCATGATCCAAAAGAAAGTAATTAAAATCTATATTTTACAAAGTATGCAGTATTGCTTATGTCTTTTATTATATTGTAGTTTTCTATCTTGTACTTTTAAAAATCGTTTTACTTGCAATGTATTTGAATATTAGTATATGTGATACAAAAACATAGTTTAAAAAATTTTTTTTAGTAATTTGTAAAAAAAACTATTCATTTAGTTTCACCTGTTTTTCAGTTGTAGTTGATTGATTCAAAAATTCTTTAACATTAAAAATTTATGTATGCATGTATATATTTTTATTTAATGTTTAACAATCCATTTTGTAAATTATGATGGGGGCTATTATGATTATCTCTTTCATAACAAAGAAAAAATCCAAAATTATTTTATAATTGTTTCATTGTATATCAATAATTTATCATTTTTGCAACTTTTCAAAAACTACTAGTTAATCATTAATTTACTAACTTAAGTTACTTCGTTTTAATTAATTAATTAATGATAGTACCATTTTTTAACAATTTGCACTTGCTTTAAATTACAATAAAAAGTTCTATTAGTTTAATATATATGATTATTCTCTTTATTACAGATAGATTTAGAATTTGATAACCAGAGGCTGACTATTTTCTCAATCCTGTAATATGGAATAAATACGTGAGAATTCAGGATGATAGTATTTTTTAGTCTGAATACGATTCCAATATAGAATATAATTACGTAGATTTCTGATTTCTTGCAGCTTTATTTTTTTTTAATAAATAAAGGTTTTATTTTTTTGAAGTATTAAATGTTTTGGTATTAAAATTTATATAGACACTATAATGAAAATACAAATATTATAGAAATTTTAGTTATTATATATTTTTTTCGAATTAGATGAAGAGAACTGTAGAAGAAGAACAACGCTCAGAACTAGTCAACTACTCTTGCTTTGCTGTGGTCAAAAGCAAGAACTGAAATATGAAATATTTTTATGTGTGGATTTATTGATGTCGGATATGCAAGATTAAAAAGTGTTCAATATTTTATATAAATGTCTTCATGTGTTAAATGTTAAGTACGATATTAAACTTACTGTATTTTATGCTCTCATGGACTATATGATTTATAAATTAGAAAAAGGTTGAGTTGGGACTTTAAACTACACATTCTGATTAAAATCAATCAAAATTTAAAATTTGCAAAATTCAAGCACTAAAATGCATTTTATCTTTTTTATTCTAACTTTAATAGTATTCTTATTTTGTTTTATTAAACTGACAATAAAACTATCCAGCTCCAGTATTAATTTGACATCATAAACATAATTTCTGTATACATATTTTTATTTGATTTTTTCTGTATTAAAAATTAAATAAATGTTTTTTGTATAATGTTGCATTTTTAATTTCATTCTTAGTTTCATTGAACTTATTTTCAGTTTAATTTAAACTTGGAAAATATATCATAAAACAAGATTTATTTACAAAAAATTAATCAGTTTTGTTCAATAGGATAGTTTAAATATTTTTCTTTATCCTCCTGTAACTTCAAAAATGCATATTATCAGTATTCAAAAATAAATATTTAGATATACTATAAATAAAAAATTTTTTTTCAAAAGAACTTAATTTATATTTACTTTTATAAAACATTTATATCTTTTTAAATTGTGTACGATTTGTTGTATTATTAAAGTGTATAAAAATTAATTTTGTACTTAATGGGCCCATAGTAAACTAAACTGGAAATTTATAGTGTGAAGATTTTTTCTTGAGATTGCTAAACTCACACATAAAACTAAATCAGTATAAATAATGTAATAAATGGCTGAACAATTTTATTGATAATGTAATTTAAAAGCTACTATAATTATCCAATTCAATTAAAATGTCATATTCAATTGTACTGTTATATTATTGAATAAAGAAATCATATATTTTTATATTGTAATTGTAAAAAAAAAAAAATAATAATAAAATAAAATAAAGAATTTAAAGCCTAATTTTTGCACTGAATTGTCAATATAAAAAAAAGCAGCAATACTGCTATAAAGGATTGAAATTCACTCTTTTTTTCTATCTAAGTTACACCCTTAAGCAATTTGTTGTTTCTCTTCTTAAAAGGAGTGGTTTACCCGCATCTTTTAAAAGAGTGGATTTCCATCTTTAAGATTGATTGAGTTCTGTGAAAATGAAAGAGTGAAATTACACTCCTTCTGAGTGAAATCCACTCGATTTTTTTAAAAGTCTATATAAACATATATTTGCATTTTTATATACAGGTTTTATATATATATGTATTGTTTGGTTTATTTGTCGCTCAACAGTCACTTTTTGCACACGAGGACTAATTAAACGGTTTAAGGCAGGCTGCACACTGAGGGAGCATGCGCACTTATTGCCTCCCGAGAGTTCTGCGAAACGCGAGCGACATGTTGAAAAGTACCACACACTGGAGCGATGGGAGCAAGATCTCACGCATGCGCAATACATCGGAGCGCATATTGTTTACATTTCCACCCCCGTGTGGTCTCCTATGGAACCCTGGGGGTCCACCTGGACCATTTTGGGAACTTATGAACTATATAAAAGTTTTTTCTTAATGTTTTATTTTGTAAAAAAGATATTTTCTAAATTCATCAAAAACGTTACAATTAAGCATAAGAATGTAACATGAAAATTAGCATAGATATGAGTAGTCGAGAAATATCTTAACAAAGTTAATACAAATTTAAATCGCAAAATCCTAAGCCTTATGCTAAGAGATGAGTAAAAAAATGATGATTAAAATTACTTAAAGTTTTTAAAATTGATGAAAATTAATCTTGAAATTTTAAGTTTCTGATGTTTATAGACATTAATCTAATTTCTTTTTTATTTTATTTTATTTATTTATTTTACTAAGAGGATTTTCAACAAAAGTAGCTGAATTTGCGGCCTGTAATAAATTGAAAATTAAAACTCTTAGAAAAACTTATTTAATTAATAAAATGTCTATATATAGATTTTAATGAAATTTGTGATGATATTTCAAATATCAAAACTGAATTTCGTGAACATGAAATTTTGAAAATCCATGGCACTAGTTTTGGTTTTTATCGCGACAGTGATAATTTTGAAAATACCATTTTGATTTCAAGAATAACAAAAATCAATTGTAGCAGTGAAAATATGAAAGATAATTAGAAAGCGTATAATTTCAGTTGTGAAAAATATCTTCCTTCTGACATTGAGAGAGAGAAAAGTTCAGTGTTTTGTAAATGTTAGAATAAAAGAGGATTTGTCATTTGCCTTCGGAACAGGAAAGGATTTTATTGGTTATTCCTCTAATCACATTTGTCAGAAAGTCCTGGATTAATTGGTCATCGTTGGAGATAAAGAAAACATACCGATCACTATCAAATCCGACTACCGACTCTTGTTCTTAAAAACAAGAAGGAAAAATAGGTACATTTCTTTTTTATTCTATTCCAGATGGTCGAGAAATGATTAGAGTTAGCAAACACATAATACTTTACAGAAGTGTAATATTGTGAAAGAAACATAGTAAGGATCTGTAATATACAGCAAATCATAAGACGATTTTTAACTTATAAGAGATTATTTTGTTTACGCAAAAAAAATGTGGATTGTCTGAAGGTTGTTGTATTCTTTAGAGACTGAAAACCGTAGCTAGAGATTGCACTTGTTGTAAAAATTCTATGAATGCGGTTAGAATTTTTGTAACTGTTAATTTGAAATCAACTTTCCGAAAATTTATTAATCAAACTGACATCTAAAAATCAATGCCCTGACTTTTTAATTCAACAATTCACGGGTTCGATTCCCATCTCGGTCGTAGATATTCATAGTGTCAAATGAGAAATATAGATTCCAGTTGAAGTAGTTCTAATGTCGAAAAAATGACAGTAGAGATTCTATGAAATCAAATTGTACTTTCTAATTACAACTGTTTTTTCAATATGTAGAAATTTAAAAAACAAATGAGTTCGTCTTTCTTATTATTGGAAGGTAGTGAGTTCGAATTCAGGCTTAATCAAAGATCTCTCGTGTTCCCTAAAGTGTCTAGGGCAAGTTAAATATGTAATGGTCGCAATGTCCTCCAAGTGAAATGATACCTCTAGGGTGGCAGGCTAAATATTGAGAATCTTCTTCTTCTCTGCTTCAAAATCACGAAGACTCCACCTGGCCTCCTATCTAACTGGTAGAGCCTAATTCAGAGCTAGGTACAGGGAAGCATGCTGGTACAACAACAACAGCAATTCGTACCAGTAAAACTGTTAATGAGGTGATATTTGGAAATATGGTATGTACATTATTATTGATCTGCAAGTTCCAGCACAAAGAGAGAAAAAGAATACATAAAATACGCTTCAGTCATCTCATTGTCATCGAGACCAACATGACTTGAGATCCATCAGAAAATTATTTACATCCCTTGCCTGCAAGAGAATTTAATGCTCTGAAAATTCTAAACACAATGGGTTGGCATTCAAAAATTACAGATTAGATTTGGCTCAAGTGAGAAAAGTTGGGATGTTGTATGAACGAGCATCATACACTCTCATTAGTGTAGGTGTAGTAGCCATGGGACGTAATGAATAATGAAGGTTAGACATGATATTAGCACAATAATTGAGAGACAGTTTCGTTCGTTTCAGTTGTAAAGACAGTTGTTAGCAAACTTCATACAGAATTGCATACAGTCAATACGAGATAAAAATCAGTGACCGGTAGACTCGAAGCAGCGACGTGTAATCAGCTTCCCAAGATGTATTTGAAAGCACCTTGAGGATATTAAGCTATTGCCCGTATTTTTTCCCAGATGTAAAACATATAGAAGAAAAATTAACTTTCTGTCAAATATTGTTTCCAGGAACTTTACCTCGTTGACCACAGGGTTAGTATTATTTATATATATCGTAGGATCATTATGAAGGCTGTTCTTTGTACAGAAATGAATACAATTACTCTTGTTAGGAAATAGAGCATGTTCATTTTCAGCACCATGTAGAGAGTTTATTAACAGTTGTTTGTTTAGTATTTCATACAGAGGAATTATTAAGTATTGCTGCATCAGCTGCTTTGATAATTGTTTCAGTGACTTTGCATACGGCTTCATCAATACTTTGGATCAAAACCATTTCATTATCTGTAATTGCCAATGGTGTAAATAGAAATCAATCCGCCCGATTGTACTCGTAAGTAAGTAGACGTTGTTGCACATTATTACCTCCAATCTGGGAGATGACGAAAGGAAAATTATCGCTATAATGCAGGTCATATATATTTCCTACAGATAAATTTAACAATAGTAGAAGTTAAGGAGAACACATGGCGAGATTGAGAGAATGAAACATTCTTGTGGGTAAACGGAAATAATTTTTCTCGTTAGTATTAAGCATACAGAGACAACGTCAGAGATAAACTGCTCTATTTACCGACCACGAGAATTGATATCATGACTTCCCCACAAAGAATCGTGGCCGTTATGTCACGTTCCACAAGAAAGGTGTGAACAGCTGATTAACTAATGCGTCGATAGCCTCTTGGTGGATAACATCATGTAGTGGCAAATAAAATCTACAGACCATAATCAAACTTGTCATGTGTATTCTAATAGCCTCAGCCTTCAGACTAGTATTAAGTGGATGTAAAATGCAGGAGAAATTATTGGATGTTAATATGCAAATACCTGAAGACACTTCACCATCATCACCACAGTCTTTTCAAAAGCATTTAAGCTCTTACATGGAAAATATAGTACCAGACTTCAAGAATGTTTCGTGAAGTATTGCTGACATTATAGACTTGATGTCATCAAAATGGTAACGCAAACCATGGCAGTTCCACAAAATAAAGGAACTATCTTTTAAATTGATATAATTTTCTTTATAAAGCTGAAAGCATTTCATCTGTCCATTCTTCGAACGCTGTATTGTCGTCCAAGGGATGTAGAGATACAACTTCAATTTCCAGGGATAAAGCTTTTTTGGGGGAATGTGAAGGAGTTAGAGAAGCTCTTTTGCAGATTATAATTTAAAAACCTTTAAAGCTTTAGATTTGTATGATGAAGCTTTCTTAGAAATAGAAGATATTTTAGATTTTGTCTTTTGAGTAGACTCTATGGGTGATCTAACAAGAGGGACTGTATAAGATCTGTTTGAGTACTACTGGATGTGGTGACTTTATTTTAGCTATGACTACATAACTTATTCCATACTGTGGTTACCAAGTGTAATAACCTGTCCAGTTTCAGGGTACGAAACTTATTTGTTATCTTGAGCGTAGTGATCTCCTTTTCTAGAATTCATATTGGATGATTTCGAGAATAGAAGGGGTGGTTACCTTTACAGTTGACATTTGCCTCCTGTGCCACTCAGTTTGTACTGTCATGACCAACTAGCGCAAATAAGTTTGCTTCGAATGAGATGCTTAGTGTCAGCATACTTCTCGTCTCTTCTGATAGTAATGCGCTTAACATCTCAGATCTTCTAATCGCTGAGATTTTTAATGATCTCATACGCAGGCTTATGCCTTGCTGTGATTACTCCTTGTGAAAAATTCAAGTTCCGAGGAGAGGTGACGGTTACCTCAATGTTCGCCAATAGTTAGAGATAATAGCTGTTTGAGTAGCTGCTGCTACCTTCACAAAAAAGCCATCCAGTTGCAATTTTATCATACGCCTTACTCCCCCTATTTTTTCCTGATATTCTCTTTTGAATATGAAAAAACAAATTTTCAATAATTTCTTCTTTCCTAGTAAATATAAAAATTTGGATTTTGAAAATTCTAATTGTTTCTCCCCCATGGGAGAAATAAATAATATGAATCCTCCACGAGTAAGTATATAACATTTTATAACCCGACAGCACCACCGAGTCCAACAAGGGTATACAGACCATCTGTACCAATGCTACCCAGATCCTTCACAGTCACAGTACATCTCTGAAATGGCCTCTACAGTTAATGACATCCAGTATCAACCGATCGCTGGATCCATAAGCCCGATTGATGTGCTGATGAACACAGCGCCGTTTACTTGAAGCAGAAGGTCTTAAGTAATGTCTCTGGGGTCCTCCGTCACCAGAACCCTCCCATCCAGGAACACTGGGCATCATGCGTCGTAATAAGTGGGTGATTTAGTTTCCAAGAAAAGCTAATGGCAACAGGGCGGAGATAGCTATTCAAGGGGAGCCCTCTTGTGAGGCAACCACAATGAGGGAGAAAATGAAGAAAAAGCAAACTAGTTGAGTAGAAAGGAAAGAAAAGGACAGATCCTAGGGTACATCGGGATTGAGACATCCATGTTTACTTAGAAAAGGTAACCCCTTGAGAATGTAAATTTAGAACAGTAATAACGCTTAAACCCACAGTTGTTTCATAATTTATTCATAAGGTGACGTTGAAATAGTGCGTATCTTTATTCTACCGGAATATATGATCTGATCGTCTTTACTCTCGAGTGGGTGTGGAAAATTCTAGCCATACTCCATTAATTCAAAGAACATTTACAGCTTTATTCCCAAATACCAAATAAGATAAAAAATTTAATTTTATGTTTTTCCCAATTCCTATGATGAGGAATGTTTTTGAAATTATTCTTATTTTCAATTTACAATAAGTAAATAAATAAAATAAGAACTTTTTATAGGTACAATCAGCACTTTTCAACAATTTAAGAATTTATCGCTTTTTTCCTTCAAGTGTGGAATAAATTTTAATCATCATTTACATAAATAAATTATTCAAATTAATATGTAACTTGAGCCACACAAATTATATGTTTTAATCATTTTCTCTTATAGTTATCTTTTCATCTCTACTTTCAGAGCTTTCGTGCTGTATTGGTAACGAGAGTTATACACAAATTTTAAAACAAGCTTTTATTTTCTAAAGTGTTTCTAAGCTGGATAAAATAGTTTGTATCTCTTATCTGATGATAAAATCTAATATAAAATTTTTATTTTTATATCGTTCATGTGATACATTCTATATCATATTATTTTTCAGTCATTTGTTTTTGTATCAATTTTTCCTTGACTTTTATAGCAAAATATAAAAGTAAAAACAATTATGTCTTGGTGACAGTAAATTGACAAACAATTAGCTTTGTAGAGCTTGATACACTAAGTTTGTAAGAAGTCCAAGTGACTAGAAGTCTATAACTGGATTTTGTGTTATCTTTTGGGGGTTGTGGACTGGGGAGTCCTTCTGACACATTTATGCAGCAATATTTCGGGACACGTTCGCTTTCTTTCTAGCAGCTGATCTGACATGTAATGACTTTTAGGAAGGTCAGTGCACCTAATAACTGCGCAGCTTTAACTATAGAAATATTGAATGCTTGTCTGTGCTTAATAAATGACGAGTTTTCAGATTGATGTTTATTTTAAGCTCCTGGTCATTCTACACTGAACTTGCTTTATTATCTTTATCCATCGCGAAATTTATCGTGATAATAAATTATGTATATATATACACTGGTGTGCAAAAATTAAGAACGAAATGGAAAAACTAGCATAACAGCGGAACAAACAGATAGATCCGACCGAAAGACCAATCAGAAGATCGACTACGGTCAGGTAGTAAGGACATACTCAAATTACGCAACATGGCGTTAAGGAAGAATGTCGGAGGGGTATAAAGCAGGCTGGCAGCGTACGCTCAGCGTTTCTGTGAAAGCTATTGCACGGCATATATCAGTTTAAACGACGCAGAGCTGTTTAATTAGCATGAAATAATGAACAAGCAACCTCGTAGACATCTAGATGACCTTACACGAGGTCGAATCATTGAGAAGATTGAGGAAGGTCGAAGTGGGACAAGTGTGGCTGCGGAATTTGGAATCGCTCACAGTCTCGTTTCACGAATCTGGAGAGCATTTCAAACTACAGGAACAGCTGTCCGAAGGTTCAGCAGTGGTCGTTCACGAGCAACCACGTAGAGTTGAAGAACGCTACATGGTCCTACAGGCAAGAAAGGACAAGCGGCAGACGACTGGAGAAACCGCGAGACACCTCCAACAGATAACTGGAATAACAATATCACGGCTTACAGTCGCCAGGAGGCTGCACAATGATGGCGACGACCAATACGTGTGTACCATTAACGTGTGTCTGCCTACCGGAGAAGGCGCTTTGTGTGGTGCCTAGAACACCAGAACTGGACAGATCAGAAATGGGGTCGAGTACTCTTTACGGACGAGAGCAGATTTAGTCTGATTACCGATTTTGGACGCATACACATCTGGGGAGAACGGGGAACACGCAATAAATCCTCCAACATCGTCGAAGGGGACCGGTTTCATGGTGGCAATGTTCTCGTTTGGGGAAGCATCATGCTTCGTACCCGTACTGACCTACATGTCGTCCAAGGAGGTTCCACCGGGTCCCGTTATTGTAATGATATTCTCCTTCCTTATGTGCGTATTTTTAGAGGTGCTATGGGTCCCCAGTTCCTTTTCATGGGCGACAATGCTCCACCTCATCGTACAGAGGCTGTCGAAGAGCTCCTGGAAAGTGAGAATATTTAACTCATGGATTGTCCGGCAAGGTCCCTGGATCCAATCGAACACGTGTGGGACTTTCTGGGGAGACGCTTGACGGCACGTCATCAGCCACCAACCAGTAACGATTCCGGAGCTGCGATTAGCGCTACAAGAAGAATGGGCAGCACTGCCTCAACAATTTATTGACAACCTCATACTCAGTATGGACAGACGATGTCAATCTTGTACAGCAGTCAGGGGAGGATCATATCCCCTACTAAAAGGTGGATGTTTCTTGCTCGAGAGCTGACACATGGATGTTTCGTCCGTCTGTGTCATTCAGCTTCATGCTCATTTTTCAATAAAGTTCCTTTTTAATCATTTAAAATTTTTTTGGACAGTTTTTTCTTCTTATATTTGCATCCTTAATTTTGGAGGATGTTCTGGTACGATTTTTTATCGATTTGGAACACTACTGAGCGACGCTGGACTAGAAAAATTGTTTCGTCCATAATTTTTGCAACACCAGTGTGTGTGTCTATATATATATATATATATATATATATATATATATATATATATATATATATATATATATATATATATATATATATATATATAAGGAGGTCCTGGGTTCGAATCCAGGTTTGGAAGTACTTTCTCCTCTCTCTTGCCTTTGTCCTTTCCTTGTATGAATGGGTTGTGAATGGTTGTCTGCCTAAACTATAAATGAATACCTATGGCATGTGTGCACTGAGGAAGTCAGACTCCACATTAAATTACAGTTCAGTTGGAAAAGTGGAGCAGCGCACCCCATATTGCTAGCCCACCTGGCACAAGACAACAACAGAAACAATATACTTCATATTGTATTTAATTTTGTATTGAAGTTTATAAATGGTTGGGCCTTTATTTTACTAATTTAAATAGATAATTTTATCCTTTCAGTTGTCAAGTTTTTTGCTTACAATAACTATAAATGCTATCTGAAAGGAAAATTTTCCTTATATGAATGGACTGTCCTCTGCGTTGCTTTATAAATGCAATTTCGTAAATAATGTATGAATATATATTTCAAATTTAATGAAAGTGAATTAAATATTATTGAGTGCAAAGAACGGAAAAAAATCACTAAATGTTAGAATTCTCGTATTTCAAAAACAGGTACTCAAAAATTCTCAAAGCACCAACCTCATGCATAAAAAAAAACTGAAATGCGTCTTTAGCTGTAGCACCAGCTAAGGTAGGAACTTGGAGATTTGTTTTCTAGAAAGTGTGAATTTTCACTCACCATTGTTGCATCATTTAAATTTGCATAAGAATGTCGCTATTTTTGTATTATATACATTTGATTTTTTTTAATTACGTATTTTTAATGCTTATGCAAAAATCCTTTTTCACCAGAAAAATTTTAATTTCGATCTTCCATCAAAGCAAATCGTATTTTTCTATAAATCATCGCATATATATCGATCCATATATAGTGTTGAAGATGAGTCCTTGACTGTACATCAAGATTAACCGGTTTGTGACACTTGCCCAGCACCAAACACCTGATAATTTTAAACTATGGTCAGGTGACGAGGTCACATTTGAGCTGGAACTTTCCTTTCCACATCCACGCCCCACCTATGAAAGAACTTTGAACGTCCCCCGAAGCTACAGCAACACAGTGAGAAGAATTTTGTCCCCCTCCAAATCACTGCCCGCTGCACACAATATCACTGAGTCACTGGAGCTCTACATATATCGATAAGGAAAATGCACGATTAGGAATGTCAAGTTTTCCTTCCTCCAATACTAACTCTAACTTGAGGTGCGTTAAAAATGGGCGTAGTCGCAATGTCCTCCAAGTGAAATGATAACTCTGGAGATGGCATACCAATATATTGGGGGTCTTCTGCTTGGTCAATGTTTCAAAATTACGAAGACTGCCTGCACTGGGATGCTTCTATCTAACTGGTAGAGCCCAACTCAGGGCTAGGTACAGGGAAACATGCTAGTGCAAGTACTAACTCTAACTAAACTTTGTGGCACTATAGCCCATGTGGGCAAAGGCTTATAGTGTCCATATCTGTTTTTCTAACCGAAAGGTCCTGGGATGCGAAGCATAAATTCCGATTGGGAGGTAAGCTTGTCCTTTCTCTCCAGTTCTTTCTACAATAAATAAATAAAATAATGGCTGTAAATAATTTTTTTTGAATTTATTGTAGATTTCGCTTTATTTTGGGATACGAACTTGTTAAAAAAATTCCACTTTGTGCCCCCCCCCCCAAACAAATAATTTAAATCTTTACACTATTATTTTCAGATTATTATGCAGTAAAAAAATACATTTTTATTCGAATTAATTAGGTTTACTATTTGTTATATATAATTTTAAAAGTAAAGGAATAACTATTTTAAAATATATTAATCAGTTAGATGCTTGTATATGACGTCAACGGATCCTCGTAAACGAAATTGTCTGCTTACTTTCAAGATGGAAATTGAAAGTAAACATGAGTTACGATTCATCTTGTGAAATGTACACAGTAATCCTTGAGGAATTAGTATTAGTCGTTTGCATACTGAAATGAAAAAGAAATTAAAATTACTCATGAATATAGTCTTGTGGTTAGAAAAGCATTTCTATTTACGTATTCAGTTTCTGCGGGTTTCTAAAGGTCTCCAGGAATGTACAGAAAGCATATAAACAAACGCCACATTTTCTGTCCTCACTTGTTTTCTTCAGGACGAGAAAATATTTAATTAAAGTTAAAAATTTCAAATCTGCCCTATCAGCAGTCTTTAATTTCCTTAAATTTTAAAATACATCTGAATAAGAGATTAAGATACAGTGGGACATTATTTTGTGGGTTCTTTTTTAATCCTAACTAAAAATGCATGTGTATGATAAATTTTCATAAAAATAATAAATTATAAAATGTATTAATAAATTTTAAAAAATGTGCCAAGTGCATGACATATTTTAATTTTATTTCATGCATCGTTTGAATCATTAACTTTTATAAATAAACATCATCAAAATTTCGGATTGTTAATCTTTATGAAAAACAATTGATTAAATACTAATGACTATTTTTATTACTTTAATGATACATTATAGAAAAATTGCAAAAAATAGAAAAAAAAGTAAACTTTTTTTTAAAATATGTTATTGTTAAAAAATATATTTGAATTGTATTCCATTTGTATGAAATTATATGCATCATAATTCTTGTTCTTTATTAAAAAGTGTTTGTAAATTAGTTTTTTTTTGACAAATCGAAAATAAGGGGACATAATTAAAAATCTTACGTTAGCTGTAGGGATCAAATATTTGCTTATTATTACTCATCCGGTAGAGGGAAAGAGTAAAATGTGCCCAAAAATGCCTTTAAATAATGCTTAAACGGCCCTTGACTGCTTCCTGTTCATATATTTTTTAATGTTTCCGATTTATGTTTAGTTATTCATATATATATATATTTATATAAATAAAATCGTGATTCCCTTTTTCTAAGGAATTGCTTTGAACAGAAAACGGCCAAATAGATTGGAATGACTTATACCACAATCTGTTGACATGGGTTTAACATAAAACAGGCTGTTTCGAGATTTTGATCACAAGTTTTGTAATTAATTTAAACACTAATTAGCTGTAATATGAACTCACTGTACAATGACTCAGTTGTCCGTCCAAAAAATCAACTCGCAATAAGAAGCACGTAAATCAAGTGATTCTCTGCCGCAGCGAGAGAATATGAAAATGCTGCAGTTCTTGCGCACATCACTGGGTACTGTAGAATCGCCAGCAAGCGCTATATAGAGAAAATATTGAAGTAAAAATAAAATTATGTATTTTAAACATATGTAATTTTAGGAAATTTTTTAAAGAAAAATCTATTTTAACTTAAACTCTCTTAGGTAAACTCACTTTCATAAACTCTGTTCTTTATGACATTTTTATGGACAGTTGTCTGCATAAATGCAGTGTGTAAAAAGGTAGTATAAATATAAACATGTATAAAAAGTGAGTAAATGTTATAAGATGTTTAAATAAAAGAATTAGTATTATATATATATAAAAAAAGCATAAATAGATAATAAGTAGAGCCCGGTGACTTGGTGCTTTCAAGGTACTGGTTTCGAGGTTCAATCCTCGAGCTGGGCAAGGTCGAATCAACCTTTCATCCTCTCAGTGGACCGATAAAATTGAGTACCAAGCACATTTGGTAACTAAACATTGGGATTTTGGCGTTAGAATGACCATCTAACCGGCATATATGATTCGCATTTCAGGGCCTTCGCTTAAGTAAACTGATGTGAGTACTGTAAGCCTTTACCCCATGGGAGTGCTGTGATACTGAGTTAAGTAGGATCAATAAAAAGAGCTATTACTAAGCATAACTTGGTTATTAATGGCTCTTTTTATTTATGGCAAATTATATCGTGTTTAATAATGATTTAATTTAGCTTATTATTATATATTTAAGCTTTTTTTTATAATACTTATTTTTTCATTTAATCACTTTATAACATTTTACACTCTTATGTAAACTTGCTTATGAATTTTATCTTAAGCAGGTATTAATAAGCTTATGATCATGCTTATATGATCAAATATTATAGCAAATCAAATAAGAGAGTAAATATTATAGTTTGTTAAATAAAGAAATTAGTATTATAAGCAAACTAAGTGAATCAATATATCAGGCAAAAAATGGGAGGATAAATATTATAAGTACTAATAATAAGGTAAGTACTAATAATAAGGTAGTAAGGATAAATATTATAAGTATATTATATTTTCCATGTATCATTCGATAAAATTGAATTTTAGGATTTTTTTTCTTAAATCTCTAAAAGTATACTAAATTTAGGAAATGTTGCTTGGAAGTTACATAGTTAACTTTTGCCAAAAAATTTATATAAAATGCCCAGAAAATCTATGAATAGTAAATCTATGGGAGCATCAACATTCCGTGCATCATTTGATAAAATTGTATTTTAATATCTTTTTCTAAATTTCGAGAAGTATACTAAATCTAGGAATAGTAGCTTGGAAATTACATAGTTAACTTCTGCCAATAGTTTATAGACAGCCCATAAAATCTATAAATAGTAAATATATGGGGGCATCAACTTTCCTTACATCATTCGATGGAATTGTAGATCAAGATTTTTTGTATAAATGTCAAAAAGTATAATACTGAGGAATAGTTGTTTGGAAGTTAAACTATCTTGCTCATGTGAATATGACTCACAATTTGGAAAACGTCTTTCACCAAGCCAAATAATTTGTGAATGTCTCAGAGAATAACACAAAAACTTTAAACTTATAAGCTGTCTGTAATCAATTTTCAAAATGTTATCAGGGAATCGTAGCTATTTTGGAGTGTATGTAGCTACAATACACAAGGAATAATAGTTAACAAAGTAAAAAAAAATTGTATAGATTGCCTCATTTTTTTTATTGTTGTAAATTTAAAAAACCTAAAATTATCTTTCCTAGATCACAATGAAAATTAGTAAATCATTATTAATTAAGTAATATCACTGGACTAAATTTTAATGAATTTCTGTAGATGTAGCAAAGTAGTATCAGGAGAAAATCTTCGGAAATAAAGTTGAATTTAAACTTGATTAATAAAATAATCGTTGAGAAAATATTAATGTAATACATTTAATTTGAACGGTGAAATAAAAGAAAGTTCAATGTAAGGACCAGGTTCTAACATTTTAATCATTATATTTGCTAGTTTACAATGACCAAATCAATTGTAAGATAAAAAGAAAAAGATTAGAGTGGAAGAAAGTTTTCTTTTTTTTTGGGGGGGGGGGGCTTGGTTCATAGGGTTCTGTCTTGTCAATAAGAGAACATTACATTGAAAGAATTGTAAAACTGAAAAAAATAAAAATAATACAAATAAATCATTTATAAATGAAGGAAACAAAGGAACAATTTGCAGCAAATTTTAACAACTTATTCTCAGTATTCATTCTAAAAGCGATGGTCGCTCCTAAGTCAAGTAAGAAAAGATGAATCACCAATCATTGAAAACGTTCGTGTTTTTAATCTCTGCGACTTTGCTAAGATATGTACAAGTTTGTACAGGAAATAAGTAAGCTCCAAATCAGACAATATAGTTCAATTGATAGAGCCGCGGGGGCTTGTTGGGTAGGGCTCCGTTCTCATTATCGGAAGGTAGTGAGTTGGAATCCCGACTTAACCGAGGAGCCATCGTGTTCGCTAATGATACCTGAGGCACGTAAAAACTAGGAGTGATCACAATGTCCTCCAAGTGAAATGATACCTCTTGACGTCTGCAGACCAACTATTAGGAGTGTTAGTCCCTGCTTCAAAATCACGAAGACTCCGCACAGTTGTTTTTATCTAACTGGTAGAACCCAACTCAATGCTAGGTACAGGGAAGCATGCTGGTGCAACAGTGGAATTGATTCCTTAATTGGGTGTGACATTCCGTTAATAATAGTCCATATTTATATGAATTAAGAGAAGAAACCCAGAAATCTCCAAAGCAACCACTGTAACAGACGTGTCTGGAAAAAGCAGAAACGCATCGACTGTACTCTCGTGATTCCACAATAGCAGGGTTCGAACCCGAGAGTTTCTACTCCAAAGAAGATATTCTTATGACTAGGCCCCTGAGATCCCCTATGTATCAAATCTTGTTTTTCGAATTATGTAAAATTTTTAGATTGAATTTATAATTTAATGTAAGAGAAATTTTTTTTTTTTTTTTTTTTTTATCCAATGAGTGGCGTATTAGGTTAATCCAAAGAAAAATTAATGAATCTCGAAACAATTTCATTTTGCGTTTAATTTCTTTTTAGATCTTTTTTTATTCGGCACGTTCTTTGGAAGCTAAGGATTTCTCCTAACTACCAAAACTAAAGGTATATATATAAACTTTAATCACACAACATAAGAGAAAAGAAATGTCCACCCCAAAGTAACGACAATATGTCGGTAAACATATCACTAAGAAACAGATGAAACTTAAATAAATGATTCAGTATAATATTAAAAAAAATATTTTGTGATCGGTTTAAGAAATTAAAATATTAAAATGTTTTTACGATATATTACTGTGTGTGACAACACTGTTATTCAATCAACAACTATAACGTTCTATCTTTAAAAGATGATAATGACAGTCTTTGTTAACGTTATGTGAACGTCTTTTTAAAGCATTATAAAGTGCTTAAGTAGCTAGCTAAAACTGAAATCTAAGTGAAACTAAGAGTTGTATACAACTTCCTTATTACCTTAACTAGAAAGTATTTTTGGAAGTTTTTTCCCAATGAACTTGCGGGAAAGACATATGTAATTTCAAAAATGTTCAAGAAGTTCTGCAGAGTGCTGACTGTAAATGCTTAATATTTCACGCTGACATCATCAAAGTAAGGTTAAATCAAAGAGTTAAATCCAAAATTGTTTTAAAAAGTATATTACGAATAAAGAACAATGTGAATGAACATTAAGCACATTTGAATCTCGGTTTTTCGATTCTCTTAATTTTGAATTCCCTAAATATCGAAACAAATTGTTTCTATGAATAATAGTTTTATAACATCGCGATATCTCGAATTTTTTTTTTTATTCCCATGTAGTTTGAGGCATCGAGGTTTTGTTGAATCCACAAGTGTAGTCTGATATTTTTTTAATCATACATTCATAGAAAGATGCTATTTAATCTAAAAAGAAAAAAAAATCTTTAACAATGATCTGTTATTTTTTTTAAATATCCAAATGAGATCTAATGAATTCATTAAAATTTGAAATAATTATTTAGAACTATGAAATTAGATTAATGTGTGTCATTTTTGCACAAATAAAACTGATATAAAAGGAAGGCAATCAGACTGGTTTTTAATTTTTGGAGAAATGGAGAACAAGAGCGTCCTTTGAGAAGAAATCGAAAACCAGAGAAATTTCTATCGCGAAACCAGATTTACTTATTAACCGGCATCGTGATCCGGTTCTGCAGTGAAATCGGGGTCAGTGAGCTGCCGACGGACTGTCTGTGGCCGTGAAGTGGAAAAACCTGCCCCTTTTCCTCCCCGCCCTGTCCTTTGTGGAATCGATGAATCAACGGGTTATGACGTCATCCATTCCAGTTACGTTTGCTCTTACATTTACTCGATAGAAGCAACAATGAAGAATTGATAAGGTCAATTTGTTCTCTTGCTCTGTTTGTGTGGCGCTCATCTTCTTGACGTTAATTTTTCTTTTATACATTTGAAGCAAAAGAGTGTAAAGTAAATATTTAAGTGAATTGGAAATGTTTTTTAAATTCTTTCAATTTAACGCAAGAGAAAATATTGTATGTATTACATGCAACTTGTGTAATTTTGGCTTTGATTGTCCATTTACCTTGGAAGAAAAATGACCTGTTTTAAACTGTGCTTATATATATATATATATATATATATATATATATATATAAATATATATATATATATATATATATATATATATAAATGAAAATTGTCAACAACGTTTTCTAGGATTTTATGAATAAAATATCAGAGCATTTGTAGAGATGGTTATTTGGGGTTTCCTAACACTTTTTTTTTTTTGACCGTCGATGAATTGAAAATGCCATGAATACTATCTTCATTAGTTCTAGAATTTTGGACGTGTGTCCTAGTTTGTCCAACAATCTCTCTTCTCTCTTGGGAAGTCAACAGCAAAATTTAAGATAGTAAAATTTATTACGTATTTTAATCATTATAAATTGATTCATAGTCTCTTTATGTGTATTTAAATCTATCTATCTAGCTATTTACGCACTCACACACGCAAAATTTTATAAATTCCGAGAAAGCAATTATTTATAGTTTTTTTTATTTTCATATTGTATTTTTATACATTTTCTTTACATTCATATTTCTCTATTAATATAAGAGCTGTATTGTTAAAAAATTAAAAAATACATTTAAACTATTTTAATATCTATTTTCCCTTAATTTTTACTTGCTTCTCCAATTAAAATAACACACACTCGCACAAATTGATGGACATAAATAAAATCAATAGCTATAAATAATTATTATCAGTTAATACAATAATGTTTCACGAATGCTTTTTAATTAATTTTATAAATACAATACAAAGATTTAATAAATTCTTTAAACTTGGAAACATTAAATAGAAGGGAAACAAGTGAAAAACAAAATGCATTCTTATTGAAAAATAAAAAATCATGAACAATTTTAAATTTTTTGAACTTCAATGAGTTGACAAAGAAGGAAGTGTAATACTCAAAAAAATGATTAATAATTCTAACCTTTTTTGGTAATGAATCAAATAAATTGTCTATTTTTGTACCAAAGAAATTTATAACTATACAATTATATAGTTTATTGTAAATTTAATATAATTGTTTATAAAGTAAAATATTTTATAAATAGTTATAATAGATTTACAATAAAAATAATAGTAAATGTGTTTAAATTTTGAGCAAAGGGTTTAAAAAATCAATGAAAAATAAGTGAATTAATATTTCTTTAAAAATTATATTTCCATAAAAGAATGCTAAAATGTTAGTTAACAAATTATTAATTTTTTATTTGAAGATCGTTTTTTAAACTTGAAAATGCATAAAACTATTTTTTAAAGATTATAAATTTTTTTGTAATAAATTTAAAAAAAAAATAAAAAAAAAAATTCTTAAAAAAGTATTTAATTTAAAAATTATTTTTCAAACTTGAAAATATTTGATTTGAGATAGTAAAATTGAAATCATTCTTAATTTTGAGAATATTTATTTTAAGGAAACATTTATCATCTCCTTAAATTAAATTTTTCAACGTTATTAAATAATGAGAGAATCACACACACACAATATTAATTTATCCTATGTTTAAATTGGTACTATAAGTTATTGTACAAGGCCTCAAGTATAGGAAAAGCGAAAAAACCTATTAAATAAATAAATAAATAAAAAAACGATTTTAATTTTAATTTTTTTATTTTGCCAATTTTTAATTTTAATTATGCCAAAATATTAATTTATGGTGCGAAATTTTATTATTTATTATTGTTATATTTTTATACATTTAGTGTATATTAATATTCCAATACTAATTTAAAAACCTATACTGTATTGTTAGTAAAATAAAAGAATTTTTTTTAATATTTTATAAAAATATATATTTGGTATAGTTTTTAATAGTTTCCTCAATTAAAAAGCATGCTTTTTTATTTTTTAACAATAAAATAAATGTTCTTAAATGTTTTATATTTGTATAAGAAAGATTGAATTAATTCAGAATTTATTTTACAAATACAAACATTGTGAAACATTAATTCTTTTCAAAAACTGTCATAATTTAAATGTTTTCTTCTATATATCCCTAGATGGCAGCACTAATTAAGAAAAAAACAGTATTAAACTTAAAAACCCCATCATGGGTTCATAATACCTTTGCTGCTTTTTATATATGTTAACTAAAAAAGCCGCTAAACATAGCCAATCACCTTGTAACTTTAATTCATAGGGAGATGGCGAGGTTGACACTTGCGCAGGCACTATACACCACGCCACATTTGCGATAGGAAAAAAATCTTAAGATAATTTTAACATGCAATTTGACTTGTTTGTCGCATTGCAGTCACTTTTTAATCACAAAGACTAATCCGACTGGGCTGAAGAGTTTAATCAGAACTACTGCAAATACCCTTGCTTGAGAAGAGAATCGAACCCACATCCTATTGAAATAAAGGCCAGAATGCGAATCAGTGATTATTCATATTGTTTTAGCATGTTAACCAGTAGCTAATCAAAATATGAAAAAGTCAATACTAAGTGGGCATATACTCTTTAATCTCGTACATAAATTATTAGGGTAACTGGAATTATTAGAGTATATCCTCAATTGGTGACCTTTGTGGCTTTTTTTGTCGCCAAGCAATTCAAACACTGTTGCTATTTAAAAAAAAAAAAAATAAAAAATAAAAATATGTATTTGACACAAAACAAGAGAAAAAATGAAACCTAGAAACAAAAACTCAATTGGCAACACCAATGGGAAAACCTGCAAAACAATAATCGAAACAAAGGACACCAGAATTGGCTAGAAATCTCTTGGGGGTTACACCAATTAAGTCAGTGATTAGGAAAAATCAATTGATTAGTTTAATTAATTAGCGAAGGTTAACTGCGTTGTCATTCATCGCATTGTTTTCCACTGTTCATACACAGATTCTATTTATATTAATTATAGAGACCAATATTTTCTTCGTGCACCATAGTCGGTTGAATTTTAAATTTTGTCTCCAAAATATTTTTTTCTACTGTGATTTCTAGAAGAAACAACTCCAAGGCATTTAGCAACGCTTTGTATCCATCAATGCGTAGCATACATGCAATTTATAAAATGAAAGATGGTTTGCAGGGCCATCGATGAAAATAATCAGTCATATTAGAATTCAAAGATACCCAGAATTATAACGTCATGAGATGGAATGCAGTCTCTTTATCTGGGGCTATAGTTTCGGCATTCTTGAAATGTGACGACTTGTTGACTGGAACTGTTTAGATTTTTGTTTAATGCGAGATTTTTCAATCTTTTTAACTCAATTAACTCCCCTCTCCCCAATGACCAGCTGATTTAGGATTAATCCATTCAACAATATAAGGGGTGAAGATAATGGCATCTGATACAGTGGATATACCATCTTTGCCCCGAAACTAGGAGGATAGAAAAACACACAGAGAACCTGGATTCGAGCCCGGAACCTACAGCTGCGAAGATAGTCGCTAACCCATCTACATGGAAATATTTTCGATTCCACATTTCCCTCTACATTTTGTCCACGCTTGAATTGTAAATGGAGTGAAACGTATTTCAGCCCATCCATCTCCGGCTTACTTAAAATTAACACTAAGTTTCCATTCGAAATTAGGAGTTTTGTGTTTTTGTAATCAATTTCAACATAACTAGCACTGATTTGAACGGATTGTAAGGTTATTTATGGCGGAATATAATTAATTTAAGCGATGCAACATCTTCATCAGAACTCTACTCGTTTCAAGAATGTGATTCTTTTTCTTTTTTAAAAAAAATATATATATATCATCCATTTGTTACCTCTGGGAATAGAGAAAAATTATATTTACGGCGACAAAAATAACCTCTTCTTTTTATATTTTTACAATGTAGTTATTTTAAGGAGACAATCATATATTTAATATTCTTTTTTCTTGATAAAGTATTCTGTTCGTCCTCTCAAGTGAAATCATTTTTTCCTTTCCCAATACGTCACCGATCATTGGAATGTGGCTGAGAAGTGTGCTAATTTATAATGAACTTTTTTTAGCTTAAGGCAATTTTTAATGGTTCTATAGTTCACTCGCTCAGTTTTTACCGACTTATATTTGATATTTTATTTCGGGGAGAACAACGAAAACAACGAATATCATAATTTTCTCTTTAATTTTTGATTCATTCAAAAACGGCATTTTTTAAAACTGTTCAAGGATAAGGAAGCAATTAACTTTTATTCAACAGTGGCTAGGATCGAACCTAAAACTTTCCCCTTCTGGAAAGCTTGTTTCCTAGTAATAGTGTTAGTTTGATAAAGAGGAAATAAATGCAAGAAATTTTATTTAAAAGAGTTCTTAAGAAGAAAAATTCTAAGGTGTGTGGATTTTTAGTCTCGTAAGGAAAGTTTAACAAAAAATACATACATGGCAAAAAACCTTAATTTCGCAAATTAATTTTTTAGCAAGTTTTACTGCACTGGGCAACAAATCTACGGAAGGTTGCTTTCAATTAAAAAATGCTTAGTTAGCGTTCAGTAAAAGTTAGTATTTAAAAAATACCGATATTTATTATTTACTCAGCTTTTTTTTCAAAACATAATTGTGCATGGCAAATAAAGATCCCGCATATGATTATCAATCTTTAAGCGAATGAGTTAGGAAAACTTGATATAGAACGCATTTTTTGACTGTCAGTATATTGAGAAAACACAAAACATATTTGCTATATAGTGGATAGAAACGATACTTTTTCAAAAATCGAAAAATATTGCAAATATTATTATTTTTTTGAAAAATTACATGGTGGGAATCTAGAAAAGAAATATTATATATATTAATATGAGATAAGAAAAATTTGATAGGTATAGAAATTTTTTTGCTCCTATCTTTAGATGACAATTTCGAAAGACGAGAAAGAACGACACTCCTCCGTTTTTGAAGCGAGGAAAGCTCCTGAAAGGAATTTCATATCCTTCGAATTAATTATATCCCGGCATAACGCAACATTATAGCGAAATAAGAGTAGCCTTAATTTAAATTTAAATTAATTACATACGCTGCAGTTAAAATTTCGAAATGAGACGCAATATGGAAATCAGTCAGTGGTCATATTCTGATATGTTTAATTTCACTCCATAAAATCTTTCTTTATTCAACTGCGGATAAAAATTCGATGAATAAGTATTTTATTTAATCAGATGTTTTTCTTGCTTTTGATTTCAGTTTAATTGTTATTACCAGAAAATTTAATGCTTAATTGTTTTTATGCAGCTGCTTTCGAAAACATTTTTACAAAAGTGTTCGCTCACAAAGTATGTGCGTTACTCATTTTTCCTAATACCGCACACACGCAAACATTCGTGTGTCACATGTACGTAAATATAAATTCATAGTAACACAATTTTTTCTCGCTTGTTTTGCCTATTTTTCCTCAATATTTTTTATTTACTTAACCATTTTTAATAAGCTTTTTTTTTTATCTCAATTAATAAATAGTTTTCTAAAAAAGATATACATTTTTCATTTATTATAATATTTTTAATATAACTAATTATTTAATATAACTAACTAATATATGAATATAGGTAATTTTTTAATTTTCAACGTAATATAATTAGAAAAATACCCTTACAAATTTATCATTCACCCTAGTATAAATTTTAGGACACTCCAGATAAAAATGGCAAATTTACAAAATTTCTATAAAATATTTTTATTTATGGTAAAGAGCATTTAATTCTATTTTATTACACACATCTTGCGCAAATTCAGTTATTCCAAATAAAATTTTTGTATTTAATTTTATATCTGTATTTTTACTCTATAAATCAATATCATTTTTTTTCAAATTGTATAAATAAACTGTACAATGAAAAGATAATTTATTCTAGAACTATTCATTAAATATTTATTTACTATAGAATATTTTTTGAAAGTTTTTTCAGTTCCTCGTAACTTTTTATTTTCACAGACTGGAGCTAAATTTTAATATTAAGGACATTCCCTAAATGTTTTGAAGATTAAAGCAGCACGAAAATGTATGATATGATATACTACATGATAAACATGGGCTATATGTAAATATGTGTCAATCATTGGGTTCATATTAACATGTAAAATGTTAATTAGTATTCATGCACTGAAATTTCGATATGACATGTTAACTTTTTCGGTCACATTGACGTGCGAAACATGACAAATAAATGCTGATATGAATAATATGGCATGTTACGAGCTTGTTGGTATCTCGTCATGACTCATTAGTAAGGTATAATATGGAAAACTGATGTTATTATTAAATTTCATTTATTAACATGGCATTATATGCAATTGTGATATTTTATCTGCATATAACATGTCATTTAATATATGGTCATGTTAATTGGTTTGTCGTTCAACGGTCATTTTTTGCACACGAGAGCTAATCAGACCTGGACCTACAGTTTAATGTGGATTCCAAACCACTACAAACATCCATGCCCAAGACGGGATTTGAACCCACGAACTGTTAAACTGAAGGCAAGAAAGCTAACCATTCGGCTGTCAGCTCGGCGCGGTTATATTGAATATGAATCTATTTTATAAAAGTGAGCTGTATTTACTACATTCTTTTTTTGAAAGAGATTGTCTTACCCAAAATTTCAAGATAAATGAAAAAAATAAATAAAAACATGTGAATTATTAAAAAGTGCTTTGTAACAATAATTTTAGGAAATATACTAATTTATGAACAAAATATTTAAATCAATTTATTAGTATTATTATAGAGTATTATCAATTTATTAGTATATATTATATTTATTATAGTAAGAATAAATCTTTTCGATTTATTTAAATTCATATTTAAAATATTTTTACAATATTTAACACTTTAACATTTTAATTTTTGTTTTAACTTATTATTATATTATATTTTAATGAACATTTTAGAGACTTCTATTAAAAGACATATAGAAGAAACAAGGCAATTTTATTCATTTTGAGAATGATCATAGTGGAGACACAAATATTGTCGAAAATATTCGTTTCCATTGAGAATTTTGGACGAGAATTTATCCACGAAATAGGGAACTATTTTAAACTTCTAGATTTGAATTTATATAGAAAGCCTGCAAATTATTTAATAAGGAATAAAAATATATTTTTGGTTCAATTGACATTAAGACTTCAGATGAATTAAAATTTACCAATTCGAAATTTGAAATCAATTGTGTGTCAATACAGAACCATTTATCTTAAGGTATCTCAATATTAAAAATATTATATCAACTTTAACATAATTATTCAACTAGTGTAAAAGGTGATCATTCATATTTTACTTATCTTCCTTCCTTTTTCTTTAAGTACAGAAGTGAAATAACGAAGTTGTAGGAGTCAAAAAATGTGTTTAATTTATTATTATTTTTAAGATATCTAAGAATTAACAATTTTATTTAATAGCAATAATATAAAATTATAGTTTAAATTTACTACATTAAATTAACGATACAAAAATATCGTTTTTATTTTCTGTCAAAATGGGAATTGGAAACAGTAGAAAAGAGTTAGATATAAACAGTCAAATAAAGAATGCCTTTTGTTCTAATACCAAGTAGTAATTATAAAATATGTTTAAGTTATTGTAAAACACAAATAATTGTAAAATATAAAATGTAATGCTATAAGCAAATGTATAAAGTAATACTTGTAAATATTCAGCTTAATAACATTATTTCTTAGTCATCTTTGGTGACTGTGGAGTAAATGATTTAATTTTCCTAATGTTGTAAATTTATTTACTAAAAATATTATCTTTTAAATTATATCATCTAAATTATAGAGATAAGTTAATTAAGATTAGGTACTGAACTCACTTCATTTTGGATAAGAGAAAGGTAAAAGAAAACTTAAAACATATTGATATGAAATTGTCAAAATGAACAAGTCTTCAATCCCAAGAAACAATGCTGCCATCTATTGGTAGTTTTGATAAAGTTTTATAATGCAATTATAAATTTTTAGATGCAAATAGAAAATTAATATTTACAAGCTTAATAGTGCTGCCATCTATTTGCGGCTATTATAAATAAAATTATACAAGAAAATTGAATATAAATTTAAATCTAATCTTTATGCGAGACATGTGTGTATCTTTAACAAAAATGAGAAAATTTTATGTAAACAAAATTTATTTCAACCAAATATTAAAAAATAAAATAAGATTTACGTAAAAATGTGTAAAAAAACTTAAAGATGTATTAGAAGGACATGTACACGTGCCTATATATAAGAACTTATTAAATATATATTGTTTCCACAATTGCTGGGTAACAAACAATAGTTGGACCTACATTTTCTGTTTTTTTTAATATAAAGGTTGATTGATAAGCCAATGCTTCATAATCTTCAACTGAATAAAAAGAACTTTCAGGATAAGAAATGGCTTCTGACTTAAAGAAATGACTTGAGCCATTGCTAAATTGTTCAAAATATGTTTGTTTTACTCGAAAATAAACAAACTATAATAAATATGAACCCTTTTCAAAAACAATGCTTTAGTAATAAAGTAGAAGCTCACATTATTCTAAATATTCTCAAACTTTAAACTAAAACAAAGATATAACAAGTCATTGAGCTTAAATTAATTTTATATGTTAAAAATTTGAACTGTCTTTCAAGCAATAGTAATAACAAGATATAAACTCTGAATTAACATTAGCACAACACAGTAAAAAGAATAGAAACCCGCAAGATTATCTCCTCACTATTTTACACGTCTAACATTTTTTGGATTTTTTATTTATTTATTTACTTTTATTTTGTAGTTGTTATAATTTTTAGACTATTTTTACAGCTAGTTGAGCAATTATATTTTTTCTTATTCCCTCACAATTTATGCTCAAAATTGATTTATTTGCATTGCCGGCGACATTTTACCTGCGATCGTAAATAATTAAATGGAAAATATTTTTTGAGCTTTAAAAAATATATACAATTAAAATACGAAAGGCAAAATTTCATAAGTTAAAACTATTTATTACATAAATAATATTACTGCTTTTTACTTTCAGCATCATGATAAGTTTTTAAGAGAAAATTTATAATGCAGTAGTTTTACATTTAAATTGGAATAGCAGTTGAGTGGGTCTTCATTGTAAAAGTGGGAACTTTTTTGTTCTTTACCTTCTCCGATCCATTTAATAGGCAAGTACAGTGGAACTTCGGTTATCCGAAGGAGTTCGGATTCATTCTGATTATTAGATTTTTTTGAAAAAAGGATATTTTAATCAATTATTGTACGTTGAAAATGGGAGAAAAAGACTACGTATTTTTAAAGAAAAAGAACTTTTAATCAATTAAATGAAAATACAACACTTTCACAAGCTGAGGTACTGTGGTGTAATTAATAGGATATGTATTGTAAATGAAAGTCATTGCTTGCCCAACATCTCGGTCAGACTGAGCTGTTCTACTGCCGTTTTCGGGCCGCCAAATCTCTCATTTTGAGAACCTGCATCCACTTCACACTCGCGTCCACTTCAAAGCCGGCAAATGGTTCACTAGCTGATGATCCCGTGGCTGCTTCAACTCAAGGTCACACATTTTCTTAATCAATACTTTAAATAAGTTTACCAGTATTTGCAATTTGGGGTCTCATTCTCCTATATAAGGAATTTACAAAAGAATGTTTTTGAATTCTTCAAGTGAGCATTCTCAAATTCTCCCTTCTCTTTCTCTTGAGATTTTTCCTTCTCTTCTTCAGTCTGAAATTCTGAAAGCGTTTCGAGAAAACGGAGTTTAGATAATTGGAATTTTACGCGCGGTAACTCTTAAAACTTATACAATTTGTTATGATAATAAATATGCAATTTCTTTGCTGCTGTTAAAAAATAATATTCTGTTTCGTTCATTTAATTTCTTTTCATGAAATTTGTAATAAGGCAATGTTGTTATCGTGTGCCAGCTAGGCTGGCAATATGGGGTGCGCTGATCCACTTTTTTAATTGCACAATATTTTGGTGTTTAGTTCGACTTCCTCAGAAAAAATAAGTCATAGGTATCAGCTTATAGGGTCTGCACACATTCACGACCCATACATACAAAGAAAGAGAAAGCAGGATAGACAGAGAGAGAAAGAACATGCCCAAACTGGGATTCGAACCAAGAACCTCCCTATCCGCAGCCAGACACTCTGACAACTAGACAGGATAGGCGGCGTAGCAAGCCAATAAAGGCACTTAGTACAAGTATTCTGAGTTAACAAACGATATATTCATTTTACCTTAGAATATTTCTTTAATTTGTATAAAATATTCTCATATTTCAGCTTGTCAAAAATTCTTTTGATAAAATCTATTTGATAAAATTGGTAAATTATGCACTAACAAACTGTACATATAATTTATAAAAGTACATATATCGTTGCTAAAAAAACTGATTGGTGATGAAACTGTTTGTGAATTTTTGATGTATTATTTTTAAATAGTTTAATGCTAATACATTTTTGCATTTAATGTCAAGTGATAATTTTTTTAAAATAACTGTTTTTCATCCTTTTAAAATCAGTCACTTTCCAACAATCGATTGAAGTCATGAATCATGCGCTGGTGTTTGTGATTCCGTCTTTTTAAAGCATTGAAATAGGCCAGTATTCAATCATTCCGAAAAGTTAATTCTTAATAATCAAATAAATTTTAATGTCTTTTTCATACACAAATATATTTTTAACAGTTAAATAATTAAAATTCCTTATTTCATTGTGATTTCATGCATATCACAAAACATTGTACTGTTTATCAAAGGGTAGTTATCAAATACAAATCTAAAAATAATGAGACCATTGCTTTATTATTTAATACATTTTGCATTTTTTTATTATTTTTTTAAATATTGTATTTAATCTAATTTTTTTTACCTTTTGAATTAAATTTGACTTGATGTAGTTGTTTTATATTGGTTTATGAAGCTTATAATATTACTTATGATGTTGAAAAGTTATTTTTATATTGAATAGTTATTTTATAAAACATTTTTTTCTTTTTTTATACGACTGATGCAACAATTCATAGTCAAATGACTTAAGTAACAAAAAGACGGTCAAGTAAATAATATCAGGAATAATAAGGAAGGAATATATGAACATTTATAAAAAGAAAAAATTTTTCATGTTTCAAATTATTTTTCATTCCACCTATGTGCAGATTATTCTCTTTCTAATTTGATCTTGAGAAAACTTTACTAATTTTAATGAAGTTTTCAGATGAACTTTTTCCTTTCTGCAGACTTCAAAGGTATCAATCTACCGTTTTGCCAGAGGTATGTTAATTTATATTTGGTTTATAATCAATCACAATTTTGCTTGTTTTTCAAATTATCCTTCCTTTGATTTCACAACCATCTACTATTATAATCTTTATGACTTAATATAATTGTGCGTTTTGAATAGTTTTCAAATGAATTTTTTAATTTGTTTGTATATTTCTAATGTATCCAACTATATTCTTGCCATAAGAATGCAAATCACTAAGAGAGATTTTCAATCACTACTTGATTATATGGCACAGATGCCGTATAATTCAGAATGCCAAATTCTGAGTTGGGTGATTTTTTGGCGGATTTTCTTATGCATCTGGCAACCTGGTTTTTATTACGTTATAGATATAAAAAAAAGACCTATAAGAATTATACAGAAAATTATATTTTAGAAACCCTAATATTTATGTAATCACCCAAGTCACAGTACGTCATTTTGTCAACATTTCTTTATCACCCAAAAAATTCAGAATTTAGCTTTTTGGATTATATGGCATCCGTGCCGGTTATATATATTTATTTGTGTTTGTAGATTAATAACGCATATTTTACGTAAGACAATGTAATAAACACTGCTTCAAAAGCAGAAAAACTTAATTTTAAGCACTTTATAGGAAATAAGTATCCTTTCCTATACTCAAAAGACATTTTATTTGAAGTCTATTAAATAAAAAAATCAGTGCGAATTCTCAAGTTTCGCTTAAAAATCTAGGAAAAAATTGACTTTAAATTTTTTTCTACTTAACAGATGTTGAAGTATTTTGATAAATCAAAAATACATCAATAGTGCTATAGTTAAACTGGTCTTATTAAGTAAATTTTTAAGGGAAATAAATGACAATAATTTCTCTAGCAAAATAATATCTATTATCTAGAACAGAATCATAAAATATAAATATTACTATTATATATATATATATATATATATATATATATTGTGAGAAATGTAAAATCGCCACCAGAGGGCGAACAACAAAATATTTTTTTTTAAATTACGTCCTTAAATTAGCTCTTTCGATCATAATAAGTCTTGCAGTCCAATAAAGAAAAGAAGTATCTCCAGGAGTGGAGAGTGTCTTGAAATGTGAAGAAGAGCGGGCTTCCTGGAGGGCAGAACATTTCCAAAAATGCTTTCCATCCATGTCAACATGTTCCCTACATAAAATGCAGTCGGGTGAATCCTCAAGCCCTATGTGATATAGATGTTTCTGGAGAAAAGCATGCCTAGTAAATAACCTGAAGTAGGAGACCCCTATAGATCTTGGTAGATCTCTGGGGATACATGAGCTCAGCAGGGTCCTCCAAGAGGCATCAACTGCATTCTCTTTGTAATAAATTTTTCGTTTATGACGCATAACCCGTTTTAGAAGGAGTTTGACATTTCTCAGGCCAGTAGGAGTATCTGGAGAGTTAAAAAAAGAAGCCTTTTTCGCGAGATTGTCTGCTTTTTCATCACCAGTCAAGCCGCAATGGCTAGGGATCCACTGTAAAGTAATTTCCTTTCCCGCAGACAATAAAGTGTTAATGATGGTCTTACAGTTAAATTCTATAGATGTAGGTAGGAGAGTATAATTTGCCACTGTATGAATGGCAGCCTGACAGTCAACAAGAAGGACAATTTCATTTCCTAGGAATCTAAAATTTTTTGGAGAGCCATGTAAATTGCATACATTTTTCCATCAAAATTGTCTGAGTTTTTTCCCAAAGGCTCTTTGAGTTGGAAAAATTTGGAGAAGACACTAACTCCCGCTCTCCCAGTACTTCTCTCAGACAGGGGTGTCATATTTCAGCATACTTGGGAAGACAGGGGTCTGGCTGTAAGGGCTTTATTACTTCGAGTGCCAAGTGAGCTAAAAATGTTCGTTGTGTTTTTAGTCTCAGAATGCTTGGTCGGTAGTTAGTCCAAAAACCATCCCTCGTAGTAACCTTTCACCAAGAACCAAAGTAGCAAAAACTCTCCTTTCATGCAAACAGTCAAGGCCAGTCTGAAGTTCCATAGCTGGTATTGGAGCTGAGAAGGCTGCCCCAGTGATAAGCCTAAAAGCACTGTTTTGAGCAACATTGTGTTTCAATAAAACAGTATCTGAGGCAGTGATTAAAATTTCGGTTCCATAATTGAAGACCGGTCGGATGAAAGAGTTAAAAGTCATGACCAAAACATCCTGAATGGCACACCACTTAACACCAGCGAGTCTTTTTAATAAATTAAGTCGGCCTGAGACATTTTCAGCGATTTTTAAGGCCTGTTTGTTCGAAGTGAGTCTTGGGTCTAAAAGATTACCGAGGTATTTAGCACAATCAGTTCTCTGAAGTGGTTTGTCATCAAAGTTTAATATGATCTGATGCTATTTAGTACTCAAAGTAAAAATCTCAAAATTGGTCTTATCAATGTTGACAGAGAACTCATTGTCATTAGTCCATTTCTATAAAAAGTCCAGGTCAGAATTCATAACCTTCTCTAGTGTTTGAAAGTTGTTGCCAGTTGTCCAAAGGAACATATCATCTGCATATAACAAAACCTGAACATCAGGGCAGGTCTTCGAGATGTTGCATATGAGATCATTAATCATCAAGTTGAACAAAACAGGGCTTAAAACAGAACCCTGAGGGAGAACCTGAGAAGTTTGCCCGAAACCCGATCTAGCATTTCCATAATTTACGTTAATAAAACGTTGTGAAAGGAAATCAAAGATCCATTTAAAGAGGTGGCCAGAGATGCCCATCTGACAAAGCTTCTTTAGTAACAGTTTTCGCCAAACACGGTCAAACACTGATTTAAGGTCGATAAAGATTGCAAGAGTACTTTCTTTTCTATGAAAACCATCTTTGATTTGTTGACTAAGTCTGACAATTTGTTTCTTAGTATTAAAGTCCTTTCTAATCCCAGCTTGTGTTTCAGATATAAATCCTTTACCGTCAAGAGAAAACTGTAATCTATCAACGATCATTCTCTCAGTCAGCTTGCTCAAGATACAGGTTAGAGAAATGGGTTGAAACGAATTTAGGTCAGATGGATCTTTATTTAGTTTCAGGATTGGAATAATGTTAGCTTTTCGCCATAAAGCCGGAAGTGTTCCACCCAAGTTCTGTTAATAAATTCTAAAAGTTTCGACTTTGCTTTCAGGTCGAGTTATAGGATAAATTCTGGTAAAATCTTATCAGGTCCTGCACTCTTGCCACGCTTTAAATGCCTTAATCAAGGCATTTAAAACGTGGCAAGAGTGCAGGCAATTTTGAATTCTTCATTGGAGAAGGGAACAGAGAAGAGGCATGGCCTGGAGTCGCTTAAAGAGTTTGGCCTTATTTCGTCTTTTCGAAATTTTGCTTTTGGTCTAAAATTACAAATTTTGCGAAAATGAGTTCAAAAAGTATCAGCAATATCTTTGTTAGGGTTCAAAAGCTTTCCATAAGCCTCAATTGGCTTTTTTACAAGGTTGGGTCTTTTTCCATTAAGGGTGGATAAAAATTTAAAGGCCTTAGTTCCATCTTTACGATAGTCCAAGTCAGTAAGAAATTTATTAAAACAAGCACGTTTAGAGCTTAAAATATTCTTTTTAAGTAGGGCATGTTTTTGTCTTAAATTAATAGTCTCTCAAGAGACCAGTGGATTCAGCAAGAATTCTTGCTCGATCTCTCTCTTCCCGCAGAGGTTGGAGTTCATCGTTCCAAAAAAGGTTTTGCTCCTTTCCTGTGTCCTCTTGGAATGCAAGCTTTTGCGCACTCAAGAATAGTAATAATGATACGGTCAAGAGCTTTATCACTGTTGTAATCAAGCGCACAGTCTCCTAGGAGAGAGAGTCAGTAAAATCAGCATATTTTTGCCTTCTTTAAGTTCCATTTTGTAACTATTCCTCCTTGAGTTCAGGTTTAGTGATCTCCGCGAAAAGAATCTTAAGTCCTGCTCCACCTGGAGTGGAAAGGAAATCATAATTAATAAGAGGAGTGAGATTAGGATGAGTCAATAAAAGGTCTGGGTGAGATGTCCCACCAGGAAAGTACAGAAAGGTAGGAAGACTACCTGAATTCTCAATGTACTTAACTTGGTTTGAGTGGATGAAATTTTCAATAATGTTACCAATAGAGCAGTTCTGCTTGTATCCCCATCTCCAAGTATGAGTATTGAAATCTCCAAGTATGAGTGAGTGCTTGTTCCAATCCCGTATAAGACAGTTTAAGTTTGGCTTGTTCTTTGTAGGATTATAGACAAAGGTGATACGAAAGGCTTCGTTGTTTTTCCAAACACGCGTGGATTTCAAAAGCCTCTAATAGATCATGATCGTTCATGGAATGTTTAACTAATGCATCAGCTATAAGAAGGATCGTTTCACAAGAACTACAATCCCAGATGCTATTTGTCTTGAGCGTGGTAAAGAGAAAGGTTGATACTGGTTAATGGGATATAATTTTATGTGTTGTCGGCAGCAGAATCACTTTCGGCAATGCCTACAACATCTGATTTTACTTGATGGACAATGACTTTAAGCTCGGAGAACTTGTCCTGAATAAGGCCACCAGCATTCCAAAAAATTACTTTTAGACTGGTGTTGTTCTTGCACTTAAAAGTGCAGTTTTTAGAAGTTAAGATGCCTTCATTAAGAAAAAGACTGCAAGAGAAAGAGGAAGGCTGTAACAGATTTAGCGTTACCCAGGGTGAACCACGAGGAAGCCTGTTACACTACACCCCGAACAACAAAATATAGTGAGTTGATGTACGTTGCCCGTGAGATGCGGTCGTCGGAAATGCTGAACTAAATATTCATTAAATTCTCTTTGTTATGAATTGCAGTATTTTATTTAAACATCCTGACATGATTATATGTGTAAGTAATCTTAATGAAATATTGGGTTAAGCGAATGCACGTAGGAATATAACAAATCAGAAGAGGGATATAACTCGCGACGCTTTCGGAATTGAGGTAGGCGAATTTTGTTTCGTTTTTTGCAATGTATATTAACGTATTAAGAGTAACGTATTTTAAAGTAGTGAACGAGATTTAAGAATTATGTGTATAAGCATATAGTATTTTCTTATATAATTTTGTTTGAAAAAGTAATTTCGTTTTTAAAGAAACAATTATTTTCGTTTTGGATGAAGTGAAAGTAATGATTTCGCGTTATTGATAAAGTATTTTTATGTATAAAGTAATTAAGTATTATAATTTGTAAAGTATGGCTTTTTGGGGAAAAGCTAAAAAAGTAGATTTAATAGAATTGGCAACAGAATTAGGTTTCTCCGTACCTGAAGATGCTAAAATTATTGATTTAAAACGTATATAACGGAATTAGAAACGTATGATGAAGAGTTTAGTAAGAGCTTATTAAGTAGGATTACTGAAGATCGAATTGCATCAGAAATAGTCGCCAAAAAGTTGGCTGACCGTGAGCATGAACTTGAACGTTTATTTCAGATTTAAGTAGCAACGATGAAAGTAGAAACGTACACACAGATTTTCGAAAGTCAATGCACGAATATAAAATCAATGATGGGGATATAAATTTTTATTAAGTTTTATTTGAACGGCAGGCAAGACGAATTGGGTTAAATGAAGAGTATTGGGTGTCACAATTATTGGGACTTCTCCCATATGAAATTTCGCAACTAATAGCGCGTGAAAACGATAATAATGCAAATAATTATAAATATGTAAAATCGTTATTGCTTAAGAGATATATATAAGTTAAGTGCTGATAAGTTTAGATTTAAATTCTTAAATCATGTTAAAAATCCAGAAAGTACATGGAAGGATTATTCATTCGAATTACAAAACTATTTTGAGGAATGGATAACGGGACTCCAGATTTCAGATTTTAATAGTTTAAAAAATTTAATTATTACTGAACAATTAAAGAAACAAGTAAATTCAACAACTCGGGAACATTTTGTGGATGAATGGCCTAAAATTAATTCTCCAGACCAGTTAGCAGATAAATTAGATAATTATGATAATGTTCGATCTATTAACAGTTTTAAATCAAGAAACTCATCGAATTATAATTCACTTAATGATAAATTTCAGGTAGAAAAGAAATTATTTCCGTTTAATGAAAATAAAAGTATTAATCGAAATTGCTAGTTAGCTCGGATATTCGAAATGAAAAAGGGGAATTTAAATTATATATGACCATAATTGTAATGATTATGGTCATATAGTTCGTGAATGCCCGGTGCCGAAAACTTTTGCTTACTGTAAGAAATGTAAAAACTAGGTAATTCTCAGCGAATGTGTAAGTTTGAAACCGATCAAAAGCCCGAGGGGAATAATTTATCTGTCAGACAAAACAGTTCGGATTCAAGTGCGTCGTTAGTGCCTACAAACTACTCGAAGGAGGTTTATATTTACGGAAATAAAGTGGTTGCATTGATTAATACAGGAAGCAGTTGTTGCCTCTTAAAAGAAAGTTTCGCAATAAAAATGAATCTGAATATAACTCCAGATAGCAATAATTTATACGGTTTTCGGAAATCAAAATAACCCAGTAATTAAGACTTTTGGAAAAGCTGTAGTAAATATTCGTGTAGATGATGTAGTTGGAAAACTTATTCCTTTATTAATTGTCGTAGATAATTCCCAACCATGCGATTTAATTTTAGGTAGAACATGGTTAGATTTACCATACATTGCTTTTACGTATATTGGGGGTAATTTAAAATTTGGATACGCAAATGACGACGCATTTTCAAAAATTCAAGTAGATTTAAAGAAAAATACAGTTAAATGGAAATTATTCAATGAAACAGAAATCAAAAGTAAGTCAATTAATTTAATTAAAGCGAAAATTGAAGAAACTGAAAGTTAGATAGTTAATGGAACAATTTTAGTCCAAAGTATAGGACAAAATTTCGATTCTATTCTTGAAGTAGTTAATGGTGAAACAGTGGTACCAGTAATAAACGAAGAAGAATTTAACTTAAAAATTAGGAAAGGTCAGTGGTCAGGAAAGGTCAGTGGTCAGGAAAGGCCAGTGGTCAGGAAAGGTAGGGAAATGGAAGTAAGTGAGGAAAGCTTAACCCTATCTAATAAAATTAAAAGCGATAATGAAAAAGTTGAAGTAATAACAATTAACAAAGAGAAGTCTCCTATTTTAATGAAAGATATTAATTTCGAAAAATCCTTAGAAGTTGATAAAAAATTAGAAGTTTGTTTGACCTTGAGTGAAGATGAGAAAATATTGATGGTACAGCAGGCTGATCCAGAAATACGAAAATTAATAAAAATATTCAGAAAAAAAGATCAGGATAGAACAAAAGAAGAAAAACTGCTGATAAAAAATTACATCTTTAAGAAAAACAGATTATTTAGACGCATAAACGAAAATGGAAAAGAAAGATTTCTCTATGTGTTTCCAAAGAATATGAGAAAAAGTACAGTAATTAAATTCCATGATGCTATGGGACATTTTTCTGTTGACAAAACTGTAAATAAGATAAAAGAATTGTATTAGTTCCCTTATATGTAACGTTATGTACGAAGGCACATTTCGAAATGTTTTGAATGTTTAATGAACAAAACGCCGTCTGGAAAACAGCCTGGCTTATTAAATCCAACTAAAGTAGGTTGTAAACCTTTTGCAATTATGCATATGGATCATTTAGGACCTATTGTTAAGAGTTCTAAAGGTAATCAAGAACTTCTAATCATGATCATTTCACATGATTTGTCCAATTAACTCCAGTAAAAAGTAAGTCAACATCACATGTGCTGAAGGCTCTGAAAAAGTTTGTAAATACTTATGGTCTACCCGAGAAAAGAATAACAGATCGAGGAACTTGTTTCACTTCCCATCAATTACAACAATATTGTGCTTAAAATGGTATACATCATACACTTAATTGTACGAAGTGACCATGTGCAAATGGAATGGTTGAAAGAGTTAACAGAACAATATTGTCTACCATAACAATTGGTATTGAAGATCAGAATCATAAAGATTGGGGTGTTAAAATACATGAAGTTGAGAGAAACTTGAACAATTTTGTAAACAAGTTAACGAACAAGACACCATTTGAATTGCTCTATGGTTATTCTCCACGATTCAACGATGGAATTTTGAGAAAGTTAGCTGATGAAGAAGCTCAGAGTTGACAAGATCCATCTAAAGTGCAGGAAGAAACTCGAAAACAAATAGAAGAAAGTCAACAAAAAGAAATGAAGCAGTATTATGATAAAAATAAATGTAGAGCAATGACGTTTGAACGAGGAGAAATTGCCGTAATGAAAAGAGCCCCAAAATCTTCAGGCCAACCAACGAAGACACAATTTAAGTACCGAGGTATTATCGAACGATGTCTACCGTGTGACTCAGCTGGAAGAAAAAAGAAAGGCCACTTCTACGCAACAACAGATTACATTAGTCAACTGAAATCATGGATAAATGAACCAGATTCGGATGAAGATAGTGATATCCATAGAGCCAATTGTGATGAGGACTATTCTCTGAACAGCCCTAGACGCAATCCACATAGATCCACTCGCAAGGACTAAAGCTGATTGAGGGATCATAAAGGGTGAGATTTTTCGAATTTTATTTAAAGAAGAAGTTGCAATTTTAGGCAATGAACTTATCATAAACTATTTACTCTAAAAATAAATAACTTTAAGAATTATTTACTGAATACTTAAATATTCATTAAACAACGTGAAAAAGTCTGTTAACTTCATTCTGTGAATGATTTAATACTCCTAAGTTCATATATTTTCTAGTAAACTTTTGTTGTAAGTAGTTTTATTAGAATTGTACCAAGAATTACTTGTGGAAATAGTGTATTATATATTATTATAGATTATTTTTTTTCGTAATCTAATATAATAATTTTTTTACTTTTAATGGAAGATGTGTATTATTAATGATTATAATTACAGTATTTGTATGTGTGAATGAAAAATAATGATAGTTATGTAGTTAATAATTTAATTTAATCTGCTGTGTTTAATTAATTCTTAATGTTAATATTTGTTGTATTAATTAGTAATTCAGTATTATTATACCAATTGAGTACAATTGTAAGGTCAGTCTGGCCGAATATGTGAAATGTAAAATCTCCACTAGAGGGCGAACAGCAAACAATAGTCAGTTGATGTACGTCCACCGTGAGATGCTAAACTCACTATTCATTAAATTCTCTTTGTTATGAATTGCAGTATTTCATTTAAACGTCCTGACATGACTAAATGCATAAGTAATCATAATGAAATATTGGGTTAAGCTAATGCATGTAGGAATGTAACAATATATATATATATATATATATATATATATATATATATATAACTTTTTTAAATTGTTAAAAGTTTCGTAAATTGAATAAGCTACTTTTATTAATACTTTCCTTTTATTTAAAATTATTATTCGTTAAAATATCACTTCAAAATAGTGTAAATGTTTAGAAACACTACTTATTACATTTGAATAAAATTTTAGTTAGCATTTTAAAGAGCTTTGCATTAGCTTATTTTTCAGATTAAGCTCTTATGCCACAAAAAAATGAAGACATATAAAAAAATCATTTCCTCCTAGAAAATGAAAATCTCGTTCTCTCAAAAAAACTGCTAATTACACAAATGTGGAAGCAAATTCGTTAAAAAATATTTTATAAGAAAATGTAGTTAGTTTATTCCCTAAAGTGATAAAAATATTGATATCGTAAACATAAATTAATACAGAAATAAAGAACATGGATAAGGATTGTAATTTTTATACCATTAAAAATAATGATAAGTCTTACAGTTTAATACTATAAACAAAGTAATTATATAAATGTCCAAATATGAACAAAAACAAGTCCAAATATCATCTGTCTTGGATGTGCATAGGACGGATGAGCTTCCTCGGCACAGGACATCCAGCCTATGCAATCTGGAGGAACAATTCTAACTCTTTAGGAATGCGGTGATTAATTTAATGATTTTAATTATCAGTATGAAGTAGGAGAATATTACTTCAATCAATAGAACACAGCCTGCAAGTCGCCTATAAAGAAAGAATTAAAGGTTACATTAATTATCAGAAATAAAAGAAAAAAATATACCGGTATACAAAAAAAAAAAAAAAAAAAAAAAAAAAAAAAAAAGAGAGAATTTTAAAATTTGGTCAATCATAACCAGAATTACTGGACCAAAATTTATGAAATTTGATGTGTACATACATTGATATATAACAATACAAACAAGCATGCAACAGTTATAAAAAACACGCGCTATCATGTTAGATCATTTAAACGATAGGTTCCCAAAGTAGTCCAGGTGGACCTCCAGGGGTCCATAGGAGACCACACGGGGTCCACCTAGATGTGAAAAGAAAACAGGGGTTCCCATGTTATAAGTGGGGATACACGAAAAATTTTGGTTTGGATTTATCTATCAACGTAGGCAGGTAGCATCATTCTCACTAGGTAGGTACTCGAAAATATTCGAGATTCAGTTCAAACACAGAATTGAATAGAACAATAGATAATAGTACAATTGTACACCACATGTCGAGACTTGTAAAGTGCCGCCCGTGCATCGCCTCACTAAAAGTATGACTATTTTTTATTGTTCATTTACATTTTAGAGTTCATTGTTAATATTTTGTCAATTGTTGATTGTTTTGATAGTGTTTATAATTTTATATAATCACAAGTATTATTTTAATAAACAGGACACAAGAAAATGTGCTACTTTTTTCCCTAACACCCTCAATTTAGGGTTATATTTTTTAGGAGATTTGGGAATGCAGCAGCAGGAGGTCTACCGAAAATAGTAAAACTTTGAAAGTGGTCCATGAGAAAAAAAAAGTTTGGGAACTCATGATTAAAACGTAGGCGAACGAACCCATGATTAAATCACGTGCAGTAATCGAATGAATCCAAACTGTAACCATTGTTACGGTTAGTTTGGATTCATTCTATTACTGCACAAAAACATCAAGACATTCGGCGAGGTTTGCTGGCGAAGGAAAAACATGCTTTGTAGCTTTTCTTATAAAGCTTGTTCTACTGGACACATGTATGTGTGCTCCTAAATGTACGTTCGCTTAAGTACTCAGCGTTATGACTTTCATCTTTGTCTCGATGTCGTGATTTTAGATTTCATTCAATTCTTTTTAAAAAAAATTCGGCAAAATTTGTAAATTCTCTTATTTTTGAGCACTATTGTAATTACAATGAAAAAAAATATTAATATTTAAATAAAATGTATTGAATTTACAAATTAAAAATAACGATTGTAATAAAATTTAATTAATATAATTATTTAATTATTAATCAATTAAACATAACCGGGTAGTCTGGATAGCCAAAAACATAGTACTAGTCATAATTAGGTAGTATCCATTGCTATAATGAGTAAAGATGTGTTTGTGGATTGTTGGTTCGAACTTAGAGATTACCGTGTTCACTAATAGCGGCAGAGGCACATAAAATAGGTCCTGGTCGCAATATTCTTCAAACGAAACTATACCTCTGACTGGTCAGATCTGAGGGATTTTTATTTGACATTTTTTAAATAATAATAGTCCCTATTTGACGATGAAATAACCATCCATTCCCTCTCTTGTAGAATCGAAAGATTTGAATATATCAGAAATAATTAAACATTTGAAGATAACAGGTAGGCATGTAGAAGGTGTAATTTACCCACTGTTATATTTAGACCACAAATGATTTTTGGGTAACTAAATACTTAACTGGGTTGAGATTTACATAGACAGATATTTAGGTACATGATTAAATATCAATGGTTCCTTTAGACACTACTACTGACAAAATGCCATAACTTTTTCCATGATAACCATTGGAAATTATCGCGTCCATTGTTAGAAATATAAAACTCGCAATATTTAAGAGATAAAAATAATAAAAACACAGTATATAATTAAAGTTACTATGAAACATTTTACATTTCAAAAATAATAAATACACTGCCCAACATTGAAAATACAACACCAGGAAGAGGTGGCCTGAAAATTATGCAAATTTCTGGTTAGACATACATTACCAAGTTATGAAAATGACGCGAAATAAGAAGCACTCTTGCACATGTAGAATAAGATTGCAGGTGAGCAACCGGCAGAGGGAGAATTATTCGTAAAGTTACTTCTGCTTGGAAAATAATCGTTAAAGGTTTTTTTTTCTGGTTGCAAAGGATTGCAGCCAGAAAAAATTGGTTGCCTGTAATCGCAGAGTGTCAGGCCGTCGTCGATGGAGTCAGTTCCAACAGACAGACGAGTTTACGAAGGACATGGTTATGGGACTAAGTAGGAAAGGTTTAGGAAAATAGCAGCAGGCAGACATCTGGATGCGTCCACAATGCACAGGAAGGGGCGTAGATTTTTGAAAAAATAAACTATGGAACGTTTGCGGGGTGCCGGTGCACCAGAGTGACATCAGCACGCGTGTATCGACGCACCCGATGTGAAGCTGTGGTGGCCTCGCAAATTCCGCAGCTTGATCAAGACAACCAAGATGCTCCCATATCAAGCAGAACTTTTTCGGAGTGGCAAAGATTCGTCAAGTCTTCTCAGATAAGCATCATCGGGGAGGCAGGTCCAATCATGCAGCAATTGTGGAACGCCCAACACTGCGACAATGCGGCATCATGGTTTAAGGTTGCTTACGATTCTAGGTCACTTTTAGTTCATGTTCAAAGTACTATGACAGCCCAGCGTTATGTGGATGATGTATGCGGCCATTGACAATCACCTATCTTCAGGGAGTGCCCAATGCCATTTATCTGCTTGATAACGCCCGACTGCAGTAGCCAACATACCTTGCATGGTGTACAGCTGATTCCCTGGCCACATTGTCTGCCAGATCTCTCCCCAATCGAACACATTTGGGATGTGACTGGACACCATTTCAGACCCTGACACTGCTCCTTCAGAAGACGCCCTTAGGCAAAAGGTTGACAGGGAAGGGAGAGCCATTGCTCAAGGACGCCCTCATTGATTCTGTGCCAAGACGTGTTGCTTCATGTATCACCGTCCACTGTGGTCATACAACCTACAATCCTAACCCTGATCTCGCTCTGTATTATGCCTATCATTTCGAAGTACAGGTCACTTATTATGCGTTGCCTTTCTCTCTGTTTACGAGTTTCGTAAATTTCTGGCATCTCCTTCTTGCTGTTGTATTTTTAATGTTGGGCAGTGTATAATTTTCAACTCTGCAAATAATATAGATTCTTTTCTTAATCTATAAAGTATAAAACTATATTCTCTCAATGTTTTTATCACAAAATGGAACAACTTCTGTTTTAATATCCTTAAATAAATATGCTGATTGTTATTAAGTAGACGTTATTCAGATTGATTGATATTTAAGCAAATGTTTAAATATTTGGATCGTTTGACAAAGAGATAGAAAGTTTGAGCAAATAAATATCGATACACATAGATTGATATTTCAATAAATAGCTATACTTTGATAGATGATTTTATATAGAATGATATAGAAATACTACAAAAACAGTGCTTATGCTTAGAAATCCTCACTCTTCTTATGTTACCTGTTCACTAAGAGATGGACGTTTCCATTCACCTTTTATAGAGATTAAATCCACGCCATGTGAAATACCTGTTCAGTGTTAGCTGAGATTTTATTTCACAATTAACGTTTACAAATATTTTTTGATACCATAAAGCTTATTATAAATTAACATAAAAAAAACAATTCCTTCTTGTGAATATTTCCCACCTGAACTCATATTGAAACTTCAATGCTAATTTAACGCAATTTAAATGCCCTTTCATGCCAAAAGGAATCCTAAACGGGGTTTGCAACCCCGCTTCTGAGCTACTGATGAGAATTGAAAGGAAAAATAATATCTAGGACTTACCGATATAGCGGCAGATTCTGTAATCCTTGATTCACCGCAGCGTCCTCTGGTGGAGTATTACATTGTTGTTGAAATCGATTTCCTCTCTATTCCTCCCGAATAACCGATCCATGAGAAAATCTGCAAGTAAACATTGTAAGCTTTCTAAGTTTCTCTGTAAGAAATTACATGAAGTGACAGTAATTACTTGAAATTACTGTTACGAGTGTTGCGTAACCATTTTACAAATTTGCATCTTAAAATTATATTCGATATTGAATTAATATCCGGTATTCTTAATTAAAAATAAACATTTTCGATATAATGAAAAATAATCTTTGAAAATCATATCTTTAGGAAATTCTATTTAATTGTTCTTTTTTGTCGTGCACGGTATACTTTTACAATGACGGCAACTTGGCCGTTGGGCTTTGTGGCTCCATGTCCAATAGGCACAAGCAAAACTATATTTAGATCTATGAAAGCAAAATGAAATACTGAGAAATGTTTAAAAGTTATGCTACTAATATAATGTTATCAAATTATACTTATTAATCAAATTAAAGGTGAGAGAAATAACAAGTAGGATACTACTTCAATATCAATATGACTATAATTCACTTAGTGTAATAACTTATGTTTCAGGCAAAGTTTTATTAAAAAGAAAATGAAAGTAAGACTAGTTTATTTTAATGAATTATGTTATATGTCTAATATTATGTACACAATCCAGTCACATAAATGAGCCCACCTGTTAGAACCACCTTTCGCAGAGCGTACTGCTCAAAGGTTATACATCTATTCAACCGAAAGCATCTCCGCAGCCTTCGTTCACCTCTGAAATCTGAGGCCCCTCATGAACCATATCTGCACCGTCGCTGATGTTGGTTACTCCCATTTTGCCATGCACGTATACTTTTACCATGATGGCACGCTTACAAACTTAGCCGTTTTGGAAATGTTTTCAGTCTTTTCCTGAAAACCAATACTCATGTTCTTCTAGATGTCGAATAAATCGCTCCGTTTCTGCATCACGCAAATGATTGCAATGTTTTCCGAAACTCTTACACACCTAGAGGGTGTGTGTCAACTGCACGGCGCTGCCATCTGCCTTCTGACTGGTTATTTAACACGTCGACGTCCAAAGTAAGTGGTGATCACATTAATGTGATATCAATGTGTTGTTGTTACTTATGACACTTTGACAAGCCAAGATCGCTAATCCTTGGCTTTGCAAATTTAAGTCAATAGGGAGCGTCTTTCATTTTTTAATCAGAGCACCACGAAGGTGAAGGTACGTCTTTGCTCTCTTTTAAATCTTTCGATAGATGGCACCACCAGAGGATCCACTCCCTCAATTTCGACATTAATCTGAAGGGGGAGGAAATTTTCTCCAGATCATTGGTCTGCTCACGCATGTTAGATGCTCAATGACCGACCACAGAACTTTCGATTCCACAGATTTAACAAGCACGTATATCGCATGTACTCGATGGGTCTTTGGCGGCATTGGGAATGGAACCTCGCTCTTCCGGGTGGAAGGCCGATGCCCTAATCACTAGGCTACCACGGCCCTTATCACTGTGTAAATGACATTAGTACTAACAATATTCCTTATCAATTTTAGAACAGCATATGATAGCATACTTCTTGAAAAATCCTTGATCATGTTATGGTTAAAATTAATTTATGAAGAAATAATATCTATTTAGTTCATTATTTATTATAAAAAGGTCAGTGGCGACATAGTCTAGCACACCTGTAACAACTAGACCAGGACCAGTAAAATGTTAAGTTGGAATCAAGATTTCGAAGCTTTTTATTCTGATAATGAAGCGAAACAAAGAGACTCTTTGTTGTATATCACAGCATCACATAATGTAACTGGTGCAGAAATGAGGAAAAAATTTTTTATTAAATCCGTATGATTGCCAGCATTTTTAGACATTACTTATCTCATGAGAAGATCTATGAGGACTGCATTTGAAGCAGAGCAGCGAAAAACATGGGATGGATAGTCATTGAAGAAAAGAACTAAATTTATGGTGGCAATAAACAGTGACCATTCATCTGAAACTACTGAAAATTAATGAATCTCAGTGCGCCTCAGCAAATAACTCGATTTAAATACTCAATTAATAGATAATCGTTTATATAGATTGAAAACAAAAATGGAATTAATGTTTGTAAGCATTTGTAATTATAGTTATGAGAACAGTGAGGTTTTAACTGTAAAAGCTACAGCAACTCTTAAGAAAACCGATAAGATTTCTCTAGAAGATTATATTAAAAATTTATTTTTCAAAATTTGGAGTTAAATACAAAATAACAATAGATAAAATATTTTTTATAAACTTTAAATATTTATCATAATTTTTTTTTATTTATTAAAAAAGTTTATTAAGTAAAACACATCGCAAAAATAATTCGCTTAAATTACAGTAACAGTCTTTCTAAAATGTTTACAAAATCTATCTTAAAATCCCTTCAGAATTTATATTTTAAAAAAGGTTGCATCAAATATTTATGGACAAGTCTCACGGCTTTGGCAATTTTACATTCGGAAAAAAAATCTTTAATGGCATATACAATATAAAACGGTGCATATATATATATATATATATATATATATATATATATATATATATATATATATATATATATATATATATATATATAATTATACATTTACTGTTGATCATGAAATCTGAATTATGAAATATTTCCTTTGATTTAATAAGCAATAACCATTTAAATCATATTTATATATAAATGTAAGAAGATAAGATACATTTGTAAATCTTAGCTTCAAAATACTTTTATTCATGTTTTTGTTTTGTGAGGTCGATATTCTTAATAATGTTTTAAAGTTAAAAAAGAAAAAATCAGGTGTGACAATAATATATGTCTTAAAAGCAAACTATTTTTAAATGTAAAATAATTTTTAATTATTTTATTTTAAAATATTTAAAATTTAAAAATGTAATTAAAAATTTTATAAATTTTGATTTAATACATGGAATTACGGATAATTGTCCAGATCTAAAAAATTAAAATAAAGTTTTTAAATATTATTATTAATGCAAAGAAAGCATTTAATCAAATGAGAAACGTTTTTAAGAGCCAAAGATAACATTTTCTCTCTCGGTCAGTGAACAGGTGGTTAGTTGGATTGTGGCGCAAGGTTCATCAGCAGATAAATTGAAAAAGTTCTTAGACTAGTAAATATTTTTCTTTCATAATTCAACTTTACGGTTATTATTCCTAATTCCCCAAACTTTTATTTGGGCCAAATGATATATAAAATGAAGAGCAACGGTTAAAATCCAAATTCTCAATGGTTAAACCAATATTTAATTGTTTGAAATAAGTGGAACAAATTATGAAAAAAAATGATTGAAATGAATGAAAAGAATGATTGTGATTTATGTTTTTATTTTAGTAATTTTAAATCTGGAGATAATCTCACTATTTGTTCACTCCAATTCCAGGCCGATTGGCACCATTTTTGGGTTGCCAATCAATTTCCAAAACGCCTATCTCAAATGCTTGATGAAAAAAAAATCGCCAATATGAGATTTTAATAGTCAGTTTTATCAATTTTTTTTTAGTCAAATCATACAAAGTAAAAATAAAAAAAAGTCTGTTAATATATTAGCAGTCAATTCATACTTAGGTCAAAAAAGAAAAATATTATTTTTCTCCCATATAAAATTAAAGCTTATTAAATAAATTTAATTAATGAATTAATGTTTGAAAAAATTGTACTAACATTAAGTGTTTTCCACTACAAATTAAAAAAAAAAATGCATTTGAGCTTAAGTGGATGAATAAAAAGTATTTGTTTAACAATTGAAAAATTTGAACAAGATATATGTAGGGAGAGTGTGAACTAATAGTATGAATTGACAAAGAGAAAAAGTAAATTAAGAAAAAATGTAATTTGTATTAAAACAATAAATGTACTCTATTTTCAATATCCATATTCAAGAAAAATATTTCTTTCTATTATAAACAAACATTCAATTCTGTTCATTTCTCAAAACTATATTCTAATCAATTTTATCTACCTGGAGGTCATTTAGCTAATTTATTTAAATAGAATTTCTTCGTTAAATAGAAATAATTTGGTGAATATTTTTAATATCAGAAAGCAATAAATCTGTACTTAATAGACAGATAACTTACTTGAAAGATCTAAAGCTTATTTTTAAAGATAAGTATGTATTCAACTCTCGCGTTTGAATTAATATGAAAGTGTGAAAGAATAAAAATTTCTCATAATTTTTTTGAATGTAATTTAAGACATTTTGATCAAAACGCTTTATTATTTGAAACAATTTTATAAGTTTATAATTTCATACTTTTATTAGTACATAAATATAATTTTTATTATCTATTTTTGTTTAATTGATACAATTAAATTGTACTAAATATAAATTGAATTTGCATTTAATATATTATTTTTGCTGACTAAAAAATTTATTTGAATATTTAGTATTATTAAATGTTAATTTATAAAGAGGTGGGCTGAATTCTTCTTCTAAATGTTGATTAAGAGCAGCAACTAACGAGATGTTTAGTTCTCTATAAGTACAGAGAAATCCAGAAAATATAAAATAAATAATTTTAGAAAATAAAAAAAATATTAAATAGAAGTTCTTATTACTAAAAAAAAAAAAAAAAAAAAAAAATATTAAAGAAATTCACTTAACTAACTATACCTTTTACAAGAGTTAAATATAATATTCTTTACCTAGTATGTTAATTAAAATTTTTGTTATTTTATTCATTTTAAAACTTATTCTAAATGAAAAGTAAAATTTAAAAAATTGAAATTTGTAATTTTTATTATAAAAAATGGCAAAAATTCTTAATCGATCCACAATTATATGTATTCAGTACAGAATTTACAGTTATTATTATTATTATTATTATTATATTCAGTACTTTATATAGTATGAATATAGTAATAATAATAATAATAACTGTAAATTCTGTACTGTATACAAAGTACAGAAACTAAATAATTATACATTTATAGTCGAAGTATGTAGTAAACTTAAATAATTATACATTTATAGTCGAAATATTTTTATATTAATAAACTTGATTCATACTCAGCACATTTTTTAGTTTATTAGTTTTATTCAAGTTCTAAGCCAAACTTCTGCCCAAAATATTATAAATAAAATGCTATAATATTCTTTATTGGTTTTTGCAATAAATATTTATATAAGAACTGGTTTAAAATTCAATAGATGGCGCTACCATGATAGAAAACAATGATATCTGAATTTGTTCAATGAAAGTGTAGCGCTATATTTGGATAGGAGATGTAATATCGCATTCTACTTTAACCAAGATTAATATAATTAGTTCAGATAAAGAATTACTATTGAAGAAAACAAATATTATTCAATAAGAAATATTTATGTTATTTTCGAGTACCGGCAGTAAAAATAAATTCTCTTTTTTTAATTACAATCATTTAAACCAAGTTACTAATAACTTATAAAATGACGAATGAAATTGGCAATTTTTGATTGGCTTAAAAATAGCGGAAACCTATTCATGCAGGAACATTTCAATGTCACACATAGCTGTTATTGGCGATATTGAACTGTTATTAGAGATATTGAAGTGGATTAAATAATATTTTGGGAGCCAACTCATAGGATTGCTAGTTGGAAAATATTTGATTTTAAACTGAGTAATACATTATTCGCGCGTTAACCATTCAAACTTCTTGTTGTGCCTTTTTATGAAAATCGTAGAAACGTTATTCTGGAGAAAAGCATTTCTTAGAAATATTGCTATATCATGTTCTAGCCATGATTTTCTAAGCATTTTTCTGAAAATTTACAGCAGGGAGTATTTTTAACTACTTTAAGGATTTTTTTTTTTTCGCAAAGGAAAATCAATCACGCTTTTCTTATAAACTGGTTTAGTTTAAGATTTCATTTTCCTCGTGGAAATATTTTGTTTTTAGTTGACACGACTTTAGAATTTTAATATTTTTTCATTATGAATTTCATCAAAACATACATAGAATAATTAAAAAAAATTGAAATTAAATAATTTTCATTGGTAATAGACCATTTATTCGAATTTTTTTCTTCGTCACAGCTATTGTTAAAATTGAAGTGATTGTAGTTGTGTATGAGTATGACACATGTAATGAATAATTGAAAAAATTATTTTTTATTTACCTATATGCCTACTATCTTCAATAAAACTGCATTTGTAAGGAAACATTTATTTTTTATTGCTTCCACTTTTATAAATCTATAATTAATTTCTTTACAGTTAAAATTTTAAAATTCAAGTAACAAATGAGTTTTGAACATAATTTCTTAATTGTCTTTTAAGAAAAATGTTCTTTATAAAAATCATATGACTAAAGATATGTGCAGTACTAAATAGACATGTTAAATCGAGATTTTCAATATATATTTTGATAAAATAAATATTTTAATAATAAATAATATATATTATTTTGTAACGCTAATTATTGTGTTCGTATTAAAATTACTTTAAAAAGTTTTAAATATATATTTTTTTAGAATTTTGCCACTTTATTTCAGTTTAAAATTTCAAGTTATTTCCTCTTTATGATTTTTCTTGAGTTGTTACATTTTTCTGTAAAGTACAGAAGCGGTTTTTTGTATTCTCTAATTATTTTAAAGAAATCCAAATCTGTTTTCACACAAGTGCCATTATTTCATCAATCCCCAAAAATTTTTCAATGCCTAACTAATGAAATATTCATTTCACAACATTATAAAATTTATTTATTTAAAATAATTATGTGTGTTTCACAGATATTAGCTTTTATTTTAATATATTTGATGAGTGCTTTTTCACATTTTCTTTTAAGCACTTTTAATAAGTCCCCTGAAACAGTAATATAGCCGATGTGAAGAATCTCAGGCTAAGAAGTGAAACAAGATGTTTCTTCCTGTAATATTATTTTCAGAATAGCGAAATGGTATTAAATATCATTTCTTTTATCCCATAACAGCCCATTCCAAACGCATCGAAATGTTATATAATATTTTGCTACCGTTTAACAGATCATTGTTAAAATAATAAATTGCTGTCAAGTAACATTTCGTTACGTATTGCTGTTATTGAACATGTGTTACTGATATTCATTTAAATGTATATTTAATTATTGCAATTTAAGAAAAGGTGAATGCATCATAAGTAAATTAAATATTAAAAGAATGAAATTTCAATATTAATGAATTTCCTTATCTTTATGATGTAAGAAAACTTAATAATTATTAAATTTTTATTACTTATTGAATTTAAACAAAAATTTACTTTTTCCTTGTACTCATTTTCTTTATAATTTATACTTATGAAGATGTTAACTACAACTATTAGGAATAGAAACAATGAAATATTTATGTTAATTGTATTTTGGGAAATTGTTTGTCCTTTTAATAATAAATTATTATAAATTAAAATTTTTTTTTTTAATTTTCAATGGTTTCTTCTTGTTTAAATTGACAAGTAATTTCCTGAATGAAATAATATGTGTTTTAACTTTAATTAAAAACTTTCCTCTAAAGCAATATAAACTCGCCATCATAAAATAACCAGGAATAATTTAAAAATTACTTATGTTAGCACAAATTTTATTTAGTAAATTTCCCAAATTACTTTAAATGTGGAATATATAAAACAACTCAGCTTTGCTTATCTTTCTATTTTTATACTATCATTATAAAATTTGTAAATACTTTAATTAGAAGAGATTAAGTCACATTACATAAATATAGATGGAAATGGGTTTTAAATTCACAGAATCAGTATTGTTATTTCAACAGTATGATAATTATTCTTTTAAGAAATATACCATACGATATAGATTTCACAGAGCCATTAACTAATGATATCCATTTTAACAGAAGTTAAACCTATCCTAAGGGGGTTAATGATTGGCAGTATTTATAGTAGTACCTTCTGTTATTCTCAAGGCATACTATGGAGGCCTTTTTTTTTGGTTTTTCTGGTCGAAAATAAAATGTATCTTATTTCCACGGTAATAGACAAATTAGTGGGATGGGTTTGCGCTGTGGACAGACAGTGTTTAGTCTTCAGTGGTAGTTGTGTCCACAAAAACAGTGGGACTGGCCCGCAAGTAAAGTTCTAGGTTTACAAAAGGAAAAAAAATCTGAAGTAATTTTTGATTAAAAAAAACATGGAAAGCATGGGTATAAAAACGAGACATTTCGACAGAAGACACTTGAAATATCTTATATAATTTTCACACAAATAGAATTTCTCATAATTAAAAATAGTGTGAATGTACATTTTTTTATTTTCATAATAAAGGGAATGTGCCTATCAGAATTATTTGACTGTTTTCATTTTATTTTTTAAAGCTCATGTTAAGAAATCAGAAATAATAATCATTCATGTTGAAAAAATAACGAAATACAAAAACAATTTCAAAATTTTTTGGTAAAACTGAGTATTATGATATCAGCTTGGCGAAATTAGCGAAAAAATGTTTCACTAAGCGGAGGAGACAGGAGAATTGGAAATTGATTGGCAACTCAGAATGGGCGCCAATCGCCATAAAATTGACCCAAATAAACGTCAGAGTTCCACCAAAATTATAGCTGATTTTCATTGTATATTACAGTAATGAATTTTCTCTAATTTTAGGGGCTAAGCATCTTAACTAAACATATTATGGTTTTAAAATAATCCATTATTCAATAGTTTACACACATATACATATCTCTATAATATTTCTTTTTTTTTTTTTTTTTATTTATACTACTTTAAAAATTACTCAAATAGATTAACTTAAAATTCAATTTTCAAGATACATTAATGTTGTAATTTTCAATACTTATCCTAGGACAGAGTTTCTATATTTACACAATTAAATGAATTTCAACAACCTAAATAAATTTCGATAATTATTAATAAATTGTAATTTTTTTTTTTCAAAATTTTAATCATAGGTAAAAGAGTATATCGCGTTTGTGCAGTTTTTCTGATAAAGAAGCAGTACTTCTTTACCAGAAAACTGCTAACGCGAAACACTCTTTTAACTATAATCAAAATTTTGAAAAAAAAATACAAGTGTTACTCGTGTTTTTCATTAAAAATACTATCCCGGAGATGTACAGGCCAAATTGCTTTTTTAATAAGAAACTAAGCATCCTTTGTTAAAATATTATCTCTCATATTATTTTTTGAATTGCTTATCAAAAATTAACTTCATTAGCAAATAGGAAACACTTTTTACTTTTAAAACTAGTTTGTTACAATTTATATGGTAAAATTATCTGTTTCCATAAATTTCAAACCCTTTTATTGGAATTTAAAAGTTATTCATGTAAATTTATCCACTAAAATAAGTCATTAGTAAATTACAAAATACCTTCAAAAATAATAAAAACTGTGCCAAAAATATATAAATGATTATGGAAAAGGAGGAAAGTTGATGAAAAGAAGCTTTATTTTATTATTTTTTTTTTACATTTTGCAGTTATAGATTTAAACATCTTTATACATTTGAAATGTTTTCTATTTTACTTTAAAGCTATTTAGCAAATTATTTTTGTATTGATGTTATATGACTTAATTTATGGATCTATAATCCAATGAGATTCCCAAAAATAAACTCATGAGATATTAACATATTTCCTTCTCATGAAATATCCAGTAAGATTCATTCTTTTTTCACGCGAGTCCTAATTTCTTTATTAGTTGTCTAAGTCAAGTTACATGCCTATGAAATATTATAATAATTGATTAATTAAATAAATTTTTTTTATTCCAAATAAAGAGTAAAATATCTAATTAATATTGCTTCGTATGACAAATATATCTTTAGCACATCTCTCTGGATGTAATTACTATTTAAAAAATCAAAATGAAAATTTTTTTAGATATTTTAACTTTCTAAAATATTATTTAACATGCTATTAATTTTTTTTCATAAGAGATTAGATACTTTTATTTAACAAGCAACATTTTGTTAATATTATACCGAGTTTCGAGGTTCGTGTTGATTGAGAGTTGAATAAAACAGCCACTCAATGAACACAAGACTTTTATTCGTAAAAATTCCACTAGATATACCAGCTGTAACAATCACAATTATACAGCTACAATTCGTCGTGGCTTGACAATTTCGGTTAATACAGGTCACTGAAGTACAAGTTGCCAGCACTTCTCCTTCTTTTATTAGTTTTGCCTTATCGCTTGGATTAGCAACTCTTACCGAGATTACATTTTGTGAAATGTCGACGAGTGAAGAAGCCACTAGTACTCCTTTAACGCTATTGTCAGAATATGGATATTCAATCAATCCATAATGAAAATTATTATCTTCTGAAATAGCTCCGGAAACTATTGTCTCAGTTCTTGGTGGTAATGTTGTTTCACTCTTTGCAGTTATATGATGGACTGTTTTGATATCTGAATATTTCGTCTTAAAAATCGCTGTCTTCAGAACACGAGTGTAGTTCATTATTTTTAAAATCTAACTTGAAATGGTTTTCTTTGAGGAAATACAATCCGAGAATAAATTCGTCATTTATATCAGCGACATATGCCATATGATGGTACACGGTACCAAATGCAATGTTTAGATTGACTTTTCCATGCACTTTAATCTTATCACCAGTCACAGTTTGGAGGGTAATGCAGGGCGGCGCCCAGATGAGTTTCTTACCAAGTTTGCGAGCCAAATCTGTCCTAACGATGGTTACGTTGGCTCCAGTATCGATTATCATTTTGCAGGGAACTTCGTTGATATGTCCCATAACGAAAAGTCCATTGTCGCTGCCACTTACGGAAGAAATTTCAAATGGGGTTTCTGACTCTCTGAACATCTCCGCCCCGCGAGATGGCCATATATTAGTTTCCCTGCTGTGGTGAAAGATCATTTCCACCATCTTTTAGTTTCTTGCGGTCTCTATGGTGCGACTGTATCGCAAGCCCAACACAGAATTTTCGCGTTTCTGCCACCTTTACTCAATTCTAAGCTACGGAATTTTCGCCGCAGATCTTCGATTTGCTTTCTTAGATCATAGACCGTATCAGTAGCTGAGACGGCTATGATTGAGTGCCGGTCTTTACGCGCAGCCTGCTGGGCAGCCTCTATCTTGCGTGCGTAGATTAGGGCAGATCCGGTATCTCTGACATCGTTGAGTCTAAGTGTTTTCTGTATCTCCGGATCCCGCACACTATCGATGAAATGATGCAAAGCCAAATCTTGACGTGTCTCAGCTGGGCAGTCCGAAAATGCTAAATGGGAAAGCCGCTGAATAACGGAAGCCAATTCTTGCAGACTTTCACCCGCTTGTTGATAGCGGGATTTTAATTGTAATCTGCTATATTCTTTAGAGCACTTTTCTCCAAAACGCAGCTCAAGTGCACTCGATATAGATTGGAAATCGTACTTTTGCTCATCCGGAACCGTCTTGAGGATGTCGGCTGCGTCTCCTCTTAAAGCAGCCGCCAGGTGAAAAGCTTGATCTCGGGGATTCCATCCATTAGCTTCCGATACCATCATAAACTGGGTATTGCATACTTGCCAGGATGATTTTCCATCGAATGCTGAGAGTTTAATCGTGGCTAGGGAAGGCATAAATGCCACGTTGGGTTCCTAATGTCTGCTTGACGTTTGTTTCTTCAAGCTTTCAATCTCCTTACATATTGTCTAATGCTTCTTCAACGTTTTCTTCTATCTCCAAAACTTTAGTTTCAACTGAAGTTACTTTATCTTCCATTGCATTCATCTTCTCCTGAATGATGTTGGAGAATTCTTCTTTAACACTTACAATGTCCTTCTTAAGTTCCCTTTTAAGCTTCTCCTGTCCAGATTTTATCTTTTTCTTATGTCAATTATATTTTCATCATCTCGGTTTTAATCTCTTCTTGCCCAGCTTACATCTCTTCTTGTCCAGCTTTCATCTCAGCCATTTGCTCTTTTAATTTTTCGAGAAGACTTTTCATAAAATCCATATCCATTTTTCTTGTGACACACTGCATCAACTCTTCAACCCCGCTTCTAATTCCAGCTGTACCGAGCTTTGGGGGTCGTGTCGATTGAGAGTTGAATAAAACAACCACTCAATGAACACAAGACTTTTATTCGTAAAAATTCCACTAGATATACCAGCTGTAACAATCACAATTATACAGCTACAATTCGTCAGATACAATAAGTAACAGCTTCCAATCACAGGTCTCAAATACCTCAGATAGAGAACAGCTTCTGTAGACTAGCAGGCACGACTAATCGTCTTCATTCACTGTCTTTACAAAACTAACTCCCTTCTATGTCGGGCTGCGGTATTTATACCTGACTTGGCGGGGAAATCTACCAGTTTCGCCAAGGTTCTGGAAGCTTCTAGGCTATCTCGCTGAACATCGGTTCAAGAGCTTAGGTGATGGATGTTTCCAAAGGTATCTATTTCTCGGCAAGTCACCAAGAATCTCGTCAACTGTCGCCAAGTCGTAAGTTTCTCGTCAAAACATCGCCAAGTCAACAAATCATTAGAAAACCCGCTTTTAACGTATAACACGTCTAAATACTGCAATTTTTGCCCAAAATGTGAGTATTTCCGATCTGTTTGAGACATTTTAAGACAAATACAATAAATATTTATAAATTTGTAACAATATTGTATATTTTCTTTTGTAAATAAAAAAATGTTATCTTTTAATTGTATTCTGTGTCAACAATAAGTTGAAGAAATACAGTAGCCGAAAAAGGAAATTTGATAAAATTGAAATATTATTAATGAAAATCTCTCAGAGCAAAATTAAATTACAGATAAATAATTATGGTAGATATCCTTAAAATTAGCATCTTTAGTAATCAATAAGAAAAGCATATAAACTGAGAAAATTTTCGTTTTTAATAAAATGAATGATTATGTAAGTAATGTCTTATTTTACTCACTGCAATTTCGATTAGACTACATCAAAATTTTAAAAGGGAATTATCGTAATCATAATTTTATCAGATAAATAACCTATATCTTAGTATTTATTCTCTTTTAAGAAAGATATAAGTGATTAACTTCCTAAACTACCAAATAGGATATGTTCAGTAACATCCTAAAAAATTACTGAAGTACAAATAGAGTATTTAAATATATTACCTTCAATAGTTAGGGCTTTATCAAATCTATATCTGGATGATAGTAAAACAAAACTTTGGGAATTTTTATTTTAAAAGAAAAATTAATATTGCATAAAAATTTAAATGATTCCTACTTCAAATTTTTTAATTCGATGATTAAATTAATTAAATACTTAGATCCCGTCTTTTCCAATCAAAGAAGGAACCCGACAAGGATGAGGAAAGCAAAATCTGAAAATGAATCAAATTCTAAAAAATATCAATTTTTATGTCAATTATATTTTCTGAAAACCATTTAAATATATGTTGATGGTGTCAGGGAAGTCATAGATTCTCTTTCAGTATCAAGAACTATAATAGAAAAATTTGTTATTGTAATAGAAACATCACCTTAAAATAAAAGCTCTGCATTTTTATTATTTATAAATTTTTTGAATCTCAAGCTTTATTTTAGCCACTTAGTCTAGCGTCATGTATATTCGTAAAAAAAATTCTCGTTGAAAAACATGTCTCATTAACCAAGTTCTATCTGAAATCATCGAGTATGACCAGTGACTGACAAAGAAAGAAAAGGGGAACTTAATTTATTTTAAAAATTCCAGGAAAAGAACTGCTTTCCTGGAATAGAAATGTGATACAACTGTGGAAATCGAAAAGTAATTACCATTAAATTCGAAGAAAATATTTATATTTAGTTACCATTTTCTTTTTACCGTTAATAGATCTTTACTTCTTCCCAAATATCTTTAGTTTAATTCTCACAAATTTTCGCTCTTAAGAAGTTTGTTAAAAATGAAAAAAATTAATTTTAATGTATAAAGCGTAGTTTTTTTTATTTTCTAATAAAATATTATGCATTTTTCTTAAACAATTATAACCATTTTAATTTTTAAAATTATTTTTAAAAAATAATTAAATTTTTATATTTAATTGGTAAAAACGCTTCGTTATAACGCATAGTTCATCTATAACATATAGTAAAAACGTTTACAATAATTAGTCCCAAATTTTCCAAAAATCTGTCGAGAAAATTTTAGCATTTAACACTAACAATAATACACATTAAATGAACTGTGTGTTATTTTTTCCATGCCTTTGTTTCTGGAAATATTCTGAGTTTTTCCAAAAATATATCAGGTTTTATATGTTGTGAAAATGCAATTATTTGATACTTTTTAAAACGTACACTTAAAAGTATGTGTTTTCACTTAAAAAAATTAAAACCTCTAAATAATATTATATGTTGATAAAATTATTAAAAATTTGAAACAAAAAATATTCATAATAAAAAAAATAAAAGTTAAATTTTTTAATGTTTCCTTTTTTAAATTTTAAAAGTAATTTCATTAATTAATCTTATTGTTCCATACTTTTAAGATAGTAAATTATTATCCGAAACATATTTAGGAAAAAATTTAATCATGTGAATTCAGATAACTGATTTTTTCAGTGTTTTTACCAAGTTCAACATCCTGTGTTTCCCAAGTAACATTGTGTTGTTTAAAACGATGAGCTTAATTAAAAAATGTTAACTTAGAAATCTTGACTTAAGGAACAAAAACAATTTTGGGGAAATTTTATTTTCTGTCTAGAACGTATTCGTTATATTTACTTATTTAATACCTTTTCTTAATTATTACAATTTATAACAAAAATTTGTTTTAACTTGAGAGAAACCATTCAAGAGGAATATGATGAAATCGGGCATAATTAATTTTCTGCATTGTAAAAAATTAAAAAGATCTTTGAATGTATAAATTATTGAATAAAAATGAAAATATACCATTTGCTTAGAACAATATGAAAATAATTCAAAATAAAAATAAGCTCTTTTGAATAAAAAAAAATAAATAAATATTTCTAAATTGTAACATTAAAAATAAGTAGGTTTTTGTTTGTCTGTCGCTCAACGGTCATTTTTTCGCACACGAGGGCTAATTAGACCGGGACCTATGGTTTAACGTGGATTCCGAACCCCTACAAGCATCCATGCGCAAGGTGGTATCCGAACCGACGAGCTGTTGAACCGAAGGCAAGAGCGCTAACCATTCTGTTGATATCTCGACTGAAAACAGGTAGGAAATTCTTCATTAGTACAGTAAATGACTAAGAAAATTCTTCAAAGTACAATCATGAGCTTTGAATGTTAAAATTTCTTTTCTAATGTAAATACCTGTACTCCTGGAATAGTTTATTTCTCATTAAATGGTCTTTTTATGTACATGAGGCCAAATATTATTGAGATCAACAATTCAAAGTCTAATTCCCTGTGACAATTTGAGTCAATAGAAAATTAAAATACTGAGTGTATCAGTTTTAGAAAAATTAAAACTTCGGCTGAGAATATTTATGATTTTACTATAAATAATGTGTATAAATAAATAACTCAGTATTTCAGAGAAATTAAATCTTGAACTCCATTAAAGATTTTAACTTGCATAATCTAGTATTTTGAAAATGTTTTAAAATTATGAGAATACAAACAATCTTTACTATTTCAAGATTAATTATTAGTCATGATTGTTCACCCAGTAAATTAAAATTAATTCCGACATTTACGATCAACTATGGGACAAATTAGCTTGAATGACACAGCATTTTTAAGTGTGGAGTTAGGAAAAATTGAAGTGATCGACACTGAAGAAGGAATTAATGAATTTCTCCATTAGCAGCAAATGAAAAGTAATCATAATTACTATATATTAACATTATTCATTGCTAAAATTATATGCTTTAAAACTTAATTCTATTAATATGTAAATAATATTTTCTTAATTGATTATAAATTATTACAAGTCTGATTATACGCCTGTCTGGTTTCCGAATCCAATTCTAGAGTTCTGATTGTTTTTTTAGTCGATTTTTATTGTTTCGAATTTAGAAACATAAACTGAATTTTCAAAATTGGCTTCAGCTAGAATTATTTTAAAGAAAGTGTTTTTATTATTTGTATTATAATCTCATAATGAATTGATATTAATTTATTATTTATTGTAGGGGAGCGCCAAAATAGATATCCTTCAAGTAAAATAAATTCCCATGAATTGGGAAAACGGAAACAGCATCTGTGTTTGGATAGGTCATTTTAAAATTCTTTACTTTAGTGACAGGTGTTATTCCGGTTTATGGAAGGGGTTATCTCCCTCTAGTTTGATGATCGATTTTAAATTATTACCAGATGTGTGAAAAGCAGCATAACTTCCTGTGGCCTTTGTATTTAAAATTTTTCAAGAAAGAGTGGGAAAGTCTCCTGTAAAAATAAATTCTGTTTATGCATAAAAATAAACTTGCAAGTTGTTTGGATAAGAGCTGAAGACAAATATCATTCATTATTGATAATAGTGTTTTTATAAATTGATTTTCAATTGTTTCACCCTTTTACACATTTATAAATACTTATATATCCTTACAAACTTGCTAAGCAAATTGAATAAAATGAAATAGTTAAAAATCAGTTATATATATATATATATATATATATATATATATATATATATATATATATATATATATATATATATATATATATACACGTCGAGTTTTATGTGAGTTGAGTAAAAACTAGGAGATTAAGCTATAAGCTTTACAAATGTTACAAAATAATGTTTCATTGCATTGATAAGAGATAAGGTCGTAAATTTGTGTGGTTTATAGTTTGAGTGATGAGAAATGTGGAAAACATTTATGCCAACATGCAAAAAATCTGTGATTAATAACTTCAACATAGAAATAAACACAATAAATATATTTAGTTCACAAGTTTAACTAAAAAATTTATTCCCCTTATTCCATACATTCAATTTTAATATAATTAGGAGAATACACATATTTAAATTACTGTAGAATAATACTTATGTAATATACTACTTATTTTCAGATGAAAGTAATAAAATGTAAATATACTAATTTTTATTCATGTTATATATATGGTTATCACATATAAGGATAGCAAAATAATTTTAAAATTAATGGCTTTTTTGTCGCTCAACAGTTATTTTTTGCACACGAAGCCTGGTTTGATCGGAACCTACGGCTGAACAGTAGATTCTGAACCCCTACAAACATCCATGCTCAAGGTCGAACCCACGGACTGTTGAACAGAAGGCAAGAGCGCTAACCATTCGGCTGCCAGCTCGGCTTAAAATTAACTGCAGAAAAAATATGAAAAAATCATCAATAAGCACCTAAATTACATGAAAAATCAGGTTATTTAAATTAAAATAATTTTATCTCCCTCTTTTCTCTCTCACTACTTTTAAAAACACTTGATGAATGTTGGTGAAATAATTTAATTTACGAAAGTCAAGTTATACTGTTGGTCATACTTAATTTTTTCCTTTAAAGGTAGAGCAAATATTAACATTGAAATATCATAACCACTGGTACCAAATGCATTAATAAAATCATTTTTCATAAAAAGAGCTAAGCCTACAACAAAGTATTAATTTAAGCTCTTGACATCACAGGAACTTGAATGTAAAATGCGATAGATATGTGTCTATGTTATGTGCTTATAATTTCATTAACAATAAAGTTTTGGATTTTTATATTTGTAAATGAATGTCAATTGATATTGGTGAAGCATTTTTAATATTTGAATGGGTTTATAAAGAGCAACAATGGAAAGAATTGCTTTTCCAACCTTTTTCTATCATGTAATAAGACAGTAATATCATCATAGCAAATAATGTACAGCGTTGAGAGCTTGTTTCAGAAATGAATATTTATCAGTTATTGTAATGATCTCCTAGCAACTAAGTAGACTGAGAGAAAATCCTAATAATCTTTATATTGTCACATAAATATTCATGTAAGTTATAATTAAATGTGAATGAAGTAACAAATATCTAAGGCTATCTTATACGTCAGCAAAAATTCTGTAGTAATACTCTTGAATTGAAATTATATGAAATATCATTTAATTCTGAAATTGATTCCAATTAACACTAAATATTGTACAAGTTTATTGAAAATATTTCTCTGATGATAAATAAATAAAAATTAGTATTTTTGTGAGGTAAAAGTAGGATAAAGTTTGTCTTGTAAAAAAGAATTATTTTACAAGTGACATATATTTGCATGTTATTTCCATAATTACAATTTTTTTCAATTGTAGCATATTTAACTGAATTTTCTACTGAAAACAAAAACGTTAGGGAATGTAATGGACAGTATTTATTTACTCTTAAAGGTTATTTTAATTTATTATATAGATGATTTTGTTCACATTTATATCAATATATATATATATATATATATATATATAGAGAGAGAGAGAGAGAGAGAGAGTTTAAATCAAATTTATTTTGAAAATAATGTTTTAATAAGCTTTCTTTTTATTTGTTACCAAGAGCTAACGTGTTTACCCTTGTTATAATAGTTTTTTATTATTTTTTGAGAATATCATAGAATTGTAATATTTTATTTGCGTTATAGTTATTAGTTATCTTTATTCTATGCACAATAGTTATTGTACATTGGCTCAATTTATGCGTAATTTTGCTTCATCCGTACTTTCATTAATTCGAACGAACTGACTCATCATACTAGTCCAGATTAATGAGGTTCTCTGTAATTCCTTTAAGTTAAATATGCTTGTTAATTAATAAAAAAAATGATTTTTTAATGACATACTTTCTTTTGCTCCAGTTTATATCATGAGTCGCTTTATAATAATTCTCAGTGGTTTAAAATATCCATGACGTCAGATAAAGTTTCATCTACTTTACACATTATACTGAGACGGTGTCGTAAGCCCGACTTGACAATGAATTTTCTGACTGCCTTCAAATCTCATTCTTCGAGCGGCAGCAAACAAGGCGAAGTTCACAATGGAATACCCGAGAATATTCACCATCGAAAGTTTGAAAATTTTCTACGTCCTTTGATGCATAAGAAAAGGGAAATGGTTTTCCTTGAAGTGCTATTTACACTGAATTCCCAAATAGATAGATAAGTTTGCTTTCTTTAATTACCTGATACTTTAAGTAATTAATTTAATCAAAGAAGCAGAATAAAATAAAAATTATTACTGAATAAAGTCTGAAACACAAACTAGAAAATCAAAAACATATTAATGGGAAAAAATATGCATGAAATAAGTTTATATATTGACTCACAAATTGAATATTCTAATAAAACTGTGTTATTAAAAAGGAAATGAGTGTAACACATTACCTAAATTTATGCAGCAGAGAAGTATTTCAACTAAGAAATTTTTCTTAACAATTAAACGGATGTTTCTGAAGGCTGGGAGTGAATGAGCGCTATGATCGGATACCTTAAGCTATCTAAGCAGTCGACGTTCTTTTACTGTTAGAGTAGGAAAAGATATCTCTCTGGACAGACCCATTCTTGCAGGCGCACTGCAAGGATCCCTGCTGGGTCTTCTCTTATTTAACATCTATATAAATGATATTCCGCAACACCAAAATACTATGCTCTGCTTGTTCGCGGATGATACTGCCGTTTTGTCCACTAGCTCCCCTTACTGGAAAATCCATGCTACCCTTACTGAACACCTCATGGCCATTGAAGAGTGGCTTAATAAGTGGAAAATTAAAATAAATTCAAACAAATACACTACTGTCATTTTTACTAGCAAATGTACTCTACCCCCCCCCCCAGATTTAACTAAGCGGTTTTTTGGTCCCCTGGTCAAATAAAGTCGAGTACCTCGGTCTTACGCCAGATAAAAAAAAACTTACCTGGAAAGCCTATATTAATAAAATTAAGAATAAATTTATTTCTGCCAAAACTTCACTTTACCCCTTAATTGCCAACAAATCGAAGCTCTCCATGGCTAACAAGCTATTGATTTATAAATCATACCTTCATCCTATTATCACCTATGCAGCCCCAATCTGTGGTGGTGCTGCGGAAACGAACCTGAAACCTCTTGAGGGTCAGCAGAGTAAATTTCTTAGACTGATCACTCAATCAGACTTCTACATCAGAAACAATTTGGGTGTCCTTCCCCTATCAAGATACATCCAATTCCTTGCTTTTCGCTTCTACAACAGACTTTATGAAATTGATAACTCTGAAATTCAAGCAATTGAAAACTACAGTCCTTATGAACTTTCCAATTTCCACAGACCAAGGGCGGTTCTGCGGGCTAAACCACACTCAAACTTATCTATTCGCCTCCCAAAAAGTAGAATTAAATAATTTCTTCTTCTTATACTTAAAAAAAATATAAATATATAAAAAAAAGAAAAAAAATTATTTATATATATACATATTTTTATATGTATGCATATATAATAGAATAAAAAAATATTTTTGTCTTTGTATAGTTATATTAATATATGTATATATAAACTGTAATTTAAAAATATTTTCTTGCACTCTTGTTTGTAAAGTGTGTTCAAATTTTTCTTTTTTATGTTAATTCAATCTCATGCAAAGAACTCTCGTTGGGAGCACTTTAACCTAAGCAAAATATTTTCTTAAATTTTTTGTTTAAATAATCTTATGTTTTGAAAAATCATTATGTTAATCTCAACTAAATAGTTAGGTGTAGAAAAATTTCTTAGGAATAGAAGGTACATGGCCTTTTAGGCTAGGAACCTAACAAACACTAGATCCATTCTCTAAGCAGTCGACGTTCTGATATCGATATATGATGTGACTGTGACGTAGATAAAACGCGTTATCTGAAGTCATAGATATTTTAAACCAATGATAATTTGCTTGTATTCTGGTTCCATTTCCGATCGACTCCCACATCTTGTTTACTTATTTTTCATTATTTACAAATATTTAATTTCTCTGTGCAACACATATTATTTAAGTAAATGCATCGCCCTCCTCGCAACAATATAAACAAGAATAAAGATAAATTTTCTTCAAATAATGGAATTGATAAAAAATTTCAAGTTTTTATAAAATCAAATATTTGCAATTAAACAATTAAAATTGTTAATAATTTCAGCGCAACAGCAATATGTATTTAAAGCAATTATTTGATTATACGAAAATTTGGCTCTATTTTATATATATATTTTGTTCTTATATATTTTTTATATATATTATTAATTTTACACATATTTATTTATTTATTCGGATAAATTTTCTATTTTCTATAACAGTCTTTCGAAGAGTTTCAGCAAACCTGTGGAAATTCTTTATTTATTTGACTTCTTTTGTACTTATCGAAATAAAAACTGTCTTTAGAGTCCCAAAGCCATTGATAGTTTATATAAATTAAATAAAATTAGTGAAAAACTGAATAGCGCAAAAATTTAAATTACAATTAACTATGATTTTTGAAAAATTAAAATTATTTCTGTAAAGATTTATAATAAATTCCTCCTCTTCAGTTGAAGAATTGTAATTTACTTCCATTTCAAGTTTTTAGCAAGAGGAATGAGGCCTAAAACACTTGGTCGAAAACTCCAATTAAAGCTGTTGAGCGCAACGTTGCCAGACACTTCAAACCTGATTGAAATCCAAAATCGTTGTTCGCTTCATTCATTTTTTGACGTAACTACGACGTAAATGACGTCATTCCGTCGGATGTGTCTTACGCACCACACTTAGATCATCGTGCACGACACATCGTTTGCGATTGTCGGAGTATTTGCGCCCAGCCTTAGTTCTAATTGAGATCCTGATTGCGCCACTTAATTACAATTTTCATTCGTTTAAAATATCTATGACGTCAGATAACATTTAATCTACTTCACATATAGTAATGAGACGGCATCGTAAGTCTGACTTGTCTAGTAATTTTCTGACTACCTTCAAATCGCATACTTCAAGCGGCAGCAAACAAGTTTAACATCCAATGTCTGAGAGGCGTCGGGAATGAGAACAAAAATGTATTCATGATTTTTTTCAGCTTATAAAAAGTATTTTTTATTTATAGTTTACTCATTTGTAAAAGTTTTAAAAATTCTGAAAATGACTTGTTAGTCTAAATAATTAGTTTTCAAATTTTTAGCGATATTGCTTCCAAAATTGAACACGTTAAAAATAGAAGAAAAGGAAAAGCAAAATGAAAAAGACAAGACAAAACATCCATTTTAAAGTTAGTTTAAACAGGCAAGGAATATTCGAAATTTCTTAAATTTTTTTAATATTAATTTTGCTATATTGAAATTTATACAAGCATTAAAGCTAAAATTGCCCTTATCATCGATCTCAAAAATTGATTTTTGAATATCAACCCGAACAATGATTTGTTTCATTATAAAACTCAAACAAATACGTTTGATACGTATGGAATATTCTTTTTCATTATTTACAAGATGCCAAATTTTCACACAAACTCTCTGGTGAAATTCACGATTTCAAAACATCTGGGATAATATTAGGGTTGTATACTTCAACCACGATAATTATGCAGAGCCGTGCAACCACATACTTTTCCGCTACGTAACCAATGATCACGCGTGGATGGCAATTTTAAGAAGGAGGAAAGAATCAAACATTATGATTGGTAAATCAAGAAAATTTGCAACGAATTGTTCCGTTGATTGAATAAATTACATCACAGCATAATCAGCTTTACAGTGAGTTTAAATGAGCATTCATTACGGATGAAATTAATTACAGACTTTGCGAACAAATTTTAAAATGAATTATTTTTCAAGTTAGTCGGAGACAAATATTTTGAAACAAGTTTCCCACTATTCCATGAAACTGCTTTTAACCAGTCTACTGCAAGAATTCTGTTGTCAAACTGAATAGGAATTGTATTTAGATAATGCATTTTTTAAAATACAATTTTTACTCAAACAATTGCCTCTCTTTTCTAATACAGATTAATACATATATTAATTACAAAATATAATTTAATTGCTTGGTCTGCTTTTTATTCGCAAGATTCATGGAAGACATGTTGTGAAGAGGTTGGTTTGATTTATTTGTCGCTCAAGTGTCCTTTTTAGCATACGAGGGATAACTAGACTAGGATCTACGGTTATAAAAGTAGATTCCGAACCGTCAACAAATTTAAAAACTCAAAATGTAGTTCGAATGCAGGAAACCTTGAATGGAGGGCAAGAACGCTAACCTTCGGCTACCAGCTCATGCCACAAGAAGAAACAAAAAGTATCAGAAAAATTCGCATGAATCATATTATAATTCACCTGTATATATCAAAGAAAATTTTAAAAAATCAAAATTAAAAAGAGAATTGAAGTTTTATTTTAAAAATAAGCTACACAAGACATAAAATTGCTTTAAAATCAAACAAGAATCATTTGATTATTGTTGAAATTACAATTTACTTGCTTAAAAGTTTATTACACTGGGTGTGATGTCTTGTGTGGTGGATGTCCTCTGCTCTCTGCAATTATACTATCTATTTTTGCAAGACTCCTTTCTTGAGTTAAGATATACAGTAATCCAACTATTTCTAAAATAAATATATATCCAACTACTGCATACGCAAGTGTGTATCCTTGATATGCAAAGACAATGCAGACAAATGTCGCCAAATTTGAGATAAAAAATAATAGTGGCATCAGTAACTTCTTTAACATGTTGCACCTAGAGAAAAATAGGGAAAAATTTCAAAACATAGCTAATTAAAATATTTTTGTAATAAATAAAAAATATATATAATTTAAAAAATTTAAATTCAAATAAAATTCGTCAATATACAATGTATACACTTTGCACAAGTCAGTACGCTCTGCAACTGTACTTAATTAACATTAGAACTGTGATTACCGTTTTTACTGTGATATACATTGGTGTCCATAAATTAAGAATAATGCAAGTTCAGGCAAAGAAAAAGAAGCAAAGCAAATGTGACTTACTTGTAAAGTCTATTTATTGAGCAAAAGGTAAAGAGCAAAAAAAGATGCTATGATCGACATTAATAAAAAATTGCGATTTTTACTCTCTTCAACAAATTTCAAAGAACCTATTTACAAAAATCAATATAACATGGTTGGTATGATGGTTAATATATAGTGTGCCACCCAGACGGTGCCATACAGGCCGTACAACGCCTAGGCATGCAGAGTATCAAATTATCGATCTGATCTTGGGGAATTAAACACTACTCATTAAGCAATGATCTCCGAAGTTCCGGAAGACATGCGGGAGGGGGTTGAAGGGCTGCATTTCGTCGGCCAAGCATATCCCATACATGCTCTATTGGATTCAAATCCGGTGAGTATGCTGGCCAGTCTATACGGGTAATATCCTCCGATTGAAAGCATTCGTCTACAATTTTTTCACAGTGAGGTCGGACGTTGTTATCCATAAACAGAAATTCTGCACCCATGGCGCCCCGAAACTAACGTACATGTTGTTCCAGAATGACATGCCGATAGATGTAGCCTGTCATGGCTACATTCTGAACATGCAGGTTAGTTCTGGAACCCAGATTAATTCCTCCCCAAACGAGCAATCCTGCACCACCGTAACGGTGTTGATGAATGGTGTTGTCTTGGTAGTAATAGGTACCTGCCCTCTCTATATGAAAGTCCGGCGAGAATTAGACTGAAAGTTAAACCTGAACACGTCGGAAAACATCACACAAGGCCTTTGTTTCGGTGTCTACAATACATGCTCTCTACTCCAGGCTAACCACAGGTGACAGTGAGTTCCGGTAAGTGGAGCACATCTGACAGGCCTTCGAGCCTACGCTCGACCAATGTGGCCTAAGCGTCTGTATATGGTATGCCTTGAAACTGTCATACCGATAACTGAAGAGAGTTGACGAGACAGATCTGATGCTGTGCTCCGTTTGTTTCTTTTGGCAGTAACTGCCAAACACCGGTCCTCATTCGGGTGTTGTAACTCGGGCGACCTGTGCTGTAATGTCTACTCACGTTACCATCATCTTGGAACCGTTACCAAAGCCTGGAGATGACACTATAGTCGATTCCAAGTTCCTCGGATTTTTTCCAGCTGCGTACGTCCACATTCCAGACGACCAATAATTTTACCACGTAAAACATCATCCAATAACGCCTTTTAATTTTCTTTGTAAAAACCCAGACATCCTTTTCCAGAATTATTTGAAACCTCTTTTAAATCGTCATCCGAACTCTTAAAAAACAAATTGAACCTCTGTAGCACCGAGTTCATTACTAATACCATACATCTTAAATAATCTAACCACTGTCTCAGCTTTAAATAAATCCAGTAGGCTATGTTTAACGTGAATTGCTTTTTTAGATCTTCTTGATATCAAAAATCGACGTAAAAGACGCAGTTTCGCTGTATAAGACGCATTCCGATTTTTAGACCAATTTTTTTTTATTTAATGTTGACGTAGGCAAGGCATGAATCTTAGGATTTAAAAGAGATTGTTTACAAATATTGCAACTATCAATTTAAAATTCTATAAATTAAAAAATTTGTAAAATTTGGAACTAGTAGGTTATCCCCCCCCCCCATTGGCGACCATTACGACTTTTTTTCGTTGCCAAAGTAAATGCATGTTCTTAGAATGGAAAATTTCCCAAAGTTCCAAAAGTACGCAATTTTAGAAACTTTTAAATCACATAATAGCATAAAAATCTAAAAAGTGTTAAAGGAAAATGAATAAAATGTTGTTTTGGGTTGGGCTTTTATCCAAAACAACCGGGGAAAGAGATTAGTAAATATAAACAATGGACTTAACTTCACTCGACGACAGGCTCGCATGTCGAATATGTCGGTGATATTTTTTGTTTGAAGTATCCGTTGTATAAACTGTGTTAAATTTGAATATAATATGTAACAAGTAGTTCTGGGGTGATATTTATTTCGCCATTTTGTACGTTTGTCTCCAATCCGTGCATGTTTCACATTTCAGTGAAACTAATTTTGTAAAACGTTACTATAGCAAAGTAAAATGGTGATTAAATTTAAACTACAGAGTTATTCTGACCCCTCCCCCAAAAATTTTTTGTCAGTTATTAGTGCTACAATATAAATAGATTTATTATCATGTAGATAATTCCTTATAAAATAATTCTGACTACAAATTAGTGTTGTCACAATAAAACTTTTTTTTTCTTCATGTAAATGGTATTTTTCATTTATTTGCAGAAAATATTCATTCTAGTCAAACGTGCAAAAATCTGCAACGTTTTCTTATTATCAAATGTAAACTTGCAAATTAAATTAATAAATAAATTAATAAATAAAACCCGACTATATAACTAGGATTGAATACTTTTTACACCATTGCGTTTAAAAAAAAAGTATACATGATTGTTGATTTATTTAAAAAAATACAATTTAATTAGAAGTATATAGTATTGAATTGAATATAAAATAAAAACTTCAAATACTGTTGCCACTAGAAAAAACCATTTATATGAAGTAAAAATAAAGTAAAACACATGGAAAACTAAATCTGGCACAAAAAAAAAAAAAAAAAAAAAAAAAACGAAAGTAACAAAAATTTAAATTGGCAACACTATAATCAAAACAAAGGACGCTAGATTTGGCTAGAAATCTCTTAGGGGGATATCATACTTATATTAAAAATTTAAATCCTAGTCGATTTAAACCAACGAGAAACAGGTGTTTTGTCTTGTCTTTTTTCAGTTTGCTTTTTCTTCTATTCTATTGCAAACGTGTTAAAGGTTTGGATTAATGGGAAACGGCTCCTCAAACCGATGTTTTGTTCCTTATATAAAAAAATCCTTTTACTATCAAAATGAACTTCGACAATAATCTCAGACAATTCTGAGACAATTCATGATTCTGACGACTAGTTTTACTCTTAAATTTACATGCTTAGTTCCAAACCAAAGCTAAAAAGTATAGTGGACAATATAAATACTAGGCAAAGGCCATGGTAGCCTAGTGGTTAGTGTATCGGCCTTCCATCTGGAAGGGTGGGGTTCGATTCGCAATGCCACCAAAGACCCATCGAGAACATGCGATATACGTGCTTGTTAAATCAGTGGAATCGAAAGTCCTGTGGTTGGTCGTTGAGCAGTTACCATGGGTGCAATGGTCTGGAGAAATTTACCCCTCTTCAGATCAATGCTAAAATCGAGAGAGAAGATTCTCTGGCGCTACCATCTATCAGAGGCTTTGAAGAGCAAAAGTCGTACTTTCACCTTAATGGTACTCTGATTAAAACGAAAGACGCTCCCAATTAACTTAAATTGGCATAGCGAGCTTGACTTGTCCAAGAGTTATTAGTAACAACAACAACAAATACTAGGCATGCGTTGTCATTCCTAAAACAATTGTCTATTATTAAGTGTCGAACCTGTTACCGTCTAGAAAAAATAAACCAATGTTTTCCTTACAAGGTTACATTTATAACTAGTATTGTGTATGAAAAGGCTTAAATTTGATTCATGACCCTTTCCAATAGTCTAGTTTTTATTGTGTATACAACTTCGATTGAAGACTGAAGATTATCAATTAAATTTACATTTGGACCTGGATTAAAAATAACTAATAAATTATTTAATTAATAAATGTTTTTTTACTTAATTGTAAATTTTACTAGAGGAAATTCTAGTTCTAGAATTAAGTATAGGTTACAGAAAATTACATTTTATTAATGCACACTTGTGAAATCTTATATTAGCATGGTTAAAAAAACGAAAATACGAAATGATTACTCCTTTTTTTTCAATATAAAACTAAACAGAAATTTTTTTAACCAATAGTTGCTTAAACAATTTATATTCATAACAAATAAGTTTCTTAAACAATTTATATACTTTCATTATTATATGTATGTACATTTTCCATCAATCATGGTGTTAAGGTCTTACGTCACACAATATTATTCTTTTGCTATTTTATTGTTTTAACAAAGGAATTCATTTTGTAATAAAAAATGGTCTAATTTTAAATTTTTAGATAAAATATATAGGATTCAGTATTTGATTTGACATTTAGGATTACAGACTTTATTTTTGAGAAAATGCAGATAAAGATTCAGTATAAATCTCTATTTTATCTTTTCAGACAGATTATTGTTCATTCACTTTAAGAAATTGTAAATTCCTGTAAGAAATTGTAAAATATGTTTTACTTTTTTATTCTTAATCACAATTACTATGTTTGTTGCCATCTCGCCATAAATTCAATTTTCGCCGCCTTATTCATAAAATCAATTTTTAAACACCTCGTCCCACACACAATGAATCGATAGTATTAATTTTTATTCACATAAGGTTTAAATTCTGAAAAATCGTTTAAAATCATCTAAGAATTTCAATTTTATTTCAGTTACTTTGTTGAAAAAATATTAAAAACGATCTCTTATTTTTTTTAATTTAGTTTCCAATTCACTTTTTTTTTCAAAATAATTTAAAAATGTTATAAGAAAAGCTTTGATGAATGGCAATATAAAGACAGATAATGTCTGTAGTAGATGTAAATATTTACTCTATTTTAATGAGATTCAAGAGATACGCGGTGGTGTAATGCAAGAACATCTGCTCATTGAAAATCTCATCAATTCAAGATAAATTTGGTCATGATGCTAAGAAAAGACTTCAAAATTGAAATTATTTCAAAGAAGGAAACTACATCTGTGGACAATGCCAGTATAAAATTGGCAATTCTAAATTATAAGCAAATTTTAAATCTACATAGTAGTTAAAACCATAAACTTTATTTAGATTTTCATTGAATTTGAAAACTCAACATTTACATATTAATTTTAGAAATGTACAAAAGCATATTTTTTATTTAGATACTAATGTTATATTTAGAATGCATAAAGGATTCTTATCATAAGAAAAATATCATCTATATACATCTATAAGAAAAATGTTATTTTAATTCTTCTTACAAATTATTTTCAGTATCAACTTTCTACTTTTCTGACGCATAGCCACATCAGTATTTAATTATTCCATTTATAACGTCATTTTTGTATGAAAATGACGTCAAAAGTGAAATGATATTCTAAATATACATTGCATGTAAACTATACATTTGTATATGTATATAACAACACTTAGTGTATTTCAAAATCAGTTTCGATCCCTTATACCACACAAGATATCCATTTACAGTAAACTTTTTGTTTAGGAATTAAATAATTTACATTACAACATTAAAAAATGTATATTCTTTAGGGAATGCAAACATTTGAAAAATGTATTGTTGAACAATTTACATTATAATTTACCTTCATTAAAATGCAACTTCAATAATTTAAATAAAACGCATGCCTATTTATTGCATTTTCAATATTTAAAGTCACCTGCACTCTCTTTTTAGGGGAAAAAAAAGTTTACGTCCTTATTAAAACTTGCTTCAGTAACCTGAATCATCCCAAAACAAATTTAAAAAAATGGGATATTAAAATGAATGATTAACCCTTTAGAAAGAAATCGATAACTTTTTAATCAACCTTGTAAATTTTTTAAGATAAGAAATGTAGTATGCGGCACATAAATGATTATTGTTTCTTCATTAAGGCTTTTGGTTAGTGTGCAGTTTACATCATATGATCGCCATCCAGTCCCACTCAAGAAACTGGAGAAAAAGCTTTATAACTTCAATAAACTTGTCAATCAATACAATTTCAACGCTCGGTCATACGCCTTTACAATTCATGCTAAGCAGAACAAGTTAGCACTTATTAATGCATATGTATGTGTATATATGTATATAAACATATCTCATATTTACATACACTACTTTAGGATTATTAATAGAAAAAAATATGAGTATGGGTTATTATCAATAATGAATTATTTTATTACTTTACTTACTTTTAGGGTCTGGACTCGAAACTTGAAATAACATATGAAGAACGATTTTCTAGGTGCTGTTGCAATTAATTAAAATAAAACGCTACTGAACACTTTTTCTGAATGTGGAGTGTTTCACTTTCCAGAAATCTATGACGAAGAATCTTTATCGCTAACCATTTCTTCCATTGTTGAAATGATCGACGAGTTAGTCCTGGAATGTCAAGTCGATAACGGCATTAGAGCCAGTTTTTGTATATTTACTAATGTGGATATCTATAACTCGTGTTTATAACTTTACTTCCTTTTAGGGCCTGGACTTCAGGTCGAGAATTAAAAGTGCTTTAATGGATTTTATAGTTCCGCTGGAATCCTAACAAAAAGCGACTTGTGAATGATCACTTTCTAACCACTCCTTCTTGTGTTGAAATGATCGACGAGTTAGTCCTGGAAAGTCAATTTCGATAATGGCATTAGAGCCAGTTTTTGCATAGTTACAATTGTTTCTTTTTGTATATTTAAAATTGTAGTTTTTGTATATTTACAATCTATAGCTGGAACGCGTTTTCCCCCGATGAATTTCGCAGCGGGTGGATTGCCAAATGTGCCCGTTGCTATTTATTCATAGTTGGATAACCATTTTTTGCAAACGAAAACTGATTAGACGGGATCCATGGTTTAATGTAGACTAACTGAAAATAACCATCACAGATAGGAATCGAAAGCCCCATTGCATGAAAGACAAAAAGCTCTAATATTTCTTTTGCTAGCAAAATCATTACAAATTTGATTTATCGTGAACGGCGGTATTCTTCAAAATAAAAGAATGATAATCAATATAACAAAAGGCGGATATATATATATAGATCTATATATATATATATAAATTTATAAATAAAATAAAAAAATAATATATATATATATATATATATATATATATATATATATATATATATATTTTTTTATTTTATTTATAAATTTATAAAACAATAAAGGTTAAAGTTTTGGTGTTAAAAATTAAGGAAAATTCACACTATTCGTATATTTTTTAATAGAAAAGTATACATATAATGTATATTTATAATACACTGCATTTTCTTAGTTTTATTATAATAGCGATTTTGGAACATTATAAGTCTTAGTAAAACAATTTTACACATCACATATCACACGTACTAGAAAATTGCTTACTTCATTTTTACTAACATATTTTTTAAATTATTTTTCCGTTATTTGTGGTGGCAACAGTTCGATATCAAGGTTGATTTGGCTTGCTCAAGTGCGTCTATCAGCTATTATTATTTTGAACACATAGGCTATTTAAGAAAGGATTTAATAATAAAATGGTTTCTGAACTAGCTTTGTAAATATCCAAAGTGAGAATCGAACTCATAAACTGTTGAATCGAAGAAGAGAGATCTAAAATTTCTCAGACAAAGACAACTGATGTCGAAATTACAAATGTACTATGGAGTTAATGATTTTTTGTTTCAAAATTTTGAAAAACTCATAATTAAGTTTTCATTCACGTAGCTTTTATTTCTTTTAATAAAATACGCGTCATACTTTTCCTGATATTTTTATTACCCTCTGTACATTTGATTAAAAAAAAAAAAAAAAAACGATATAAAAAGAGAAGAATTCAAACAAGTTATCAACAATTTTGAATGGATGTGTGCTTGAGTTTCTTAGAATTTTTCCTATATTGTGATAACATTGCAAGCTGTAATGTCTTCGGGGAAATAGGGATGAAGTTCAACCAGTGGATGAAACTCAGCCTATAAAACTGAGTCACACAAAAGCAAATATATCAGTGACACACTTTTTCACAAAAAGTGGTTCAATTCGATATTTAATATATAAAAGACTTAAAAATAAAAGTAGGAAAAGTATTTTACACAACCACATGGATACTGTGTAATATCTTTCTGATATTTACTGTGTGTGTCGGTTTTGAGAAAATATTTTTAATAATTCACTTTCATAAATTCAACCAGAAGCATTATTACGTAAGCATAATTTTTTTAATATGTAATTTGCATTTATAACTATGAAAATTTCTGGATAAATTTATGATATTTAACCATTTTAGGGTTTGAATTATATTCGCAGAATTTCCAATTTCGATTCTAGCAATATTGTTTTCTATCCATGAAAGTATTAACATATTAGTTTATTCTAGTCATACTATGAATATTTTATTTTTAAAAAACATGCGTTTTTTATTTTGTATTTTTTTTTTATTTATTATTTTGGTAAAACATATTTCGATAAAAATCCTTTTTTTTTACTGGTGCAATCATAATTGCTTTGCTTAAGTTGATTTTAATGAATCTCGTGACAATCTTTATGAAAATTAAGTTTCTCTGCATTTAATAAAAATCTTAACCCTATTTTTCAGTTTTATTATGCCTGTCAATAGCGTGAAATATAGAACTAACCTATACTTTGGAAACTACATCGCATGCATAATTCCTAAATTGATATTTTTCTTTTAAATGTTTTAAGTTATAGTCATAGTATATCGAAATATCTACAAAATAAGTTTTAAGAATACACTTACAAATTTGTTTTGTTTCTGTTTTTTACGGAAGAATAATTTAAATATATTTTCTTTAAATTTTTCTTTTTCAAATGCCTTATATTTTAAAGTGCGAATTGTTTAAATGTCCTCTTAAATTACAAGCTATGTAAGAATCGTATGCATTGTCAAAAGAAAAAGAAACTGTTAATCACATGTTTCAAAGTGCCAAAAAAATTCGATACAAAAATTATTTTCAGAATAAAACTTTACCGTTTCTTTTTACTTAAATGCTTCAATTGTATATATTTAAACATCTACGACCTTTTTATTAAATTATTGTACGGCACTATCAGTAATTTTAAACCTCTGCATTAAAGTTAGCAAGAAATTTGCATCTCAGTGAAAGGAACTAGTATGATATGTCCCTCTAATTGGCGACTTATTTTCATCAAAAAATCATGTATCTGACGCAAAAATGAAGTAAAACTCGAAAAAACTAAACCTGGCAATAAAAAAAAATTAATTTGGCAACACCACAAAGGGAAAACCGTTAACACTTTTATCAAAACAAAGGACGCTACATGTGGCGAGAAATCTCTTTTGGGAGGATATATTATACTTATACCCAATAAAGTTATACCAAGCTTTTTGACAACAGAAATCATTTAAAAATAAAGATTTAATATTGGTGTAAGCAAGGAATTAGTTTTATTATTTAAATGAGATTGCTTACAAATATCGTAATTATTTAGAATTCCATTAATGAAATTTTTAAAAATTTAAATAGTCATTGTCAATTTAAACTATAAAATGGATGTTTTGTCTTTTTCCTTCTGTTCTATTGTTAATGTATTAATTGCTTAAATCAATGGAAAATGGTAAACGGTGATTTAAAGGTAAATAACAAATTCGTTCACGTGAACAACGCCGTCTGAATACGATGTGAAGCGTTACTTGACGTCATGGATATTTTAACTAATGATAATTTTAATAAAGTGATGTAGACATCATTTCAATTGAAATGAAAGAAACAACCATTTTATAGTTAAAAAAGTTTTTATATTAACAAAGTCTGTATGAAAACAAGTAAACCTTTTATTCATTTAAAATATAATTTTATCATTAACAAATAGTGTATAAAATGACAGGGGATGTCATTGCACTTGAAATAGTGCTCGTTTGGTGCCTTCAAATACTTGCTTGAAATTCAAGACTGGTTTTTCTTATTCAATTTCCTCAGGTTTTGCGAAGCAATGTTTTATCTTGAGATAGGCTACATACAAGAACACCCCGATCACAGAAGCCGCTGAAAGTCCGGTGAGGATCTGCATCACAAGGAACACGAATTCATAGCTGATCAGGAAACCCAGCGTGAGAGAAGCGAAGACGAGGCCACCTACAACCGCAGACAAAGCGATCATCGAGTACTGGTACCGTCTCGAGGCTCTCCTGTGAATTAAGCAGGAACACGAAAGAAAAATTGTATTGTTCAGAAACATTTTGCAACTAGATTCTGCTTATAATCATTATCATACTTAAAGATTTTTTCAAAGTTAAACTTTGAAGCAAAGGGAATATAATTTTTAGATAAAAATGAAGCAATTAGCATATGGATAGGGTATGAAACGATTGCTCAAGTCCCATAGTGTTTCAATTATTTAACACAACGCAATTGAAATTTGGTATGGTTTTGGTTTGTCGCTCAACGATTATTTTTTGCACATGCATTCTAATTAAACCAGACCTACAGTTTAAAGTGGATTCCAAACCACCACGAACATCCGTGACCAATGTGGGAGTCGAACCCACATACTGTTGAAACGAAGGCAAAGGCTCTAACCATTCGGCTGCTAGCTCCGCCATCTTGAATAATTGCGCAATTGGAAACAACCAGCAAAGACTGGTATAAATCATTTTAACGTTTGCCGCTTCTTTGCAGACAAAAGAGTATCAGTTTATCACTCTAGGTCATTTTTTTTCGATATGAAAACTAATTAGAGTGGTGCATGTAGTTAAAGTAGATCACGATCCACTAGAAACATCCAAGCCTAAGGTGTGGGAATAGAACCCACAAACTATAAGCAATTTCGAGAAGATTTCCTATAAGAAAAAATTATAATTGGCTTTTAACACTTTTGCAAAAATGATTGGTGATAATTAGAAAGGGATCTGTAATTTAAAGTGAATTCCAAAACACTATGAGCACCCAAACCCGAAATAAGAATCAAACCATAAATTATTTAACAAACATACATAGTGGTGCATGCTTGCCCCGCACTGTACCTTAAGGTAAACTGGTTTGGAATACTCGCCCATCACCAACCACCCAGTCATTTTGAACCACGATCAAGTGACGAGATCTCACCTGAGCTAGCACTCTCATCTCCGCATTCATACCACAGCAGCGAAAGGTTTGGTTTGTCGCTCAACGGTCATTTTTTTGCGGACGAGGGCTAATTAAACCGGGACCTATGGTTTAAAGTGGATTCCGAATTACTACAAACATCCATGCCCAAGGTGAAATTTGAACCCACGAACTGTTGAACCGAAGGCAAGAGCGCTAACCATTCAGCTGCTAGCTCAGCCACAGCAACGGAAGGACTTTAGACGTCACATATTAGCGTGGAAACGACCCCAAACCACGGAACTGCACAGCAAATCAGTGAATGGGAGAAAGTGGTCACCCTCCCAATCACTGCTCGCGGCAAAAGATGTTTCTCTTTGTGCTGAGGAATTATTGAACGGAAAGACAAATTACTAGCCATTCACCTCTGTCATAATAATAATACATAATACTTATTCAACACTAGTGAGGAAATCCAGGCTTCCACGTACCTATCTACAGACATGAATTCAAAATGCAAAACATGGAGCCATCCTATTCCAAGAGGTCGGGAGTTGAACCCATAAATTGTTGAATTGAAGCTTTGATCGTCAACTGAATTGCGTCTGAAGAATGATTGATTGACCTGCTATACTTCATTAATCTCTCTCTGTGATCATATTTTTACTAATTAGACCGAGCCCTAAACTTTAAAGTTGACTCAGAGCACTGCAAACATATACGCCAGAAGTGGAAATTAAACTCGCGAACTATTGAACTGAAAGCCAGAGTTCTAAGCACTCCACAATTCCAACAAGAATAGTAATATTGTACCACTGTGTTTAACTTTTTTAAAAGATTTTGCTCTGAGACCTTTCTGTTTTTAGAAAAGTTTGCCTTAAGAGATCCAAGAATGTTGTATTTTTTCAGCTAATGGATTGAAAAAAATTACTATTTTTGTTAAATTTATGTCCGACTCATATTCTTGTCATCTGAAATTCTGAAGAAGTAATCCTGGTTCGGGCATGGATGTTCGTTTCTCTCTCTGTGTTTCACTTTCGGGGCAAAAATAGCAAATCCGTCCCTTGTACTTAATCTGATTGAATTCAAAAAGGCAGCATTAGAAAAAAATGCTTAACTAATTATCACAAAAACTTTTTTCCTTTCTTACAGATACAAACGGTTGGAGAAGCGTAATCTTGATGCATTACTTTCAAAATGAATACATTGCTAATTTTACTTTATTCGTATTGTCTGTGCGAAACCCCTATATTACTTGCGCTATAAGTTAAACCACATTATGCAGCTAAAGGCTAAGTTTATAAGTTTGGTTTGTTTGTCGCTCAACGGTCATTTTTTGCACGCAAGGAGTAATTAGGCCGGGACCTACGGTTTAAAGTGGATTCCGAACCACTACAAAAATCCATGCCCAAGGTGGGATTTGAACCCACGAGCTGTTGAACCGAAGGCAAGAGCGCTAACCATTCGGCTACTAGCTCGTCTGAGTTTATAATGGCACAGCAAGGATACAGTTTTCTCATCATTTAAAAATTCAACACAATTAAATCAAGGAGTTATTCTGAAAATAAAGGAACATTTAACATTTTTTTTTTACATTTTACTATATTATTTGATACATTCTACGTAAAATCTTTAGAAAATACAAATGTATTAAGTTTTTGAATTTTATAATCATTGTGAGCGCAGTTTGGAAACATTCGAACATTGTATACTTAATTAAAATAGTTTCATAATTAATTTCAATGTAATTATTTTTTACCCAGTGAGTGAGTGAGTGAGTGAGTGATTGTCATTTTTCTGGCGCAAAATCCAAAAAAGACATACTGCGCCGAACGAAAGTTTAAAATTCTATCAGATCAGAATAAAATATCCATTATAAAATTGGCGAAACAAGTTTCTTGCAGTAAAAAATTGTAAATTTGAATTTTACTTAAAATTTAATTTGGAGTAAAGAGAATGCGTTATCAGCAGTGCAAAATTCTGATAGTCCTTAAGAAAGCAAAGAGATTTGAATGAGGTATTTCCCCAATCAAGTCCAATAAATTTAAGACAGTGTTGTGGAAAAACGTAAGACGAAGATGGTTAAAATTCAATTAAGATATGATATACAGTTAAAACTATTTTACAGTTCGAACATAGAGGTGCAGGTTCCTTAAATAAAATATAACTATGTGTCAAACGAGTATGACCGATTCGAAGTCTGGATAAAATAACGTCAGCACGTCTGTATGAGATATTACTCCAGTTCCGATTGAGAGGTTTAACACAGAAAAGTTTGTTTGTTACTTGCGTATTCCAAGAATTCTGCCAAACAGAATGCGTATATACAAAGATTGAATGCTTGATATCGGCGTAAGGGATTGCTTGGTCTATAGGGTCTTTACCTTCTTTAGCAGCTAAGTCTGCTAATTCATTGCCAGTAATACCAGAAATAAAATAGGAGAGCAAATAGCCAAATCTACGGAATGAAATGTTTTCGTAGGAGCATGAAAGTGAGTTTTTTCATCGTTATTTAGCAGACAGAGGCAGTGATCAGTTATCAGTTGCTCGATCTGTCGTCCTCGAGAATTTGTATTAGTACTTCCCCACAGAGCACTATGTCCATTAAAATCACCTATTAATACATAAGGAACGGGAAGTTGTTGCAATAGTTTATTTAAGTTGCTTTGGGAAATGACATTACGTGGTGGTAGGTAAATGTTACAGACAGTGATTCGAAAATTAATATGTATGTCAACTGCCACAGCTTGCAGCGAAGCACGTAATGGGAATATTGTGTGGGGGTAGTTATTCGAAGCAAGAATGCACACCCCACCTGATATAGAATCATCAGGTATGTCCATTCGATAAGGCGTGTATCCTTTTATTTTCCAAATAGTATGAGATTTCAAGTTGGTTTCTTGGAGTGTTAGACAAGCAGGAGAGTATTTATTATGTCTTTAATGTCAGATGTATGCGTACGGAGTCCATGGCAATTCCAAGAAATAAGAACCACCATTATGAAGGGTTCTTTTTACGGTGACGTGATCTGTTCTTCGTAATCAACTCAAAGTTATCAATATTAGTATCCATATCGCTATGGCTGTCTGTAGGAAGGCTGGCTTTGAAAGCAGTTACTTTTGATTGATCTTTACTATTAAGTTTTTTTTCTGTTATCAGAGTCACTCGTTTTTTGTGGCTTTATAAATATGGACTTCTCTGTAATAGGTTTGCTTTGTGTTTCAGGTTTAAAAAAAGATAATTGATGAAGTGTCTGTTTGTACAGCAGTTGATACTGTTTTTTTCAGTACATGGGCATATGGTTTCTTGAAATTAATTGCTGTATTTTACAGTTGTTTTTTAGCTTCTTGATATGAGATCTTTTGCGTCGTTTTAAACCGTTGAACTTCTTTTTCATGTTGCCAGTGTGAGCAGGTCTTAGAAGATGCGCTATGGTTTTCTTTACAGTTTATACAAAATGGTTCAGATTTACAGTCAGATTCTTGGTGTTACAGACTTGAGCATCGAGTACATGTAACTTTTGATCTGCAAAACATTTTAGAGTGTCCAAATCTGTTACAATTAAAGCATCGTATGGGGTTTGGGATATAAGGTCTTACGGGACAGTTCAGGTAACCTGCTTTTATTGATTTGGGAAGATTGGGACAGTCAAAAGTTAGTATCAAATTTTTTGTGGGGAAAATTTCTTCACCTCGATGGATGATGATTCGACGGACATTGCAGACTTTTTGATCTTTTAATTCTTCCAGGATCTCAGTTTCAGATACTGATAAAAGGTCTATCTCTGAAATTACACCACGGCATTGATTGAGCGATTTATGACTCGAGGCTATGATTGGAATTTCTCCAAAAACTTTTAAAGATAAAAGAGACTTTGATTGTAGAGCAGATGAACTCTCCATTAGTAAATCTCCTGATCTTAGCTTTTTTACATTACTAGGTTCTCCTGCAACTGCCTTAATCTGTTTGGGAGTTTGAAAGGTGGCATTTGCTTAAGCATGCCCTCGTTGTTCTGTATTAATATGAATTTTGGGTAACCATTTCCAACAAACTTATTATCAATTTGTGACGAGTTAAGGCCCTCGCCGTGGCCAGAATTTTTTGGACCCATGAGAAAGAGAAATGTTCATCCCAGTGGGCCCCCGCCCATCACAGAGCCCAACAAGGGAAACAAAGGGAAAGCAGTTACCGGCTCTGGCAAAAGCCTGCCTCGGCACATACCTTAGGGGTATCACCAGGATGCAGTACCACATGTTGGGTTGAGTATCTAGCGAACATATCCGCATAACCAAGAATGCAGGACTATCTCTACAGCACCATGCAAGAGGTAAAATAAAATCCTAACATAGCACTAGCCGATTGACTGAGAGCGGGCTCACTCCAGCCAATCGTCTACAGAGAAGCCTGGGGGAGGAAACGCTAAGGGACCCCAGGACACCAATTTCCCCCTTACGGGACGCCATACACGGTCAACATATGGGGTGGAAGACCAAAGGGAAAAAATGGACGTAAAACCCATTGAAAAGCAAAATGCAACATAAGCAAGAAGTCTTGATCTCGATGACGACAAAGAATTGGAAAAGAAAGATAAAGAAAAGTAGAGGACAGGAGGAGAAAAGGATAAAAATCGCTAGGGTACCTTAGGATAGCGACACCCATATTTACCTAAAGAAGGTAAGCCCCTGAGGGATGGAAAGGAGAAGAAAAGAAAGAAGAGGACAGATCGCTAGGGTACCTTGGGATTGCGACACCTATATTTACCTAAAGAAGGTAAACCCCTGAGGGGTATTTTTTACCCAAACGATAGCTTTAAGGCATTATTATATTTATTAATCAATATGGCAAAAAAGTTTTAAGAAAATTGTTATCTTTTATATAATTACAATTTAAAGGTATCTATTAATTAAAAATAATTTTAAATAATTTAATATATAACTCGGTAAAACTCTTAGGTGAGATATACCTTCTTTTATGTCTAGCCTTGCGTATCGTTTCTAGTGCGAGTTCCTCTTTTTCGTCATTCTGCTTTTCATCAATGTTTTTCCGAGGAGAGCTACTCGCATCATCCGTAGATTTAACAGCAAATTTTACACAAGTCCCCCGAGTCGGATCTCTTTGCTTATCAATATTTTCTTGACTGCTGTCTTTTGAAACACATTTAGTTCCATCCTCTGTAGAAATCTCACCAAAGCGAATATTTTCTATGTCGACAACTGTCTCTTCGCTTCTATTGTTGGGTAGCATTTTCTCAGCAGTGAAGTATTGAATCAAGTCCTCTGTGCAGTCAGATTTTCATGAAGAAGTCACCTACAATTTTATATTGCACAATTTAAGTCAAACTTTTATTATCGCAAGGTTAAAATTTAAACGGAAAAAAGATTAGACAATAAAATACAGTTCTATTATTGTTATTAAAATCATTTAAAAGAAAAGTATTCTGAAAGGGAAAGAATTTCCTTACATATTAGAAAATATAACGATACCAAGTTGTAGGCTTAAAAAATCTATCTCAATTTAAATTCCCTACAAAAGAATACAACTAATGGTACCATGATAATTTCTAAAGGGTTTTCAAACAATTTATATGCAAGTAACTGTACTAAATTTTTAGCAATTCATTTACAAGATTTAAAATAGTAAAAAAAAAATTAGTGCAGAATATACAAAATTTTGTATAATTTAAATTAGTTTTTGATGGTTCGTTGTTTTGGTCTGGTTTACAGTCTCTAATCACTTTACATACGGTTGGTTAGGTTTGGTTTGGTTTATTTGACGCTTAACGGTCATTTTTAGCACATGAGGGTTAATTAGACCGGGACCTACGGTTTAAAGTGGATTCCGAACCACTACAAACATCCATCCCAAGGTGAGATTCGAAACCACGAACTGTTGAACCGAAGGCAAAAGCGCTAACCATTCGGCTGCCAGCTCGGCACACTTTAAATATGGAATAATTAGACCATGCCTATAGTTTGAAGTAGAACGAATAATCACATCCTAAGCTAGACGTGAACTCGCACTTGAACTAACAATTCAGCTACTGTCTTGGTTAGGTTTGATTTTAACTCAAGGATCACACTTTTTGCCAACAGGGCCAACTAGACCAAGAATTTTACAGTTTAAAGTAGATTCCATACTATTACATGTATAAGCCTGAGCTGGGATTTGAACCCGAACTGTTGAAATGAAGGGTACAGTTGGTTTTATTCGTTTGTCGCTCAACGATCATTTTTTGCCCAAGAGGGTTAATTATACCGGAACCTTTGGCTCCAGTTAACTTTTTGAGTATCAATTCGCTTAGGTCTTACTAACCGAACTCTGCTCGTGCTTGCTGCAAATTTAAGTTTTGCAGATTGTGCTTATGCCTGCAGAAAACCAGGGTAGGTTACCTGGGATTTTCTAGGTTTCCTCTTCTAGTCGTACATAAATTTCGCCCATTTTCTATGAAGTCTTATAACAAGGCTGTAAATGATGTCTGAATATTTCACGCATTTATTTTTCAAATGAGACCGCCACAAACTTGTGGTCAGACAGTAGTTTTCTGCGTAATATCCTAGATTAAATAGTATAAAATAGTAAATAAGGGATATAAGAAAGTTGAATTTCTGATTACTGCATATTCGTCTTATGTAGCGAGTGGCCCACAGTGCTGTTTCTTAGTTCACTTCTTCTGAATATTTTAATAAAACCCACATCCTATAAAAAACCTCTGAAGAATTAAAGAATTTCTTCTTAAAGAAAATTCGACAACTCTAAATAGATTGGACGTATGCGATTTTGTTCCGAACAAGCAGAGGCAAATGATGACTCCATCTTTTGACTTGCTTCATGTGGCAGCCATTTCAAATATTTCGACACCCATCTTATCTTGCAAATATGATGTAAAATAGTTTATTGAGGTGAATTAAATCTTCTGCGATCTCCGATGTTTCAGAGAAAGATCTAACATGGTCTTAACAACATCGTCATCGATCAACAGACAGATTTCCGGTGGACCAAACGTGATCATCCTCTCTTCTTGTCCTCGACTTCATGTGAGGGTCAGCGATCTAATGGATCTTTGACAGACAGATGGAGGATAAGCCACAACAGCTTTTACGAGTTGCAACACTCTACCTCCACCACGTTCTTAGACCTTGAACATTCAGTTTTTTTATTTTTTTATTATTATTATTATTATTATTATTTCTTCACTTATTGCATCTAGGAGAATAGTACAAAAAAATCTATAGAACGGGTTCCCAAATTTTTTTTTTTTTCTAGTGGACCACTTTCAAAGTTTTAATATTTTCGTCAGACCCTCTGCTGCTACATTTCTACTGTATTCTCAAAACACTCCTAAAATATATCATTCTAAATTGAGTTATAAAAAAAGTAGCATATTTTCATTTTTTGTGTGTCCTATTTATTAAAATACTTGTGGTATACAAATTTATTAACATTTATTATTACAAACAATTGACAAAAAATCAATAATGAACTCTGAAATTTAAATCAACAATAAAAAGTAGTAATGCGTTTCGTTCGTGGCATTCTATTTGTACAAATGTAGATTTCAAGCGCAAGTCTCATTTCATCTCTTGGCAGGTCTAAACAATCATCCTGAACGAGCGGGCGCACGGGAGTACCTTTTCAAGTCTCGACATGTGAGGTACACTTGTCTTATTATCTATTCAACTCTGTATTTGAACTGAGTCTCGAATATTTTTGTGTAACTATCTAGTAAGTGATGCTACCTGCCTAGGTTGATAGGTAAATCCAAGTCAAAAATTTTGTTCGTTATTATGAAAATAAGAAAATTTTTCGTGGATTCCCATTTACAACTTGCAAACCCCGTGTCTCCTATAGACCCCTAGGGGTCCATCTGGACCACTTTCGGGATCCTTTGATCTAAAGCATAATGAGAATATCAGAGCATAGAGAATATTTTTTTCAGCAAAAATCGTAACTTTTCAGTTTTGAATTCCACTTTTGACTTAATGAAGAATGCACAATTCAATAAAATATTTGCAAGCTATAAAAGCAGCCTTTCACCTTTGCTGGAAAGTTCTCTCGAACAACTCAATGCATTAAAACACAGGGTTGAATACATTAAAAATAAAACTCAATACATTAACAGAATAACAATTGAATGCATTAAAAATACATCAATCGAAATTTACATTTTGATTAAATTAAATATCAGTAAATTATTATATTTTATTACTTAGATATTGCTGTTGCAAAGGCTAATGATCAAAAATATTCCTAAACCTAAATTTATTTCAATATTTATAGTAATGGTAAAACATTAAATTATACACTATTTAAAAACCAAGGGATAAAAATTTAAAATGTATGTACATTTATTTTAGTTATAAGATCAGAAAAGCTAAAACTTGTTAAGTTATACGATGAAATAAATATACACGAGGAATGTGTTTAGTTTTGATTGGTTTAGTATGTGATACTCAATAACCATCAAAGAGCAGTAAACTGGGGACCTACAATTTTAAGCGGATTTCAAACCACTAACATTATATGCATTTAAAGTGGGGCTCAAAATCATGAACTCTTAATCCGAAGGCCAGAGCACTAACCCTTCGGCTTATTTAGTTTTGATATTTATAACAATTATACAATGTCAATTACTTTCATTAATTAAAATTCAAAATTGTGTTTAACTTCGAATTTCATTTTATCAAAATTTTATTGCTTTTTGTTTTATGAATTTATTGAATCTTTCAAATCTCTAAAAAGGAACAACACGTAATTTATGTAACAGATTATATATATATATATATATATATATATATATATATATATATATATATATATATATATATATATATATACTGTATGTATCTCACTCGCACATTTGTGTCAAAATGCCATTTGAATCAGAAAGAGTTTGTGTTTGAATAAATTTAGCTAATTAAAAATATGATTCAACGTCTTCATAAATCAGTGACTCTAAAAATCAATTCTAGTGACATTAGGTACCTTTGTTACAGAACTTCTACCAGCTTAGTAAAAAAATTTTAATAATAAAATTATTGTATCTGTTGTAGAAATAGAAATCATAATTTGGAATGAAATCATTACCTATAAATTTGCAGTTAACCTTTAAAAAATAACAAACATTTCAATTAATTAGATATATACATTTGGCAAACTCAATGTTTCATAGATTTTGGACTAAAATAAGATTTCACAAGCTAATACTCGCTTCCTGATGAAATATTTCAAACATCGAATCAAAATTCTAAATTACACACTTAGATTTTTGTTAAATATTGCCTTTTAAATGCCTAATTTTTTTATCGATTCCTAAAGTTTTTCATTAATGTATTCGTAAAAAAGAACTTTTCGTTTTGTTTTTCTATTAGAAGTATTGATAAATACTGTAAATTAAGTGAATATGACGCTTACGAATTCAGGAACTAAAATTTTAAAAGTGAGGTGTTTTATATGCACTGAAAAGCTTGCCGAAGGGATAGAAAAAGAATGAAGTTATGGTGAAAATATCGTCAGTAATATCAGACTTCAAGCATGTGAAACTCTTACATCCCCAGAATGTATGGCAAGGAGCTGAAGGTGACGACCTGGCAGATTTGAAATACATTTAGATTTTTAATTTAATTCGGGATTTGTGAAATATTTGTTTGGATAATGCCTACACAGATTTTTAAAACTTCAAATATATGTAATTTGATGCAATTATTATAAGCAAAAATAAAAGATTTCTCAACCAGTTTAATACTCCATTCGTTCCATGTTTTTTTCATAATATAGTATGTATGTTATGCACGTAGACTCCTCTTTCAGTAAGTAAAGACTTAAGATTCGTGAACCTTATATATAATTTAAAATACAATTTCATTAATTTTCACCAATTGGTTATTTTTGAGTGAAAGCTTTTTATGCATTTTTTTTATTGATGTTGTATACTGCGATATAGATAAATGACTGTCGTTCATTGTAAGAAATAAAAAAATGAATATTCATTTAAAATTTGAGAATTTCTGGAAAAATAAGTAAGATAAATTAATTAATGTAATTCATCAGTTTGATTCAAATAGCGAAAATTAATATTAGTGACGTTTAAAAATACTATCTAAAAGAACTTTAAAAATTTTATAGCTTGCGAAACTAATTTATTGAATAGCGTTTTGCAAATGTAATTATTAATATCTAGTTTTAACAAAATATTTTTAATTTATTATACCTACATTAATCTTTAATTTCATAAAAATACCAAGCAAAGAAAATAAACCTCAAGAAATACTATTTTCACGTGTGTTCTTAAGAATCACTTAATTTTAATTCTATTAAAAACAGAAACTAAATTTATCGTAAGTTTTTATTCTGAGAATAATCACAACAAAATTTAAGTTCTCAAGAAAAACACAATTTAAACACTGATGAATAAAAATGATAAAAAAAAATATTTCATATTTGTCTACATATTGTAAAATAATATATTGACATACCTTTTATTATCTAGTGAAACTAGGCTTTGTATTTGCAATGAAGGATGATATTCCCGAAACGTGATATTTTCGTATAAATCTCTTCCTATCTTTACGAATTCGGCATAAGAACGCGATAAAGTTGTGATCTATTAAATTGAAAGTTTATTATCCAGCTGAACAGACCCTGATGAGAATTAAATTAGGTTAGGCTAAAATGATACGGTTCCGTCTGTTTATTTGTGCTGACAGAAGGTGTAAAGACAAACAGACACACACCTCGTTGTCTTGAACCAAAATTAAGTGACAAAGTGAACATCTGAGTTGGTACTCTTCTCCCCACGTTTTATATTAATTGAGGAATATTGAAAACTATGAAATGCTAACGTACACCAGCTGCTAACTTCAATGTCTTCATACTGAGTTAAGGATTACACTTGCTATCTTCCAGTCAGAAACGTGATACTATTTCTCCATGAGGCTGCAGAAGAAAATGAAATTTGGTTAGCTTATTGCAATACGTTTCCGGTTGTTTATTTCGATAAACCGAAATAAACCTTGAAATTTTTAACCATTTTCTGGTGATGAGATTAACATCTGAATTGACTCATTCTTCCCTATCCATGGAGGAAATTAGGTGATACAGAACAATGTATTGCTGTTACACCTGATAGAAGCAGCCGGGTAAAATCTTGAAGCAGGGACCAAACAGAAGGCACAAAATCCTTGCCCTGCCACTCCAAGAGGGATTATTTCACTCGGTGGACATTTTGATCATGCCAATTTGAATGTGCTCCAGATGCCTCTAGTGAATACGACGAATCTTTGGTTAATCCGGGATTTGAATTCACTACCTTCCGAGTTTGAGAATGACGCCTTAACTAACCAGGTCACTACGGCCACAGAACAATGTGTGCATGCATTTCTAGAGAATGCACACCTGATCTAACATGAAAGATGGCTTTCATGTTAGATCAGGTACCAAACTTGAGGTCTTTTTGTAATGAAAGCTATGCCTTTTCTCTTCAAGCAACCTTAGTCCCTCCTTGGCCAAACTAGCAGTCAAACCATTTCCTCTCTGGCCTTTGGCTTAACAATATCTATCTCCGGTATGAATGTTGATAGTGATTGGAAAACAACTTTAAATTGTAGGACCCGATCTAATTAGCCCTTGGGAGCAAAAAATAACATTGGAGAGCAAGCAAAGGAAATTATTCGTTGATACTGTTTCCCCATGTGCAAATTCATTCCTCAACTAATCCTTAAAATTTACCAAAACCTCATCCTTGTGGTTACAAACCGAAAGAAAAATGAACCCTTAAAATAATTTTAATCATTTGAAATTGTTATGCATTTTTCCAAAAATTATGACGCAAGAAAAATCAGAGGAATTGCATAAAATAGCCTTATTTTCAAATTTCTTACTGTCGATACAAACGATTTGATATTATGTGTTTCACACAAAATAACTATACATAATGCATGTTTTGTACATACATGTCTTAGCATATTTTTATCAATGTTGACCATCGCAAAAATTGGACTTGTTGAAATTGAATTTCAGAATTTTCGGGTTTCAGAGCATTATTCACACGTTGCCAGGCTCTTCGACGATGCCTGTTTGGGTAGTTGGAAGCGAAATTTACACCCAAAAGGAAAGACCAAGAATGCTTAGTTTATAAGACTTGCCAACCTATGCTATCCATCATGATTACAAACCATGTAAAGATATTACAAGCAGATTTTGTTCAAAATAAATATTATAGCGTTAAAAAGAAAGTGTAAACAGTGTTATGAGTAGTTTAACTCAATTGTGTGTGCATATTTTAACTAACTGTCAAAAACTATGGTAACGATAAAGAAAAAAACTATGCAAATCTGCAGTATCTAAATAATGAACTCAATAAGTTCTTTCAAAGAAACGGAGGCAAGTGCTACTCTTTTGATATCAATATAAATAGTGATGTCTTTTAGTATATGCAAAGGGTTTTCCTCATGAAATATTTTTAGGGTGTGATTTAAAATTGTTAGAATGATGGCCAAATGACTCCAACTTACATTACACATGAAAATATTTTAACGCGAATCTAATATTAAAATATTCTTTGATCGCATCATTAAATTGGCTGATAAATTTTTTCATAATCTGTACCTTACATCCCTAATCGTTTTATGTTCAACCGACCCCAGTACAATTGTAATAATCTAATTAATAGAAGACCAACACCTGTTTTAAGGAATGATAATTTGAATGCGTCCAATAAATAATCCAATAAATGTGCCCGAAGTGTTTCCCCCGATCCTTCCCGACAGTCCCCCCTCTTGCGAAAATCATCAAGACACAGCAAGAGAGCTGGAGAATTTCGTGATGACTATATAACTCCTCTCCCCCGTGGGAAAGTAAGGGAGAATGCACTGATGCCACGAAACGTCTCAATTGTAAAACATTTAAATTTTCACCGTAAAAAATATTTAGTGAATTCTTCCACACACTAAATTGTAATTGAATAGATTCTAAAAATTGGAAATACGTTATCTGACAGTTATTCATACAAATTTAACGATTATAATAGCTTACTATAACACACACATACGCACATATATATACACCTTTTCAACCGTTAATAAAACTAAAAATACTTGTAAATGAATAAGTTGCTTTTCATGTCAGCAGATGAACTTGATGAAAATACCATGGTCGACGATTAACCAAAGTTCGAATCCCATAAAATATGAGAGGTAAAATTTCAACCAAGAGTAATGCGTCTAACATTTACATCCCTCCTATAGTAGAATGATCATCTTTTGGAGGTGCGTGCTTTCGAAACGTCGGTTTTTAATATATATATTAAAAACCGTAATGTATACATATATATATATATATATATATATATATTAAAAACCGTAATATATATATATATATATATATATATATATATATATATATGTATATAAAATAGAAAAATAAAAAATAAATTCCGAAAATTTATTGAAACTAAATCATGTTTTAAGATAAAAACTGTTTTAGTGTAAATTAATTTTTCTCCCATTATTATTATAAATGTTCGAGATAATTCGTAATTAATTACAATACGTTCATATAAAATATCAGTGATAGTTTTATTCCACAAAATACTATGCAATGTTGACATTGTGCGCATAAGCCTATAAAAATTTCACTATTACTTTCTCTCAAGTAAAATGAGTAGACTTGTGTTTATCCACATGATTTTCCAAGTTTCGCCTGTGATAGGTAAGGGGGTCCCCAATTCAAAAAAAGTTCGCTCAATAGAGAGACTGCTTGACCAAATAATTGACACAATTTTATGCTTTTTAAATGAAATCGATTTTGAAGCAACCTGCAAGAGTACCTGATGAATGATCCATCGAGAGGCTGGAAGGGATTTGAAAGACAGACAAACGCTGGGCCCTGATTCATCTCATAGCGAGCTGCAGGCTAAAAATCAATAATCAGTTTATGAACTTGCCTAACGGAAGAAAACTCATTATGTACAGTAACGGTATGCTATAATAACACTGAAAACATAATTTTTTATGTTAAAGTAAAAATAGAAACTAAAATCACTTACCTGTGAGTAATATTTATGACTTTACCTGTTAATCTAAACTGAATATTAAAAAATTTAAATTTCACAAGTTGTTGTTGTTCTCGAGTGCCAGCTAGGCTGGCAAATTGGGGGTGCGCTGATTCAACTGAACCGTACTTGGCGAGGAGTCCGACTTCTTCAGTACACACACATGCCATAGGGACCCGTTTATAGGGTAGGCAACAGTTCACAGCTCATTCACACAAGGAAAGGACAAAGACAGGATAGATAGAAAGCGATAAAGTACATCCATGCCTGAACCCGGATTCAAACCCAGGACCTCCCTATCCGTGGTCAGGCACGCTGACAACTAGATAAGTTGGCCGGCAAATTTCACAAGTGGAAATATGAATCAAAATTTGTTAATATTTTTTTCTATTAAATTTTCTTATATCCACACTTTACATAAAAATTTTAAACATATTAATGAAAATTATTGGTTGTCAATAACTAGTAAAATTAATAATATTTATTGAAGATAAATAAAAGATAGTTTTTACCTGTCCATGTTTTCATTTTATATTTTATTTCCAAATTAGCAAGTTCTTTTTGTTTAACTTATTTTAATATATACCAACCAAAAATATCAGAAGCCGCTACGCTCTGTACATTGAAACATTTATTAATTCTTTTAAATTATTCGTTTTAAGAAATATAAAATGTTATAAACTTTATTGAACTAAATAATAAAAGAATATAATTGTTTCGATAAAATATCGTGTGCCAAAGATTAGTCTGTCTTTTTCCTAAGTATTGAAGATTTGACGACAGCAGTTTTACTTTTTGTTAGTTTTTAAAGAAATCGGAAAAAGTATAGTGATTTCAGAAATAGTTTTTCATAAAAATACAACTTTTCACATAATTTTCGATTTTTTCTTTGCACAAAACTATTTTAAGAGATTGAAATTTAAGTAAAAGTTTTGCAATAAAATAATGAAAGAATTGCATTCTTTTGAAACCAACAATCAAGTCAAAATGATTATTCCATTTTTTGCAATATCTGATAAAGTATGCATCAAAAAATTTTCATCAAGTTTTAGATAACTAGCATAGGAACACAGATCCTAATATGCAGAATCACTTTCAATTACTTAATGTCGAAAATGAGGAATTTGTCCACAAATATTATAAATATATTGGCCATAACAATTTTTTTTCCTTCTATTATTTCTGTGGTAAGATTTTCCGAATATTGTATCGGGCTATTCTCTTTTTATATATAAGATAATTTTTTGTGTTAAAGTAATTTTCCAAAATTGTTTTTTCTCAGAATTAATTTAGTGATTTCTGGCCTGAAAAATTTAGAAGGGTCGTAAGCAATTAAATCTATGCAATACAATTTATCTATCTTATCTGCAAAAAACGGAAATGACTTGTAAAGCAAAGTGGGCACGCTAATCTTTCCACTGACTGCTTACTTAAATTAACGATATGAAAAACTGCAATACGGTTAATCTAATTTAAAATTCCTATCAAAATCAGGAAACTCTTTCGTTCGGCCACCAAATTAAAGATAAGAATCCCTAAGAGTATGAACATTTATTATTTAAAAAATTCAAAACGTAAAATATTTTTTAAAGAATATTAATGACTTGGAATCTTTGTTACAAGATAAATTCATTTATAGATTATTAAATCATTTTATGTAACTATCATTTTATTAATAGTGAAGAAAGTTTTTGTTTATATTTTATGTTTAAAAGAAAAACAATATAATTTTGTTTTGACTTTGATAACGTGATAAAAATGGAGTACGAAAAGGAAAATTCTAAGAAATCTAAATACTATGGATGAAAAATTGAATATCAAACATCAATTTTCACGTTTGAGTTCCTTAATAACAGCAGGAAATTCAGAGACACAATTATTAACAAAATTAGAACTTGCGCAAATTTTTCTTTTGTATAAAATCGATGACTTTGTATTCCTTGACGCATTTGCCAATAAATTGCTAATAGAAGGACTGTTATTACGATAAAATTGCAAGAAAAGTTATTCAACATGACGTGACAATCTTATTTGAGCCATAAACAAAGCAGTAGGCATTTTTCATTATTCAAACCTAGAGCAATTTTTCATAGCAACCTTTTTATGCTACGAATATCATTTAAAAAGCATTTATAGCATTGTGAATTGTGTTTGATGGAAAAATCCGCAAGTTAAATAAGCTAGCTTTAATGAAGAGTAAATCCTCTTAATAAATGTAGATCTTAAATTATCATATAACATAATTTGAACACAGTATGAGAAAAAGGAATAAATATTTACATTAAGCCCGTTGTATTAAGTTTGAATAAATTACATTTTTACAATTTAATTAATAGGACCTTATCAAGCCTATATTATTGTAATTATGCATGAAAATTTCGGACTTTATTCTGAAGAAAAATAATTAATGATGGAGGAAAAGCATTTTTAATAATTTAATCTTCTAAATAAATGAATCATATGAAGAAATCTTTCCTTGTATAGAAGCTGGCGAGAAAATTTTCGGACATTTATATAGGAATGGAAAGATATTCCAATGTTTGCTAAAAGATGCCCGTAATAATGCCTGTGAGTGTAGTAATTTATGATAAAAATAATAAGATTTCGTAAATAAAATTTCAGCGTATTCACATTCATTATGAAATTACATATTAGATTACATCTACAAAAAATTGATACGTATAAATATATAAAGGGGTTCAATTATTGCAAAAGCAGATAAATACTTCATTCTGAAAATAAATATATATACAAATAATCAAGACATGAAAGAGATTCAGAATGACAAATACCAATAAAATTTATTTATCAAAGAATAAAAAAACTTTCATGGAATATGAGTTTGTTTCGTGTGAAAACAATGATATGCTATTTATTTATATATTTTTTTAAATGCATTGAAAACGTGTTTTTTTTTTTTTTTTTTTGAAAATATTGAATAAAGAATATTAATCAATATTAAATTATTGCTTTTGACATGCAACATAATTTAGATAAAATAATTAAAAAAGTAACTATATAAGAAGTCACAGGGAAATGTTTAAATTTAAAATAACTGAATAAAATTTAGGATAGTAAATTTTGATATTTTTATAAACATTACAAATTTGAATAAATTTAATTTTTCTAAATAATTGCAGTTTTGAATTTAAACTTTTAAAACAATTTCTTTATTTATTTTTTCAAATTATTTATTTATTTATTTTTCCTTTAAGGTGCACATGATGGAAGAAAAGACAAGCTATGAATACTTGGGAAGAATATTTTAACCATAAGCATAATCACTAAATTTAAGTAGAAATGGGCTCATAATGTTTTGTTGATTTCCAGAGATGTCACTCGAGCCTGAATGGGTGATTCATGATTTTCTCTGTTACCCCTCCCTCCTCTTCAAAATGTAAGTGATCAAGCACATGGTTTCCGAAAATATTTTGCCATGGTCTAGCAGGCATGAAAGATAAGAAACAGATGCTCGCACACCCCTTGAATGAATAAAAGTTGGTTTCTCTGTTGTCCGCGACAGTCCTCTTCAATACGATTCAAGCAATATAATGACCACAGCTGAGTTTTTGGGAAAAGGGGCGGCATATCCAAGCAGATATCTGCTTCTTTTGAAAGTCATGACTTTAGAAACGAGTCAATTGTAGTATCTAAACTTTCTTAACTTTTGATATCCTTGAAAAGTAGGAGGACATTTTTAAATCATTTCCTTTGGAAGCAAAAATAGATTTCCACAAGAAAATTGCCGTTTCAAAATTGTAACACTTAAAGAGATAAATAATATGCACCTTAATACACCTGAAGCATCTTGAAGGCACAACGATTTCTTTGTAATTGATTACAGAACTAAAATGTCATATCCAGTCGCATGTTGTGAAATCTGTGTGAGGAATCATATTCTATTCATGATATTTTAATTTCATGGCGCTTTTTACTGGGGGGAAGGGAAGAGGGATTCACCCCACAGAAATCTTTTTATCCTTTTAAAAGCAATCGGATTTATATCATGTATTTAATTTTGTATTATAAAAATTTATAATCATTTTTCATCAGTTTTATTTTTTTATTTATATATATTTACAGTTTAATTAAATTCATACACTGATTTTTATATTTTAAATGTTGCTTGGGTTTCGAGAAAATATTTTTATTAAAATTTAAATGCAGCTTGTCCTTTATGAGATACAAAACCCAACCAACCAATATCATATCCTTAACATTTGAGAATAAACAATCATTTTTATCAGAAAATAATTATCGTTTAACAAGTGCGAGATGCAAATGAAGTGAAGTCAAAAATTAAGATTTCATCCTAATGAAAATACGGTTGAAAGGGAGTAAAAAATGACTAACCAATAAAATTACAATGTCTTCGAAATATTTCTGGAATCATATTTTTTTTTTTTTTAAAAAAAAAAACCATGTTTCGAATATTTAAACTAAAATTTTTTCATTTTAGCAAGGAACCACAATGTTCATTTTTACTTATATTTTCTTATAAATATTTTAAAAATCTTATGTGAATCCTTTTTACAAGTAAGTTGGAATATGAGAGACTTGAAATGAAATTTATCTGAATGGGCTCCTAAATGCTCTTAGATTAAATTCGAGCCTAAAATTTTAATTATTAGAAATGCTGAGTGTTCAATTTTCATTGCATACTTTCTTTATTCAATAAAATGTATAGTTGGTTGGTTGGTTGGATTGACTGATAAAATGTAAGGATTAACAGATATACTTCAATTTATGGATATTATTAATGTAACAGAAAGGATGTCTGCGTCACGGTGAAAACTCAAAACAATCTTTTCAAGTTAAAGAGAAAATTTTTTTGATTTATTTATTAAATAAACTGAAACTCTTATTCATGTTATCTAAATTATATCGAAGTACTATTACATCCTCCGGATTATTATGCTTCCAAAAACAGATTTTTCTCAAAAGAATTCAGCAAATCATCTATAAAGTATGAAGAGACAGTACATTTCTTAAATTCTTTTGGATTGACTGTTGATTTATGTTCAGTTTCTGTCTTGTTGAGTTGATTAGTCTGGGAATTCAATCTTAAGTATATTCCGAACAACTGTAGATTTCGAACAACTTATTTGGAATCGAACCCCAGAACAGAAAGTCAGAACTCTTATCTCTAAAGTTAGATTATAGAGCAATATATGAATAATTTAAAATAATTAAAATATTATAAAAGTTTTATTTGAAATTGTGCATTTGATTATTTTAATATTAAATTCAGTTTTCTCTATCTCTAAATGGAAAAAATACTTCATTTGTTCATGATTATGATTGCAAAATCAATGTCTCATATAGTTGCCTTTTTCCATCAGATAAATTATGCAGAAAGTTATTCGTACATTGCAGAGCATTATATGCTATTACATTTATTTTTCTTATCGATAAATTTTCTTTTTGTTTTAAATATCTTTTGTGATTTCCTGAAACTATTCCCGAAAAATCACAACGTGACAAAGCATAAGCTGATATAATATCATCTTGGGACAACACTCCATAATAATAGTATCGGAGATTGAAGGAGTCCGTAAAAGAAGATTGGCAAGGATCAACAATTAGATTTTGTTTAGTAGTAGAAAGGTGTCTAATTTTCTTCGCATCCTTCAGCATATAAGATATTTTTATAGGAAATACGAACAATGGCAGAACCCCAAGAACGATTGAGAAACATTCCTTTTCTTTCAGATGTTGACAGATAAATGAGTTATATTAAAGAAAAAGAGTAACAAATTATAGATACTTGTGAATGCCCCTTTGGTTTTAAAATGAATATTTAAAATTAAAATTATTGACATTTATCATGAAAATCATTACTTTGTTTATATATTTTTATCCAAATTTAACTTAAATGTGATAAATGAAGTTTCTTAACATTATATTGTAAGTAATAATAAACACACAAAAAGCTTTTAGATGTGTGAAAATTTCAAAAATATCCAGAATATTTATTTTGTTAAAAATATTCTTCATTCATCATAAAACAAAGGAAAACAATTAGCCTTCTTCTCATATTAAACTTCATACATTTATTATAAGAATGAAAATTTAAAGTATTTTCGAGTTATTTGTCTCTAAAGTAAGTAATGGCAAATAGAGAGCTAAGCATTTCAAAATTTGTGTTTATTAAGCATTACATTAATAATTTTTTTAAAGCAGAAAATTTTCAAATTATATAATAATTTAAATAAACACAAATTAAAATTACCGTTCTCTTAATTTAAACTAAATGATATTTATTTTTAAAACGAAATACTTTATTTGTAAGGATAAGCTAAAAAATTATATTAGGAAGCATATTAATCACATACAAAAAATTTTAAGAGTTTGAACGAATACCGAAAAACAATTCCAAAAAAAACTAATAACAAAATTTGTTCAAAAAAAAAAAAAAAAAAAAAAAACATTTATGAATCAACTATAACCAAGGAAAGAAATCATTTCTGAAAGGGGATGTGAATGCAGTCGCTATAATAAAGCTATATGAAGCGTGTAAATTAAAATATAAATATATTAAAAAATGACAGGATTGATCTACCAAGTTATTAAAAAAAAGAGAGCTTAACGCTAAATGCAAGGTTTCACCGTAGCCTAGTGCAGAACAATTCTCTTCACAGCGAATGGTCTCGGGTTCGATCTCATCCATCATTGAATAACCAGTGAAAGATATGCATTTTTACTATCTGAAAAAATATTTCTCAATGGTTTTCATATGTTTTAGAATAATTGGGAATTTTGTACATATATATATCTTTATAAGTAAAAATTTCTAGTTTTTATTTCATTTTAAGCTGTCCAAGTAGCTTTATCACATTCCTCTACCATAGTCACACATAAACATTTGTTTTTAAATGAATATTCAATCAATGGTGTGAAACGTGTGATGAACCATTCACTGTATATCATATTCTAATTTCATGTTCATATTTTAAACAATACCGTTTAATCTTTCCTAACTGTGATCTCAAAACTTTGTTTGATTTGCTTGGGGAACCACCCCACAGGAACCTCATTGGTTTAAATAATAATTGTTTTACATTATATTTTTAATTTGTCACATAAATTTTAAATATACTTTTGATTTTTTTCTTTTTTTAATTTATTATTAGATTTTAAAATATATATACATTGATTTTTGTTTTTTAAACTTTAAATGTAGTTTCGGTTTTTTTAAAAATAATAATAATAATTAGTAAAAAATATAAATAAATTTCCTAAAACCGTACTCTTCACGCAGCATGTTCTTTCTTTGACCTTGCGTCATAAAACCCAAACAACCAACTTGTAATCTAGCCTTTTTTTGACATAAAAATTAAGCGGTCAGTAATGTATTTCATTTCAAAATATCACATTATAAATATAATGAGAAATGTGCTTTATGCATTTATTATAAGAAATGTTTGAATTTCAAATTGTGGGTAGAAATATGCAGGTGGTTATACAGAAAAACTTTAAGGGTGAGAATTTTTCAGAAATTTAATTTAGATTTGTCATTGTCTAAACGAATATGGTATCTTATTTAAAAATAAGAAATATTAGTAATTAATAAAAGTGATTTCATCTTATTCTTATTTTTACACAATATTTTAATTTTAGTTACAATACAATATAGTTTTATTGTCAGTATTAATTTTTTGCAGAGTAAAATAAAATTTTAATGTAATTGAAATAGAGTCTGAGAAAATCAAGTAACATACATTTTAAGTATGAGAACAAGATAAAAATAGTATAATTATATATATATCTAATCATATATTATTTTTATTTTGTAAACAAATTGCTGTTTTCAGGTATTCTATAATGAACTATTGATTAGTTACAACATTAAAAATATAATTTCCTATGATCTTCCTTCAATCAACTTGATAATTATATTTCTAATTTTGTGTAAAGCTATACGTCTTATTTAATGAAACTATTTCATTTTGTACACTTTAAATTTATGATATTAATATCACATAGCTTTTCTAGACATGATTGTTAAAAATATAAATAACTATTAATGTTTTAGAGAACTTTCAAAAGTTATTGTGTACGTAAAAAAAAGCACTTTATCAACAGAGAAAAACAATTTATTAAATTAAAAAAAAAAAAAAAAAACACACACACACACACACACACAAGATGATGTTTTCCAATAAAGTATGATTCATAAAATACAGTGCAATGGATACATACAGGAATTTTGATTTTTAAGCCAAATAAGAATTTGTTTTATTTAACACATTTTAAATTTACGATATTAAGACCACATAGTTTTCACAACATGATTATTAAAAAATACTGATAATTATTATAGGTTTAAGAGAATTTTATAATTGTTACAGGTTTAAAAAATCATTGGGTATGTTAAACAATCATTTTATTAACAGCAAAAGTCAATTTATTTAAATTTCAAATTCAATAAAATATAAGATGGCATTTCCTAATAAAATATAAGATATTTATAACTTAGTACTCAGTTGATATAGATAAAAATTATGAATTTTAAATAAAAATATAATTTTGAAGAATGAAAATTCAACTTTTAACAAGCATGAATTCTTTTTTAAAAAATACAGATGAAAAAAAAATATTTCACGTAAAACAATTATTATTACAAAAGGAAAAAAAAAATAAATTATTAAAAATTTCTGATTCAGCTCTTTGTGGGGAATGCTCTTTAATAGAGCAGATTATTTATAAATTTAAAAATAATGTGTGAATTATTTTACCTGCAATTTCAAATGTGATGATCAGTGTATAGATAAATTGCAAAAACAAAATGCTTAAGTTTAATTATTTAATAAAAACTTTACAATAATTGGATTTGTAGACAGAAAAAGCAAAGCATCATGATTGATACACTTTTTATACATTCAATATATATAATTGAATAAAATTGCTTTAACATTTTCATAATTCAAAGATTTTTTTTTTATAAAAAGTTAAAATGATTGAGAAACATCCAACATTTTAATGCAAATTTGCAGTTAACAATAAATTGTAAAAAGTTGTGCTCCTTCGTTATAAAGAATGCATGAAATTGAACAAAGAATTTGATAAACAATTGAGAATTGAGTTTCTTGAGAGCATAGTAAAACATGAAATCTTGAAATAACAAAAATCATTTACTATATATTAATGAAAAATTAATTAGTCTTTTAAAAAATTTACATAATCGTCACACTGCGTACTGTACAGACATTTACAATACATTTATTTTTACTCTAATAATATACATAATATTTAATTGTTCTGATCATCTGATTCTTTTGTAAAATGCGATTTCACTTTGAAACAGAAGCAAATCACAAGCGCCAAGGCCATGAAAGCCAGTCCCGTACTTATTGCGTATTTTAAAGCTGTGGATGCAAATTCATACTTCAGATATACAAATATAAGGCAGAAGAGAATTGCTAACAAAATTATGACGGATGTCACATAACAAAACATTTCTCCCTTTGAAATTTTCATCTCTGGTCTGTAAAGTAAAAAGCTTTATTAAATATAGTGTAAAAAAAAATTAGTTTTCAATACTTGAAATATATGAACTAAAGATAAAAAAAAAACACTTAATTTGTGTAATAAAAAATTTACATGAGAACGAATAATTTCATTCTATTATTACGCAACAAAGAATTATTATTTCATATATATATATGTATATATATTACAAATTTTCGTGTTAGAAATAAATGCTGATAAAATTTAATATTTTAAGAAACCTATCGCATTAAAAATGCAAAGTATAATTTATAATGAATGAAAAATTTCAATGATAGCCAGCCAAAATTTAAATTACTTACCTAAAAAATTAATATTTTTTGTAAATTGTTTATTGTTACATTATTGTGAAAATCAAAATAATTTCCCTCGACACGCGTGTTAAATCAGACACTTAGACACGGTTAATGAATTCTTTTTTCTATAAAATTTCACTTGTCAAAAAAATTAGTAGACCCATGACTATTATTCTCAATCATATGAATTTCACTCTTTAAATGACAAACTTACATAAACTAATAAAAATTTAAAATTAGATTAAACTCTGTTTCATGAAATTTTTCTTAAAAAATATCTTTCAATGGAACTGTTCATATATATATATATATATATATGTGTGTGTGTGTGTGTGTGTGTTTGTGTGTGTATACATACAGATTACTGTATTAGAGTTTTTGTAAATATGACGTATGACGACGTTAACAGTAGAATATAAATTAAAAGAATAATGTTTACGTCGTTTCCATGCCTTTTCCACACAAAAATGCTTTCACAGATTTTTGGTCCATTTTATTTATATTATATTATTATTATTTTCTCACAATTTAAAAATTCTGCCTTATTAAATAGGATTACGTGAAACGAATAGAAGATTTTCGTAATTAAATTGCAACTGTTTGAAATATTTATTTTTGGAGAAAATACTCTAAGGAATAAATTTTAAACCGCCATTTCTATAGTGTTTTTAAATAGTTTATGTTCAATATTAATTAATTTAATAATTGAATTCTGAAATGTTGACTCTTAGTTACATATCTTTACATATTAAGAAATAAGGATACGCCACTTTTAATAACTTTAATTTGCTTTATAAATATGTATGTTTGAATTATTTGATAAGAATGGAAAAGAGCAAAGTCTTTCTTTGCATACCTTGCAACATTTAAGACCGATGGCCACTCACTGGAAATGCACGTGCCGACACTATGGATACTTTGGCGCTTGTCGATGGATTGAGGAACTGCCATTTCGATCACCGTGTCTTGGCAGACAGAGACATCAACAGCGGATGAACCCATTTCCTTCAAAGTCATGATAATCTAGAGAAATTTTGAGAGGAAAATATTTAGAAATTAGATTACTCAAAACAAATTAAAATCTATTTACAAAATATATTGACATTTTTGTATATACGCAAAAATTTTGAAATTATTTTACAAATTCTTACTTAAAGCATTGATTGATGTATAATTTCTATGATTTTATAAATAAAACATTAGAATTATAAAATGTATGATTAAAAAATCAATAAAACATTATCTATAATTTAAAAAAATTTCGATAGATCTTCAGTTTTATAGAAAGGATACTGGAAAATAAATAAAATACGGAAATTACATTTATTGAATTAATACAGAACAAATTTTTAATTCTGTTTTAAGGAATCAATAATTTAAATAATTGAAGTATGAAATTGAAAAACATTTTTAGTTTATGTGTAACAGATCTAAAATAACAAATACATTATACTGAAATAAACCAAATAATTTCAGATTATTAAAATTATAATCAAGAAAAATTTTTAATTCTTTTTAAAAAAATTCTCACATACTATGACAAAATTATAATATTTCATAATCTGTTATTTTTTTAATGCTGTAGCTGCTTCATAATTTGTGTTGACTGTTTCATTATTTATATTATTGTGTACTTCGAGATCTAGGATTTAGATGTCTTTTTTTGTGAAAACTATAAACTTATGTAATAACTGGCTTTTCTTTTACTCAGTTTATAAATCAATGTTTTCGGAACAACATCTGATGAAACATACTTTGATCAACTTTTAAGGTTTCCTCCAGCACCCCCTGAGCATGAATAACTTTGATTATAGCATCTTCAGCTAAACACAATGAATGGTGATAGAAACTCCGTGCAAAAGTTTTTTTTCCAGGTTAATATATGTAACACCATTTTAGAATTCAAATCATTTCAAAAAGGAAGATGTAAAATTCTGCTCCCCATTCTATAATTATCTTCTGTGTAGAGCAATTGGCTATGGGGAGAAAAATAAGCATTTTATTTTCCTACATTCTTTCGCGTTTTCCAAATCAAAGTGCAATCCACCAAAGTTGGACCGGCCTCATAAAGAAGGCTGCAGTACATTGAAATTCGAACTGTTCAAATATTTAACAAAATATATAGCAAAACTTTTATCGTATTCAATCTATTAGATGTTAAAAAATAATTAAAAACTGAGATTAAAAGTATGTGGATAATGCATTTACTGTTGGATTTTTTTTTCAATCATTGATTAAAAGACTAATATTTGAATCACATTTTCTCGAATTACGTGGGATTTAAATCAATGCCAATTCTGAAATAATAAGTTTTTTCCTATCCTTTGCCATGACCTTTATTCGGATATTAGTAACATTTTCCTGTAGTTCTTCTAAAAAATAAAGTATCAGATATTTTCTTTTCAAATTAAGTTATTGATATTTCCAAACAATGAAAGCGATATTAAAAGTTAGATAAAACACCTAGCTAATAGATGAAAAATCAGCGAACAACTGAACATTTATGAAACTTAGCTAAGCATCTCCAATTGAGAGATAAATGCAGAAAAAAACACGAGTTAATTTTTTTAGAAAATAAGTTAAGTTATCAAATAATGAAATATCTTAACAATTATTCAATTGATTTTATGACATCTCTTACTAAGTTAAAATATTTCGAATTATACAAAATATTTTAAATATTTAGAATAGCTAGACGTATTTTGAATATTCAGAATTAGCTTTCGTTAAAACATTAAAACAAAGATGGAATTTTGGTAAATTTTCTTAAAAAATTAAACAGATAACTATGAACTACATGGTGAATACTTTGTAGGGATCAAAGTTTAAAACACATTTTTAATCTCCACATTTAAAATGGTTTAAATTATAAAAAATCTTTCAAAAATTATTTAAAGTAATTGGACTGTCTAAAATTAAAGATGGGTAAATATGCTTTTTTACTCATAATAATCATAGTTACACTCTATAACAAATGAAAATCTATCTTATTCTTTAAATAAGATTAAATTTAAAATATTAGAATGAAGTAAATTTTACCAAGATACATTTAAATGATTACAGAAAAGTTTCTAAATAGTAATCGAAAATAAATGCTAAAAATATTTGATAAATCAAATATAACAGTTAAACAACAAATAAAAAAGCAATGAGTCAAAACTGAAAATAAAAATATCATTAAGAAAAGGGAAAAATTAATTGGGAAACATGGCTGCCTTTAACCTAAAGTTTCGAAAATATGCAAACAATTATTAATATCCAACTTAAATTTCAAGCGTAGTTTGAAAAAAAAAATTCATACATTAAATATTTGATTGAAACTGCTGTTTCTATCAACAAGTCTTACAATATGATTTGGAAATATACTGTTATGTAAATAACAAACATTTATGTTTAAACTCTAGACATAAACCACATAAAATTGAATAAATGCCTACGGATAAATATTGATGAAAAAAAAAATATTAGCTTAAAAATGTAACTCATCTTCCTAAAGTTTGACAGTTTGAAAATGAACCATAATTTATCTATTTCTAGAAATTTTAACTGTATAATTTAAAGAAAAACAACTAAATTTATATCTTTTTGTAGAAGTTGTACTATATCTTGCTTAATTTTCTAGAATAAAATATGTTTTACAATTGTACATACATATAATAATTCCAAGTATTTCATAAAAAACCGCAAATTATCAGTGAAAGGATATTTTTGGGTTAAAACTTATTAAGCAGTAATGTAAAAGTACTATAAAAATTTTAAAGTAATTAAGAAATGTAAGTATATTAAAAAAGAAAATAAAACAATTCTGCAAAGGATTTAATACATCGGAAAGATCTTTTCTAACAATTTTTCTTTAAGTTCTGCGTGCATAAATATTAATTTTTCGTTGAAAATAATTTAGAAATGTAAATAAATAAAAATATCAAAGCAATTAAAAAATTATATAATAAAAAGAAAAACAATTCTACAAAATATTTTATACATTGAAAAAAGATTTTCTAATAATTTTCTTAAAGTCCTGAATACATATTATATTTTTAAGGAAACAGAATATCAAATTAATATTTTATTTAAAAAGTTTACTTACTATAACAAGTCGAAACTATAGCTACTGAATAATATATTCGGTCCAACGCTGAAATATGCAAACACGTCAGCTTAACTGGATTCAAAATTTCTCAGCAAATTTACTCAAACGCTTTGAACGAATACTCTCTGAGGAATGATGCAAACTTTCAATCCTTAGACTTGCTAAAATGGAAGAGAAGTTTGCAGCCAATTATCTGATTCTACAAAACTCGTTGGACTGGTTGGGGAAAAAACTGTAACAAATGGGCTCTTTCTCCCGTCCTTTCCCCAGGTGGACTGTGACAAATGTACCACAGTAAAGGGAGGACAGGCCATTCGTTATCCTTCAGTCACTTGTTGAGTGATTACAGGCGATTACCTGGAGGGAAATCAAGTGGGCTACCGCAAAATACCAGTATCTGAACAATTCAAATTAATAACTCACAATTAAAAATTTATAACAACACACTAAAATTTCATTGGTAATAATTAAATATAATAATATTAATAGATAATATGGTCTTAATTGCCTTACTGAGTACCTAATATCTTAAATATCCAATTAATTTGACCCTAACTTGAAAACCCATATTAGTAGTTGTCCATTTCTATACATTTCAATGTATCAATAATTTATGCATCTTATTTTTCTTGTATATAGTAATGTGGGATTATAAATAATGAATGAAGATATATAAATAAGAATCATTGTACCTAATCAAATATTCCAGTTAATTATTTTTGCATTTCTTTGTAGTCTCTTATTGACTAAATTTTCCATTAAACACTGAGCTTAGCAATATTGATATAGTTTCTACTATAAATCTGCAATTAAATTCAAGCAAATGTCTGAATTGTATAAATATTTTATATATCTTATTAGTTGTAATTAAAAATATGTAATATTAAGTCACCATGAAGAGATTCTTGAGAGCTCTTAAACTGTAATCAAAATAACCTTTATTATCCTTTCTGTGTCACTATGTGACACAGAAAGGATAATAAAGGATAATAAAATAAGGATAAGAAAGAATAATAAAGATTTCTTGTTTTATATATACAAGAAAAGAGATTCTTGTATATATAAAACTTAAGTGTTAGCCAATAACTACAAAAGGAGATTAATGGCTCTTGGGTCGGCACCTCACTCACCCATTAGTCTTCTACCTGCCACAGAACTCCAAACTAATTTTTCTTAATTTAGAATTTTTTTGTAGTTAGTTAAATGGAAACAATGTTTTAAGTCATTTCTTTCTTATGTTGCCAGATATAAAAATTAATGTTGGAAAAATTTCGAAAATAAATGTATTAAAATCTAAGAAAAATAAATAAAATTTTTCATGATTTTTCTTTTTAGTTAGTAAATATCTATAAAAATCCATGTCAGCTTTGCATAGTGGCGTACAATTGGCGCCAGGTTACGATACCTATTTTGGCGTTTCATTCCCCTCCTCCCCCAAAAAAAATACATAATATATTGAATGAACGTGTAAAAGGAGTGTAATGAAAATAATAAAAGCAGCCTACTTACTTTAAAATAATCCAAAATATAGATAATTTTAAAGGCTCAGGCTGTAATTAAAAAAATTCTAGTTAAAAAAAATCATAACTAGAATAGTATTCAGAAATATACTAGTGGAAATCGGACTTTAGGTAATTTAGAATTATTTAAAGATATTATTTATTTTACAATTAGTATAATTGTTTGAAAAATATTTAAAACATGAAAACATATAGATATAAGTAGGGACACTTATTAGCCATAAAAATAATCTGATGTACTAACAATGCTGCATACTCATTCCTTGCCTTTCATGAAACAAATTTTGATCAATTGTAATTACTTATTCACTGTCGATCACTCCGAAATTTTCTCGTTATGCATTTAGAAATGCTTCGGTGATCTTGACTTATGGTTGATCGTGAATGTGGCAGAATTAATTTAATTTACTGAACGAACATTCCTAATTAGGAATTGATATTGAAATAGTAGGGATTATTTAAAGAGCGACTCTCATATTGAGAAAACATCCTACTATATTCCAGATTATAAAGATAAGAGACTTCAATGAAGTTCCCTTTTATTAAATAAATAATTAATAATATAAAATTATATATTTAAATATATGGTATTATATATAATGATTGCGTGTATATGTTTCAGATTAATGACTTTTAGGGTAATATTATCGTTTGATTTTACTCAAAGAAAACTTTTCTCGGTTCATTCTTTTTACCATTTACCAATGGAAACTTTTAACTAATTTTTAATATGTTTAATCAGACGTTCTCATGATTTTAAAATGTATTTTAGTTTAAAAAGAGCAACCCGTAAAAAAAAAAAAAAAAAAAAAAAAAAAAGAATTGTTTTTTATTTTGAAGTATTTTTTGCAACACTGTATTTTCCTCTTTTTCATTCACTCAATTTATAACATTCAAAAATGTTATTAATTTGTTATTTTTTACAAAGATAATAATTATGCATGGCTTCATTATATTCCTTTAAAAAGATTTCTAAGTTAAACATGCTCTTATTATATAAATTGAAATATAAACCTAATTAAAAAATTAATTATCAAAAAATTTTAAATAAACTCAAGCACATAAAAAATCTAATATAATTGATTCTTCCAAAAAAGAATTTTTCAACATAAAGTATTAATATAAAGACAACAAAATTACAAGTCAAACAAAAAGCATTTTCGAAAATCTTTAAGTATTTTGATTCAATATAAATAATTTTAAATTACCAACTTCATTTTAAATTTCAAAACAATCGATGCATGTTAATAAGTATCATATTGGCAAAAAAAAAAAAAAAAAAAAAAAAAAAAAATTAAAGCAAAAATTTAAAAAATACGTGATGGACAATAACACTCAATAATCAAGAATCAATATTTCCAACGGAATCTATAGATTTTAACGAAATAACACTATTTGCTAAAAACGAACATTTATGAGTTTAACCAGCTATATTTGGAAAATGATGATATTTTAACCAGGTAAATAGTAAAAAGAAAAAAATCCAACTATATCCTTTTATAGAATTTGAAGATAATTATTTTTCTATTCCCACTGTTGTATCGTATTTCAATTCCAGGTACATAATTTTGTACATTGCATATTGCATTGTTATCTGGAAAAGAAATTCTCCCCTTCCATTGGTTGCTGTTGGACACAAGCATTTTCTAGCAAAGAAGACGAGAACACGTTACAGCGCGAATTTTCTCACGAGTATAAAGCGACTCTAAAATCATTATCTGGACGCCTCTTTATCTATTAGACCAACTTCTAGAATCGTTGGTAGAATCATGAGTTGGTTTATAGTAATAATTGTAATTATAAAAGTAAATTATTAAGAATTGAGAATGAAAAATTACACACATCCAATAATTTTTTTTCTTGTGAAAATTTTTGTAGGTTTTATACTTTCTTTTACTAATTATTAAAAATGCAAATTTCAAGAACCTTTAAAGGAAATTTTTTATACTTGTGCTTTAATTACATTTTGACAAGGTTTTATTAACATGTTTCGGTTTATTAAAATTTCCTTTTCAGAGGGTGATTTTATTATTTTATTTTAGTCAGTGATATTAAAACTTCACATATTTTTTATTTATAAAAGAAAAAAATTTTAACAAAATTTTCCTTATCAAATTATATTATTTATAATCCCTATAAGAAAATGATTATCCTGTCAAATAATACTTTAGAACATCAAAATTTCTACAAAAATTTTCTAAATTCCTAAATAATAAATAACATTATGTCAGCTCCAAATTATGTTTTTGTAAGTCGACACAATGTTAATTAGATATCATATTTCTTTATTTTAAGTAGAAAATATTTATTTGCTTAATCAATGTTGCAATTCTTCATAGGTATGCTACTTGATTTAGACATCTTGTAAAAAATTGGAATTCTAAAGAACATGGTGAATCATTCACTCAGCATTTTTTATCAGAAAAAATTAAACATATTTCCATCACTTGCACAGGTACAAGATTTATATTGTACAAAATAATGATAAAGCACTACAAATCTTGAACAAAGTATAAAATTTTAAGAAAAGATAATGGAAAACGCAATTAAAAGAACATAATTTGTAATACGAACTAAACTATATAAACTTATTCATATGTTAATACAAAAATAGGAAGATTTTCATTTATGGTAAGTTGCTCAACATGATTATTAAATTTATATATTCCGAATAAAAATCATACTTCAATAAAAAAACGAATTTTTCTGAAAAATTTTGCTTGACTGCTATTTGGCACCCATCTTTAAATGGTACCTCTGACACGGCAGAGCCTTTTGCTACCCCTTTCACTGCGCCACTGAATTTACAGACCTTTGCCGCCATAAATTAAGATGATGGCTTCGACTTGCGGAAATCTTGAATCTGGCGTCAGTAACCACAACATGATAGGCTAAGGCGTCAGTAACCACAACATGACGCCTTAGCCTATTAGGCTGAAAATTATAAAATGGGAAAAAATTAAAAACAGTTACCTAAAATCTCTTCTATAATAAGTTAGATTGTCTGGCGCACAAGCTCCAAAAAGGACATACTGCGTCAAATCTAGGTTTTGAAGAATAAAATCTTTTATGTATTAATTAATTTTGAAAACCCAACCAATATTAAAATCATAATAAAATATAAAATTGTTTGTATATCATAAATTTAAAAACCAAATTTAAAGTAATAAAAGTCAAGGAAATAAAAAAAGTACATTTATAAAATTTTATAATATATATCAAAAATTACATTTTATGAGACCTATTTTATAAGACCTATTGCCTTTAAATAGGTAAAAAAGTTCCTATGGGGAGGTTCTCACAACAAATCAAATAAGTTTAAGTGTCATTGTTAAAAAATGTAAGCGAACGTGACATGATATTAAAATATGATAGTAAATGGTTCATGACACGTTTGACACCATGGATTTAGTTCACTTCAAAATGAGTGCCTGCGTGTAAAGCTTGTGTGTACGATACGAAAGCGAGTCAAACGAACATCGGAGATTCGTAATGGTAAAACTGATGATGGAATGACGTATGGAAAAATGGCACACAATTTTTTGGAGACCTGCATATTCCATAACTCCTGACAAAGATAATAAGCAAATTTTTAGCAAACTTTCTCACGTCTAAAAGAGGGACAGATGTATGAAGTACAACCAATTCAGTTTTAATTGCTGCATCAGCCATCAAGACCTATGATCCAACAGATTTTGATATGATATGCCTTGCCAGCAAGGAAATCCAATATTTGGAAAACCTTGGACACAACCTGATGACTGTGGATATTTGAATTTTTCAACTCTTCAAGGACACTCAAACTGTCAATATACACGCAGAATTTAAGAGAATTTACAGTATTCACAAGCTGAAACACTTGACGGTTTCTATGTAGAATCGGGTACCACTTGGTCTGGCGATACATTTTGGTAATAAACTTTAATTTCTGGTATTCATGTAACTCTATCTTTATATAGCTTTTGTGTAGCGACCATCCTGTTAGTTACATCTTGGCATTTTATATTGGTGTCGAATAAATCTCCAAAGAATTTATTCTTATTATTGCCATACAGCCGAAGTCTCTTCTATAAAATTGATTATGTTAGAAAGAGGAAAGCAGTTGCTTATATATTAATTTCTGAAACTATCAGATATGGTTGTGCAAATTAAGAAATTGATTATGCAAGTTCAAGGCAATTTGCGGGGTGAATGTTAAAATCATTACAAAGCCCCTTACAGCTGCATACTACGAAGGTGTCGAGATGAATCTTGATTTTTTTCTCTCTTTCAAAGAGAATTTAAAATTCATCGTCATATTTAAATGACTGAATTAAAATTTTAATTTCTAAAGAAAATTTATGTAGCATTATTGGTGGGATTGCGAATTTGCTTTTTATCTTTTGAAATCTAAGTGAAAATATAATAAGGAATTCCTACAAAATAATAAATTTTTCTTGAAAGATGTTAAGAGATTTTTATGGAAATGAATAAAGTATGAAATAATTATATTTATTCCATTCATATCATATATGTTAAGTATGAATGTAATTAAATAAAAATTTAATCTATATTAGTTAAAACGGCAATCTTATAAATTGTTTTGTAAGATATGAAGACAAATTTCAGGTATCATTTTGAACCAAGAAGTGTCGAAGTATCTATTTTAATGTCTAGTTCCTTCGGATCAAAATAGAAGACATAAAAACTGACATTTTGGAATCAGAAATCTTTTTACTTAGGACAAATTGATAGGTTCAAATATTGCAAATAGAATTTTTTTTTATTTTATTCTCAAAATGTAGAAATTATTTAATTGAAATTGAAACTGCAAAAAATGAAAATCTAGGATTTTAAGGAAGGTTATATTAAAATGGGTATTTCCTGGTTTAATTTACATACATTATGCAATATAAATTGCTCACAAAGAAAAGTAATCTTCAAGTATTCCCTTGTTAATGTGTTGAATTATTTTTTCTTTATTTTACACTTTTTTCATAACGTATGCAAAATAAAGTAAAAAAAAAAATAACTAAAAATGTTTAGGATCTCATTGATATATGAATCTGATGTATAATAAGGTTAAAAGAGGGCTTTCTCCTCCTCAAATCAAACTAATATTCTCGCCCAATGGATTTCTTCCTCTGGAAATGGAGGAGGAGAAATGCTAGTAAAAATGATGGCAAAATATGAATTATTAATGACTCTAGATTTGGCGCGTTATCGTCACACAGAAGTACGTTACAGTTTGATGGAGTTCCATTCTTTTTAATTTTATTTTTAAAACCTAATACTTCATTCTCTTTTATTAAACACATTTGTACACTTCTAGTCTGAAAATTTTTGTACTTAATAAAAATGCTATTACCTATAAAAGGAATCAAATCATATATATATATATATATATACACACACACACACATATATATACACACACACACGTTTTTTTATTTAGCTGTAATGAGATAAGCTTAATAATTTCTGCTTTGGGGTTCTAAATAACGTTTTCCTTTATTTTATTCTGAAAAATGAGTTCTAAACTGGTAATTTAATTTTTAATTTTCCTAATTTGGACTTTAAAATATAATTGAATATAAGGATAAAAAAGAATAAAATATAATGAAAATCAAGGATTCAAAAAAAAAAAAAATTATTATATAATTCTATTTTGATATTTTGTCAAATTTGAATGCTTCTTTATAGAAGACTAAATTTAAAATTATTATATGCTTTTTCTCTTCTTCTGAAGACATCTTAATTTATTGCAGTTTCTCACAATGCAGATCTAAAATGTAAATAAAAGCCGGTGCAAAGATCTAAAAAACAAGTGCGTTGCTACCTCCAAGCAAAATTAAATTGCATATCTGTCTCTACCTCAGAATAATAAATTAATTGAATTGAATTTTTTTTTCAGTAAGTTAATATAAAACACAGATCTCATGAATTTCGATTAATTTAATCTGTTCTATATAATTTATGTTGCATATTGGCCCTTTATTATTTTCAAAGTGGATTTCTCTTGATCAGCAAATTATTCTTGATAAATATGTACATTAAAATAAATAAATAAGTAAATTCTACTTTTGCAGTGTACATATGTATTTTTTATTTCTTTTGTTCCAGTAGCGATCATGATTACTTCATTTTTTTTATAATTCTCATTTGTTTAAAATATCCATAACGTCAAATAATGCTTCTTCTACGTCACATCGTATTGAAACCGCGTCGTACATCCGACTTGTCGACAAATTTGCTGCCTGCCTTCAAATCGCATTCTTCGAGCGGCAGCAAACAAGGCGAAGTTCATCATCGACACTCTGAGCCGATGCTTTGGTCTTTATATAAGAAAATTCATGTTGTAAATAAAATGATTTTTCTTATATATGGACCAAAGCATTGGTTTGACAAGTTATTTTCCATTGATTTAAGCCATCAACATGTTGAACAGAAAAAAAAAAAAAAAAAGCAAAATGTAAAAGAAGACAAAATATCCAATTTATGGTTAGATAAAATCAGCGAAAATAATTTAAATGTTTAAAAATTTCATTAATTAATAAAATTTTAAATTATTTATTGCAATATTTGTAAACAATTAAATCTCAAGGTTAATGCCTTACTTACAATGACATTAATTTTTTTATTTTAAAATATTCATGGGAATTGTATAAGAAATAAGGAAATATATAAAACTTCTCAGAATAAAAGTTTAATTATAAGAATTTTAAGGAAAAAATGGTTTTTATTTTCCATAAACTTAAGATTTTTATTATAAAAAAATTACATGTTATGAAATACAACAAAAATTTGAAGAAAAATAACATAAATCAAATAAACTCTGCTTGTTAATTTATAAAGTAGTATTGATTTATCATTATAATTTACACAGAAAATCCAAATGACAAGAGATTTATCCGAGTGTCTCGTAGCACGCGTAAGTTATGTGGAGGAAGTGGTCGTCCGACTTGTGCTCCTTGTAGATATCCCCCATCGTCCTCGTCATATCTAAAAGGAACGTGTTGTTGATTCTCAGGTAGATTATTTTGTTATCATCTTGGAGCAACATGTGAATTCTGAAACAGAAATAACTCGTTGTAAATTATCGCAATTAAAGGAATGTAGTTATTTTAGGGAAAAGTTTATACGAAAATTTCAATGTAATGAATATTTTCCAAATAAAAAGTTCCTTTTAATAAATTAATGTATGCTTATAATTTTTTATCCGTACTGTTAAGAGACGAGTTCCCCTCAAAAATAATATTTTCTTGTTTTAAAGAAATAATTGTTTGATAATAATTGAAAGAAATGACAAAATAGTTTTAAGAAATGTTTGTTTAAATTGATACGAATTTTAACAATTTAAACAATAAAATTTAAAAAAATTAAGTTACAGAAAAAGAAGCTTTATTTTTCGCAACTTAATTTTTTGATATTGAATTCTATATATATATATATATATATATATATATATATATATATATATATATATATATATATATATATATATATATATATATATATATATATATATATATATATATATATATATATATTTATATATACATATATATATATATATATATATATATTATATATATATATATATATATATATATATATAATCATTGATGAGTTAGAGATTTTGCTTAGCAACTGGAGAAGAATATTTGCTAGATATTTTTTACTATTTACAATATCATAATTGCTTTTCATGGATATTTGCTGAGTATAACCATCCTTTCGGCATGCATTACATTTGCAAGATAAAACTCCCTTAAAAACTATTAAATGAAGATATACCATCCCATTAATTGCCTTATAATAATAGTATTCGGTTGTGAGGATACTCATAATGCGATATTAAAGAGTACAGCAATCAGCTATAGTCAGATATTTGTCCACAATAATCGAAACAAGAGAATAATCCTTAGGGGTATGTTAATTTTATTTAAAGGATGCCCTTACACAGCTATCGAAATATGTTTGAATTAGTCTTAAAGCATATTTAGCTTTTTAATACTTTTAAATTTTAAAATTATTTTACATACCTATTTTAGAACAGCAGTTGCCAAACTTTTTGACTACACAGACCAGTAAATTCATTATTTTATACAAATAATAGGATTTTTCAAGTGTTAAATATATTTATAAAAAAATTTTGATATAAATAAGACCTCATGAAATGTTACCTAGTTAACAAAATGAAACAGTTAATTTTAACCAAATTGTGAAAGATTTATTAATAAACCATAATACAATATGAAAAACTGTAAAATCAAAAGAATTAAATTGTGATTGAATTATATCGAATTTTTAGCAATATATATTCCTAGTGTGAGGGATGATTCTTCTTACTTGAAATAAGATACCGATAAATACCATAAAATCCCAATAAAATTATAAATATTATCCCAGTAAATAGCAAATAAAAGAAATGCACTGTGTCAAAATACTCAAAAACTTCCTTAATAGCGAAACTGCGGTATAGAGAGAGAAAGAGAGAATATGTTTTAAATTAAACTCAATGCGACCGTATAGTCCACCTTTAAATTCTTGAAGTGATCATACAGGAATGTGAAACATTAGAAGGGTGCGAAACGGAACGAGACACAACATGTTGCTACGTGACATTCAGAAAAATAGGTAACAATGCAACTATAGCATATGACTTATTGACTGTGGCGTTATTCTAAGAAGTAGTTCTTTTTATAAATTTTCACGTATTATTATCAATGCATCTTAAAATATAACTAACGTAATGTATTCATTATTTTTCTGGGGACTGGCAAAATTTTCTCGTGAACCACTGAATCTGTCTTCTATTCTGGCGACCACTTTGGCTTCCTCTATTTTAGACACTTTTATTAACTTTTGAATACAATTCTAAAAAAAACTGCACAAATTTTATGTTTTTTAAAACATACCTGCTTTTTATAAAAAGAATATTTTAATATTTAGCTCTATTTAAAAGTTAATAAAATCAAATTGCATTTTTTTATTTCTTTTGAAACTATATATCTATAATATTTTGAAACTATATATATATATATATATATATATATATATATATATATATATATATATATATATATATATATATATATATATATATATATATATATATATATATATATATATATATATATATATATATATATTGGGACTATGTACCTATAATGCAGTTTACGATAAGCACTTTACAACATTTGAAAGAATATTAAAAAATTTTAAGGATAAATCTATATTGGGTAACACAACCATTTTCATGACAATGATAAAAAAAAAAAATTCGTTATTATTATATACAGCAATTAAAATACTTTATTTAATTTCATTATTTTAATTTTCATAAAATGATTCTGTAAACCAAATTAATAAACTTAAAATTTAGTAATTCCTTTTACATATTCTAAATGTCTATAATACATATGCTTACATAATCGACTTTCCCACATGAATTTAAGATTCAATCATCGTTTTATTTCTTTTTATAATACTTTAATATTAAAAATTTCAACAAAATTTTCAAAATAAAACTTTAGTTTTGAATTTCTGTCAGTTGTATTTTAAAAACGCCATTTTTAAACTGAACATGGGAATAAGAATGTAAAATATTTCTTACATAGTGATTTTTATTGATAATCTATATAATCTTCGAAAATTAATAAAAATAAATTACTTAATTATTCATGCTAACACAGGGATTCGACCTCAGGACCCACAACTTAAGACTCAGGGACGCTAAATGCTCAACCATCGGTAGTGAGGGAAAAAAATGAAATAAAGCAATTGTCCTATGTAAATGCCTAGATATATGATTCACAGTAATTTTGATTAGTTTAATGCATTTATCACGTTCTATAATAAGAAAAACGTAATTAAGGAAATAGGACGACAAAACCTTACTTACCTCATCATAAACATCAAATTAAACACTGTAAAATTTTCGGGAACTGCAAACTTTGTCTTCTTGAAATGGGGCAAGGATTTCTCGTTGGGGTCCCTTTTCATTATAATCTAGAAAAACAAAGGAGTTTTGGAATTATGCTTTAAATAATATTAAAGACGATTCACGCAAAGAATTACTTAGTAATCTTTATATATTTTTATGCATTTTATTAATTTTTCTATATTTTATTATCTTTATATATTTTATTAATCAGCAAGGGTGACTTAAATTTTTAAAAATTCCATTACATAATATAATTCTAAATTAATAAAAATAGTTTCACTTCGAGAAGAAGACAACTGATAACGTGGCGGTTGCTTATATGTTTTCTATGCATTTCATCACATCTTTAAGAGCCTCGAAAATTGAATGCATAAACACTTTTCCTCATAAGTTTATACTCATGTACAATTATATTTTTTCACTACATTTCAGTATGCACACGATTAATATTAATTCATCAAGGATTACTTTGTACATTTTATACGATGAATCATAACTCATATTTATTTTTAATTTCCCTCTAGAAAGAAAGCATACAATTTCATTTACGAGGGTCCGATGACGTCACACTCAAGTATCTAATTGTAATATTCATAAACAACGTCTTTAAGTCTTAAGACAAATGCCTTGCTTACACCAACATTATTTATTATTATTATTTTTACTTTTTTGCTTTGCCGTATTATTGCGTATTTTCAGTTTAACATTCAGTAGAAGGACTTAAATGATTAAAACAAAATTTAATTAATTTGTAGCTATCTTTGATTTTTGTAAAATAAATTTATTTTATAGTATAATGAATTATAACGTACAAAATGTGCGATTATTTATTAACATGTAGAAATTTAACGGTGCATTTTTGACTTTAATAATTTGAATATCATACAGTAGAGAGAGAGATATATATTAGTTTATAATGATCACAGTAATGTTTATTATTAAAAAATAATTAATAAAATAGTTGAGGAGGGTAATTTAGAGAAATTTTGAGTTTATTATATTCCTTATAATTTTTAAGGGGGGGGGGAATTTAATATATTAAAAGGGGGGGATAACTTACCTTTTTTAAGAAATATACTTATATTTTACTAACCAAAATTTTAAATATTGCTAATAATATTCCACCACTAATTTTAGTTATGATATGATTCCTTGTAAATAATTCAAATATTATACTGGATTTTTTAGCAGCTTTTATGTAAATGAATAATTGATGAAATGACGAAATATTTCGCAGATTATAATAAAAATTATAAAGAAATCATATCCAGAAAAACCTTTACTTTTGACTATTTTACTCGCAGATATATTTTTTAAATTAACTAATCATTTAATTGAAAATTTATGTATTTATTTTATTTTATGTGTAGATATCTTTTAGTTTTACGTACTTTTATTAATAATAAATTTTTGTTAATTTATCTTAGTATTGTAATCATTTACTTCTTATTTTTTTTATCTTATCATATGATTTTTACTGGTTAATTTTTGTTTTAACTAAAGTTTTTAAATTAATAATTAAATTCATAGGTTATTATTTTAAGCTTATAATTAATTAAATAAAAACAGTATTTTGTGTCCATTCATTTAAATAATGTTTATATAAGAACTGAAAACGTCTGAAAATGAATCACTAAATGGAAGAGGCTTTTACTTAATTCATATTGAAACTAACTAACTATATAATACTTGTTATACTATATACATTTTATCAAACATTATATTCTTAATATATTCATTTTAGAAAAAAATGAACGCATTTCACTAAAACAGTAATTACTCTTTCGTATTTTGAAATTCTTATTTGTTAAATAGCATGTTATAAATTGTAAAATAAAGAAGAAATTACTTACTGGGATATGCCGGCGGGATTTCATCATAAGCTGATGCGCTTCGCAGCCCTCAGGAACTGAAAAATTAGAAATTATTTCATTTTTTATCTCGTATAAAGTATTTTTATAAGTAAAATGAAAACTTATAACCTAGGTTGGTTGATTGGATTTACTGGCACAAAGTCTAAACAGGACAAGTTACCCCAAAACTTAACTTAGTTACAGTAAATATATTCATAGATTTCAATATTTTCATAATTTTATAATAATTCTTGTATTTTAAAGACATTCACTAAGATACATGTAAATATTTTTTACAATAGAATAATAATAATAATAATAATAATAAATAAATAAAAAAATCAAATTATAATTTTTTCCTAATAATCAAAAAGGATATTTCTTAATTATTTAAAATGTATTTTTTCATACATATTTAAATTTAATATTCTAAATCAAGTTTAGCATTGCACAGCAAAAGAGATGTGAAATAATCTAAGGTAAATATTTTCGTTAGACTGCTAGTGTGTGTGGTAGCAGTTTTATTAACATTGGTAATGAATATTCTCATTCCTAAGCAAATAATATCAAAGTAAATCATATTACAAATTAATAAAATGAAATAAATCTCCAAACACAAAAGTGTCTTTTTTGATTTTATAAAAATTACAAAAAATCATAACAATTGAAGTTAGATATATTTTAGTAGGAGTAAGTAGAGTAAAATACTAAAGAATATATTTAATATTATATATTAATATAAGTATATTACGTATATGTCAAATATATTCTTTAGTATTTTTATCTGCTTATTTCTATTAATATATATATATTTAAATTCAAATCTATAATTTTTTTTTTTATTTTTTTTTTTAATGAAAAAAAACACTTTTGTTTTTGGAGATTAATTTCATCAAATTTATTAAGTATTACATAAGAAAATTTGTAATTATATATTTGGTATAAATACCATGTTATTTATTTTTAAGTATTACATAAAAATAAATAACATGAGATTAATTACAAATTTTCCTAAACTTGTGTTAACATAATTTTGCAATTAATTTCAAGGTTTCTCAATATTTACAGCTTTCCTTTTAAAGAATTCTTACTTATTTACTTCAATAATTTGAAAGAAATTCTTATGATTGTGTTACGTTAGTTTACAAGGTATTCAGTAATTGGAAAAAAATACAAACATTTCGTATAAAAGTAAAATTTCAGTACTTACCGGTAGCAGCTAAATTGCTCTCATCCTCTTGATCACATGAACGTTTATGTGAATGATTCCGAATATTTTTGTAGTAAATATAATGGTATATGCGGGCAGCAGCTCCATTGTATCCTAATCTTGGCCTCTTAAACATAGTTGATAAACAATAGGCAAATCAAATGTTAAAATATACAAATGATTAAACTGAAATTCTGTGAAACACGTGTTACTAAATGATCGAAGCAAAAGAAAAAAACTGCGACTCTGTTTCTATCGGTCCTTCAGGTATTGTGAAATTCCACGAGTGGCTACTTCCCTCCTTCGTGCAACCTTTTTTGTAACCCTGCTTTGATTAGACATGGTTGGTCATGTGGTAGAAAAGGAATCCATTTTGGCATAAACTCGCCATTGATTTCTCTCATTTTGAATAACATACGACTATTTGATGCAAAGTATTTAATTGCTTTCAAAAAGGAATATTTATAATATAGGACATATTATAAATATTCCACCTCGAAGAATAATTAGAATTATTCCTCGAGCTGTTTTACCAACTCAAAGAATAATTCTGATTTCAAACATCTATTAAATCCTTCATTTCATGGTAAAGAATAGAGCTATAAAAGTGCAGACGTATGTGGATGTAATACACTAGAAGAAAACAAATATCAAACTGTAGGGTATAACTTCCATTAAATATGAGAAACCTTTCTAATAATATAGACTATGTACCTTTGCATCATTTTCAATCGTAAATGATGGCAGAAAATGAGTAAAATAAATAATAATGCTACTAGTAATAGTCTTCTTTCGGTAAATCCTAATGTTTTAAAGACGAAATTAAACTAAAATATGCCAGAAATTTATACGCATTGTTTGTAATATGGTCATATATGTTTACACAGTCCATTGATAAGTATTAGGATCGTATTATCCGAATGGGAGCTTCTGAGTTTGATCCCAGTAACTGTTCATTTACGGGATGATGAGTGCTACATTTCTGTTAGTAAAAACATATTCGTAGAAATAGGTGGTTGTTGGTTTTCTGTGTATGATTAAAAAAGAACAAGCTACTCCAAAACAATATTTTTCTAAAACTCATTTTTCCTTTATATTATTAAATTTTAGAAAATGTAAGCAATATTTAAATCAAAATAAAACGCAAAAATATGTGTTTATTATTAATTTAAAATCCAAAAGTTCAAATGTAAAAAGTTGTGTCGAAATTTTAAATGTAAATTATGGTTTTACAATGGAAATATAATTTAAAATTTTAAGATGTAAATTATAAAATTTAAATAAATTGTAGAAAATCTGTTGTCTTTAAAAGGCAAAAAGTCGTCGGTGGGAGTGGAAATTAGCGAAGTACTTGACAGCTTTCTGGTTAAGTCACTTGTATGACGTCTGTGCCTGAATCCAGTTATACGTGATTAATGTCGAAACTTACTATAATTTATGACCATAATGTGCCATATCGAATAATCTAAAAGAAAACATATTTTGTTCTATCACAGGAGTGGCCGTGGAGGTTAGGGAGCTGTTTTCATTGTCGGAAGGTAATGAGTTCGAATCCAGGCTTAACCAAAGATCCGCCATGTTCTCTAAGGGCTGCTTGGCCCCATTAAATCTATCGTGTTTGCAGTGTCCTCCAAGAGAAATGATACCTTTGGGGGTGGCAGAACAAGTAGTGGGGGACTTCTGTTTTGTATCTGCTTCAAAATTACCCGGTTGCTTCTGTCTAACTGTGAGAGCCCGACTCAGAGCTGGGTACCGGGAAGCATGCTGATGATATAATAACAATTACAGGACTGCCCTTTTCGGAATGAGAGGTCTTAACTTCGATACCTCAAACCTTTCAAGAACGGAAAAAGAATTCTCGATCATGATTTCTGAACGCCTATCTATATGATTAAGTGCTTAAATGATTTTCTGGTTTCTTTCTTTGGGATCGGTGAGCCTTGCGCATTATATCAGCAAATTTTAACGGTTAGATTATCTGTAGAATTGTACAAAATATTTTTCCCACTTTTGTAATTTGCACATTTTGTTATAAATAAATTTCTATTTTTGTTTAACATTTATTTAAAAAAAGAAAGAAACCCAGCTACTTCATTCTCCTCAAAATTTCCTAAGCCTTTCATCATCTCAATTTATCTATAAAACTTTTGATTTTCCTAAGATTGGAGATTCCAGAGAAAATCCTCCATTTATTTTTTATAAAAGGAGATTTTTATACAGTTTTATGCGAAATAAGAAACAATTTTACTCCAGTGGATTATGAAATATAGCAATAAAGAATACCGATACAGTGCTCCCTACAAATAATTTCTAATTAAAATATTTATTTATATATATTGAGTGCCTAATGCGTTCCAGCTAATTAAATAATGATATTTATTTGTAACTGTTATGTCAAATTATCAAAGTGATTTATATATATATATATATATATATAATGCAAGATTAGATATAGAATTGATAAGTACAAGAATATATAAAAATATAGAAAAGTATATAAAAACATTTATATATATTTAGTAATAAATCCAGCGCAAAACAGCTAAAATAGAATAACTAAAATATAGTTCATATTATATTTCATAAATTAATACTCGATGGAGAATACTACATAGAAAATATTAAATGGAAAACAAAACATTGAAAATACTTGGAAAAATGTTTTAAAGAAAAATATCAAAGAAAGATATAAAATGGAACGAAGTTCCATTTTATATCTTTCTTTCTTTGATATTTTTCTTTAAAAAATTTTTCCAAGTATTTTCAATGTATTGTTTTCCATTTAGTATTAATTTATGAAATATAATATTAACTAAATATATATATATATATATATATATATATATATATATATATATATATATATATATATATATATATATATATACATTAGGAGGAATTATATGTGAATGTTAGACTGATAGAGAAAATAGGAAATTAGTATTTAAAAATATATTTATAATTTATACTGAATCCATAGGTTAGATGAAAATTATGAATTATTATTTTAAATTATACTGTAAAAAAAACTTTATCTTTAATGCCTAAGATCGGCACATTGAAACACATTAGGAAATAAACTTAATGATTTAATAATTCGGTAATGTTAATAATTTGATGAAATCAATAGCAATCTATAATTTGAATTTCATAGGAAATTAAATAATATAATTTTTCTTATTATTTTCATAAATAACAAATGCAAAAGATCTCCAAGACCGTAAAAAAATAGGAAGAAATAGAAACTTTAGTAATTTTTTCCCCTGTTTGTTGCTCTTAACATCACATTAGTTAATCTGTAGTTGACATTTTTTCCTATTTTCTGCTGTAATACTGTTTGTCGATGTTAGCATTTGAAATTAGTCATTCACTTTTCGACTAGCGTCTATTTGTTCGTATCATTATGTAGCAAACAAAACCAAGACAGATTAATGAATATTTATAAAAATTTGTATTCACATTAATCTCAGGAACTAAATTGATGTAAGCAGTCATGAATTTAAAAAATAAATCATTTAAATTTACATATTCCCATACGAGAAACAGAAAACCTGAAACTTTTTCTTTAAGAAATAAATTTTTATTTCGAAATTATCTCAAGATCACCTAAAAAGCATCACAAACTGCTACCTATCCATTTTATGCAAGAGGCGCAATCAATCTTCATTTTGAATAATAGAGATTCGAATAATATCTTTAGTTGATACTCTTGTTCCAATTCAGGAGATAGCTTCTTATCGTTCAGAATATTTTATTAACACATTTAATTTAACAAAAGTTTCTTAATAAATAATTAAATTGCTTTTATTCTTTCTTATATGTGACTCCTGTAGGTGTGTCTAACACTGATTGAAACTGGCAGAAAATCTCACAAGCCCATACTTTTCAGAGCGGAATTATTTCAAACTACATATATGACAACTTATTGAAGAATAAGAAACAAAATTTATTATTTCCTCTCCATGCTCTCATACACAATATAATTATTACAGAAAAGGTTTGTTTTCGTAATTTAAGAATTAGGCCTGTATTACTTGATAACTAAATAAAGGTTAGTAGGAAGCAACGACTTAAATTTTTCATGTAACTTTATTTTCTTAGAATGTAAATAAATAGGCAAAAAAGGATATTATTGTACATACAGGGACAATTTTATCGAATACATATAGTAATAAATGAGTACAAGAAAAATGAATGACAGTAAAACTAGATTGAATGTTTCTTCGTTGAATAAATAAATTTAAAATGATAACACATAATAGAGAAGACTTTTGGTAACTAGGTACGAATATAAATCCTAAAGAATTATATGTGAATGATAAAGTTGTGATAAGTAAACACAAATCTCAAAATGTGTATAGCTCCTTTTATTTATACATTGACTAATTAATTTATTTTTCAAAATAAATAAATAATATTATAATATTATTACAGTTTCCCCCTAAGATTTGCGCTGCATACGTTATAACATGTCTCTCCAAAAACGTTTGTAATAAGTTATTCGATTGAGGGAAGAATCCTTATTAATTTGGAGGTTTAATTTACTTTAAGGTATAATAAATTCTTTTAAATTCCGAATTTGGGGTGTGGGATTTTTCAGTAAGTTTATATTATATTTCTAATTATTTTTTAAAAGTAATTGCCTCTGATTATTACTAAAATAATCAAATAAAACAATAAATAAAAACACATAAAAATTTAATTAAAAATATGTCATATTTAAATTTGTCCTTTTGCACAAGGAAACAATTTTCTCTCTTATAGCTTAATCTAATTTTCTTATCACCTATCCGATATAGAGAGGCAAAAATTTATAATAATCAAGGGAATTATCACAGAAAAATCATAGTTTAAATAGACACACAATATAACAAGCGTTGTAAGTGTGGGATTCAGGTCATGTGGGGAGTTTCACAACCATGTGATTATAATAACATAATGCCCAGAAAACTTATTTTCGAAGATCATGACAATAGTCACTCCGCCGTGTGTCAATCATCAATTGAGACCATTATTGAACTGGATTCCCAAGCGGCCCTCTTCTGAATAATCGTACCAATACGTTCGTTTGAGAAAATACAGACAGTGGGCCGTTGCTCATCGAAGTGATTCTGTAAATACGTACATACAGATAAATTCCAGATTTTTTGGATGGTAATATTATCGACATTTATTTTATCTCATTCTCCTCACACACACACACACATTAATGACTTTAATATTATCCTTACTTAATGCTTTTAATTCTCCTTATTAAATGACTTTAATAATCCTTATTTAATGATTTTAATTCTCCGTATATATTTAATGACTTTAATTTTATTTACTTAATGATTTTAATTCTCTTTATTTATCGACTTTAATTCTCTTTATTCAATGACTTTAATTCTACTTATATAATGACAAAAACTTACCTAAACTAAAGAAATTTCGATATTTATTCACAAAAGTTTTACATATGCTAGAATGAAATTTAATTTCAACAAAAGATGAAGCATTAGTATAATATTATCTTTGAGATTTTGCGGTGAAATGTAAAATATATCAAATAATGTATAATAAAATTATTTTCATTAATTTTGTTTTATACTTTATTATGGTTTATGGTTGTGAAATATGGTTAATACATAATTAAAAATTTTAAGAAAACAACTTATATTTAGACATGCATGCTTTCTTTGGGAAAAATATTTCCAGTTTCACTATTGTTCTCATTAATTTATAAAGTGGAAAATACAATACTCAATTTTATTTTAACTTTAGAAAACAATATTCGATTTTAAAATCTACTTATGAAATAATGATTATTTTCTGAACCAAAATATAGTCACACTTTTTTATGAAATTGAAAAAAATTTACAGATTAAAAAGTATATTAGAAAAAAGCAATTTTTAATTTTCTCTCTACGTGTTTCTAAATTTAAAAAATCATCAGGAATATCTTGTGACATATGAAAGTTTGTTCTGATGTTTACTGTTTTCTAACTTTCCCTTCCAAATTATTATTAACAAGACCGTGAGAGCCTATAAGTTAGAGCATTGGCCTTCCGCCCGAAAGGGTATGGTTCGATTCCCAAAGTCGCCAAAGGCCCACTGAGTACATGCGATAGTGTTCACTAAATCCATGGAATCGAAAGTCTTTGGTCAGTCGTTGAGCAGTTACCATGGTTGTAATGGTCTGGAGAAAATTTCCTCCTCCTCTAGACAAAAGTCAAAATTAAGGGAGGGGATCTTGTGGTGCTCTCTATCGGGGTGATAGTAAAGTAAGGATGTACTTTTACCTTCGTGGTGCTCTGATTAAACGAAAGACGCACTCTTCTGACTTAATTTCTCATTGCCGTCAAATAACGAGTTTGGCTTTTCCAAGTGTCATAAATAACAGCAACATTACTTTGCATCTTCTCTTCGCTAAACATGATAAATAACTCAAAACGAACAAAAAAAAAAAAAAAAAAAAAAAGGACAATTCTCTTATTTGAATCTCGTCATCCCTATTTTTCGATAAAGAAGAGAATAGGGGAATTTTATTGCTTGAAGAACTTGGAGCTTCCGGTAATAATAATTATTTCCTGTGAGGCTGAAACTGGGAATTTCGGGATTGATAATTGAATGCTGACAGTAAACGTAATGAAAATGTTAGGAATATTACATTTTTTGGGAAAAGAAGATAAATCTAGAATTTTTGTTAAAAACAAATTAATTTTCTTTTTATCATTGAACACGATGAACAATGTCGAGGGAAATACAAAGTGAAATTCTAGTGATAGATCACAAATAAGAAAATTTTACAACTAAATTCTTAGTTTAAATGAAATTTTCATAGTTTTCAGGAAAAATTGTTGAATTGGAAGAATGAAAATTTTGTGCATTTTTCACAAGAAGTTTTCTTAACTTATACCAATTTTATTCTTTACTCCTGCAAAAAGTTCATAATATTCTTGTGCAACAGCTTGATAACTAATATTAAGTTACTAAGATGTGTTTGATTAATTTTATATGATTTGAATGCAAAAGACCTTGTAAGAGAAGTGGTAAATAAGTGCCAAAGAGAAATGTTTAAAAAAAGATTGTATAGGAAATAATATCTACAATAAATTGAGTTAATGTGTTTACAGTGAAATAATATTTAATTTAAACAATATGAAAAAATGCTTTTAATTTTGTTTTTAAAAATCAGAGCATTTGAAAATTTTCGAGAATTTTTTCGAAAATGTTTGTAAATTTAAGCAGTATACATGTAAATTCATAAGTAAAACTGAGTTAATCTAATTAAAAATTACTTTAAAAGAATGAGGTCATTTTACTATTTTTCAATTTAGCTTTTGAATTTATATCAACCTTACATGCAAAGATTAAAAAAAATAGATCCTTCTTGGCTGTCGTCGTAAATTGTACACGTGGTGTAGAATGTAGTAATTCAATTGATGTAATGTAGTAATCCAAGTAATCTTGGAGCCTGAGCAGCTACCAGGTGCGTCGGCAGGTGGTGGATCGCTGAACGTGCTGTAGGAATGACAGGATAGCCTTGAATACAGAATCAGAGGCCACGAACCAGCTCTCGTAACCCTGGTGATACCCGTGCCTAGGTCTATTTGGTACCGCGGTAATGGTTCTTAACGGAACCTCTAGTTGCCTGGCGAACTTCTAAAGCTTTTTTGCTTTGCCCAGTAACTCAGGCAATGCTGGATGGACTGTTGTATTACCTGAGCCTGTTAATTGTTATCTTATGGCTGAAAAGACAAAAGAAATAACAAACCTTTCTGCATTTGCAGGTGAAACCTCTGAAGTAGATCTTGCTGAAAAAGACAAGGGAACCCAGAGGCAATCTAGTGAAGAGGCAGCAATGAATCCCTTACAGGAGGTAGAAATGACCTCCAAACCATCTTCTGGTGAAAGTCATGAAGCTATCGCAAGCATGACTGACTCTCTTACCTGAATCAAGCTTAAAAAGAGACTTTCTGATGCCCAGAAGAAGAAGCTGGTGAAGGAACGCAAAACCACCGAGAGGACTTGGTTGAAAAACCCAAAGCAACCAAAGATGAGAAGCATCCCGCCAACCGGACGGACCAGGGAAAAACCGGAAAGGTTGCCAAGAGAGAAGGACCTGGGGGATTTACCTACTGGGCGGCTCTCACGGCGATCAAGATGGCTGTGCTCATAGAGGGCCATCCAGAAAAACGGCTAACAGAGGAACAGGCCTCCGATATGGAAATCTTGTTAACCGAGAAAATAGGAAGGAATGAGCAAGGTTTTGCCCCAACCTTCCTATTCTGTAAACTTGAGAATGGGGCACTTATTGTCAACTGTGCAGATCTGGGGAGCTCAAAGTGGCTGGAACAGACTGTCAGTGACATAAGCCCCTCGCAGGAACAAAAACTCTTGGTGGATAAGGCAAGGAAACTTGTCAGAACCACCAAGATAATTGCAAAACTGCCGAAAATCTGCACTAAACTGGAGCCTAAAGAGCTCCGTAAGAAAATCGAGGCACAGAACGATGGGGTCACTCCAACGGAGTGGAATGTTCTTAACATCAAGAACGACCCATCTGTACATACCATCGTTCTTAGTGTACCCGAACTGGATGCTATGACACTTGGTGGAAAAAGATATAAATTTCATTGCGGACTTCACCAAGTTCAGACAAATGTGCTTGATAAACCTGCATGAAGCTCATGAAAATGAAGGTAGTTCAAGATAACCTTCACCACAGTAGAAGTGGTACCACTAACCTCAGTTAGAAGTTTCTTGCTGGGGATATACACCTGGCTCTAATTCAAGAACCCTGGCTGGTTAGGGGGAGAATCATTGGCCTCAAAGGAACTAAAAGTAAGCTTATCTATTGTATCAATAGTAACGCTAGAACGTGCATACTTTTACATAAAAACATTGAGGTTTTACCCCTCTCTTAATTTATTCTTAGGGACCTGACAGCTGTGAAAGTCAGACTCAACATAGAGGGTGGGGACAGAGAAATTGTTTTTGGCTCATAGTACCTGCCCTATGAAGAGAAAGCTCCACTTGACCATTCTCTGCACAAGATCATGAACTTTTGCAGAGACAACAATTTACAGGTAGTCTTAGGACTAAACTGTAATGCTCATTATGTTGTCTGGGGAAACACGGACACAAATAAAAGAGGTGAGTGCTTTTTAGAATTCATTCTTAACTACAGGTTAGATATTCTAAATGAGGTCAACGAACCTACTTTCATTACTTCTGATCGATCTGAAGTAATTGAAATTACTATAGCGACAACGCTAATTAGCAAAAATATCAAAAATTGGAAAGTAGATGGCAGACCTTCTGGTTCAACCCATCAAAACATCCATTTTGAAATTCACTCGAATGTGTGTCTGGATCGCATGTTCCGAGACTCAGTTAGGACGGACAGGAAAAAATTCCAGGAGGATTTGACTGGGTTGTTTGAGCTCGGGATCAGACCTATTAGAGATAAATACGATCTAGAAGTTAAAGCAGATCTTCTGCACAGTTGTATTCTAGATTTTTATCATAACATTTGCCCTATTCGCACCAGGAGAGCTAAACTCCAATGTCCTTGGTGGAATGACTCGCTAGCAGCCGAAAGGGCAAATGTTGGGAAACTTTTTAATAAAGCTAAGAAAAATGGTTAATGGGAGAACTATAAAACGGCCCTTATTAATTATAACAAACTTGTTAGGAAAAGCAAAATTAATTCCTGGAGGAAGTTCTGTGAAGAGATATATTCTATCTCTGAAAGAACTAGATTCCAAAAACTCCTCAAAAGGAATAAACCTATTTTGGTTGGCACCTTAAAGGATGAGAAGGGTAATTTTGCTCCTTCCGGGAAAGAAGTTATGGAAATTATGACTAAGACCCACTTTCCAAGTACTAGAAATACTTATAGAAACGAAGGGGAGCACTGCATTGGCTCTTTGTAAAGAGTCAATAGCCATCAATGGACCATCCCTATAAATATCGTTAACAACAACCATGTTAAATGGGCAATCTCTGCCTTTAAACCTCTAAAAAGCCAGGGACTGATGGAATTATGTCCATCATGATCCAGAAGACAGAGGAGGTTATCATACCAGTGTTAACTAGAATTTACAGAGCTAGCTTAGCACTGGGTTATATGCCAAAGGTATTTCAGAAAACCAGGATTGTTTTCATTCGTAAACCTGACAAGGACACTTATGACCAGGCCAAGTCTTACAGATCTATCAGTCTTTCTTCATTCTTTCTTAAAATTATGGAGAAAATCATTGATCGGCATATTAGAGATTACTTGGGTAGTAACAGTCCCTTGCATGCTCTTCAATTTGCCTATCAATCCGGCAAATCTTCTGAAACTGCTTTACATCAGCTAGTTACTAAGATTGAAACCACTCTGGATCAAAAAGAGATTGCCTTGGCAACTTTCCCCGATATCCACGGTGTCTTTGATAACACTTCCCATCTATCCATCCTCAATGCACTTAGTACTGTGTCAAATTATTACTTTATAAATCACTGTTTTATACAGTAATAATTTAAAATTGAATAAAATTGTGAAAAACTCAATATGAAATTTTTGTTGAAATAGCAAATAAATTCTTAAATGTTCGGTAAAAGTCAAATAAGGGATAAAATAAAATTTAAAGATTACAATATAAAATCAAACGCATATAATTTCATTTTACATTAAATTTTACTCAAATTCAAAGCTTTAAGTATTTAAAAAATGCAAGCAGAATGAAAAATTATCAAATTACTCAGTTAGCAGTTTGTTCAAATTTAATAAATTGCAGTCGACACTCATTAAATTAATTTTATAGTACAATATGCGAAACCTGATCCAACATGCAACATATGTTAAATTTTTCAAAATCACAGCAATACGCAATATTTTTTTCAAAATCAATGCATTAAATATAAATATAATTAATAACGAATAAATAAAATGTATAACTTTGCTTGATCGAACAGCCTACATATTTAAAGTAAGTTTCGAAGAAAAAAACAGTGATTTCCTAATTTCTGAATAATTTTTTTTTACTTTCATTTAATTAATCTTTACCAGCCTATTACCTCATCAAAGAAATAAAGAAAATTGCAAGCGCGAATTCTTAACTTAACCAACAGAAAATTGCGTATAATATTACTTGGTGTAAAAATTACAGATGAAAAGAAATTTTTATACAAAAGCATTTAGAAATAAATTTTTACACTTTTATATAATAATAATAATAATATAATAATAGTAAAAATTTAGCTACGCTGTGAGCCAGCGTAAATGCAACACCCTGAAGAAAGCATGCAAATAACATGAAATTTTTAACATACATTAGCAGAGGTTAGATGCAAATGATTTCAGCACAGACGCACATCGCTCGCGCGTGTGCCGCTACTTCAAAGCGCTATTTGAGAGTTAGAGATTTCGAGAATTTTGTTTTTCTCGCAGTTTCTTAAAAAAAAAAAAAAAAAAAAAAAATCAATTACGCCTCGTAGAAAACAGCTATAATTTTTTGATCGAATATCCCAGTTCGACAGAGGAAGGATAGCAGCCTACCGAGATTCTGGATATATATAAATTTCAGGGAAATCGGTAGTCGTGTTGGACGAAACCAAACAACTGTAATGCAGATGTGTGATATTGTGAATGCAGGAAGGTACGAAAGGCCGACGTGTGTTCGATCACATCCACTTCAGTGTACCACTTCACGTGATGACAGGCAAATTGTGGGCATGGCAGTGTTAGATAGCTCAGCCACATCATGAACCATGGCACAGCACATTCAGTCTGTAACGCATCATCCAGTGTCTGTGCATAGTATTCGACGCCGTTTAAAGCAGGGATATGTTTGCAAGGCACATCCATTTCTTCTTCTATCCATGACGCATTAACAAACTCGATTTCACATTTTTCAGGAAACACGTTTCTAGTACTTTCAACTTTAATCGATTTTCAGGCAGACATATCTTATAAAATAAAGTTATAACTGAGTAAAACTTAATATATTGTTTTATAGCCCTCTAAGTGTTAATATACAAGTGTTACTAAAAATTAATAAATTTCAACTGAATTATGATTTAAAAACATTTGGACAATACAGCCACAGTTTTTAAAATTGGAAATCAATCTAGAAATATACTGTTTCGATAGCTCTTATACTTGAGTACCAAAAAATGTACTCTCTCTCTCACTATTGTATAACTAAATACCATTAAAATTTCCATAAGGTTAACATTTGAAATAAATTTAATTTCATTTGATTTTCGGTTTGATAATTGTGAGCAGTCGTATGGTATTGTATTTAATATTATTGAACATATTTTGTATTTTATTTAAGGTCTCCAAATCCAATCAATTTATCTAGACATTTTATCAAATGATTAGGAAATAGTTTAGAAGAAACATGATATTAAAACAAATTTTAATCTAAAATACGAAATCTTTTACCTTTTGTGTCAATCGTTGAATCAACTAAAATTAAGAATTTTACCTGCCATTGATATTTTTAAAATTGCTTATATTAAATATTTATTACTATGTGATGACTTTTGAAATCAAATAAAGACAGAATTTGAAATTATGGAGGTAAAATTTATACAGAAAACACAATATATATATTTTTTAAAAGATTTTAATTTTTTATATATTTATATTCTATACAGGAATTGTTTTGATTAAAAATGAAATATTAAGTGGAAAGGCTATTAGATAGCTGTTAAATATTAATTTGATTGACGATTTGAATTGATTGGAAGACAACAGATTGTTCATTAATTGTATGATTAAGGATAGAAAATTATTTTACACTATTAACTGGAAAAATGGAGGATTGAGCAGGATGTGTATAATGATACGTCACGCTGATCTGTGCTCGGATGTCTCGGATAAAAAACAAATTATTATACAGATATTCAGAGCCTATATACTGAATTATTTCCTCAAAAATAAAATCTATAGAGCTATTTGGTATATATTCAGAATGAACCAAACTAATTTTATTCCAAAATTTTTTATACATATTCTGAACTTACTCTAGATGGCTCCAACTATGGATTGGTTCATACTCAGAGGCAAAAAACATCATTTCTAAGACAAGAAATCTTGTAGTTGATCATTTATTGATCTGTATATCTTTAAAACATGTAAATGTATGACGAATTCTGTCCATAACAAAACGATTTACGCTTTCATTAAATTTTAATCGGAATTTAGTTCTCCAAAGTTTTGTTGATTAAATATACTATCATAACAACTCAACAACAAATATTAATGCATATAGTTTACATTCAAATTAAAATTATAAACTTAGTTTCATGTTGCAAGCTGTATTAAAATTGGAAACCGATGTTCAGTGACTTGGGGAGATATTTATTGAATCATCAATGTGAAAGATTAAACAAAAGATAAATAAAAAATTTTTACTTTCAATATATTCTATTCAGTATATACAGATGGTTCAGCTGTGGATGCCATTAGAAATGCTGATGGAGGATTATACTCTAAGAGTTTCAGGCTTTACCAGGCTGTTGTTAAATACTATAACAGCTACAATGGTGAAGTGACTGCTGTGCTATTAGCACTTGAAGAAATCAGAAAGGGTAATGAGAACAACATATTATTTTTATAGACTCTCAGGCCACCATCAAGTCTCTCTCTTCAATTGTTCCTAGCAGTATTGTGTCTATTTATCTCTGTCAGATGTCAATTAGTTCTCTACTAGAAGAGGGACGTCAATTTGGGCTGCAATGGCTATCCAGCCACTGTGGAATCGCGGGAAATGACGCAGCTGACAAATTGGCAAAAGCTGGCTCAAATCTACAACAGCCAGCTTTGAAGCATCATACTGTTAAAAGGCTTATTAAGTCAAATATAGCCTCCTATCGTAGAAATGTTTACAAGAAAGTCACAAAATGGAAAGCATGAGCTTTCTTACTAACAAAGCCTATTCCGTACAACCTCCACAGAGCTGTAGGAGTGGCTAATTTTCGCCTTAAAACTGGGCATGATTATCTGCAAAAACACCTTCACCGTTTTGGTTTGAAGGACTCTCCGATCTGCCTTTTTTCTAGATTAGAGGACATGACTAGTGACCATCTTTACACTTGCCCTAGACTTTCGGATGTCGCAGTTAGAAATTCTGCGGAAGATGACTTTTTATTCACCTCAAGATTATATTAGGCTGCCGACAGAGACTGATGGTTAAAAAACCAAGGTCGGGCGTAGGATAAAAAAATAAAAAATATATATATTCTATTCATTTCACTATTTTTATGGTTATCTGTGGTTCCAATTTACTTAAAAAAAAAAAAAAAAAAAAAAAAAAAAAATTAAGTATTTTTTATTATTATTTCTTTAAGTCACATATTTGAAATATGTTAAGACTTCTTGAAACAGAAATAAGGGATTATTAACAACTTAATTAAATATGTTATTTAAGCATTTAGTAAAAACTGTAATCAATAACAAAACAGAGATAAGAATTTGTATAAGAAATAAAAATGCGTCTGAATATTAAATTGAAAGAAAATTAGAATTAAAGTTATTAAAATATTGCTGTTGTGCTATAAGGGAATGATCATTTTCTACGCGAAATCTTTTATCAAAAAATTTCAATTGTTTATGTAAGTATTCCGCGTTTTTGCCCTCGAAATGCACTTTTCTCGGATGCTTATGTCTAACATTGAAAGCTTACCCTCAGTTTTAATCTCTTTCAGAAAACTTTGTAATTTAGAACCACGAAAAAAATGGAAATATTAACATGCTCTCCCAGAATAATATTCTTCGAACTGTATAACTTTTTAACAACTATTAAATTTTGTATAAATCGAGTCATATATTACAAATTAATCGTCCTATCACAGATTTTTATAAATATATATTATAATAAAAAAATTGGTTGATATAATTTAGCGGCTAAATGTCTACACGAGCATTAAAATTTTTGTATCTTTTGTGTTATTACTGTCTTATGACACTTAGGCTGGCAATATGTGGTGCTCTGCTCCACTTTTCCTACTGAACTATAATTTGGAGTGGAGTACTACTTCCTCTGTACATACATATCATAGGTCAACACCAAACAAACACCCCTGTACCTCACCGAAGGAGGGTTTTACCGGTTAAATGGGAGTTAATGGAAGGAGAAGAGTCATAAGATCGCCTGAGGAGCTCGACACCTATCTGTAAACCCGAGCCCCCAACGCAACGGCTCAGTGCTGTTATAGGGCATAACGCAGCTCCTGCTAGCTGCCGCCTAAGAATAGGTTAATTAGACATACCCATTTATAGGATAGGCAACCATCAAAAACCCATTCATACAAGGGAATGACAAAGAAGGGAGAGGGAAGAGAAACTACATCCATGCACGAACTGGGATTCAAGCCAAGCAGCTCCCTACTCGCACTCAGGCATGCTGACCACTAGACAGGATGGGCGGCGAATCTTTTGTGTAGTAAATAATTAATGAAATAAAAAATCAATACACTTTCGTATTGAAAATAATGTTATAACGACATTATTCCCGCATAGAAATTCGCCCAGCAAAACAAGAACATGCTTGAGAACATTGCTTGCACTCATTCTGTTCCTCACCTCTATAAAGCTTGAGTTGCCTCTTGAAATTGTTTGGGTGAGAGAATGCTTTAACACACAGTTAGCACTCATACCGTCCCTCACCTGCATGAAGTCTGAGGTGTCTCTTGAAATTTCTTGGGTGACAGAATGCTTTACCACTGTTAGCACTGACTCCGTTCCTCACCTGCATGAAGCTTGGGTCAGAGAATGCTGGACCACACATCTTGCACTCATATAGTCTCTCACCCGTATGAATCAATTCAGGAACCTTGAAATGATTTGAAAGCGAGAATCTTTCCTCGCAATGCTTACACTTCTTCTCTGGTTGAACTTCCTCCTGACTCTTGGTATAACTACAAACTGTAGCATGTTGACAATATTATACAAAAGCTGACATTTATGTAATATTTTATGAATCGGAAATTCCTTTCCAGATAAGTTAGTATTTTCACAACCATTCATAAATAATGCCAATTTAGCAGCAATATATCTTTTACATGGTAAAGAAAACCGCTTTTAAAGATTTAATTCATTCTTAACCTTTATTTTATATACAAAATATTTTGAAGATTATTGCATTACGTTTACTGATGCTTATTTCTAAGAATAAAAACAACTTAAACAGATAGTTGATAACCTCCTAATTTAGAACCACAATTCAGAGATGATATTGATATCTGAGAACACAATTCAGAGATGATATTGTATTCTCCTTTCAAATACTAAATTCTACGGAAATTTTAATGTTTTCATGCGCTTTTAAGTTAATGTTCTTGTGCCGAATCATATAACATATGATAAATATATGAAATTTTCCAGAAGTAATCATATTTGCGATTCTTAACGTCATATAAAATTTGTAAGAATCAAATGATATTCTACAATGCAATCAGCCTATCAATGAGTTAATTAATAATAAAACTAAATATTAGTATATATTGAAGTACAAATATATATTGAGAACTCACAGGCTGAGCTAGTAGCTAAATGGTTTTACCACTCTATAGAATTATATATATATTTTCCAAAGGTCGGCTAGTCTTTGGATTTTTTTAATGCAACAAGGAGAGAAAAGTTGATGGTATCTTACACAGTGAGTCATCCAGTAGGTCTGCCTTTTTAGCCCCGAAAATGAAAAGATAGCGAAACAGAGAGAGAGAGAGAGAAAGATACATGCCCAAACCAGGATTTGAACACGAGACTAACCTACGGCTTCGAAGTTAAGGGCGCTAACTACTCTGCTTTTGAACTAAATATAGTTTTTAAATATTGATGATTGAAATCTTCCTCCGATCATAGACTTATACTGAAAAGCTTAACCGACGGAAGATCCGTCGTGTTGGCTGAAGGCGGATGGGGCACGTTGCATATGTCGTGGTCGCAATGTTCGCAAAGTGAAATGATACCTCTGACAGTGGCAGGTCAAGCAGGGCTTGGTAAAGGAAAGAGATGTTGGTGCAACAACTCAGACTGAAAATGCAAACGCATTTGCTAAATGTGTAGAAAGCAATACTTTTTCCAAAAATAAGGAAAAGAAACAGTAAATTTCTTTATTTTTTAAAAACTCCTCTGTGAAAATGTTGAAAGAATAGGGTAATGTGATTGGGGCTAGCGGAGATCTCGGAATCAAAAGAACATCACTGTCATAGTGTGATGGTCGCAGTGTTCGTTTTCAACAGGTTCGTTCAAAACGAAAGATGTGGCAAGCATAGTGTTTGTTACTCGATGAAACAATAAAGAATTGTCACAACAAGCTTTCTTTTAACGTACGATGTTTAAAACATGAGCCAAATATCTTCATGTTGATAACGACTTCCGACTTGTTCCTGTACAAAAGGAAGGCCCGAAACGAGTGTTTGTCAAATTCTGTTCTCAGCTTTCAAAGCGTGCAGATCGTTTCTTTCTTATTATGGATATGAGTGTAAATATAAATTACGTGGCAAAACTGACGACTAATTTAAAACTATAAATGCAAAACAGTTGCCAGTAAATTGCAATTCATTAGCGCTGTTGACGGGTCTAAGATATTGGTCTTGGCCGGATTGAAGTCAAACTGCCAAAGACAAGTGATGATGAAGAAAATGTGAAAAGATTCGTTGTACATTATATATATCAGGTCTGTAACTTTAAAATGCGATATTTCCAGTAGATGGCGCACTAAGCCTCTGCTGGTGTCATAACCAATATATCATTTTGTAGTCGACACAGCAAGCTTTCAAACGCCATATTTATTTAAACGTTTAAGAGTTATTTTTTTTTTCGGTGGTAAACATGTCGAATTTTGTGTCAAACAAAGAGCATTTGTGGTACGTACTGATTTTCTTATTCAATCAGAAGAAAAAAGTAGCGGAGCCACACCGAATTCTAATGGAAACATACGGTGTACATACTCTATATGCCGACACTTACGAACGATGGTTTAAACGATTCAGAAGTGGTAATTTCGATGTCAGGGACAAAAAATGTGAAAACCCACCGAAAAAGTTTGAAGGCACCGAGCTGCAAGCATTATTGGATGAGGACGTCACGCAAACTCAAGAAATATTGGCAGAACAATTAAATGCTTCTCGTGTAGCCAAGGACCAGACCATAATGGACTCAAAGACATGGGAAAGTGATTTTGCTGCATGACAACGCACCCAGTTACACAACAAAACCGGTCATGGACACTTTGGCAGCACTTGGAGGGGAATATAACTCCACTCGCCGTAATCACCGGACCTTGCTGCTTTTGACTATCACCTATTTCCATCCGTGGGGCACGCGCTTGCCAAGAAGCACTTCCATTCTTACGAAGACGTCCAAAAATGGTTCGATGACTGGTTTGGCTCACGCGACGTTCAATTCTTTTGAAATGGCATCCAATTATTTACTTACTAGATGGAAAAAATGTGTAGAAAGCGAGGGCCGTTACTTTGAATAAAATAGATCTTTCCATTTTTTCTAAATCATTTATTTTTATTGAAAAAATCTGCATTTTAATGTTACAGACCTGGTAAAATGGGAAATTTCTTAAATGAACATTTAGTTTAAGAAAAAACAACAATTGCAAGCGATGAACCGTGAATATTAATCTAATAGCGAAGCTTTATTCCATTAGTATAATAAATAAACAAAATATGTATTTGGCAACATAAAACATGTAGCAAAATTACTGTTTAATACATACATTAAACAGTTATATACATTAAACACAAGAATCAATGTTTTCAATAATATTAAATATAATATTTTCAAAAATATTAAATAATATTAAATGTAAAATTTTTTTTACATTTAATATATTTTTCAATATATTAAATGTAAAAAAAATTTTTGAATTTCAATAATTTTTTTTCTTATATAAAAAAAAATCCATGTTTAGTATTATTACAAATTATAATCCATCTGACTGCCAAGCGTTTTGTGAAACGACTTATTTCCTAGAATAGAACATTTTTTATATTTGTCAAAATAAGGGTTTTATCTTTTGAATCCCAGATATATTCACAATCTTCCTAATTTCATAAAATTAATAAAATTTCTAAAATTTTATAAAAATGTGTTTATTTTCTTAAAATAAATTTTCTAAATTTTTTTATTTCTCTCGATCTCATTTTATTATTTTAATAATAAAACTTATTTTATGAGTCAAGAAAATAAAAAATAATAAATTTTAATATATTTCCTTTACTTAAAATCAATTTTTCTCACCTTATCATCATTAATAAATAATTTAATAAAAAGGCAATATTTAATATTCAAAAATTAATTTAACGATCTTTACGAAGAATCTTTTCTTGAATTAATCTTCATCATAAAAACATTGATAAAAGTTAACTGCAAACATTATTTCGAAGGGAGAAAAAAGAAAAACAAAAGAAAGAGGTAAATAATTTGCTTTGTCGCAGGTGCCCTGCCATGACTTTCTCGGAACGCCTATTTTATGGCGCTTTCTGACGTCACTTATTCGCCAAAGTTTGCCGGCGTCAGTTTTACAGCGAATTTCTTCAAAGTTTGCCCCCAGCCGTACTTCGAACATCACACAGGTCTGAAAACCACATGCATGATTTCGGTTGGGTCACAAAAGATGGGATTCTGGGTAGACGACACTTTTAATAAAATAGAAGCCATGTTGTGCAATCTAGTCATTCATTATGTCAAACTTACTTCATTAGAAAAACATTTTAAACATTTAATGAATAACCACTCAGTTATCACGTTCTTCTCATGATGAATAATTAAAACTAGACCGATATTTTTAAGTGATTCAAAACAAACACGACTGTGTAAGCTGTTGAAATAAAAGAAAAAACGTTACCAATTTATATAAAAAGACATTTAATTAAGTTGTAGAAAACTAATTGCTATAATTCATTTAAATGATAAAATTATTTTACTTTAATGTACAATTCGTAATTGTTGTAGTAAAATCCAATGAACTCAGTTTCATTCTTTCGATGTAAATCAAATCATAATGCTGAACAAAAGTTTCTTTTACTCAAATTTTATTAAATAATAAAAATATGTTTGATACAAATATTTGCAGAAAGAATATTTAGAATTTGTACATGATGGTTAAAAATTAGTGTCTGTGTTCGTTTCCAGTTATGAAATTAATAAACATTAACACAATATTTTTTAATTATAAAATCACTATAGACATTTGCACTTATATAAGGAAAATAACCTAGACATTTATATTTATATATACATAGATATTTGCATTTATTATACATATTAGCATTTATATTTTACATTTATTTACACATATACACATATATTTACACAAAATGAAACAGAAATTTTTTATATCTACTTACACAAGATCAAAAATAAGAAAACAAATTCCAATTTAAACCATAATTTAAAATAGTTAACAATAAGGTTTAAATTATAAAATTATGCAAACTATTTACAAATAATAAATAATTTGAAAGCTTTTTCAAAATCTTTACTAAAGAGACATTGCAATTTTAGAATGGAGGATTCACAAGAACTGAGGACTTTTTTCTTAACTCTCCCCAGAGAATTAACAACAGAGACAGGCACAATATATTTGTATTTAAGTCACAATATTGGAATTTAAGTCACAATATTTGAATTAAAGGCACAAAATTCCATGTTTAGAGAATACAAATTTAATATACAAATATAGTTTGCAATACGCAGGAAGCAAACTCACATCTTTGTTAATAAACCATCAATAGTATAGATTTATAGAGAGCGAACTTCATTCACACATTTTCACCTCAAGCCAGCAAAAATAGATATTCTTGATTAGACAGCATTTTCAATGTTTTAGAAACAATCAAACAGCATCCACAATTTTGATGTACATAATTTCATGCATACAGAAAGCAAAATCCACGAATAGTAATATTCCATAAAAACACAAGCATTGTTTTTAAATTTTCTTTTTAAGTATTTAACACATATTTGTTCAAGCAGTCAATTAAAAATAACTTAGGAACTAAAATGAAAACATTCATAATCAAATGTTGTTAATCTCATCGTTCAAAATGAAATTTTATAAAACTCAGGTTACATGAATTATGTAACGCTTAAAATTCTCAATCAAAGGATTTTATAACTTTGATACGGACAATATTTAATATACTTATGACAAATGTTATAACACATTACTCTTAGTTGGAATTACATTTTATTTACAAACAAAAAATATGTTCCATAAACTTTCCAATATAAATATATATTTTGTTATATAAACTTTTAATGATATATTTTCAATATGAATTTTTCAAAATCATTGAGAACAGAAAATAACATTCAGTTATTGCAAGAAATTTAATAAAAAAATTAAAAAATGCACTGGTAATATGTTGATGATGTTAATATACAAGTAAAAGCATATTTATGAACACATTTAAAAATAAATCTTTTTTAATAACAGAAAAATGCAATTGGGATCAACAAAAGCAATGACACATATTTATGAACATAATTTTTTAATATAATAACCTAGCTCATTCAAAACAATATAGTTTCAAAACTATAAAAATAGGAAATATATATATTTATAGATTATTTTATATAATTATAAAATATAAATATATAACAATAGAAAAATGAATAAGATTCTCAACATCACATTACTCAATCAAAAGGAAAATCTTATTTACATTTCATACTGCAACTGACGTTTGAATTTTATGGAGTATAACATTTGTAGCAAAAATGTAATTTAGAAAAACATATATTGTAGCATTGAAATATAAAACATAATATAAAGAAATCAGTACACATTTAATACCTTAACACTTTTTGAAAACCCAGATTTCTTTTTTATACGCTATTTATTAAGCCCACATTCATATGTTACCTCTGCATATCGTTAAAAATTCAATGAAATATTTTAAAACAAAACAAATCTGTCCATTAATTATTAAATAATTTTTAATAAAAGTTTAAATAATTAAACATAGAACTATTTGTAAAGAAAATCAAAAGTTACATTTAAAAAGCATTGAAAAAAATTCAAATACATTTGTAATATTTGATGCTTGAATTAATTATTTTAATTTTATTACATTTATTATTTCAAAGCAATGACATGCCCTTTTTTCTCGATATTAGGCGCATTGCAATATTCAATTTTATTATAATAAAGATTATATTTTGATAGCTTTTTTAAAATATAAGTTGCTCCAAAAAAGTTTTTTTGAAAAAAAAAATATTAAATAAATAATAATAATAATAAATAAATAAAAGAAGAAAAAAAAAGTGCAAGCTGGCTGATAAAAAATTGTAAATGGATTCAGAATCACACCAGTTTGAATCCAATGTGTTCCTACCACAGTTGAAAAAAGTTTCATTTAGCATCAGCAATATCTGTGAAAAGTGATCATTTTAAAATTATGCACGTTTGGAAAGACGGATGTAATTCATACTTTTCCCTAAAAATCTTCTGCAAATTTGAAAGAAGGGGTCTTTTATTTCTGTCGCATATCTTAAAAAACCTCATAAAAATATTTTGACAGCCAAAGTTTTTTTAATGATACATCAGTTCCACTCCAGATTTTTCACAGCTAGGACTTTACATATTCAAATTTTAAAACTTCATGTGCTTAGAACAAACTAAACTTGAAATAATGAATGTTTTGTTCAAAAAGTATACTTGAATTAAAGTAATATTAAACCATTAACACTCAAACCTAAATTAGAGTGTATGACATAGGGACACATCTTTTTCAGTGTACTTATTACACGGTGATTTATTTAAAAATAATAACTAATTATAAAATTAAGTTAACTTGGAACTCATATCAAAAAGAAAGTATACATATTAAGAATTAGAGGTCAATGTTGATTAATGAAAGCAATTTAAAATTCAATGAATAAATAATCATGCAAATTAATTTTCTAAAATGTATTGAAACTGACTTCTGTAAATGCTTTGTATTAGTAAATAATTCATCATAAATTATAGAAACCAATTTTACAAACGTTTAAAGTTTTGTGATACTTTTTGAGTTTACATCTGTTATTTTAATTTTAATTGTTTTTAAAATTCTGATATTTAATTAGCATTACCTGAAGATATTTAGCAGTGAAACACAATATGAATTACATAAAAGAACAGAATAATTTTATATTGAATGGGAATTTGTGCAAATAAATTTTAATATTTTAATACTGTTTTAAAATTTTTCAAGTTTTGCACAATCATGGATATATAAAATATTTAATGTATAAAAGTGTCAACATTTAAATAAAAATGGAATAGTTATCAGCCTTGAGACACACTGTGGCTTTTAAGTACTTAACATTCCTTGGTTTCAAAATTTTTGAAATACTTTCCAAAAAAGAAGTATTTAATATAACAAAATGCAGCATATAAGCTTCACCATTTTTTTAATAAATAACAAATGTACCCGATACCTGCTTATTCCTAAGTAAAACGCTATTTTAATTTCGTAATTAATTATAGATTGTTTACGGAAATTACAAATCACATTTTCTAAAGTTTGATTCCTCTGACTCCCAATCCTCTGATAACCAATTCTTAATGCATCTTCAGAATTATTAAATTCACAGTCATTATTAAAACTATCAAATTGAAAGTTAATAATATTTGACTACGTAATTGACATTTTATTTGTTGGAAAAATTAACATTTAAATATTAGTATCTGGATCAAAGTATAATTTATTAAACAAATAGTAAAAATTTTATTCAATTTCTTAAAAATATTAGATAACTGTTTAATCTTTTGACAACCATAAAAAGTATTCGTATACATTATCAATCAATTATTGCTAACTATATTATTCAAAAATGCATAATATTCTTAAAAAATTAATAATTACTTAAAATATATGTTTAGTAAAACGTACTTAAATGGAGATAAATTCTTAACTAATGCTGATCTGTTGGTACATTCAATGAGTCGTTTCTCAGAAATTTTCTACAGCTAACAACATTCATAATCCTATCAAATGAGTTTCATTTTAATTTTTTTCCAAAATTATTTATTACTATAATTAATTTTTGCACAAGAAGGTGAATTAGTCGAGGGAAAGCAATTTAAATGGATTCGGAAAATCAACTGTCATGAAAAATGGAACGAAAATCAAACTTACTTATTGTTGATAAGTGTGAAGGCTAGTAAAGGTTAACTATTTGACAATCACAATTAAGCATTTTCCTTAGTAATCTTATAAATTTACGTGGAAAATATTAAGGATTTAAATGATTTTTTATTACAAGAAATTATGTTTTCGCCCAATACTTCTGACATATGCTTGACATTTTTCTATTATACTCACAACTTGTAGGATTCAAGGCATCTTAAAGATATAAAATAATCACAGCACATATTACAGAATTTTTTTAAAATTATTTTATCAAGTTTTTCATTTTGATTTTTTTTAGTGACACAAAATTACTCGCTTAATGCTTCAGAAAATTTGCAACATTAGGAATAATGTGTTGAATGCACGAAACAAATTTCTCAGCCAAAATGAGAAAACCCTTCTTTTCAGAACTCTTTAAGCAAATCTGTCAAGTAAAGATAATAACTAAATATTCTAAGAAAGGAATTAAATAATAATTAAAACACACTGCTGAATTTTTACATTGTGTAAAGACCATCCTCAAGTCCTAAGGTGTTAAGGTAGTTAAATGATATAATATCCACAATATAATTGTATATTCGCCTCTCCATAAAGTTTTGCATACTAAGGCTAAATTAATACCTAGATCTACAATATAAAGTTGAACATGAATCACTACAAACATCCAAAACCAATGGTGGAAAAAAAATTCACAAATTGTTGAATCTAAGGTGCTTGCTATTTGGCAGCCAAATAGGCATATTCACTGTGTAAAATTACCTTCCAAGGAGTAACTAGTTTGTTAGGTTTTGGGAGGGAAATGATTATCAAATATCAGATTTTAAGGAAATAATGCTTTTTTTTTATAATCCGTGTGTGTGTTTTAGAAATTGAATATAATTAATAAAATCAACTGCTCATATAAAAAGGTAATTATGAGAAAACACTAAAGAAATTTTAAATATTAATATTAGAAGACCCTGAAACACAATGAAGGTTAAAACCTTTGCATACAATTATAATACAAAGAGCATTTAAGTTAGTCAAACATTACAAGGAATAGGTTTATTCATATAGGAAAAAAAAAGACAGTGAATCACGCATGTTAAATCTTTTAGCTATCATTTTCAAAAATAGTGTACTTTCATGTCGCACGCAGAAAATTAAAATTTATTTAATGTCTAGGTCTATGTTCCTATTATTGTCGTTTTATTAAAAAATTTCAGCTTTCTAGCCCGACCATTACAGGATTTACTAAAGAATGAATCAGCGTTCACTTGGGGTCAATTACAGGCTGACTCATTTGTCAACTTAAAGAAAGTGCTAACATAGGACCATGTACTAGGATTATATGATGAAAATGCTGCAACAGAACTTCACACGGACGTTAACGGTTATGGAATTGAAGTTATTTTAGTCCAAATTCAAGATTCCAGTGAAAAATTAATCACGGGCTCTCAATAAGTCGGAGAAAAACCATTCAACCACGGAAAGAGAATGTCTTGCTGTAATATGGGCAATCCACAAATTCCGTCCTTATTTATTCGGAAGACCATTTGTTATAGTAACTGATCATCATGCATTGTGCTAGATAGCAGGGTTGAAAGTTCCAACGTGAAAAATTGCGAGGGCATTAAGCCTGCAAGAATATGACTTCTCCATATTCTATAAAACCGGAAAACATTAGGATGCAGACTATCTCAAGAAATCCCATAGATCCTGGCTCCTTGGTGGAGGCTGCAATAATTGCTGCATTTACGGATATTGCTGCCTGTCAAAGGAATGATCCGAAGTTAGCAGAATTAATTCACATCTTAGAGAAATCTGAGCACGTCAAGGGCGAATTTAAGCTCATAAATGGTGTCCTTTGTATGAGAAACTACGATCCATCCGAGTAAAAGTGGTTACCCGTAATCCCCAGATACCTGCGACTGGATGTCCCCCGGTATTTCCACGACGCATCTACTGCGGGTCACTTAGGGTTCGCTAAAACCTACGACAAAATCAGAAAACAATTCTTTTCAAGTTCGGAAAAAAAAAAAATTTTTAGCCTAGACTGTATCGTACCGTAAGACACTGTTTCTCATTGTCGAGAATGTCCAAAAAGAAAACATGTAACTCGGAAACCATCCGGTCGCCTTATCTCCAATCCTCCAGCTGTTCCTCGAACCGGAAGAGACTTGCTTGGTTCATTTCCTAGATGCCAAACAAGACATTGACAGATATGATGTCAATGTATGTTGATGTGGAATAAAGAGACTGGGATTCAGTCCGGCCGTTGTCATATAATACTGCAAAGCAAGACGTTACAGGATTTAGGCCATTCTTTCTGCTCCACGGGTATGACGCCGAGACGACTATGGACATTTTATTTCCGTACCAGCTTGATGATCAAGCGAATGACTACCTTGAACACTTAGTCACGACGGCCGAGGATTCAAGACAATTAGCTCGCCTACGAACATTAATTTTATAGCAAAAGGATAGTGGACGTTACGACACCACGCAAAAGACAGTATCCTATGAACCCGGTGATCTAGTATGGATTTTTTACACCTGAACGTAAAGTGAGTCTTTCCGAAAAACTCTTGAAGCGTTAATTTGGCTCGTATAAGGTACTCAAACGATTACCTGATGTAACATACGAAATAGAAGATTTTGATCCTATGTCGAAGCGTAGAAAGGCTAAGGACACCGTTCATGTCCTGCGGATGAAAACGTATTGGGATCCCGACAATCAAGACTTTGACACTATCTCTACCAATGATCCTCATCGACAAGATACTGAGCCTGCCGAATCAGTGATACCCGAAAAAGATACATCGAAATCATCAAAACCAACACATACTGGACTTTTGACTTGGTTTAGAACTAAGGCCAAAACAAACACTTGAAAGTCAGTAGGGCGCTGTCTTCTAAGGGAGGAACAGAATGCCGCATTTCGGATCAAAAACACACCGGAAGCAACGGCGCAGTGAATAAAGTCAATGGCTACCAACGGGAAGGCGTCGGTTCAAACTTGCGCGAGGCTGAAAATGTTTTTTCATCTCTTTTATGTTTGCTTTCTTAAATATTTGAGAAATCAGTAAAATAAATTTCTGTATTATATGAAAACGCTTAGAATGTTCTCTAACCATTTAAAGGCTTGTGTTGGAACTGCGAGAGGCAGTTCTTGACTGTAAGCATTGTCCTTGTTAGTCCTGACTAATAAACGCGTTACTGCTTATTATAAAAGACTCCTCTTTACAGTGTTCGAACAGCCATTTGAATAAACGTGACAATATTAAGGTAGAGTATGAAATATCTTACACATTATAAATTTCATTGTAAAAAAATATTAAATTTAATAAATAAAAGTGAAAGTTAAAATGAATTTTATTAAGTAGAATATTAAATATTTGCCGTATTTTAATCTATATTACAAATTAGCAGTATTTCGAATGGTAAAAGAATCTTCCCAATAGAAATCAAAGCTGAAAAATATTAATTGAATAGATAAGGATGAAATATGAAATTGAAGATTAATACATTGATTACTTAACAAACAAGAAAAGCAGATTTGAAATTATAAAATGATTCCATTCAATCTAAAAGTTCAATTATCCATCTGTCCAAATCACTTTCAGAATTTCAGAAAAATAAATCAGACTGAAAAGAAAAAATGAGAAAAAAGGAAAAAACCCAAGAAAAGGAAAGGTAAGAGAAGGGAGGGAGACATGTGCAGGATGAAAATGATTTGATTCGAAAACATTCTTTGATTTACAAAACGATAAATTAAGGGATTCAAGAACATTCTTTTGAAAATTCTTGGATGTTCAGAAATTAGTGCTGAAGATATAGGAGAATAGATTATGAATCAAACATTGAATTGTAAATTGCTAATGATGATCAACTTATTGAAACTGTTGAGAAAAAAAATGACCCTTGATGTCCAAGTTGAATCAGGCACTGGATCGTCAGCTAGCGAAGCATTTTTCCACTTAGAAGTGGATGGAGCATCAGCCCGAGTGTGATCACAAGCAAATTTTCACTGTCAAGGGGATGACGACTTGGCTGCCCAAAAAATGGATGAAGGCGTGTGAAATAGCTGACCCTGGAGAGATGTTCAGCAAAGAAACACTTTACATAATAAATACAGCACTTGTAATCTCCTTAACATGTAAAAGAGTTTCCTTTTCATTAAATTCTTATTGTTTGAAAAATATAGTTTTTTCTCCTTTTTTCAATATGTAGAATCATTAATTAAAATAAACCTTTTACAAAAAACCCAATTAAGTAAATTTTTATGATGTAAACGGTGCCCAGTCCCAATTGATTTGAATAATAGGAGAACTACTGAGTTGAATTCTGGATTATTTTCATTCACTTATAAAATGGACTTCTGACACACAACATATTTGGAAAGCAAGAGAAAAACAGAAAAAAAAAGCTTCAGAAAGTCAAATATTTTTAAAAAAATAAAAAAAGTACATGTACTTTTTTCAAAAATATATTGCATTTTAGGAATATTCAAGGAGCAGAGATCTGAAGCCGTAAATATATTTTCTTCTCCCAGTAGTTTGCACAGATGAAATTTTAGAAGAAACATACTTAAGGTTTTATTTTTGGAGTGTGAAGAGTTCCTCGGTTAAATGCCCTTAAATTAAATCGCGACATAACTTGTTTTCTACTCAGTTCACAAATTGGTATCAACTATGCCTTCAATTAATTACAAACGCTGCAATCAAAAATTAGGAATAAACGATAGCTTTAAAGTTATTGAAGTTCTGATATTTTGATAAACATTTCCTTTCATTCCATGCAAATCTTCTCATTTTAAACCAGGTTCGAATTTGTTTGAATCCTCTATGTTATTTGAGATTAAAAACAGGATCTCAAATTATTTTCTTGAGAAATTACGAAAGATGGTATCGAGAAAAACATTGAAAATATTACAGATATTTATCTTTTTAAAATAATATTTCAAGTTCCGTAAATACTAGAATTCCTCAAAATAAAGAAAACAAATGTTATAAACCAAAAATGAAGGTTTTATACTGCGTGGCTTTCACTTCAAATAATTTCTGATCTTCTCAATCATAAGTAGCTCCCTCTAGAGTAGAATTGCGAAAGCAAAATAATGTAATGAATTAACAGCATAAAAAGTGAAAATAAAAACGCCTCTTTTGGTTAATTAACTATATTTTTATAGTGAATATTAAGACTTAGTTTATTTTCATATTTTGATATTTATAGGTTCGTTTTTATAGTTTACATTTGATGGAAGCATGTACACTAAAAATGTTTTGAACACATCAGCACTCCACTTTTTGCAACAGCGCGTAGGATCTGAATAAAGAATATATTGTTCACAAGTTGAGTCAAGTGATTAAAGTACAGTTAAATTTCAAAAGTTATATTATTTGAATACAATAAAACAAGATTGACAACTGTTTTTTAATGAAGAAAATAAACTTTAATAAAGAAAATGTGTCGAAATTAAATTAAAACCCAATGTTTTATTGTGCAAATGGAGTAATTTCTTATTATTGTGTTGAAAATTCATTGTCTTTTATTTTCATTAACATTATATTTCAGATGATTAAATACTGACATTGGATGTCATCTCTAATTCCATTCAATATAAAGGGGAAATATTTTCTAATAGGTCACCTTCATATCAAGATGGTCAAGAAATATAATAAAGCATCTAATACACAACCAGCCTAGATCTTTATAATTACTGTTTAATCTCCGAAAATAAATCAGATTTTTCATGCAGAATAGAATAATCAATGTTTTAACAATAATTAAAATTATATAATATAATAAACAAAAATAAAACTATTATATACTATCAGATTAAATTCATATCATTATTACGCAATTCACACATAAACTATATAAATAACTTAGATTTCATTAATATGTCATGGGATAAGTCTGCATCTTATTGATAACCGGGCACAGGGGCCGTATAATCCATGCGCCAAATTCTGAGATAGGCGATTTTTTGATTTTATTGCGCATTTGGCAGCCTTATTTTTGTTACGTCATACATATGGAGACCTATAAGTATTATGCAGATAATTCTATTTGGAGAACCCTAGTATTTACGTCATTGCGCACGTCACGAAACGTCATCTTGGCAACATTTCTTCAACGCCAAAAAAATTTAGAATTTGGAATCATGGATTATACGGCATCTGTGCTGATAACCGAAATATTATAAAATAATTGTTCAGGAAATTTTTGTCTAGGATTAGATTTCATGCTTAACAGGAATTTTCCGATTTCATTGGATGAGCATTTCATCACACAAATTTCAATTTGCTTGTATAAGTCTTAACATACATATATTTGACACATTTTTTTATTGTCGTCAACAGTCATATTTTTGATTTGTTTTTATTTTCTGAAAACTTATGGAAAACACTTTTACATAAACTAATAAATTCAAAATAATTCATCCCTTCAGTGGGTCGATAAAGAGAGTACCAAGCATGTTTGGGAACTAAATACTGGGGGTTTTACATTAGGCTGACCACCTAATCAGGACATATGCTTCACACCCCAGGCCCTCTTGGTCAAGAGAACAGTGATGAGTTCTATAGCCCTTGGCCCAAATGGGCTGTTGTGCAACAGAGTTTTGTTTAATAAGTTCAAAAACACACTTAAAATACTCATGAGCTGGAGAGTAAAATTAATTCACTTTTGAAACTGAAGTGCAAACTACACAACTATTATTACGTTGAATGTAGTATAAAAACGTAGACAAACTTACCACCATAAAACAGCTATATAAACATTACTTACCATCTAACTTAATTACAGAAACACAAAAAGTATTCACTATACATAAATACCTGCTGCCAACGAACTGACTGAGAACACTTACCGAAACACACTACATATATGTAGTACAAAAAATAGAAACTTACCTTTACAAAACATAGTATCATAAACATTACTTACCTTTTATCTTATATTACAGCTACTCTAAAACAACTCACTTTATATACATACCTAACGCCAGCGAACTAATAGAGAACAATTACCTTTATTTTTTACACGATATTTCTGAAAGTATAGTTTCACCTTAAATGATCAAGGCCTGATATTATTGAAAAATTTTAATTAATTAAGCAAGAAATTTCTGTTCTCTCTCCAGCAATGAGATACTTTAAGAAATGAGATTTTCTTATGCTATTTACAATGTGAATGTTTATATTCATGCGAAAAGCTTTTTAACAAAAATAAAATTGTGAAAAAATTGTTTAAAATTACACCAATTACTAAAGTATCACTAATTTAATGACATTCAAATTTCAAAGTAGATTAGGCTAAGAAAAATCAATTTTTCTCCCTGCAGGTGCACTCAATTATTCATATATTTATGAAAAATTTTTCATTGATAAGATGTACAGCCTTTTCCAATCTTGAATTAGTAAATTATCGAAAAGATTTCTGGGAAGGAAATTTCAAGAGCAACTTGAGGTCCTATAGTAGTTTTCTAGCAAGAATTATTCCCAATTTTTACAATTTTTTTTATTTACATAAACACGAAGTGCTTTATTTTAGTGAGAATATTTTATAAACTAAAAGTTTTTCTAATCTTTATTTGATATTTAAATATTTTTATTCTTTCATTGCAAATGCATTACTTTTATTTTGTATTTTCTTTAAAATTTTCTACTACAGCAACTCTTCCTATCCCAGTAAAAATTACCAAATTCATTCTGGATAGATTAATATTCTCAAACAATGAAAATGTAACCAAATAAATGAAAAATTTATATATGCCATCTTCGATACTAACAAATTAAAATAATTCACACAGAATGAGAAATGAGAACTATGTAAATGAGAAATATGTGTACTGTAAATGTACTGTAAATGAGAAATATGTAATCGAAAAGCAAATATTTTAAATAACCTCAGTAGTTTCAGTCATTCGTGAAAACAACTTGAGTCTATACATTAGATATTAAAATATGTATTAACTAAGGAATTGATTGAAAATTTTATTTCTCGAATATTATCCGATGAATGGTATGATTTTGAAAGACAAGTCATTTCTCATTTATGAATAAATAATCCTACATCAATAAAAATAGGAGGTCAAGCATGGCATAGAATATTTCTCTGACATAGTTTCAATCAAATCTAAAGCGAAAATAACTCTTAAAGAACTAAGTATGAAAGTAAATTATATATAATATTCTTATTAAAAGTATTAGAATATTTTTAAATGAAAATAACTTTACCTATTTGAGTAACAGATTAGTATAATAAAAAAAAAAGTTATTTTTATTTGAATAGAAAATTAATTTTAAACACTTGTTCATAAACTACATTTGTTATCTTATCCACGAAGACTAATATACTTTTTCTCAAATTCTAGAAAGAGCTAATAACAGAAATAAAAATCTGAAAACTACTCAGTATTTTAATACGCGTACTTCTGTTTTTATTTATTTTTTTTTCTCCATAAATTCTAATTCTAAAGGAAACGGCTATCCTAAATGAAATAGCAATGCAGTAGGTATAGCTTGCATATTGTAATGTAAATCCTATTTTTAATGTAAAGCTTTTCTTTCATTTGAAGTATTTGACAAAAAGCAGAAACAGTGATTGAATCAGTTACAGACTTTCTTTCAGCTTTGATCCACCAATGGAAAAATATTCTTTTGAAATTAAAAATGAATGATATTACTGATATTTAATAATATATTTTACACAATTTTAACACTTTCGCTTTTATTTGTGCTTAATTTTTTTCACAGAAATTTAGATTGTGTTACATTGTCTTATACTTTTGTTTGAACACCAGTCTAAGGAATTTCGAAAACAATAAATATCTTATCTGGCACCAAGGAAGTAAATCGTACCACAATAAAAAAATGGTACCCATTAAAAGAATAATTTAATTTTCTTAGTTAATTGCAGAACAATCTGGAATATTTTTTCGTTGTACAGAACTATCTGGTGTGTAATGGAAAATTGCAAACCCAGTATATCCTTTGAAAATTCAAAATATCCTAGAAATTCTTGAGCATTCTATAAGATTCTCAGAAACACTAAAGACATTCTAGATAAATTTGACTTCCTAGATATAAAATAACATTCAGCAATACTGTGGCGATTTTTACACATCAATATTTAGCAGATTCTAAACTCTATAAAAGTGCTTATTCGCCTAATTAAATTGTTTGTCACAAAATTTTCTAGATCCACAATACTTTCAATTTAAAATGTTAAGCAAGGTGATTTTTTTTCTTACCCCAAACACTCCTATAGGACTATGTGACTGTTTCTGAAGTTATATCTGCAATCAGTCAAATTATGTTTACATTTTTTACCTGTATTAGTTTTATAAAATTCTGCAGACTGTACTACTTATGCAATTATATTATTTTTGAATTTTCTGCTTGCGACATGAAAGCACAGTTCACTATTTTTGAATATATCCTCTAGAGGGTATAACATGTACATTTAACTTATTTATTCTAAATGAATAAACCTATCTTTTGAAATGTTTGACGAACTTTTTCATTCTTTGTAATATAATTGCATGCCAAGGTTTTAACCTTCATTGTGTTTCAAGTTCTTTTAACATTAATACTTCAAATTAGCATAAGTTTATTAAAGAACCAACTTATAAGAGCCTTCCTTTTTAAAGAGCAGTCGGTTTTATTGACTTAACTTTTAAAGTTTATATTATTAAAAGGCTTTCATAGGATGCAGCATCCCTCTTCTTCTTAAGTCCTGCATAACAAAACATTGGCAACCAGTTACTCATCGGAAGGTAATTTACACAGAGAATATGTAGGAATCAAAATGTGCTTAATTTAATATTATTATTTCTCTAAGATTTCTAAGTATTAACAATTATATCTAATAGTAATAATATAAAATTATAATTTAAATTCGCAACCTTAAATTAATATCGTTTTCATTTTCTATCAAAATGTTAATTGGCAGCATTAGATAAGAGTTAGAGGTAAACAAACAAAAAAGAATGTCTTTAGTTCTAATACCAAGTGGTAATTATAAAGTTTGTTTAAGTTATTGTAAAACACAAATAATTGTAAAATATAATATAATAACTAAATGTGGCACAGGTGCCATATAATCCATGATGCCAAATTCTGAGATTGGCGATTTTTTTGGCAAATTTTATTATGTATCTGGCAACCTCGTTTTTATTACATCATATAAATGGATACCTATATGAATTATGTAAAAAATTCTATTTTGGTAACCCAAGTATTTACGTCATTGCGCACGTCACGATACGTGATCTTGGCAATTTTTCTTCATCTTCAAAAAAATTTAGAATTTAGAATCATGGATTATACGACACTTGTGCCCTAAAATATATAATAAGTAATAATAATAAGTAATAATTTTAAATGTAAATATTCAGCTTAATAAAATTATTTCTCAGTCATTTTCTATTTGGTGACTACAAAATTGATGACCCGTGACCCGTTAAACAAAGAAATATATAGAACTGACAGTGTAGCACAGGCGTCGCTGGAACTCAACATAGTGAGCATAAAAATTCCACCCTTTTGGCGGATAAACCAGAAATTTGGTTTTTTCAAGTTGAAGCTCAATTTAAAGAAAACTGGAATACTATAATAATAATAAGAAACTAAGTTCAATTACCTGGTGTCACAATTAGAATCGAAATATGTAAAAAACATTTGGGACATTGTGAATAGCGATAGTGCAAACAAATTTACAGATATTAAAAATAGACTTTTAAATCGGTTTAAAGAAAGCAAAAACATCATACGTTCAAATAAAGAGATTAATTACTGACACTGAACTGAGTAACATGAAACCTAGCCAACTTTTGATAAAAATTATGATGTGTTGCTACAAATGATATTGCAGAAAATCTCATTAAAACTTTGTGACTCAAAAAATTACCAGAAACTATGAAAATCACATTATCAGTGAGTGAAGAAGATGTAACGTCTACTACTCAGCGCTTTCGATTTCCAGAGCCTTTGATGGGGAGTGTGAGTAGGGAGACGATTGGTGCGAGGAGCAGGCTGAAGAAGCTGCGTTTTTCAGTTTTGGAAATTGATATTGACTCTTTGGTACGCTACGCAAGCGCGAGAGTTTTATAAACCCAAATATGACTCCTTGTAAATTTTTTGTTAATTAAATGTTTTGTTTCTAAATTTGGAGTCGTTAGTTTGTTTCATAACAATTTTATGTTTTTGGTGGCAGCGGTTTTGGATGTTTTTATAATGCTTTGCATTAGCATCCACTGTGAAAATTAATTATGTGCACTATAATGGATTACGTGCCGAAATGTTGGAATACAGGTAGGCCATTTTGATCAATCCTTCTCTGGCTACAATTAAAAATAAATAGTTGGTATGTTATAAATTTATAGAATATTTAGTTCCAATCTTATTTACGTGAATTTTCATGTTACATCAATTAATTTTGTTTATAAGTTTGTAAATGGTGTATTCCATATTACAAAAGATAATTTCTGTATTTCGTGTATTCGAATTTACAGTGTAATATTTTTAAACGAAAAGTGTGTATCTTATTAAATGTGTATTTCATAATTTTTATGTGGTTGATGTATTTCAATTCACTTAGGAATATGTGTTAAAATAACTATGTTGTTATAGATTAAGTTGTAAAATCAAAAGTACAATTATATACTTAGTTTTTTGATTGTTCAACTGATATATAAAGTAGATTTTAAGAAAGAAAGGAATATATTTTTTTTAAAAGGTTTTGATTTCGTTATGTGAAAACGAAAGTATATTATTACAAATAGGTTTGAATTTAATGTAATGTGAAATTTTTATTGATGTGTTTGATTGTTCTTTGCAATGTTTTATATGATATAAAACTGATTTATTTGATATTTAAATCGTATATGTTTTTTTTTACATTGTTAAGAATTTGAAAAGATATATTCTTAATGTTTAAAATATCTTACGTTATTAACATTATTTGATGTCGTGTATGATTAACTAAGTTTATTGATTTGAAATCGAAAGCTGATTTCTGGTTTAGATTAGTTAAAGCTGTTAATTTGTATTGTTCTTAAGAATTGTAGTGTTCTATATTTTGAATTAAAAATATGTATAATTTCATTTTTGGATTTAATATAGTAGTATCTATATAAGAATATGATTTTATATAATTTATACATATAATATATTTACATTTTTGATTAATGATTCAATTTATCTGAGTATCAATCATTAGCTTGGTGATAATAACTTGAAATCGAGAGTAGATTTAATATTAAACATTTTCTTCTTTTTTGAAATAATTGATTTTCCATTTTATACTTTTGTTGTATTATAATATAGTTTGTTTCATTTAGTTTTTAAACGTTATTGATATGTTTATATTAGTAGTGTGTGATAAATAATTTCAATAGTTATTTAATAAATTTTGCATATTGGTGGGTATAGTCTGTTTTTCTCTCATTATTGCATCTCTTCTGAGATAAAACGTTTAGTAATTAAAATGGCTTTTTAGCACGGGGAAAAAGGGAGATTTAATAGAAGTAGCGGAAGAGTTAGGGAAATAGTTCCAGATTCTTTTAAAATCCCAGACATTAAAAATTAATTTTAGCTAGTAAAAACTTCAACGAGGAAGAAGTAAAATGTATATTAGATAGGGTAATCGATGAAAGAGTTAAAAGGGAACAAGAAGAAAAAGAGGAAAAAATTAGGCGAGAAGAACTAGAAAAAGAGGAGAGAATTAGGCGAGAAGAACTAGAAAAAGAGGAGAGAATTAGGCGAGAAGAACTAGAAAAAGAGGAGAGAATTAGGCGCGAAGAACTAGAAAAAGAGGAAAGAATTAGACGTGAAGAAAGAGAACATATTTTGGAAATGAAACGTCTTGAAATCTCTTCAAATGCCACAATTTCGAACAGAGAATCAGTTACAAATAGGACTGAACAAGCTCAAAAAATTCAATTAATGCAAATAACGCCAAAGTATGATGAAAAGAAAGATGAGATGAGTTTATACTTAATAAATTTTGAGCGTAGAGCAGAAATGGCTCATATTCCAAAAAACGAATGGGTAGTTTATCTTGTAAGTGCTTTACCTTCAGAAATATCTAACATGTTAGCTAGAGAACCTCCAGAAAGGGCTGATGATTACGATTATGTGAAGGAACTTATTCTTAAACGATTCAAGTTAAATAGCGAAAAATTAAGACAATTGTTTCTTAAACACCAGAAAACGACAGAAAAATCATGGAGAAATTATGCACAAGAATTGAATAGTTACTTTACGGAATGGCTTGCGGAATTAGAAATAACGACGTTTGAACAGCTTAAGGAGCTAATGGTAACAGATCAATTGAAACGTCGAGTGCCAATTGAAATTAAAGAACATTTTTTGGCGGAATGGCTTAAAATAAATTCTCCGTATGATCTGGCAGAGAAAATAGATGAATATGAAAGCTTAAGAGATAGTTTTAAGACTAAAGATTTTACAAAACTCCCTCGAAATAATTTTGGTTTTCGTCAACAAAACGAAAACCGTGCCTTTAAGTTTAATGAAGTAATTCGAAATAATAAATCTCATGTTCCTAAAAGAGTCGAGAATAAAAATTCAAATTATGCACATGAAAGGGAATTTGAAAACGAAAACAACTCCGATGTTATGAGTGTGGTTCTTATAGTCATTTGCGGCCTCAATGTGACAAAATAAAAAAGAACTTAGAATCGGTAGCATCTAATGAAATTGCTAAAAGTACATTTAATGAGTTGATGGCTCCCTACACTAGTATCGGCACTGTTAATGGAATTCAAATGCCAATCTTAAGAGACACTGGAGCAACTCTTGATTTGATTTGTGGAAAATACGTTAAACCTGATATGTTCACTAAGGAAAAGGTTTGGCTAAGAACACCTCTTGATGAAACTTTAGTATGCTTACCTATTGCCGAGGTTGAAATAAATTGTGAATTAGGTCACGTTTTGACAAAGGCAGCAGTTCTTCGAGATTCTTTGGATCAAGGAAGGTATTTACTAGGTAACAAAACAGCCGCTTTAATTGAAGAAACCAAAAAACACGAAAAGGTGAAAGTACATATGATAAATGCTATAGAAACTCGAGCTCAAAAAAGACGCAAGGAAAATAGCACGAATAAAGAGATAATTGTCTCTGAAATAAAATCCTCTAGGTCTTGCCTCAAAACTAAACAAAATGAAAAATTAGAGGAAAATGCAATTTTGCCACCATTAGAAACCGAAGTTGAAGGTCTGGATTTGATAAAGACATCCCCAGAAGAATTCGCTCGTGAACAAAAAGTGTGCGAAGATTTGAAACCTCTTTTTGAGCAAGCTAAACGACAATCTTCAAAAGACAATAAATATGTTATAATAAATCAAATGTTGTTTTTTAATAAAATGGACAATGATGGAACCATAAGAAGATTATTAGTTGTGCCCAAGAAGTTTCGCAACCAGCTAAAAGGAATCTGCCATGAGGTAACTGCAGCTCATTTAGGTGTAACTAAAACAAAAAGATATGTTGTGTAAAACTTTCTACTGGCCAAACTGCTTTAAAGACATAGAAAATTTTGTTAAATCTTGTGACAAATGTCAACGTGTAGGAAAGCCTCAAGATAAGAAAAAGTCTCCTTTGAAACTGGTTCCAGTAATTCCGGAAATATTTACTAGAATTAATGTTGATGCCTGTGGACCTTTACCTTTAACTTCAAGCGGCAACCGGTATATTATAACAGCCATTTGCATGTCATCCAAGTATCCAGATGCCATCCCAGTACCAGATATTCGTTCTACTACTGTGGTTGATGCTTTTCTTCAGATATTTAGCCGTATGGGTTTTCCTAGGGAGTTGCAAAGTGATCAAGGAACATCTTTCATGAGTGTCCTGACATCAGAATTTTTAGAAAAATTTGGTATTAAAGTAGTGCATAGTTCTGTACAGCATCCCCAAAGCAATCCTGTTGAAAGATTGCATAGAACTTTAAAGAGAATACTGAAAGTCCTTTGTTTAGAAAAGGGTACAGATTGGGAGAAAATTTTACCTCAGGCACTTTTTGCGCTTAGAACTTGCATTCATGATAGCACTGGATATTCTCCTGCAGAATTAGTCCATGGTCGGAACCTAAGAACTCCCGTAACACTATTATATGAAAATTTAACTGGTAAAACCATTGAAGAAGATAGCGTGATTGCTTACGTTTTTAATCTTTTAAATAGAATGAAAAGATGTCAAGAATTAGCTGTGCAAATATGACAGATGCTAAAGAAAAACAGAAACTTTGGTATGACCGTAAGGCTACGAAAAGAGAATTTAAAGAAAATGATCTTGTGTTAGTCGTTGCCCCTTCTAGGTCAAGTAAATTTTCTGTTCATTGGATAGGTCCAGGAAAAGTAGTAAAACGACTATCGGAAACAAATTATATAATACAATTTCCCGATAAAGAAAAATTACATGTATACCATGTAAATATGTTAAAACCCTATTTTCAGCGTCCAGAAGATGTTAATTTAATTTTTACCTCTAATTCTGATAATGAAGATATTGATTCTGAGAATGAAGATATCCCAAGTTTTGAAATTAATTCATCCACCCTTTTAGAGACTTTCCCTGAAAGTTGTTTTAATGAAAAATTAGAGGATGAGCAGAAGAAGCAATTGAGTAGACTTTTGATTCAATTTATTGATATTTTTTCAAATGAACCGGGTTGTACTGAACTAGCTAAACTGGACATCGAGTTGGAATCTGATAAACCTATTATAGCTAAACCATATCGAATGTCCCCACGACAGACAGAAATCTTGAAATCGGAAGTAGACAAGATGTTGAAATTGAAGGTGGTGGAACCAGGTGAATCCGATTACACATCACCTTTAATATTAGTTGAAGCTCCTGGAAAAGAACCTCGTCCGTGCATTGATTATCGCCGGTTAAATGAGGTTACCAGAACACAATATTATCCATTGCCAAATATTGAAGAGCGCGTTGAATCTGTTTCGAAAGCGAATTTCATATCTCTATTAGACTTAACACGAGGTTATTGGCAAATACCTTTGAGTCCGAAGGCTCAAAGATATGCTGCTTTTACTACGACATTTGGTGTTTATAAACCTTTGAGAATGGCATTCGGTTTGAAGAATGCCCCTTATTATTTCAGTAAGTTAATGGCTGAGATATTAAAAAATTGCGAACATTTTGCTGTACCTTATTTAGATGACATAGCTATATATTCATTTACTTGGTCTGATCACATCCAACATCTTAAATGTGTTCTAGAGAAGATTCGATTTGCGAAATTGACTGTAAAACCCTTAAAGTGCAAATTCGCTCAACTTCGTGTTAAATATTTGGGACACTTTGTAGGACAAGGTCAAAGAACACCAGGTGATATTAAAGTGAAAGCTGTTACCGATTTCGAACGTCCCTCAAGCAAAACCGAAGTACGTGCTTTCCTAGGTCTTGTTGGATACTATCGTAAGTATATACCAGACTTTTCGGTAGTTGCTGCGCCTTTAACTGACTTACTAAAAGGGAAATCCAAGAAGGGAACTGTAATATGGAATAATAACTGTGAAAAGGCATTCATAGAATTAAAGAATGCTTTAATAAAGAAGCCTGTACTTTACAGTCCAGACTTTCAAAAACCATTTATTATTCAATGTGATGCCTCAAACTTAGGAATAGGAGTAGTTTTATCTCAGAGAGATCAAAAACTAAATGAACACCCTATCCTGTTTCTGAGTAGAAAATTTTCAAAGTCTGAAAAAAATTATAGTACTGTAGAAAAGGAATGTGCAGCAATAATTTTTGCTGTTACTAAATTAAAATATTATTTAGATAGTCAGTATAAATTTGTTATAGAAACTGATCACAACCTTTTAGTTTGGTTAAAACATCATACAGGATCTAATCCCAGACTTTTAAGATGGGCTTTGGTTCTTCAAAGCCTAAATTCCGGTATTGTTCACAAAAAGGGCAAATTACATCACAATGCTGATAGTCTCAGTAGAATGCTGAATAACCAAACATAATTATTTTCTTTTTATTACTCAGATATTAATTTTTTTTTAAAAAAAATATTTTCTATTAATACAAATTTCAATTGTTTCATAATTTTTGAAAAAAAAAAATTATATTGTTTTTTATAATATTAATGTGTATATTTGTAAATTTATCTATTGTTGCAGATTCTGTTGTATTACATAATTATTTTGTGCTCTTTTGATATATTTTTATATTATATAATGCCATATATTTTGTGTATCAGCCAGAGTCCGATTGATCAGGGCTATCTGTAATACTAAATTTTGCTTTTTGTTGCTTGTGTGTGTGTGTTTTTTTCTTTTTCATTGCAGGTTGATTTCCGTATAAAAAAAAAAAAAAAAAGAAAAAAAACTCCGGGGAAGGAAGGAATAATTTAGTCTGTAACGTCTCCTACTCAGCGCTTTCGATTTCCAGAGCCTTTGATGGGGAGGGTGAGTAGGGAGACGATTGGTGCGAGGAGCAGGCTGAAGAAGCTGCGTTTTTCAGTTTTGGAAATTGATATTGACTCTTTGGTACGCTACGCAAGCGCGAGAGTTTTATGAACCCAAATATGACTCCTTGTAAATTTTTTGTTAATTAAATGTTTTGTTTCTAAATTTGGAGTCGTTAGTTTGTTTCATAACAAAGATACTTCCAAACTTGCCCTAATGGCAGATAAGATCAATGATATGAACCCTCGTCCAAATGTTTTTGATGTACATGAAGCTACAGAAAAAACAAATCAACACATAATAAACAGTTAGAAAGAAGAATTCAGTATTTGGAACAAGTGGCGATGTTTAGTATTGAAAAAAAATCTCAGGTCAAGAACAAACTATCGTTTCTATTGTTCATGCTCACGTAGCCGATCTAAAACTCGTTATGACGCTAATGGAAAATATTGTTATTTCCATTATAAATTTGGAAACAAAAGCTAGGCAGAAAATTACCAAGCACTATGCCGGTGGAAAAAACAAATAAATGAAAGTCAGGAAAACTAAATGTGGCAGTAGATGTGGCGGCAACGTCTCCTGTAAGTGTGAAGGATTGTCACAAATTTCGCCAATTTGTAAAAGATAAAAAGTCCACATTGACATTTCTTGTTGATAATAGGGCTGATGTAAGCATAATTCCAGCATCATCTATAGATAAGTCCTTTTCTGATTTTAAATTATATGCTGCCAATGGTTCAGAAATTAAAACATGTGGAATAAAAATTCTTTATCTGGATCTGGTTTTACATAGACTTTCAATTTCCATTTACAAAAGCAAAAGTTAGTAAAGCTATATTAGGAGCTGACTTTTTGAACAAATTTAACTTATTTATTGATCTCAAAAGTCAACAATTGATTGATGGAGAAACTAATCTTTGTGTGAAAAGTAATGTTTCTTCAATTTTTTAAGTAGTTATCTAAGCATATTAAATAAATCAAATGAATATTCAAAATCTGTTTTCTAATTATCTTGCTATACTCAAGCCGAACTTGTCAATTTCAGATAAACGGCATGATGCCAAACACTACATAGTAACTGAAGGATAGTCAGTACATTGTAAAGCTCGCCAACTTGACCCAAAACGTCTAAAAATTGCTAAGGAAAAATTTAAATTACTGTTAGATAATGATATAATTTGTCCTTCAAATTCACAATGGCGAAGTCCATTACATTTGGTAATAAAAAAATGGTTTATATCGTTCATGTTGTGATTACAAGAAGTTAAATTCCCAAACGGTTCTTGATATATACCCAGTACAAAGAATTGAGGATTTTCATCACATTTTAAAAGACACAAAATTTTTTCCAAAATTGATCTGTTCAGAGCATACCATCAAATACCTATAGCAGAGGAAGATGGATGTAAAACTGCCATTACAACACTATTTGGCTTGTATGAATTTAATGTAATGAGCTTTGGTTTAGAAAAGTGTGCCTGCTACATTCCAAAGGTTTATTCATGAAATTTTTAGAGATTTTCATTTTACTTTTGCTTATCTAGATGATATATTCATACCATCACGTAATGAAGAAGAGCATAAAAACACCTAAATTTAGTTTTTGAACGCTTAAATAAGTAAGGCTGAAGAATAAGTTTCTCAAAATCAACTTATGGAAAACAAAATGTAGAATTTTAAGGGTATTTGATAACACCCAAAAGGTTCTCGTCCATTACCTTAAAAAGTTGAAGCTATATTTAATAATAAAACACCTCAAGCCATTCATGAACTATGAACATTTCTGGGCATGATCAATTTTTATCACTGTTACTTAAAAGATGCTGCCAAGACACAAGCTATTTTACATGACTACATGAAAGGTTCTAAGAAAAAGGGCAAAATTAAAATTCAATGGACAGAGGAGGCATTAAAACAATTTGAAAAATGTAAATAAGATTTGGCCAATGTTACACAGTTATCTTGACCAAGTTCTGAATTACCTCTGGCATTGTTTACAGATGCATCATTTCCCTCCTTAAATCTGGCATCACAAAACCTAACCAACCAGTTACTCCTTGGAAGGTAATTTACACACTGAATATACCTAGTTGGCAGCCAAATAGCAAGCAAATTTGCTTTTTGTTCAACAATTTGTGAATTTGTTGAACAAAATTTCCACCATTAGTTTTGAATGCTTGTAGTGGTTCCTGGTAAACTTTACACTATAGATCCAAGTCTAATTTAGCCTTAATATGCAAAAACTTTCATTAAAAGACAAAAAACCAAACTACATTGTGGATATTGTATCATTTAAACCAACTTAACACCTTAGGACATGAGGATGGTCTTTACACAGTGACGAATTTTAGCAGTGTGTTTTAATTATTATTTAGTTCCTTTCTTAGAATATTTAGTTATAATCTTTACCTGACAGATTTGCTTAAAGAGTTCTGAAAAGAAGGTTTTCTCATTTTGGCTGAGAAATTTGTTTCGTGCATTCAACACATTATTCCTAATGTTGAAAATTTTCTGAAGCATTAAACGAGTAATTTTGTGTCACTAAAAAAAATCAAGATGAAAAACTTGATAAAATAATTTTAAAAAATTTCTGTAATATGTGCTGTAATTATTTTATATCTTTAAGATGCCTTGAATCCTACAAGTTGTGAGTATAATAGAAAAATGTCAAGCATCTGTCGGAATTAAAAAGAGAAAACACAATTTCTTGTAATAAAAATCGTTTAAATCTTAATACTTTCCATGAAACTTTATAAGATTACTAAGCAGGAAAATACTTAATTGTGACTGTCAAATGGTTAACCTATACAAGACTTCACATATATCAATAATAAGTAAATTTGATTTTCGGTCCATCTTAACACCACAGGAATTGAGGAGGGTCATTACACGATGTCAAAATTCAGCAATGTTCTTTTAATGAATGATAATTTAATTCCTTTCAGAATATTTAGTTATAATATTTACCTGACAAATTTGCTTAAAGAGTTCTGAAAAAAGGGCTTCTCATTTAAGCAAAAAACTTTGTTCTGTGCATTCAATACTTTTTTCCTAATGTTGCACAATTTTTTGAAGTATTAAGGAAGTAATTTTGTGTCATTTAAAGATATAAAACACTAAAACATTCTTCATCATTCTTATCTATCTTCCAAATATCAAATACATTCAGAATATTCTGGCGATTTTTATACATTATTTTTAGCTATGTAAAATTTATCGATTATGTAAAAGTGCCCATTTGTCCACTTCACTCATTTGTCACAAACACCTTTAGACTCACCACTCACAATTCAAAATAGTAACGTTCAATAGTTAGGGATTCCAAATCACAAGCTCTAATTTGGGCTATGTATTATTTACACCCGCCTTCAATTAAATTAAGCTTATGTGCAGTGAACAAAACAATTGAAGAATGTTGAAGTTTTGGGCTGATCTTAAATTTGGAGAAATGCTTGGTCGATTCTCTATAAGAGCTTTCTCTTCCCTGTTCTTGCAGAATTAGTAGGTTTGCTGCAACTAGTCTATCTAGAATGCCCCAAACATACTCTATTGGGTTTATGTCGAGAGAACATATTGGCTTTTCTGTTCATATGATTCTTTTCTCCAAATGTAAATTCATTCACCAAGTTATTACGATGTCGTCAGCAAATTATCGTCCATAGACATGAAGTCCTCCCCCAATTGCTACAGTATAAGCATCTACATTAAGTCTATGGATCTCATCCTTATATCAGGATCAATCAGGCCATTTGAAATAATATGGGGAGCTATTTCGAATGTTATGGAAATGGTGTGCCTATCAATGGAGATGCCAGCATAGACTATCATTCTCTCACCACCAAATTGGACACTCGTGCACAAACGAGAATTGTTTCCAGTGCAAAATTTCCTTCAGATGAAAATGGGCCCATTATCAGGATGAAGAAAAAAATGAAATTTATCATAGAAAAGAATATTGCTTTGTTCATTTCTCCTCTACTTCACATGTAGTCCACTTTTTGTGAGTGTGGCGATGACTTGATGTAAGTGTGAATCATATTTTTGGCGAGCATACAGCCCCTCAACATGAAAGTGGTTTTGGACAGTGTGTCAAAACTGTAGGACCAGTAGCTGAAAGAAGAAATTGTTGCAGAAGAGTCACATTCATATCTCGGTATTTCCTAACCATTGCCATTAAATAATGGTCTTCATAGGGTATTGTTGCACGATTAAACTTAGCCTTGATCTTAAGCGTGCACATATTCAGTCACATGAGAAACAATACCAGATCCTCAAAAATACAATTAATGAAAATCTGATGACTTCTGATGACTGTTTGCTTTCCTCGTATAATTGGAAAACAAATTTCCAAGCTTCTGATTCAGTTAATAGACTTCATTAAGACATCACAATCATTGAAAAAATGTGCTTATTGGATGTCTATCATTCTTTTACTTTCTCTCTTTCATTAAAATGAAAACCGAATTTTACTGCTGCTTAAGCATCGTCTTCGACGTTAAACTGAAAATTTGCCTTTACTCTCTTTCATTTAAAGAAAAACTTTTTGCCTATACCATTATTTATGAAGGACTTACAATATTCTTCAGTTGTTTTGAGCAGTATATTTTAACTATATTGATTTTACTCCCCCTTTGATAGACAAATTTCTGCACATGTAGCACTTTATTAAACTGTTAAGGTTTTTTAATTTGATTTTTTGTGACAGGTTTATGTAACTCACCACGAAAAAAATGATCAGTTTAAATTTCCCCCTCATGGAAGGCAATTTTCACAGGAGTAAACAATTTAATGGTAAACAGCCATACATATAGTTTTGGTGAAAAACCATCTGATACATTCTATAACATCAAAGATCCAAAGTTACATTAAAATATTCAAATTATTGGGGAACATTCTCCAGCATGCACTCCAGTCATGAGTCTTTGACAACATTCACAAAACCTCTACGATCTGATCTTCTGGATATTCAACAATGTTCAGAAGATCAAATCGCATATTTAATAGCGCTTTGTAAATAGTTTGCAGTAACTTCACTTACCATAAAGAACTAAATGGTGTAAGACACTTTTTGTAGCAAAATTTTCAAAATCAAATGAAAATACTTCCTGAATGCAGTTTGCAGAGTGCTTTCATTGAATGCAACTCACATGAAATTGAAAGAGTAGGTGCTGTAGTTTTCTTTGTCCTAAGACAATGGGCATTTAATTTTTACATGAATTTAATTCAGCAAACAATATGCTTTAGAAAAATATTTATCTTAGTTTAGTTATCACATTTCTATACATTAAACTAACATTCAACAATTAAAAACATCAAGATTTTTCGTTATGTTATATTTTTAAATCGCAATATGCATACTCGGTCCATTTGTAATGCTACTGAACCAATCCAAAAACAGGAATCGTTTTACAATTGTTAAATTAATAAAATTTTCTTTTTAATCTAAAAAGTTCCCACTGAAATTTCTGAGTTGCAATTATTTCTGCTTTGTTTCTGAAGCACAAGTTTACATGAAGTTAGAAAAATAGCTAAATATCAAGATATATCCCAAAATGAAAGCATAACATAATTTTAAATTATATCTTCAATTTAAAATATATATCAAAAGGTTTTAAATAAATTCAATTATTTTGGAAAATGTACATCTTGTTTGTAAATTTTGTATAATTGCTGAAAAGAATTCAAGAGAAATTAACGCTAACATTTTTTAGATAATTTGATTCATTCAAAAATTAATTTAAACTTTATAAATAATTTAGTATTTTAGAAAAGAAAAAATTAGTTAAATGAACTTCATTGATATTTCAGATTTCTTCCTTTTTTTTTCATTGGACAAACGAAGTATTTTCAGCTCTGGCATTCAGTAGAGTGATGTGATTAAATAGTGTGTTCATTTGGTGTGAATTTATAAATTTATTTTATAATTAAGATTCAATTTGCTTTTATAAGAAGGCATAATTTTCCATAATTCTGTTATTAAACATATAGAGCAACATATTAGACATTTAGCCATGAATATTTCAATTCTAAAATTTCATGAATAGATAATGAACATTATAAAAAAATAATATCTAACTTTTTTTCAATACTTAAAAGGCTACAGCATCAGGGTAATGGTTACATATTTTACTTAGGTTATTTTGAGAAAAATACATAAAAACATTTTACTGTTATACTAAAAACAATATTGATATTTTGTTAGGATTTCTGTCCATACCGGTAGTTATCTTTAAAATGGAAAAAAAAAAAAACTTGTTAATAAATTACATGAATTTAATTTAAATGTAAGAAAATTTATTGAAAACATTTTTTTCCTAGTGGTATTAGGAGAGTTTAATTTACATTTGTATCAAAAGAAATGTTCTTTTAATCTAGAGACTCCTCTGAAGTGGTAATGTTTGAAAAACTAATCTTTCTCTGATATTTCTATAAAAACTCTTACATTAAAAGCCAAATCTTAAACTTTATTTTGCCCCAGTGAACACTTTTCCTTACAACTCTTATAGAGAATTACTGTTATTGAATTACTGCCTAAATGATTAAGAAATTTTTTAAATAATTTGAAGACGTTAATTTTTTAAAAAAATTTCAACAGGTTTCATTTAAATTTAATCATGAAATAAAAATTGATAAAAACTTATTCACTGATTACTATTAATAAGGTTCATGGTTGTCAAAATGAAAAAACAGTTATCTTTTATTATCTATATATTTTAAAGATCTGAGAAAAAAGTATTTTTTTTTTTTGAAAGCTATAAATGAAATAATTTTTAAAATTTTAATTTTTATACAATGTATGAGGAATCTAAAATATAGAATAGGAAATATTTAAAATGGTATATAAACTTAAATTTTAAGCAAAATATTAAAATTCAGACTTATCAATATTTATTACATGTAATATTTAAATACAAGAATATCTGTTGTAAATTTCCCTTGTTCAACTTTAAAATTTGTGGATAATAAATCATTTTGTACAAGATTAAATAGTTTTCACTAAAAATCAATGCTAATTTCTTCAAAAGTAATTAGAAATTAATTAATACTAATAACAAATATTTAGATTAGAATATACTCATTTGGTATATTAGTATCAGTAAAAAATTGAGTACAACCACTTTATCCTCTTGACTTAAACAACCAATGTTACAGTTAGTTAGTTTACAATAACTTCATTTTCATTTAAAACCACTGACCTCCAATTCTTGATTATTTACAGATTAAAAATTAAGGACATACATCAAAGCAAAATTTAAGTTTCAAACTTTCCAAATTAAATAATAATTTTTATTCCAAATTAATATTCTAAATTAAATAATAAATTTTTTAAAGACTTGTTAAAAAAAGTATTTTGGAAACATATTGCATTTTGTATCAATGTCTTGCGTTAAAATATGAGCCAAGATGATTCTCAAATGAATTTTTCACTACATCTAAAAATTTAGTGATGGACCAACCTATTTTCTTTAAAATGTAACCTAAACAGATGCCAAAAAATTGGTACTGTATATTCCTGATGTGATGAAATTTCAGCTACTTAGTGAATAAAGATAAATTAAACATTTTCAACTGTTAGTTCCAAATGTGGTTCACATATATTGAAATAATTTAAAAATTTTATTATTTTTTTTAAACTACGAAATTTAAATACTTCAAAAAGAAATTTTTTAAACAAAAAAATATGTTGTGCTTGCAAGCACAGAGGAAAGCAATAAGAGGTTAAACAGAAACTAAAATTTGTTTCTGTTACATAAATTACTTACACCTTTGGCAAATTATCTTAAAAAATCTATTTCATCAAAGAGTAAAAATACTACAATATTAAGACAAGAAGGATTATAATAATGCAGTTGTTCCATATGAATGTGAGCTTAAATAAAATATAAATTGCATAAAATTTTAAAACAATATTTTATTTTTTAATTTTCTTACTATTACTTTTAATTAAACTACTTATCAGGTTGTTTTTACTGCTGATTCATAATATTTTTTACTCTTAGATTTGAGGAATAATCTTCGTTTAATATTTGATTAAATAACAATATTTAGGACTGAAAGAAAAGAGGCAGGCCTGCTTTTAGCAGCTGTAACTCATTTCTTCTTACTATTTTTTTTGGGCGTGGTGGAAGCCGTAATTTGTTCTCGTCTGAAAATGTTAGTAAAGAATTCTTTAAAAACTCATATATTACAAATATATATTCATATATATATAAGTCAATATCTCACAATCAGTTTAGAAATTAAACTAATCAAAATAGAAACTTACCTCTTGCAAATCTGCCCAAGTTGTCTCTTAAACGGTTAAGAGGTTGTTTCCTAGGACGTCCTCTCTTTCCGCTTAGAGATGTCCTACACTGTTGCCTTTTTGGGGCCTGTGGTCTGGCTGGGGGGCTTCTGACAGGGGAAACTGGTGGTAACGATATTTTAGTTTGAAAATAAGGAGGCAAGCCAACTTTCAGAAGTTCCAGCTCACTCCTCTTTTTCTTCCTAAAACACTTTTGTTTCAGGGGCTGAGCAATTTCTTGATGAGGATCATCTGAAAGGTAGTGACCATAAAAAATATACTTAAGAATTTCATTTTTTAAATTTCTAATATAATTTTAGTATTTAGTAAAGTCTTGCTTTATTTACATAAAATGTTTTTAGTTATTTATTTTCTGTAATGAAACTGAAAGTTTGCACTTATTAAAAACAACTGAAACTGATGTATAATTGGTGCATTTTAAAAATTTGCTATGCCATTGAAATCCTTCACTGTAAAATGCATGGTGTATAAGTAAACAGGAATCCCATAACACCATCAGAGTGGTGATTTTACTGTATTTTTTAAATATCCAAAGCAAAAAGGTATATATATTGTTATCAATCAGTATTTTAAATATCCTTTACACTTATTTATTGTTATAATTTTATGAAAGTCATATAAAAGTGAAATTTTCCCTAACTAATGATATTTTAAACTTTTGAAAATTCAGAAGCATTTTAGAAGCAGAGCATTTTTATAAGACAATTCATTCTGCACAATTTTTAATAGCACAGAAATTCTTCACATGCAATAAGCAAAGGAAAAACTTATGTAAAATACCAGCCACTCACAATGAAATTCTCTATACCTCTCCATTAAAGAATGTTTATGTAAGCATATGGAAATGAAACTTACAAAATAGCCTTCACTTCATCCCTAATAGAACTGTAACAATAATCTATCATTATAAAGCTTTTAAGTAAGGTGACAAAGTTCAGACATGTATACAAAATGCATAACATGTCATTTAATACTTTCCATTTGCATATTAATAAGTAAACCTCTGTTCTTGAAAGCAAATAATTCATGTTCTTTTGAGAAAAATGTATTCTATGGATAATGCCTAATGAAATTTGTTTTGGAATAATTAACATTTTTATCTTTAATAATGAATTAATAATTATTAGAAAAATTTCACATACCAAGATCAGAACATTGAAAATAATTTTCAATATTTGCCCGAGAGGAATCACCAGCAATTGCTGTAAATAAAATATTCCATGAATTTAAAATATTTTTAAATTATAAAAAAGCTAAATAAAAATAAACAATCTTGAATTAAAGGTAATCATATTAATATACTTTAATTGATTTACACTTTATTTTGAACTAAATTTGGCAACAATTATTTCACAATAAGAGACATTTCAAAATACAAAAATTAATGTGTAGAAAAAAATTTAAAGTATCATTCATTTTTGGCTTCTTACTTTGTATCAATAAAACACTTAAGCAAATTTTATTTTCTAATTAAAATGCTGAGAATCTGCTAAACAATCACAAATGAGAAATAAGAACCATTGTGAAAGTTGTTTATTAGCCCCCAGCAATAAAAGGCAACCAGCTTTTGCAAAGCATCTTAATCAGTAGGAAAATTGTGCCACATTTTTTATGAGAATATTTCAATTTGGAATTTTATTTTTTTATTTGCTAACATCATTTACTTAATTATGAGTTAGAAACTGCTTTGTATCACGAAATGAAATCTCACATATAAAATGAAATTAAATGATGAATGCATAGCTAAGTTTCGTTTGGTATTTTTTCCTTTTCTCAATGCACAAGTGGGATTATCACAAAGGAACAAATATTTATTAGATTTAAAACCAGCATCCAAGATCAAAATCTAACTCTAGAACTTTTAAACAGATGGCTAAGCTTCAATTTGAAAGATTCTAAATACATACTTGGGTATATTCTATTAAGGGAATAGTTGAAATATGTGCTATTATACTGAAAATGCTAGAAAACTGATATAAATAAGAAAAAAATAGACTAATGAATGCAGAGATGAAAGACAATCGATGATTAACAGTTGTTATAGGAGTTTTATTCTACAATTACAACATATCACAGTTGAAATGACTTTGAATGTTTTGATAGTCTGTTTAGGACAGATAGCTTATCGATAGTCTGTTTAGGACCTCATAATATTGTATTTCTGTCTTAAATAAAAGTACTTCTGCATCAGATCATTCTTCAAATATAAAGTAAACATCTACTATGCACTAAACAGCAACCAATGATCCAGCTGGAGAAAGCATTTATTACTTCAATGAACTGCATTGTTTCATAGTTAAAGAAAATGCACAATCAAGTTATTCTATCAATAAAATCTATTGTGAAGTCATCTACAGAAAATCTATGAAAAATAATCTGTACAACAAAACTTACATTTATCAGTTTCACCAGCTCTTCTTTTGCTGGGTTTTTCCACTTCTTTCTCTTCATCTTCCAAACCTAAATGTAAAAAAATAAATCAAATTACAGCTATGATTTTATAATCAATATTTAATGATAATTTTCAAACACCAAATATTCTGAATTTACCATCTCAATGAAGAAAATATCCATTGGCATTTTACATGAATAAAAATGATAAATTATATGGTAAGTAAATTTGATGACAACTATATTTGTGCAAAACAGTATTAAGCAAAATTCTTATTCCTCGTACCCATTAAATTTTAGTGTAGAATTCTCATGTTTAAATGGAGGAATTTTGCACGTAAAAGTCTTGTTTAAGTTTATAAGTTTCAACCAAATATTTTATTCTCTAGCTTAAACATTGGCTGTTTCATTCCAAAGTTATGCAGTTTGTCATCAATTTAAACTATTATGTATTTTCATTTCATACTCTTTGTGAAGATATTTATTCCCCAATGTAGTTAATTTAGCTCGTGTAATTCCAATCTTGAACTTTTCAAGAACAAAGGCAAATGGATCCTTACGTTCTTTAATAGCAGTGATTTATGCATAACAACTGCATGTCATAATACTTGAAGATTTTTTAAATTTAATGTTATTTAAAAAAATTTTGTAATTATATGCTTAAAATTTTGCATGTTCTATACTTTCTAAGCAATAAATGAGATTTTATTTTTATTTTATTGTAATTTTGTTTTTGCAAATTATTTTCATTTGTGTAAAACAAAATTTGATTGCTGATAAGAACAATAAAGACATATTTCATTTGGATTGAAATTGTTTCTAAATTTTCAGTCAAATTAGTTTCTTTATCTAAATTTTTATTTGGTGGCAAATGACATAAATATGATTTTAACTTTTAAATAATATATTGAGAGAAAATTGTATGATGTGTTGTGTATATAACATGAAAATTAATTTTTTTATTTATTGCAATAAATACTTTTTTAGAAATATGTTCTAAAAAAAAAGTCTGGACCATAAAATAAAAAAAGTGAATTGTAACAAGAGGAAGCTAATCAGAAACTCCAAATAAATATCCCATAAACACAATAGGATTAGACGGACAAGCAATTGAACCAGGACTATCAATATCTGATTTGAAATTTCATAAGGAAAATTTATCTCAAAATGTAAATTCATCAGAATATGATCAAGAAAACGTCATGGTTGTACTAATAGAAAACTTAGATGTTGAAGTAGAAAAAATGCATGGTAATTACATAATATATCAAAGTAAAGACTAAGACTTTGAATCAAAGAATCCAGCTATCTGGCCTGATACAATTTCTATAAAAGTTGGCGGTTATTTAACTGAAAATAGCTCTCTCTCTCTCTCTCTCTTTGTGTTTGATAACATTTTCAGACAGATAATTCTCGCAGAAAATTTTCAGAATTGTTCTATTATAGAACATTATCAAATAGAGAAAAAGTACTTAGAAATTATAGTATATTCAAATCCCTGAAAGGCAGTTTTTTGGCATTCATAGCTTATTAAGGATAGATGTAATGATAGGGCACATTTAACTCACATTTTGAAAACACACATAAGAAGTGCATCTTACCTTAAACATGATTTAAAATGCAGTGAACTCAAAATGCCTTAGCATAATTTACATAGAATTGACGCAGCTGAACTAAAACTTTGATGCAGAAAAGCTTTACAGGCGATCGGTTATCAAACAACTTATTTATTTAATTCAATATTTAGCCCAACAATGCCTTGCGCTTAATTATTTGGAATAGTGTAATAGTGGTAATGAAAATTTTTTGAAGTTGTTTGAAACCATTGCAAAATTTTATTTAAAATCGCTGAATATCTCTATAAAATTCAAACCTCTTGAAAGAATAGCATTGCTTATTATTCAGGGGATGAAATTCAGAATGAAATTATGAACATTATTTCAGAAGAAATTAAAAAGCCTCTTTTACATATGATCAAATTATCAAAATTTTACTTTAGACTCTACACCTGATCTCAGTCATACCGAACACAGTTGACTGCTGTAAGAATGAGGATGATTCTGTAAGAATGAGAATGATTCACTTATAAGAATGAGGAAACCAATAAAGCCCCAATGGACGAACATTTTTTAGGATTACAATTTGTTGTCAACATTAATGGACAGGATCCATATAAATTTATAAACGGACATTTGAAATCATTAGAGCTAAATTTCATCAGATTTTCGAGGTGCAGGAGTGTCAATTTTAAAAAAATTCCAAATAAAATACTATTAATCCTTTTATGTAGCTTTGCATATACATTATACTATAAATTGCTGTTTTTTTTTTTTTTTTTTTTTTTTAAATATTCCAATTTTGCACTGAGATAAATTAATTATATTTGCACAACTATGTTTTAATAATGGAATTGATATTTTTCGCTTAAATTCTACTGTTCACCACTAATTTATGGTTAATGTTTATAAGAAGAGATTGTGATGTTAAAGAACTCTGTGTTGACGAGAGAAACGATTTCCTTTTCCTTAGGAATCGGAGCTGGAACAATCAAATAACATGTGATTGTTCCAGCTCATTCTTTCAAAATTTTGATCATTTAATATTGTTCTATCATTAGCAATAGCAACATCCATAATATTGAAAGTATAGACCTTCAACATAAGGTTTAAAAAATGCAGCCATATCAGCCTTCACTAAGAGTTAAAACCATATTTTGAAACACACTATTCAAGTTACCATTATGCTATGGTGAAAACCACTGATTTAACTTAAGGTGAGATTTAATTCTTATTTCATAATTTTAAATTATACATTTTATTAATCATTTTATGCATTCCTTAACTTCTTATATTTCAACAGAAATCACAAAAGGTAAGACTTTAGCTAAAATCCAGAAAAGAGTTGGTAATTTTATTCATTTCTATATTTTGAATTTAAGCAAAAAATAAATCGAATAAATCAGCCAAAAATAAGTTTTCCATCAAGTTTGCAACTGCATCTTGAAAAGCAGTAGGAGAGATTTGAATAGAAATTTTATCGATGAATATATACTTTTCTATGAGTAAATTTTAATCAGCATTTTGAAAATTTATGTAAATAGCCTTGTTTTTTAAATTTATAATTTATGTTACCTATAAAACTTTAAACAAGTTTTCCTCTGAAAGTGATGTCCCAAGTATGATATAATCGATATATAAATATTTTATTCAATAATTGATTATTTATGCTGTATTTGACAACAGGTACTTGTTTTTCACAGTTTATTGATATTTGATGCCATTAGATAGCTTAGGGAATTTGTAATTCATAAAACTTGTGCTTATCTCCAGATTATCTGTCTTTAATAAACAAGAAACATTACACTGAGAAAGCTAAGTGGCAAGATCAACTGATTCTTCCCTAGATATATATTTTTCCCTTTATAACACAATAATGCAGAGATAATTCAAAAATAATTACACAGACTCTCTAACTGCTACGGAATTTTTGTAGTTACTACGGAAATAAACGATAAACTACGGAGCTATAGGACGTCGTGGAAAACTACAAATCGCGTTTTTGAAGTCCTTTTTTTCTGAAATTGATGCTATCCGTTCTTTCGGTGCCTCACAGTAATGCAGGCAGTGAACAGATATTCAGCATGGTCAGAAAGATCAAAACTGAAACTAGATCTGGTATGAACACTAAAACTCTGGAAGCTTTGCTAATTACCAAAATAAGCTCAGGAAACTGCTATGAAGCAAAACTTAACAAGGATGAATTAAAAAAGGCCAAAAGTGCATGCTATTCATTGCAAAAAAAAAAAGTGTGAAAATTATGTTTGCATAATTTCATATTAAATTATGTTTGCAAAATCATGTTTTTCTTTTAAAAACACCAAAATTTTGAGAGTTATTTTTTTTATCAAGCTTTATTTTCTTTACATTATATATTATATTATATCCATAGAAAGAAGGTAAGTTCTATTTAGAATTATTTTTGAAAATTTGTCGGTAATAAGGTGTATGGATAATATAAGCAGTGCTACTGATGGGTAGGTTACCAATGTTAAAGGGTATGATTACATATTATTTTCCCTCAGAGCACACAGTTTTATTGCATATTAAAAATTTAAATAATTGCAAAAAAATTTAATTTTTTTAAACATAAACATTCAATACTTCTTTAAAATTTTGTATATCAGCAGCTTCTGGAAACCATTTATGATACAGAAATTAATATATTACTTTATTTCAATGAATAACAACAATTTAACATTTCTGCTTATACTCGCTTTAAGTTAAATCACATAAAATATATTCGCTTTTTTATACATGTCAATTAACGAATATGCTAACGATATGTTAACTTATACATTAACATTTTATAAAGACAGTTATTAGAAGAGTATAACTTAATCATAATTAAAATATAAGTTTTGTTTAATAAACATCCAGAATTACTGCATTCATCAGGGAAGTAAACAAATATTTTTTCAAAAGAATTATTCTAATACTAATGTAATAAAACTAGTTTCAGAAAAAGCTTTAAGTTCTGAATAAAATATTATTTGTACCAAGATTCATCTTAAGAAAGTAATTGTATAAAACATAGAGATATACATTTACACAATGAAAAATACTTTTGAAATTTTATTTTTTAATTTTAAAATACACATAGACAAAAACTATCAGTAATTTTTTTTTTTTTAAATAAGACTTACTAAGTGAGGAATGAAGTCTTTTCTTTCCTGCTAGTTGCCCTGAAAATAATGAAACAACTGTTATTATTTGTTTTAATTTGAAAACTACATTTACGACAACTGTATTTTTAACAAAAAATTTTTTTGCAAACGAAGGATGTACTTTAAATGTTTAGAAGCTGAACATAATCTTTTTTATTTGTTAATTAAAAACGATATTCTAATACATTTTTTGGGTGAGGGGAAATGAATTAATAGTGTCATTGTAGTTTCTTCTGTTTTACGACTAACTTAATTTGTGAAATGTTTTATTTTGAAATCTTAATTATAAAGTTTGAAATTTAAATTGAGCAGTTTTTTATTATAATTAAAAATATATTATGATAAATAAAAATTTTCAAAAATTTTTATGATAAGTAAAAAATTTTCAGTTATTTAACATTCCATTCAAGAATTCTTAATTCATAAACCAAAGGATGTGATTCTTTCTCATGGTTTGGAATTCTTATCTACATTAAAAACTAAGAGTAGAAAAAAAATTTCTGTAACGAATAACTTGTTTTTTTCTATATTATCAAATAACTTTCTTAAAAAAATAAGGATATTTATATTGTTTCGATTTTGAAGAAGTATCATCCATGTCTTCTGCAACATAAGTGCTATTTCTTCTTTTCCAATATACTGTTGATAGGAGTAAATTAAAACATGAATGACAGTTAATTCTGTATTCAATATTCAATCTGTTTTTAATATTTAAAGAGTATCTTCAAATTTTTTCACTTTATTTATTTAATTTTTAATGAATCTATAAGGGAGAAAAGCAAAAAGTCATTTTGTGGTGCAAAAGAGCATTTAAAGTTAAGCTAAATACATATCAAAATTTACTTTTCAAACTCACAATAGAAACATTAGTTTGGAGTTATGGGCCTTTTGTTAGATACCATGTATTGTGAAATTTTAACATTTGTGTCTGATTAGAAAAACTTAGAATTTTAAGTATTTTATTAATCAATAATCCAACATTAAAAATTAATTAAGATGAAATTCAAAATAGAATATAATACACAAGTTTGAAATGAATAGCATCTACCTAAATGAATACATTTTAAATTAGAATGTATGGTACGTAATCTTTAAGTAAATTTATGAATAGTGAGTGAAATGAAAAAATTAAGATGTACTAGTGAAAAAACAGAAAAATAATTAAAGAATACAAAGATATTAAAAATTTAGTGAGCTGGTTGGTTTGTAGCAGTTATTGTTTACACAAGAAACTACAATCTATGATTGAAAGTTTATAATCATTAAAATCATCAAAAATAAAACAGGGTATCAACCACGTAATTTTTGAAATGAAGACCAAAGCTCTAAGTTGCTTGTCCTTTTAATTTGCTGCATCTCAACTAAAAAATCTAGTGAGCAAACAGTACAGGAAATAAATTGTAATTTAATAGCTAAGCTTGAACTTTAAAAAATGTAGGAAAAAATTGGTATTCTAAATAAATAAAAAATACATAGAAAATTTAATTCATTACACAGCGAAAGATTTTTACACAGGATTGACAAAGCTGTATTATAGGAAAATATTGCAATGTTTATGAAGATATCCTCAAACAGCTAAAGCTGCTTTACATCTGTTTGGCATGGAAGCAAAAATTGAACAGTACACATTCATCTTTCATTGTTAATAATTGACATTTTGCAATGAAGGATTCATCATGCGCCTTTATCGTATATTTTGTCTGAAAAATTTATTTTAAAATATCTGTAAAAAATTGGATTAAATTGTCTTATTTTTTAGCAACAAATGTGCAACATAAAATGTTACAATTTATGAAATAATTTGAATAACAAAGCATATCCTACATCTCAAACATTGGCTACAAATTTTAAAGAATTATAAAGAAGGCTGTTTGCAACTTACAGATGAAATTGTTGGTAATGTTTTCATGGAGAATAAAACATCAACAAAATTTTCTTTAGGAGTTAATAAAGAAGAAGAATCGAAACAAGTTATGTCACATAAATATAAGAAGATCTTTAAAATTTCTGTAAGACAGTTCTTTGAAATAACTAATACATAAAAATTTAATAATAATATATAAATTACAATAGTAATGTTGATTTAAAATTATAAGTTATTTTCCTTATCTTCAGAGAAGATTTAGATGAAATATATATAAATAGTATAATACATTTAAATAGTATAATCCATCTCCTTTATAGATCACTAAAAGTTAATCAAATGTGTATTGAATGCTTTTCAAAATTCCTTTCAGTTACAAAGTTATTAAACATTGAGATTAAGATTCACTTCCTCTGCAATCCAATATATTTATGTCAGGGAAAATTATAAACAACAGTGGAAAGCAGAAACACATTTAAGAAATGTGTGCAAAATAATGTAATTATAAAACAGAATTACATTTGCTTATCTCATGTTTTTCTCTACTGGCAGCCATAAAGGACAATTTTAAAAGAAGAAAAAGGACTACCCCAGTTTTGGAAATGAGAAGTTTTGTACTAAAGTGTTGCATACTTCAAATTATATTTTACTATAAGCAACTTTTATTGGGAGTTCAAATCAGCATAATCTGTGGTTAAAAATACCATCACTGCAATTAAGATTGGGAAATGAAGTATTGCTCGGGAGAGAAAGTTTTTAATCAATCAGAGACCAAAATCAAGAGACATTTTTTAATACATTTTGTGCAACTGTTCTCAATTCAACACTGGACAAACCTTCATTGTATTAATAAAACAATGATTTGAATTACATAGATAAGCAGTAAATTATATTTTGATTATCTAAAGCACTATTTAATAAAAAAAATCGATTTTTTGAAACTTTAATTACTGATAGGTTTACTTAACAAAAATTTATATAAATTATTATATGAGATTCAACGTTTTGATTTATGTTAATAAGATATTAGACTGCTAAAAAACAATGAAATCTGACAAAATCAACTGTTCTAACTTTGATAATAAAAGTATTATTTAGATACTTTTTTTATGATCAAAAACTAGTCCTTAAACTTTCACAATGAAAATTGTTCGAAAAGTTTATAATTTATTCAAAATTAATCTTATGGGTCTACAGTAAGTATTATCTATGTTAGGTTCTGAAATTCAATGATTCTGTATAAAAAATTTATTAAGTAAGACCAAAAGTGATAAAAAATTTCTCTAATAATATTTGATTTTCATACAAAGAAGTAGTTATCCAAATAACAGAAAATAATTAACTCTGATTTGTAAAAAATTCAACCTACTTTCAACTTTTTTTGCCTGCCTTTTTTTGGGTGGCTCATAATGCTCCTCCATTTCTTTATTTGGTATTTCAACATCTACACATAAATAATTTATTAAAAGTAATTACAAATTTAACAAAATTCATTTTAAATGCCATGAAATTAGCATTTGACTGGTGTAAATAGTATATATCTAAAGGTAGAAGCTCATAAAAAAATCAATTCATGTTAGTTTACAACAATATACCTAACACATTGAATACCTTCATTTAACTTCAAAATCAATGAAATTATATATTTGATATGAAAAGCTATGCTGAATGTATTGTATGTTGACTATGACCAATGAAATGCTATATTAACTATTGTATGTTTGAATTGGAGATCAAGATTTAAACAAATGATATTTTGTATCATTTAGTTAGTTAATAGGAGATAATTAAGTATAAATGTTTGCTATTTATAACAGCTTTTTTTTCAGGTCTGAATTTCTGGTAATATTTTCTGATTTTATCATCTATAATATTTTGCTTAGTAGTAAACTAAGTTTTCTGAATAAACGGGCAAAATAGGAAGTTATACACTAAGTTTAATTCTTGAAATCAAACAATGGAGTTGGCTTATAAAAAGTAGCATTCACACCATTTGTCATAATTATTTTTATGAAATAATTTCATTATCATGTGTCCTCCAAAGATCAGGCTCAATACATTGTTCAATAGTTTTTTCAAATTGAGGCTATATGATAATTTAGCCCTTTAATTACCTTATTAATTTCCTTTATGATACTTAAAAAATGCTCTATTTGTTCAAACTTTTGGGCCTAGTTCGATCTAGAATTTTTATTTTAATTATAATCCCAACTGAAGAGCAAGACAAATATATATAATTGAGAAATTCAAATATATAAACTATCAATTTGAGTTTCTCGGTTCTATATTTAATATCCCTTTTACATTTAATAACTTTTTGAACCATAACCAAGACTTGTGACATGTACTTTTTGTGAAGGTAACTTTTAGGTTAAGCAAAATGAAAAAAATTTAATTTGTAACAATGATTTGGTAAGTTATTCGAAAGGATATCTTTAAAGTAAGGTCTAAAAATTATATGCTATTTTTAGATTTTCAAAAATAACTTTTTTAATCTCAAGCAACATTAGAAATAAAAATATATCAATAATTACATTACAAGTTTTCAATTAAGTCCAATAAAATCTAAATACATATACAAAGAAAACAATTTTACATAAATAAATATTGATTCAAATATAAATTATGCATTTAAAATTAAGTTAGATAAAATCAACTCTTTTAAAAAAGCTGAAATATTACAATGGAGTGTTATTTATATTACAAAGGAGGTACTTACAAAAAAATTTTTGAACTATTAAAATGCATACCAATGATAAATGAAAGCTTTACATTAAAATGAAAAATATGTATGATTAATAAAATGTTTCACACCATGTGTTTAGACCACTAAAAAATAAAACAAGTAAAAAAAGTATTTTTAAGGATAATATTTTACAGCAATAAAACTGATAATAAAGTAATGCATATAAGTATTTTACTATGTAATTTGTTTGCAACTGACAATCCACAACTGACTCCAAAGATTTTTAAAAGTGTTTTCATATCAGAAGAGAAACTGATTGGCAATCCAGCCTGGATGTAGCCTTAGTAGCTACAACTAACTGCCATCGAAATCTAAGTTAGATGGAATGAGACAAAAATAACTTCATAGCCCTTGGCAGAAAGGATTTCCATTACAAGAAAAATCCTTCACACAGAAGAATGACATGTGAAATTATTTCTTTAGAGCTTCTAAAACACTCCAGTTGTCAGTGTGTAAACATAATATCTGACATTCATTTGTATTCATGTATTAAAGAGTGCAAAATATTGCCCCAGCTTCAACAGTGAAAATGGAGCTTGTTAAATAAAATTATAATTTAGAGAAATATTGTCAACATACAGTTCCACAGCACATAAACCTTGGCTTTAATGAATTATTTCTGAATACTTGTGTGCACAAAGCATACTAATAACATTAGAATGAATATAAGTGTTTAAAAATATTACTAGCTGTGAACAATTTTATACAGAGAAAAAGCGTTAATAAAAGTGATTGTTGGATCATACCAAAATGAATGAGGAATCATATCAACATGAACACCCCATGTCATCAAGTAAAATTTGTATCAGACATGTGAAAAAATTGGAATGATAAATAAACAGGCATCTTTCAGTCTCCTAATGTGTGAAGTACAAATATGGAAATCACAGAACTTTAAGTATGGTGAGGGGGAGACATTATTATAGTGTGATAATTGAGAAAGTTGAGATCTAATATTAATTGCTGACAAAGTACACATAGACTTTGAATAGGTGAAAAGCAGAATGCAAAAAGAACATTTCCTCAAATTAGAATAATGAACAGTGACTAATCTGTGTAAAACAGAAGTTCAATCAGATCCATGATTACATGTACACAATCATAGTCAAAGGCTGTGGTAGCTATTAAAGTAGTTAAAGCTTTAACCAAAAAGGATGAACAAATAACTAGTTTTCCTTATAGAGAAGCTGTAGGTACTTTAATGTATCTCCAGCTAGGCACAAGACCAGATTCAGCCTATTGTGTGTCAATGCTTTCATGTAAGCTAGAGGATTCAAAAAATGAGTGTAACAGAAATCAAGAATATTTGAGTGTTATAGTAACACAGACTTAAATGAACACAAATGACAGGGAGATCAATAAGTGGGGCAGTGATACTGAACAGTGGTGGAGCTATATCATGATTTAGTCAAAGACAATCAATGGCTACAACATCAACTACTTAAAACGAATTATTTGCTGCCAGTGAATACTCAAGAGAAATAAATTAGTTAAAGAGATTATTTAGTGAAGTTAAAAAAAAAATCTAATTAAGATTCCATGCTTCAAGTTGACAATACTGCTGCAATCAGAATTGCATAAAATCCTAAATTCCGTTAACATACGAAACATATTAACACCAAGCATTTCTATATCAAAGAAAAGGCGTTGGAAAAGTAGATTTCCATTTGGCAAATACCAACAGAGGACTAAATTGCAGACATAATGGCAAAATCATTGTTTAAGCCAAGGCTATTGATTCTCTGCAATAAGTTAGAACTCTCATAATTATTTTTCTTTTAACAAGGGAAAATATTAAAGTAGTTAAGTTTTATGTTAAAATAATCTGTGGCAACATTAGTTGTTTCTAAGTTTGTCGTTGTATATTTAATCCTCTTGTTCTCAGGTTGTATTTTTATTATATGGCGCTGAAAGTATTTATTTTCTAAATAAATTTTAGTTTAGTTTCTTATTTAATCTGTCTTATGCAAAAGTTTCTAGAGTTAATTTAGTAAATTCAACAGTAGCCCAGTTCATTATGACTTTAACCTCTTAATAAAAGTAGTGAGTTTAAATCACAGTTTAACTGATGATTCATCATGTTCATTGAAGATTCCTGGGACATGTTAAATAAGTTATGGTCGCAATGTCCTCCAAGTGAAATAACACTTCTGTGAGAACAGCTCAAGTATTGGGCAGTCTTCTGCTTGATCCTTGCATCTAAATTACAGAGTCCCACTTGATTATTTCCTCCTAACTGATAGAGCTTAACTATGGGTTAGGTAAACGGAAGTATACTGTTGTTACAAAAACTTTATTCCATGAAAGGTAATATTAATGAGTGATAGATTAGAAAAAATGATGTGTTATTAGCATTTCAAAATATGTTTTAAAAGCAACTTCATAATTTTAAATGATCATTTACACTCTTCTAAAACAGTAAAATGTACAAAATAGGTATATTAATCTCTCCACCCTTATTTTGTAACACAGTATTTAGAGCTCTTGAAGTAATTCATTTGCATACATTAAGAGATTAATATATTTCATAATATATGATCATTATCATAAGTTATTCTTCTCCCAAAAAATAGACAGTTAGTTACTCTGGCTAGAATATATAGCCTGTCCATTCTTTGCACACTATGCAGCTAGTTGATTTTTTAGCTGTTTGCGATTATTAATTAGTTAGACGCATATTTAATTTCCTGACAAGACAGTTGCAGGTAGTTAACATGCAAAAACATATATAGTAGTTAATAGGTGATAAAGGATATTATGAATTTAAAAATTCAAATTTGAATTGCACTCTCAGATTAAACTAAAAAAAAGTATTATATCAAGTTGATAAAATATCCATTTTAAAAACATGGTAGAATAGAAAACTTTGAAGGTATGCTACAAATTAACCATTGAAAACTAGAAATGCCTACTACTGTGAATCTTATATGGTTACATATGCTTATTTAGTTGAATTAAACTCAATGGCACAATAGCTTCCACTCGGCCAATGCCTATAGGTCTCTTATCTGTTTTCTAAACCTAGGGCGCCTGAGGGGAAAAGTGTATATTCAAAATCGTTGATCAGTCTAACATGAAACTAACATGTTTATTTACCTAACAGTTTTATCTATTTACTGTAGGGATGAAAGTCTTGAGTTGACCTCAGCTAGCCTGAAGATCGACTCTCAGATCTATGACTTGCAAGTGCAAATCTTGTTTATTATTTAATTACTATGTAATTTAATGCACAGGGCTACTGAATTCAGCTTAAGTGCATAAAACACTGGTTTAAAATACTCTATCAAATTTTAAATTAAAAAGATACAATAGACAATAAGATTTCTTGAATAATTGAGGTTTAATAGAAATTTTATATGCTTACTTACAGTATAAAAAAAGAAAAATTCAGTGCCAAGTTTAGACAAATTTTGACACTAATTTTTTAGTTATATACATACATAATTATATGATTTAATTTGAAAACAAAACAAGTGTGTTTTTTAACAGTTGAAATACAAAATATAAAAGATGTATTTGGAGAAATTTTCTTGCTGCACCATGAAATAAATTTTTAAGAAATGCACCATGAGCCAAATGTTGAGAGGGCTTGATGGGCGTGTGTTTTTTCAAAGTAAAAAAAAAAAAAAAAAAAAAAAAATGTAGAAGAAGAAATTTATTTTTTTTCAACTGGACATTTGTCTTTCCAAACATGAGGTAGTGAAAAATTTAACTTATTTAACCGAAACTACACTGACAAACAGGAATACAGTTTTTTATGAAGCAAACAAAATTAGAATTGTCTAGAATCTTACAAAATTGACAAGACTAGAATTGAACAAGAACCTTACAACAGCAAAACATCAGAACTATAGGTTGAGGTTACAGAATGGTATCATGATAGCTTCATTCCAAGGTTTTGAAAATGCATTTGAGCCAACATAGTAAATTAAATAAGAAATGCAAAATTAAATGTAAAGGCATTAGATAGATGATTCCAACTTAGATGGAACTAACATCTGAAAACGTAAGGCTTGCAAGTTTTTATCTGTGGTATAAAAGAATGATTGTTTATTCGCAACAGTTCTTCCTTAGCAAAACAAAAGACTGAGAATCAAAGCTTTACACACAAGAAAAAGATTAGATAAATATATTAGTAATAAGGGAATTATATAATGCAGTTCTAGATTTTTAATAGAAATACAAACTTTTATGTTAAAGTCATTAGTGAATTTTATTTTTTTACAACAGTTAATTTGATAAAAATATTATTGAAAATACATTGTGAGAGGAGCCCATTTGATTTAAAAGGTTAGCTTTTCTAGTGAAAGTACATTTTCTCTCATTTCATGAAGGGCACCTTCTTAAAAAATACACTCTTAACACTTCCTCAATATCTTGTAAACATCTCAGAATTCAAGACTCTAGAATGGCTGGTTTACAATGCTAGCATAGTTTTGAGGAACTGTTTGGGACTTATGCATCTGCTGTTTTTACAATTGATTGTGAATTTTTAAGTGCTGCATTAATATTGTCTGTCATAATGATTATCAGTTGATTGAATAACATCCAATCTCTCTAGCTGCACAATTAAGTTGATGGTCTTTGTCATATGCTACCAATAGTTTTGAAGATGAGATAATGATAATTACTGTAGATAAATGAAATTAAATAGAGGTAAGAGAAATACAGAACAAAATCATATCACTCTCCCGAGAATCGGGAGAGTGAGATGATTTCATGACAGCACCATGAGCATCATGACATTTCCACAAAGAATTATGGTTACTAAAATCACCAAGCAACAAAAATGAAGTGGACAAATGACGAATTAAAAAATGAACTTATTCTTGGTATTAAAAGTTATATGATTGAATTAAAACTCATCAAGCCTGCTCTGTGAATTCTGAAAACTACAGACTGCAATGCAGAACCACAGTAGAGTTTAAAGTCATGGATGTGTAAGGAGAAATTATGACTTAAAATGTCATAAAAGATGAGAATTCCAACAAAAACAGTCCCAGAAAAAATAAATTATTTAAATTAAAAACTCCATTGTTGACAAGTATACCAGGCAGTGGACAGTTTGATGGCCTTAAGCCATAGTTGGGCAATTTAGCATCCATCTCATTAAGAGCATCCTGGAAGGACTCTTCATGGATAGTGAGTTGTATTTGTATGTCAAAAGGGAAGGTATTCGAAAAATTACCAAACACTCCTACGAAAACTTGAAAGCAGCTGGTAAAAGTTAAACAGTTGTTGTTCAACAAAGGGTGGGATAGGATCCAAGACCTTGTACTCTGAAAAATGCTGTCTACTACTACAGCATGATAAAGCCATAATAAAAAATGGTAGCTCCTTAGTTATTGGCCAGATTTCCTATTTTTCAGTGCATGAATACCGTATACTATGAAAAAATCTCTTGGAAGGCATTGTATGAGTCAGGCACTAAAATGCCTCACAATCTTAGGTCATCACAATTTTTTTTTCATATTTATGATAAATATTTAGTTGCAATAGCTTATTATGCACCAAATTATTATATTCATTTACTTTAAATAATTGTTTGGCTTTAAAAAATAAAGTTTGGCTTTCTCACTAAATTAATCGATTTCAGAAGAAGGAAAATAATCAAGTTCATTATTAAGTAAGATTCCACTTAATGCATGTTTATTAATCATTTGATAATTACTGTAACATTTTATGAATCATTTATAAATTACAAAAGAAATATCAATATGAGAACATATGCATGTTTAAATATTTAATTAAAATAACTTATTATACTAACGATTATACGAATTTGCTTGGTGAAATAAATTATTAAACATGAAATTTTATGAAGTACATGAAATTTTATAAAGTACATATTAACAATACAAAAGTTCAATTGGTAAAAATATATTTCTTTAGATGGGAGCATAAAACTTACTAAGAAATACTCTGTCAGGTGAGTGCTTCCTTTTTCTTCCTTCTGGTTTGCCTGGAATTAGAAATAAGTAAAATTGTACTTTACAATCAGGATTAGTTTTAAACAGCGAACAGTATGAAAATAAACTTTGTGCATTTGCAATACTGAAAAATAAAGAAAATTAGACCAAACTCATAAAGTATTTTCATAGTTATGTTTCCAATATAAAACAATAATTATTCATTTAAACAAGTCCATAATACTAAAGAAGAAAATGATAATATAGTACATATAAAAAATTTCCAAAATTAATTCATTTCTCATTTTTTTCTTCATGTATTAAATAATACATTAATTAGAATATAGCTGCAATGGGAGAGTTATTAAACTTTTTTCTGAATAATAATTCAGTTTTCATAACTCAGAATAATAACCCAGTTTCTGAATAATAACAAATATTTCTGCAAATGTTGTTAAATCACAGAAGCAATTAAGACATACATCTTAATTACAAAAGTAAAATTAAACAGGATAGATTAATCTAAAATTATACAGAACTGGGTTTTTTAAATCATGGTAAAAATCAACTTTCCTAACAATAAAAATTCTTCAAATTCAAAAGACAAGGACAAGAGTCTGCAACTTCTTATATTTTTATAAATAAAGAGTTTAATTGAAAATCTTAAAACAATTGTTCTATAATTAGACCATTGTAAAAAAAAACTTAGGTAAATGCAGGATTGGTTAGTTGTTCAATGATTATTTTATACACACAAAGATTATTTAGATCAGGATCTACAATTTTTAAAAAATGATTTCTAATGCTAATCAGTATTCAAGTTCAAAGTGTGATTTGAACCCTCAAGCTGTTTAACTGAAAGCTGTAACAATTTGATTGTAAGCATGGATAATTCTATTCATGCTGATAATTCTTAGAAGATTTGAAATATGTAATTTACTTAAATTTATTCCTTTAATAAATCATTAAAATAAAATTTAATAATAGAATTCATTTGAGAAGTTTGAAAGGATGATTCTGAAAAGAAAAATCAGTGGTTACACCAATTCTTGAGGGTAGTAACTTCCAAATGGAAAATATACATAAAACTTTTGGAAAAAACATTGCTTTCATTTTTTACTGACATAGCCTTTGTTTAAAACAAAAAAGCATATTTCACTTCTTGATCAAAATACCTTTTTAAAGAAAACTCTAGAGTATATAGATCAGATAAAAATAAATTGAAAGAGTATTTTTACTTTGGGATGCTTATCAATCAGTAAAAGCAAATCATTATTTTTATGCTTAGACAGCATATGAATTAGCATTGTTCATAATACTATGCCAATAGGAAATTCACTGGAACAAGAATGGAAGGACACCCAAATTTTAACAATATATCATATTAGATAACTACTATTAGATATATTTATATTAGATAACTACAAATATAAAGGTAAGTTTCAAGTGTTCAACACCTCATTCGATTCCATTAGAAAATAATAAAAATGATTAATTTTAAAACTTTTTTTTTTATGTATACATGTTTTCGATTGGAAATTACAATTCATTAGTCACTATATCAGTTTTGAATTTGTATATAAATTTTTAGTGACAAGTTGTATTATTAAAACAAGAGTTGAAGTATTTTTACAAAAATTAATATAAAACTTTTATTTCCAATTCTAGTTTTAATTATGAAGACCTGATACCATTTGATTACCAAGTTACAATAAATTGCTTTATAATTTAATATCTGATAAATTTTCAGAGATATTTCCATATTTAATTTTTTAATCATCAATAACTTATTAAATAAGACTCATAAAAATTGGTCATTCTAATTAATTAAAAATTTGATTACTTGATTTAAAATTTTAGAAAAACCTTAACTTAAATTACAAATTTGATATAAAATATTTTTAACTTTGCAAACATAAATGTTAGAATTGTTTGTATTACCAGAACATGAGACAACATTTATTTCCCTGTTGCCATCATCAGATGCTGGCACAATTTTTTCCTAGAATAAAAAATGTATATAAGAAATCAATAAAACTTGCAAAAACACTAATAAGAGATTAAACATAAATATGGTAAAAAGCATTGATTACATAAAAGCTTTAACTTAAGATCCAATTCACCATAACACATTTCACTTCTTGTATTACATGAATGATAGTTATATAGCCAACGTAGGAAAAAATACTTTGGTTTAATTTGCCGCTCAATGGTCACTTTTCGAACACGAGTGTTAACTTAACAAGCGTATATAATCTAAAGTGGATTCCCAGCCACTACAGACAGACATCTAAGTACTACCACTACAAACATTATACTAAGGTGGGATACAAAACCCCTGAATTGTTGAACCATGAGTCACAGGAATAACTTGTTAGCAAGGAAACATACATTATGCACGGAAAAAGGAAATATTTAAGAACTTTTCAAAATTGAACTTAATACTTTAAAATCCACAATTTAGTAGAAAATTTATGAACTTACACCAAATTAGAGCATAAATATTTAGATTTGCTTTTCAAAATCAAAACAGACTGAATATACCTAATTTATAAGGAAAATGGAATAACAAAACTATTTTAGATAAACTATATCTACAAAAAAGAATATTTTTAATGAACTATATTCTAAGATATCATATGGCTTTTTTGTTTTAGCAACGTGCCACAAGGAAGAGCATCAAAAGGTGTATTTTCAAACAGATTTGCATGAAAAATATCAGAAGATTAACATCCATCTCCAATTGTTATCTTGGGTATCGAATGCAAATTTTTTAAGAACTTCAGTTTTTATGAGCAATTACTTCCAATTTACTGCTAACACTTATAAATCCTGTTTAATGTTAAGAATTATCGTAATTGTTTTGAAAATCAATGAATCTCATCAATAAATATTTAAAACTAAATTTTTAAATTAAAGAAATTGATTTCTCTAAAGAACAATTACAAAATCATGAAAATACAGAAATGTAAAAAATGAAATTATTATTTACTCCTCCTCCTAAAAAAATCATGGAGCTATGCATGAGAATGTCCTAAATTTAATCCCTGTCATTTTTAAATAATGGACGATAAAAGTTATACTACCTTTTTATACATAACTATTTGTTTGACCTCAGATAGAGGACAGATATGGCTGTTAAACATTTTATTATTGACTTAATATCTATGTATTTATTGCATTTTATGAAAACTTTCCATGGGCGGAATATTCAAATGTAACTAGGAAATAAACAAGGAAACCACAAACAGGGAGAGCAAGACAGACATGTATGGTGAGGGGACAATAATGGAACATTGATCTGCTATAATCAAAGACCTAATAGAACTTTACATCTTCTGTTCTGAACACAAAGATCAGGTTTGTTTATTTCCTATCTGGAAGCATGAATATGATTTATGTTAATGAGATACTCTGAAAGATAAGTGTAATGTGAATAATAATAAAAAAGTACAAAATATCCTACAAGATAAAAAAAAATTTTTTATACATTTTATTGGATTGATAGTCTTTTATGTTTGTTAATTTCTGCTTTGACTTTCAAAATATTACTAGGAAATTTCAGGCTGGCTTTATAAATTACTTAAATATGTGAAGTGTACAAGTTCATTTGGGAAATAAATTTAAAAAACATTAGTCACTGTAAAATGTAAAAATGGTTTTTTAATTTCGAAACATTTTGAGTACTAAACAGCATCAGATTATAGTAAACTCTGATGACAAACCACTTCAGAGAACTTAATATGCTAAATACCTCAGTAATCTATTAGACCCAAGACTCACTTCGAACAAACAGGCCTCAAAAATCGCTGAAACTGTCTCAGGCCGACTTAATTTATTAAAAAGACTAGCTGGAGTTAAGTGGGGTGCCACTCAGGATGTTTTGGTCATGACTTTTAACTCTTTCATCCGACCGGTCTTTGATTATGGAGCCGAAATTTTAATTACTGCCTCAGATACTGTTTTATCGAAACTCAATGTTATTCAAAACAGTGCTCTAAGGCTTATCACTGGGGGAGCCTTCTCAACTCCAATACCAGCTTTGGAACTTCAGACTGGCCTTGACTGTTTGCAAGAAAAGAGTTTTTGCTACTTTGGTTCTTGGTGAAAGGTTACTACGTAGGGATGGTTTTTGGACTAACTACCGACCAAGCACTGTAAGACTAAAACCACAACGAACATTTTTAGTTCACTTGGCACAGAGAATTTCCAGCTCACTTGGCACTCCAAGTAATAGACCCCTTACAGCCAGACCCCTGTCATTCCAGGTATGCTGAAATATGTCATCCCTGTCTTCGACCTTGTCCTTTCTGTCCAGAAGGGGGTCTCCCCTCAGGCAGAACTCAGGGCTGCTGCTCTTGCTACTATTAATGAGATACCCACTCGACAATTGGATGCACATTTATACTGACGGATCAGCTGAGAGAAATACTGGGAGAGCGGGAGCTAGTGTCTTCTCCAAATTTTTCCAACTCAGAGAGCCTTTGGAAAAAAATTCAGACAATTTTGATGGAGAAATGTATGCAATTTCTCGGAAATGAAATTTGTCCTTCTTGTTGACTGTCAGACTGCCTTTCATACAGTGGCAAATTATGCTCTCCTACCTACATCTATAAAATTTAACTGTAAAACCATCATTAACACTTTACTGTCTGCGGGAAAGGAAATTACTTTACAATGGATCCCTAGCCATTGTGGCTTGTCTGGTAATGAAAAAGCTGACAATCTCGCGAAAGAGGTTTCTTTTTTTAAACCCTCTAGATACTCCTACTGGCCTGAGAAATGTCAAACTCCTTCTAAAATGGGTTATGCATCACCAGCAAAAAATTTATTACAAAGAGAATACAGTTGATGCCTCTTGGAGGACCCTGCTGAGCTCATGTATCCCCAGAGATCTACCTAGATCTATAGGGGTCTCCTACTTCAGGTTACTTACTGGGCATGATTTTCTCCAGAAACATTTATATCACATAGGCTTGTGGATTCACCCAACTGCATTTTATGTAGGGAACATGTTGACATGGATGGCGAGCATCTTTGAAAATGTTCTGCCCTCCAGGAAGCCCACTCTTCTTCACATTTCAAGACGCTCTCTACTCTTGGAGATGCTTCTTTTCTTTATTGGACTGCAAGACTTATTATGCTCAAAAGAGCCAACATAAGGACGTAATTTTAAAAAATTTGAAACATATCGAAAAATTTGTAAAAAATGGGAAGTTATTTAATTACTATTAATTTTCATGAGTATGTATACAGTTAAATTGTGTGTTGCAGGAGAATAAATCCTAAAATTATTCTCACGGTTAATTAAATTTTGGGAGCATAATCCAGAGAGTGAGAGAGACTAGCTGAGCTAGAAATATTCTCATGAATGATATGAATTTTACATTCATGTCTATTTAAGTGTTTCATTTTCCAAATATTTGTTAATAAGCTATTTCAACAAAAGTTTTAATTGGCTATAGTATAACTGTTTATATACCTAATTTTTATAAAACCTTTTGGAATGACAAATTTTATATTACTGGTTTTAAAAAGTTTATGTTAGCATTTTTAATGAAAAATTTCAAAATTATAGAACCAAATTTAAAATAAAGCATAATTTATCATTAAAATTGATTATCAATAAAAATAATTAAGATTTTTCCTAATATTTATTGTTAATTTATAGTATGGAATTGAGAGCTTTTATTTATTTTTTTTTTTTTAAATTATGTCCTTATGTTGGCTCTTTTGAGCATAATAAGTCTTGCAGTCCAATAAAGAAAAAAAGTATCTCCAGGAGTGGAGAGCGTCTTGAAATGTGAAGAAGAGCAGACTTCCTGGAGGGCAGAACATTTCCAAAAATGCTTTCCATCCATGTCAACATGTTCCCTACATAAAATGCAGTCGGGTGAATCCTCAAGCCCTATGTGATATAGATGTTTCTGGAGAAAAGCATGCCCAGTAAATAACCTGAAGTAGGAGACCGCTATACATCTAGGTAAATCTCTGGGGTTACATGAGCTTAGCAGGGTCCTCTAAGAGGTTGAGAGCTTTTTATAATAGTTTCTTTATTAAATTAAATGTACAATTTCAAAATGAATTAAATATGTGGTATGTTCTGAAAGAATTGATTACATTAATCTACATCTAATTTCAAAGTAAACACATGTTATAATTTATGTGGCTCCAGTGCCCTATTTTGGAAGGGGGAAAATTTCTCATTTTTGGAAGATGATGGTTACTCTAAGTAACAAAACTTACATCTATTGTGTTCACTAATGGCAGTAAGAGCAGGTAAAATAAATTGAAATCACAAGTGAAAGACTATGGTGTTGATAGGCCAAGTCTGGGAGACTTCTGTTTGATTCTTGCCTACAACTATATTCATCAAGATTTTACTTGAATGCAAAGAAATATAAGAATATTTTTAATTATTTTGTAAGATTTAAATTACTAAACTTACAAAACTTAATATTCTTTTGTGTTTTGAATAAAGGTAAAATTTTACTTGTATATAAATTAATTTTAATTAATTTCACTATATTGAAAATATTACAGTGTTTTGCATCATTTTATTTTCATAAAATTTCAATTTTCTTTTAAAAATATAGAGAAAATTATATTCAAAGACATCAGATATGAAACAAAAAAAAACATTTGAGGAAACAGAAAATTTTAAAAATATAAAATAAAGAAATGTGTCTTGTCTGGTTTGTTGTCCTCCAACAGTGATTATTTTTGCACAAGTTTAGACTAGGAACAACAGTTTCTAAAGTGGGTTCTAAAAATCCATCGAACATATCTGGGATAGGATAGGAAGATGATTGCATTTATCAAGAAATGTTAATTAGACAGGTGAACAATTGGAGCAAATTAGGCAAGAAATATTGCCAGAGACTATTCAGGAGTTTCTCAGTCTATGCCACTACTTTATGTGGTGGCTTCCAGGCTTGGAGTGAATGAACACAGTATTGAGCTTGTTACTTTGTGTGTATGTGCATTTTTATATATACACACACATACATACATATAAGCTCTTAAATTACTCATTCAATAATTCTGAAATTTTAATCATATTTTATTTTGTGAATAGTTTTTATATCCACCAGTTTTCGCTTCCATGTGACGATTCTTTCTTATTGCATTGATTTTTTGTTATAGAGTGTGGTATTAGCCTTGAGTAACTAATCATTCATTTGCTCAAATATGAATATTAATCACCCATTTGAGCAGATGAATGATTCGTTCGTCCACATTTTTCTTTCTGACTTTAGTAATTTTAATAAATATCAACACAAAATAAAATAATTTCAACCAAAATCAATTAAAAATGTTTGTTGATATTAACGTTTCAAAATGTGTAATCTGTTTGATGAATGTGTAATTATAATAAAATTGAACCTATAGAAGAATTTTACAGAAAAATTCAGAAATTTCTGAATTTATTCTGAAAAATAATGATTTTTTTCAATACAATACACTTTTTAAATAATTAGGAATTTCAAAAGTATCAGAATAATTCCAATTCCTGAAAAAATTCATAATCAGAAAATTAAGAAGTGACCAAAAATTTTTGGCTAAACTAAGAAGATTTAGTTAAAATTATTTTGTTAATATAATTATATTCCTTTCAATTTTACTCATTAAAACATCAGAATTTTAATTTACATATCTACATAAGATTTAAAATTGCTCTTTCAATTTGATGCAATAATTTTTTTAAGAAATTTTTTCAAACACTAAATATTATAACATCTTAGTGCAGAAGAAATATACAGAAACAAATCCATCCTTTTGTACATCAAAAGTTAGAGAAATGTAAAGGGAAAATGATTTTGAAAACTATACCAAAACTTTTATTACTGTATGGAAAGATTTCTCTGTAAATATAATCAATAAAAATGTTTGATTAAATGTATAAAATGTAAAATGTATATAAAAACAAAATAAAATATTTTTATTAAAATTTTGTCAAGAGAAAAACTAAAACATTAAGAAAAATATTTTCTTAACTTTAAAGTAAAATGTATATAAAGGCAAAATAGAATATTTTTATTAACATTGTGTTTAAAGAAAACTTAAAACATTAAGCAAAATCTAAAATTTTCTTAACTGGCATTATGAATATTTTTACTTTTGGTTTCGCCACACATACAACATCAAAAAATTTCACATACTACTTACATTTTTAAGATAGTCCAGAGATTTTTCAAGTAGAAATCGTTCTATTTTAAAAATGGATTCATCTGCAAGAAGAAAGCAAAATTGTTTTGAATAATCATGAAATTAATGTAATCAAGCATATACATTCATTTCCTATTAAAAAATAAGATGAAAATTATCAGTGTTCTCTTCATACTTTTGACATTAAGTTAGCTTAATACCTTTAAACATCAAATTGGACTCAATATGTTATTAAATTGTTTTAATCTACTTTATTTTCCTGCATATAATCTACGGATTATGCATTTACAAAGTTTCTAATTTCTTTGTGCATATTGTACGTTGTTGCAAATATCTGATTTTTAAAAAAATCATCAGAAAAACGTACAATAATTATAAAATAAATGCCGTTTATGTTTAATAAAATAAATAACAGATGGCGCCATAATTTGTCTGATTTATTTTAACTATGATCAGAGCATTGTCCAATTACATTCAAGAACGAATTCGATTCTTGGGAATGATATTAATTTCGGAATCTGTCTTAACCTGATGAAATGTTTTGCTTTGGAAACATTCTTATTCTAAAGCGCCTTGTAGAAGCGAAAATGTTAAGCATGCTCGGTACAAAAGAAAAAAAAGCATCAAATGCCCAGTTTGAAAATAATCCTTTTCTTTCATTAACAGATCGGTGTAACAGATCTATTATAAATATTTTTTCAATACAATTCATTATATTTTTAAAATTATACTGTGTATTTTTTTATTTCATTTGGTCCTACATTTTTAGTAGTATACGAATGTTTGCAGAAATAATTTCCGCAGATTCTGCGTTTTTTTTTTTTCTTTCCCCTCCTTTTATTTGAAAAAGAGGTCTTAAGGATAATACGACACTGCTTATCATATACAGGAAAGTATGGTAATTAAAATCTAATATTATGTAAATTATTAAGTGATGCAATTTTTACCAATGATAATATGCTTTTTGTAAAACAAATATAATGTCATACAAATAAAATATGATACATCTTTAAAATTTTCAAAGTTTTGGTGAATTTTTTAATTGCAATTTTCATCCAGTTTCATTTATATATTTTTTCATTGATTAAAAGATAACACCAAAAAATTTATAAAATTCATCAGATTGGGGAAAAATTTTTATATACCCATCTCAATAAAAAGAACTATTGCATACAAAGGAAATTACTGTATTATGCGATGGGGAATATATTAATACCCTAGTGCTAAATTTAAATGCAGGGGAATTATTGCGTCCTTTTTATTCCAATAGTAAATAGGGAATTTTTATTAACAATGTCGTAGAAAAGTGAATTTCAGTATATGGAGTAAGCTGAATTTAAGGTAAGTAAGAGACTTAACGAGCACATGTACTCAGTGAATCTTTGGCGGCATTGGGAATTAAACCCCGCTCTAGATTCATTAATATGAAATACCTCACAATGACCATAATAAATTTACAGTGACTGGGACTGTTGCACGAAATGAATGCATTGTTAGAATGATAGTCTTAGGATAAATTAATATGCAGATAAATGATCAGGTCATTTTCATTGCCGTGTTTTTTTTTAATTCTCCTAGAATGTTAACACTGATTTGAACTTAATCAGTCAACAGTCAACTTGTCAGTTTGAGCTAGTCAGCTTTTGCTACGATGCACATGTTCCGGAACTCTGCTCGCTTCCAAAATAGAGGAGATTGAGGATCCATTTTCCAATTTTATTATTTTTATCTGTTGAGTAACTACCGGGAACAGCAAAAAAATGCGTGCGGAATCGAACATCATTCTTTCTACATTCCCAAACAGTTATTTTTTTGAAAAAACATAATGTTATTTACTGTGATATGTTTTCAATTTTATTTGAAAATTTTTTTAACCATAGCAGTGTGTGTGTATGTATGTATGTATATATATATATATATATTTAGTATTATAAATGGACGTGAATTATTAATTAATTGTGCGATGTTGGTGATAACGCTTCGCAATTCGGAGCACATGTTCAAGGTTCGATCCTTGCGTTGAGCAAGGTCGACTCAGCTTCGCATTTCCAAGCACGTATGGGAACTAAACACTTTAGGCTGATCACATAATTCAGGCATATGTTAAGCTTCCCAAGGCGCTTGGTCACAGAAATAGATATGGGTTCTGCTTGCCTTTGCCCATATGGGCTGTTGTTACAGATGTAAAATTCCCGGAAATTTAGAAACATGTTTTAGAATATTGAGAATTCTGAGAGAATAAACTCAACTAATCAGCTTTTGTTTAATTGATTGTTTTGCCTTATATGTATGAAGAGAAGTTAACTATGTAAATATGCAAAAAAAAAAAGAAAGAAAAAAAGGTCTGTTCTGTTTTTTAGTACGTAAAGATAAATTATCTTCATATAGTTAAAATAATATAATAATGAATTAATATTTAAAGCATATTAAGATATATTTCTCAAGGCTGTTATAAATATTGACATTTCCATATTATTTTCTATCGTTACAAATTCAGAAAATTCGTACAGAGTGGGGGGGGGGGGTGACATTTCCTCATTATTAATTTTAGAAGTTATTCTAAATAGGTCAATAACGCTAAATTGTCTTATTTTTTTCTGAAAAGTGGACTTTTATTTATTTTAAGAAATGTGTAATAAAAGAAAACCTCAAATATTTGTAAATCATTTAAAAATTTTCAAAACTTTCAAGGTTTTTCAAAATTTTTAATGGAATAGACTGGGTTTATTTATGGAAATAAGTCTCCTTTATAACACTACTGTTGTGTGCACTGGTTTACTTATTTTTTACTGATTTGGCGCTGATAGGAGATTCTTAAGAAAGTGGGAGAAATGTGCACGCGCGTTCTTATTTCATTAATAACTTTAAGCTTACGGAATTTTCAAACGTTAAGCATCTATTTTCAGCTGCTCTATAAGTGAAAGTGTCCTTATCCATGCAAAGCAACATTTGGAGATAAATTATATCAGCATATTTTCAATTCATAGTTCCAATCTAAATCAAACTACATTTTTCCGTTGGAAACGACGGCTGTGGAAATTGGGCTCTCAATCAATAGACTTTCTAATTGAAAGAATATTATTGATAATCCAATAATAGGCCAAGTAACAGAAAGTTGTTATTGTCTTGTTTGAGAGGGCTCGCGGATTTACTCTTGGAATAAATCGAATGCAGCCATTCAGAGAGTCTTTCTGTGAGTTTTAGAAATTGAATGAGCTCAAATGCATTTTCAGTGAAGAAAAGGTCTGTGTTTTGATATTTCTCTTGACTAAAACAGGTAAAATATGGAAGGTTGTGGTAGCCTGGCTGGTTACGGCGTCGTTTTCAATATCGGAAGGTAGAGAGTTCGAATCCTGGCTGAACTGATGATTCGTAATGTTTACTAAAAGCGACTCACAGACACGTTAAAACTGGACGCGGTTTTAATGTCCTCCAAGTGAAATTATACCGCTGGAAGCGGTAGGTCAAGTATTGAAGTTTCCTGGTGCGTCCTCGCTTCAAAATCATAACACTCGGCTGCTTTCGTCTAACTGGTGGAGCTCAATTCAGGGATGTTACAATGAAGCATGTAATAACAAAAGGCAAAACATAGAAATTTATGCTAATAAATTATCATACATAAATGAAGTATCTAACAAGAAATTTAGTTTCAAATGAAATGAAGACATTCTTACTTTTTCAAATTAATTCTCATAAAATATATAGTGTGAATAGTTTTTAAAAAATAAAAATCTCAATTCGTAAATTTATATTTAAAATAAATTCTTTTGAATTATTTGTCGCTCACACACACTCAACTATCTCTTTTCTTCATTTTTGCACACAAGGAATGAATGTACCGGGCCTAAAGTGGATTCCGAAGTACTAAACACGTTGAAGCAAAAGGGGGACTCGAACCCACGAGTAGTTAAATCGAAGCATAGCACTCAAGTCATTAGGATCATCGTGCGGCTAAATAGCACTGAAAGAACTCTATTTTACAACAATTTTTATCTATAGCCGACATTCAGTTAAGTCGTTAAAATATAATCAAAGAAAAATTTGTATGGGAGTATCATTATACAGCGATCACATAAAAGATAATTTCTCTATACTTTAATCTATTTAAATTTTATAACAAGAAATAAATAGGAATGGATCACTAAAAACATTATCATATATTTCCGTAATGCCACCAATATTACAATATTTAAACAAAGCTCATTAATTTCTATTCATGAAGTAATGAATAAGTTTTCAGAGTCCAGAACAATTTTTCATCAAGGATAACGTGCACGTTTATAGTACCATATGTACTGTACCTAACAAATCAATTTAACTTTTCAGATTTTAATAAATTAGAGAAAATTAGCGATATTTCACTGTTTTTCAATACACCATATCCAGTTATTTTTTTAAATCTCTCCATGGATTCGAATCAGAACTGAATCGAAAACTGATCATCTGAAAAAAAACCGTTATTTATTTTTAGTTGGAATGAAAACGAGAGCTGAGCCGCGAGAAAAAATATTGGTTTATATCGATTGGATAGATTTTCTGTTAACTGATAGTGTAACCAACTTATCAATATTTTTTGATTCAGCGCCAACCATATAATTATTATAACATGTACACTGCTTCTTGAGCCGTCCAATAACGAAGTGGTAAGCGTTCCCGAATCGTAGGCTGTTCGAATCCCGGCTCGGGCATGGTAGTTCCTTTTTCTCTCTTTTTTTTTCTTAGATGATTAATGAATATGATTCACCCTATAAACGGGTTTACATTGTTGTGACGTGGGCAAAGCTACTCGCCTACGCTACTTAGTTCACAGGTGCCCTCCGGCTAACGATAGAAGGGTAGGAGTTTCCGGCCATGCTGTGGAGAAGGCTGATTCACCCAATGTCCACCGTTAAAAGGGAAACAATGCTCGTCTATTTTTCGCATCTCAGCATGAACTGATAAATTGTTTTGTCTATTTAGATAGACAAAACAATTATCAATAAAAAGTATCCCATGCTGCGCCGCTCTAACAAAGAAAGGGATTGTGATGTACGCCTAATGACTCTGTTTAATTAATCAGGAGAAAGGAAAAGGCTAGTGTCAATGAGAATTCATTCATGAATATGTACAATGGCCAATTAAAAGTAAATTGTAGAGTAAATTAAACATTTACCCCATAACCGCTCTTTATTATTTTGTTTAACGCCAAAACTCAGTTGCGTCATTCCAATAAATGAATGCAGACTTCAGCTGTAATTTAGATTATTATTTTGCAGACAACAAATAGGTGAAATTAAAATTTTAATAAGTTACACACCCTAACAATAGTAACTTATAAAAAATGAACGTTAAGCAATTTTTGCAAAATAAAATAATGGAATTTTAAAAATTTCTCATTTGACACTTCATATAATTAGTGATCTAACAGAGAAATATTATTAACACTATGAGAAAGTTTAGTATAGGAGCAGTTTATTTAAACTCCCATTATCAAATTTTTTAATTTAATTTTCACATCACAAAAAATACAAGCTGTGCAACATCTAAAGAATATTTGGATCAAATTACAATTTTTAAAAAAGTGCATTTCAATCATATATGATTCCTCATATAATTGACACTCTTCTACTGAAGCGATAAAAATTATGATTCAAAAATTTCTTAACAAAGTAAATAATCGGTAATAAAACATATGAATCCTCTACATAGACATTGAATTCATTTTAAATAATTCTGAGAATGAACAGACTCGATATGAGTAATATTTTAGTTTTCTGGGATGGGAATGAAGTTACCTATTCGCACTTGACTAAGATAGCAATGGTATTTTTAGAAGTTCCATTTACACTAGTTAATGACAAAAAAGCATTTTTCAGATTTGAAATTTAATCACCAAGACAACAGCAGTAATCTCAGTGAAACCACGCTGGATGACATATTAATAATTAGAGGCAATTTTCATGTTCTAAGTAAGCAAATAAACATTTTATACAATTATTGCAAAGCCAGGAACACGTGAGCGTCAAGGGACGACGATACACAAATCGACTTAAACATGAACACACTTGAGGAATGCGATTTTGATAATAGATCACGATCACTATTCTCTCTGTTATCTACTAACCGTAAGGAATAAAAACGATCGAACTTTAATGCAATTACATTTTATACATAAAATTATTCATTCGGAACTGAACCGAAAACCTTTATTTTTGAAGGAACGGAAACCGGAACTGAACCAATATATTTTGTTTTAGTTGAACCGAGATGAAAAAAATTATGATTGGAAAACCTTGAAACTATGGTCAAGATTTAAGACGCCTGACGCCGGTTATTCACAGAGCATGTGGTGCAAATGGCACATCGCTATTTGCACACCATAATATGCGCCGCCTTGTAAGCGTTTTTCAAAAACTTTTTCTAGAAAAAATGTATTTATGAAACAAAATGAATAAATGTGAAGCAAGAGCGGATGAAAAGGAAATGGTAACAATATAACCAGTCTTTATGTCAGGTTGATATACTCGAAAAGTGATAGTATGTACTGCTACTTTTTCCAAACACACGTCATTTTTAATCATCTTGATAATCATTTGATCTACTTATCAGTATGTTCAATGCATCCAATGACCATGTGCTTTCAATGCCTTATGGCATTGGTAACATTTTTTGACAGAATAATAATAGGCATCAAGCGATTCAGGATGAAGAATATTGTTTTTATATTGGTCATATTCTTTCTCGGCTAGATTGATTCCTAGACAAAAGTGACATCAAAATTCTATAGAAATATTTGATTGTCATAGGACTGTCACATGAGAATGGCCCACTTAAAGCGATTCTTCTTGAAAATGGGGGGGGGGGTTGAATGAGAGTTAAAATCTTCAGGACCTCTATCATCCTTCTATCTGATATGCCATTCATTATGAATTGTTAGATATTTATTGAACACAATGAACTGCCTGGTTTGATCGGTTGAACCAACCTTAGTTATATTTTGCACATGAAGTCCGATATGGATTGAAATGGTTTCTGAATCGCTTAAGGTAACACGTCTAGGGTAAGTCGATTACTGAACTTCGGAACTTAGATTCAGAGCACTTTTCAGTTAATTGACGGTTACCCATTCTCGACTTTTACTTACTGTCTCATATTTGATATACAGAACGCCAAGTGTGGCAATTCATTAGCCACTTATTGATAATATGCTCTTAAAATATTGTAATGTTAATTTTGTACATATTAACATATTTTTCACATCGGAGTGTTTTCTCCCCTCCTCTCAGTAAAGTGTCCACAATTTTCGAAACTGAGAATCTTGCGATGAAACTTACTGACATTACCAACAGAAAATCAGCGAAACTTACAAAAATAGGAAATAGTACTGCATTTTACTAATAAAAAGTTTAAGAAGATAGAATGTTTTGTTTTGAACTTACTTTCCGAGCTCTGCTTATTTTTTATCCTCTGCAAAATCTTATTTGCAGTCTCTTGTCCATGCACTAACTTGTAACATGGTAAGCAGGCATCCAAGTATTTATGGCTTCTTCGGCCGCAACCAAATTGGCAATTCATGATATATATACTGAAAGATACAAGAAGTATGCATAAATTCAGAGCAGAGAAATATAACTGGGATCAGTAAGGCCACTTAACACAGGCAATTTGTCAGACAAATAACGAAAAAGAGTAAAGTAAGAAATTGACAATGAAACTGTGAGCGAAAGATGGGATGCATGTGGTGAGAGTGGAAGATCTGCTGCTCGAGAACACTGAATCAGCTCGGTATCAAAAAGCGCGTCAGTAGACATAACATTTAAGTAAAGATGTAAAATTCCCGGGAAAATTTTGAGTCAGGAAAATTACCTGGGAATTTTGGGGTGTACTGGAAATTTTAAGGGAATAAACTCAAGCAATCATATTCCGTTCAATGGATTGTCTTGCTTTTAATATGAAGAGTAGTAAACTAAGTAAATATGCCAAAAAATCTATTCTGCCTTCTCGTACAAAAGTTAATTAGTTTCTTCTGATATAAACAAAAATACTTGTTACAATAATAAAATCAATGAATTAATATTAGATATATTCTTACAAGATATATTTTTCAGGATTGTCAGAATAAATATTGACATTTCCATGTTTTTGTCATAATAAATTCATAAATTCGCATTAATAAAGAAAGAAAATACTTGCTCAACAATAATTAATGAAATTATTCTAAATTGATATTAACGCAAAATTGTTTTCTTTTCATATTAAAATTTCTGTTACCATAATTAGTAGTAGAAATAATAATAAAATAAAATAAAAACGGATTTTTGCTTATTTTAAGATATATCTTATAAAAAAAATTCAAAACTTTCTAAATTATTCAAAAAATTTCAGAGGTTTCAAGGACATCCAAAATTTCCGGAAAGTTTAAGATTCCCAAGGGTATAAATCGGGTCCTTTACAACACTACATTTAAGGGCAGTCAATGAGAAGTGAAAAAATCACGTGATACATATAGGGTAACAAAGGTCCCACTTTTGATTTTAAAGTTCCTATTTTGGAGCAAATATTTAAATTCGGGAATGGCTTCAAATTATTTTCCAACAATCGATTTCCTAAGCTATTTGAAAGATAATTTTAAATATCTTGATCTTTGCGCCTTTAAATGGGAGATAATAATAGCATAAGTTGGAAATTTAAAATGTAAAATTTATTACCAAATACACTACTGGCAATTAAAATTGCTACACCAGGAAGAAATGCAGATAACAAAATGATATTTATTGGACAAATATATTATACTAGAAATAACAAGTGATTAAATTTTCAAAAATTTTGGCTGGATAGATCTTGAGAAATCAGTGCCTAGAACAAACACCTCTGATAGTAATAACAGCAGCTATACGCCTGGGCATTGAGTCAAACAGAGATTGGATTGCATGTACAGGTACAGATGCCCATGCAGCTTCAACACGATGCCACAGTTCATCAAACGTAGTGACTGGCGTTTGATGACGAGCCAGTCGCTCGGCAACCATTGACCAGACGTTTTCTATTGGTGAAAGATCTGGAGAACGTGCTAGCCATGGCAACAGCCGAACATGTTCCGTATCAAGAAAGGCCCGTACAATACCGGCAACATGCGGTCGGGCATTATCTTGTTGAAACGTAGGGTTTCGTAGGGCTCGAATAAAAGGTAGAGCCACGGGTCGTAACACACCAGATATGTAACGTGCAATATTCAAAGTACCGTCAATGCGAATAAGAGTTGACCGAAACGTGTATCCAATGGCACCCCATACCATCATGCCAGGTGATGGGCCAGTATGACGATGACAAATGCACGCTGCAGTTGTGCGTTCACCACGATGCCGCCAAACACGGATGCGACCATCATGATGCTGTACACAGAGCCTGGATTCATCTGAAAAGATGACGTCTCGCCATTCGTGCGCCCAGGTTCGTCGTTGATCACACCATTGAAGGCGCTCTTGTCTATGACGCAGCGTCAAGGGAAGCCGCAGCCATGGTCTTTGAGCTGAGAGTCCATGCGGCTGCAAACGTCGTCGAACTGTTCGTGCAGACACTTGTTGTCTACCAATCGACCCCGTTTCTTGACTCACGGCTCGTGACGTGGTTGCACGTTCCCTTACGGTCATGCGGATAATATGCCTGTCCTCTCGGCTGCTAGTGATAGGTGGCCGTTGAGATCCCGCATGGCGTTCCATATTACCGTCCTGAACCCATCGATTCCATATTCTGCTAATAGTCATTGGATCTCGACCGATGCGAGCAGCAATACTGCGATAAGATAAACCGCAGTCACGGTACGTTACAATTACGTACCGTGACTGCGGTTTATCTTATCGCAGTATTGCTGCTGTTACAATTCGACCTTTATCAAAGTCAGAAATGTGCTGGTACGCATTTCTCCTTCGTACACGAGGCTTCACAACAACTTTTCATTAGGCAACAACGTGCAAGTGCAATTTGTGTATGAGGAACCGGCTGAACAATTTCCTCATTTAAACACAATATAGGTGTCGCTACTAGCGCCTGCTTTGTCTGAATGCAATGAAAAGCTAATCATTTGCATATCACAGCACCTTCTTCCTTTCGTATAAATTTCACGTCTGTAGCATGTCGCCTTCTTGGTGTAGCAATTTTAATGGCCAGTAGTGTATTTCGCAATTAGAAATCTATGCAGTTTAAGGATTTGAATTCAAACTAAAGTTAAAATCTTTCAATTTTAAAGAAGAATCTAAAAAAACCAGTTCTGAAATTCAGATTTATTTTGAAAAGTTCTTTAATAACAGAAAGTATTTCAAAAAATTTTATAATGGTTAAAAATAATTAAATAACTTTTTGAAAGCACTCAGAGGTAAAGACATAAGAATTACATAGGAAATTTTGCAACAGTAATGGAACTGAAAAAATAATAATATCACACCATAATCTGCAACATTCGACAGACTTTGAAACATTATATTAACTATTCAGCTCAAAATATCAAAAATAAATTTAAAAATATATTTCTGGAATTAAATTAATCTAATTACTTGACGAAATACCTAATTTTGAAAACTTATTTTGATGTTAAAGAAATAAATTTAACTGTGATTTGATAGCTCTCACATTGTATCTTCGAAAGAGATCTTTAAAAAAAATTTACTTTTATGATAAGTATAAATATAACTGAATATATTTACTATCAAATCCGCGTATTATTGAACTAAAAACCGGAACAATGATTATTCGGATGCCTATTTTGCTATGGAATGTTCTGGATTTAAAAGATGTAAAATTCCCGGTAATTTTGAACCAGAGAATTTAATCAGTAAATTTTGGGAATCAACTCAACCAATCACCTTCCGTTAAATGGAATATTTAGACGTACATATACGAAAAGAAATTTTTAGCGAACTACATAAATCTGCCAAAAAAAGTTTGCTGTCTTTTATTACGAAAGTTAGTTAATTTGTGTGGCACTGAGAAAAACAAAAACACATGTTAATATAATAAAAACAATGAATTAATATTTAAAATAAAAAATAAAGATACATTTCTGAAAAATGCCCGAATAAATACTGACATTTCCATGTTTCTGTCGTTATAAATTCATAATGAGAAGAAAGAAAAAATAATTTTCAACATTAATTTTTGAAATAATTCTAAATTGGGTCAACTTTTTTTCTTTTTTTTTATTACCGTAATTAGAAGAAGAAATCGTTGAACAAGTGGATTTTTATTTAATTTATAAAATGTCAGGTGTAAAAAAAAAGAATAAAAAAACTTAAAATTTTCAAAATTTTCGAACGAATTAACTGGATTTTTACCCGGAAATAAACCTGGGTTTTTTCCTTCTTTTACAACACTACTTTCGCTGTACTTACATAAGTAAAAACTTTATTACTCTTGTATGCCAAAATTTTGTCTGGGATTGAACTGAAAACATTTTAATGGAACGATCCAAACTTTGTTCTTCGAAGAAACACACAATTTCTAAAGATTTAAAGCAAATTCTAATTCAACCAATGGAATTATGATTACATGGTTTTTGATTATCTCGATACTTTATATCGATTTCAATTCAAATTGTAAGTTGCTTATACACCCATACAATTAATTTCTGCAACGAAACATTCTGCTCTGGTACTCTTCTCGCATTAAAGTATTACGCGCGCGTGTTACTGCTCACATTTTTAAAATTATCGTCTATGTTCACAAGCTGGAATTAAAATTATTCACTACTGCAATGTATCCCTCTACTTTCGACAATCCCAAATACTTTAAAACGATATTCTATTCTATATTATTTATTAGATATTAATTAATTTATTTCATCAAATATTCTATCGTATCAGTTCTTATTTTTAAATATTCTCTCAACATTAATATTTTTTTTAAATTATCTTAAAAATGAACTTTAATTTTCATTAAAACTTTCACTAAATTTACATTTTAGTATAGGAATGACAAATAATATTAAAATACATCAAGAATTGGTAATTTCAGAAAAATTATGATTTGAAAAATTAATTGTTTAAGAAATGCATATCTTATTCAGAGACATTGTTATACGATTTCACCATAAACCTATCATTGAAATTTAAATATTTAATGTTTAAATTAAGAAATTACAAACATTTTTCCGTATAAGGAAAACAGCGGAATGTAGAATATGATTATTGTAAGATGGTTTGGGGTAAAGCGGGAATACGTCTCATCAAGAATTAGACCCTTTTGTATTCTTGATAAGTGCTAAAGGGGGAAAACTTGCATTGCAGTGAAAGCCAAAACTATGTTACCACCGCGAAGCAAATTGAAGCACTTCAATCACAGAATTCAGTTAATTAAAAAATAAACTGTATTAAAATTGGCAACACTTGACAGTGGGAACTAAGAGCTAAAGTTATAATATGATCCAAAAATTTGATGTGTTAAAAAAAAAAAGAGATTCGATGCTGAATATGATTAAAATTTGTAAAATTGTTTAGTTATGAGTTTACGGTAAATTTGAATTTCTAATAAAAAATAGTAAATATTTTACAATAGCAAAACATCAATTTTCTAGCTCACATTTGTTTGTAATAATTTAAAACGCTGAAGTTTTTCCCTAAGCCAATGTATTTCAAACATTTATATAGGGCAGGAAAATTAGCACTTTATAACAATTATTTTAGCTTAAGATAAATTTCAAATTTTAAAAAATATATCCTGTAAATTTAAAATTTTTTCATTTTATAAAATTAAATTTTTTTCCGTTTTTAGAGACATAAGTTTGTGTGATGTTCGTCAGCATAAACTTCTCTTGTTTTACACATCTTACTAATTAAAATTTAATAAGGTAATCAAAATTCTTTGCTTGTGTGCATAGAACTTCTTTTGTATATTAACAAACATTTCAAAATAATTTTTACAAAAAAGTTATGCTGCAAGCTATATCAAATTTTCGGATTTAAAGACTAATTTTGATAAGTATTTACGAAGTCATTAAATATTTAAGGAAAATGATATACATTTTATAAAACAAATAAAATTACTCCAATGTAATCTCTTCCAAACAAAAAACGTAATTTTTTAAACTGTTAAAAATATTTTGTATTTCTGTCAAAACATTTAAATTAACATATAAGAAATTTTCTATTAATTTCCATTCCATCCATTTCTTCATCAAAGAGAGAGAGAGAACTTTAAAATAAATAGACTTAAATGTAAGCTTTAGCAAAAATGTTTACTCTTATGCAAGTCTCTTCAATAAAAGTTGTGCTAAAAGCAATTTATTTTCAAAGAAAAATATCAATGTAACGTACTTTTGATTGGATAAAGTTAAGAGACTCGAGTATTCAGAAACGATCACCAATTTTTCTAAAATCCATAAAAACTTTAGCATATTTAAAAGAACTTTAAGGATTTACATTTTATGAATTTGAACATTTTTATTTAAAATTTGTAACGAGGAATAGGATAAACATTTTGAATTCAACATTTTGCATGCAGGAAAATTCACTACATGCACAAAATTGACTTTAAAAATATTTATGTTCTCTTCTATGACTAATAATTTTGTTGAAAAGTTTAATATCTAAAATGAAACAAGTATTTGTAACAAATACAGAATGTAACATTAAAGTACTATTTTAATTCAAATACTTTAATGATACACTATTTCTTTGTTACAACACACTATACAAGTACTATTTATTTTATTTAGAATATAATTATAAGAAATAGAATTTTTAGATAAATTATAATTATTTAAAGTTTAAAAAGGTAAATTATAATTATTTAGTTTTTCATTTTAAATTTAGCCTTAGATACTCAGAATTGCTTTCTTATGGTGAGAAATAAAGTACGAGAAAATGTGAGATTGCGAATACTTTGTAATACCAATAATTATTGAATCAGTGGGATTATCGGAAAAAAATTCAGTAATTTAAAAATGTTTTATTCGAAATATAAGTTACAAAAAATCGTTCGTATCAGAAGTACTGCAATTAAAAGATTTCTGTATAGGTATTTGAGGTATTATACATAATATGCTGTAAATTGTAATAATCAACATTGCAAAGTGTACTTAAATTTTTCAAATATATTTTATATCTATAAATAATGAATGTAATATTTTCGTTACTAAAAAAATTGAAAAATGAATATTACATTTTTTTAAAAAAAGATCACTGATACAAAATATAAAAACTGATACAAAATACGATGCGACTATTTAAAATATGTGAGGTAAGCAATTAATTTATTTAAAGCAATAGAACAAAGATTAGTACTTACATATTATCTAATACAATAAAGATGTATTAGATAATATGTAAGTATTAGATAATATAAAGTCCACTACAATGCAAAAAATATATATATATCGTTTAATGAAGCGATTTAGCACCACATAAATTAAAAACATAGCTTTTATCTATTTATTAAAATATAGACACCAGTAAGTTGTTCTACTTTTGCATGATATTTAGAAAAAAATTGTTAAAATTTTGAAAATTCGGCGTCATATTTTTGTGGCGAAATATGTTGATGGGGTAATATACGTAAGTGCCCAAAAATTATACATTATTGAAAAATAATTCATTAAATTTTCAAATCTTTATTGTAAATAATATTACGAATTTAAATTAATCATCTTAATTCATTTCCTTTAAATTAACTGAATAATTTCAGTCACATTATATAGTTTTAAAATGATTAAGAATTTATATAACTATGAAAATCAATTTGTAAAAACTTCAGAAAGATTCTTATCGATATAACCTAAATAAAACAACTCTTTCCTACGAAATTTAAGCTCTTGTGATAAATTTTGATCAAACTCTGAAAGACAAGTGATTTGAAAACCTAAGTAGTACATAATTGTTTTTATAGGGATTTATATAAGCTTTTCAGGAAAAAGTTAAAGTGAAACATTTTCTGTGAAAGAGAATAAAATTTATCAGTCATTTAAAAATGAAGGTGAGTATGGAATATTTATATACCAGTAAAAATATTTTTATTCCAATAATTTAAACATTGAAAACTCTCTTGAGTACATTAAAACTTGAAATAATTTGTAAATATTATCAAAAATCCACAAAGCTAGATTAAAAGTTTAATTTAGGATCATATTATAACAAATACAAACCTTTTACTGAAGATATTGTTTTGCTGACGATGTAAGATATTGTTTAGCACTATTATTTTACATGAATTAAAACGTAACATAATTCTAAGCAATAGAATATAATTGTGTTACTTTCCTGCGTGTGTTCTTTTTTTATCATTTTTTACACATTTTGCTGATTTCGTTAATGTATAAAATAAGATAATATTTTAATACATTTCTATTCACAAGAGATTTGAAGAATATTTAAAAAATAATTTTAACTCAGCAACTGCCAGAAACAGATAAATTTTCCATATATATATATTGAAATAATCTAGTTATAATTGAAAACAAGAATGCTTTTAATGAAGTTAATTTGACATACATATTTAAAAATTAACGAGAACTAAGAATGTGTTTTCAAAATAACAAATTAGCTAATACATTTTTGAGAGAATTGAGCAAGTAACATTTCTAACAGAAATGCAAACCATATACATAAAAATAAATTAAAATTCCCAAAATAAATTATAATTTTTTAAATAAATACAGAATTGATTTAGTTTGTAGAAATTTGTTAAAATGTCTATATATTTTAGTACAGTTCTATAGATATTTATCAAAAATTATGATATTGATTGGTCTCGAAAATAATTGTGTCATTGAGAGTAAGATAAATTGAATAATTTTTTCTGTAGTATGATTTATCTGTATTATTTATTGTTCAATTTCACGATACATACGTCAAATGGTGATAAACTTGTCTCGATATATACCTTAGAAAAATCTGTTACCGTGATATGTGTATGAACTGTAGAATAACTTATTTTTAATAGATCACATTATAAGTCAAGGTGTTTAGTTCCAAAAATTGGTGAAAATTGTTTATTGGAAGTAATCAGAAATACGAAAGAAAAAAAATTGTTAATTTTAAAATAAACAGAATACGCATTAAACTTAAAATGAGGTGTTACCACGTATTGTTGAACGAGAATAATAATTTTATTTCATTCAATTTTACTGACTCAGGCATTATTTTTAGAGTTTATAAAATGCAAATTTTTTTAAATAATTTTCCTGCTCTTAAAATTGTTTTCTTTTAATGTTAATCTTTTAAAAATAGTTTTCTAAAAATAAAACAAAAATTATTGTTTTTTCAGAAGATTTCAATTTTTAGACATAAAAATAAAAGAAGTAACTATCTTACAATATTGTCTAAAGATATAAGCAAAATAAATAATTGAATTGTTAATTAAATTCAATTGTTAAACTGTTAATTACATCTGATATGATGTACCTGAATTGGATCAATTTAAAATATACAGTAAATATAGTGAGAATATATACAGTAAATATAGTAAAAATATATATACAGTAAATATATTTTTACTATATTTACTGTATATATTCTGTATTTACAGTAAATATACTGTATTTACTGTAAATACAGTATTTACTGTATAATACAGTATTTAATGTATTTACTGTATAATTTACTGTATTTACTGTATAATCTGTACTGTATTTACTGTATATTTTGTATCAGTTTTTATATTTTACTATATTTACTGTATATATTCTATATTTACTGTATTTACTGTATATATTCTTTATAATAAATGTCACTTTTACCTTAAGAAATATATTTTACATTCAAAAATAATTTCCATAAAAATAACAGTATAAGACAAAGATATCTTACATTCATATGCAATATTAGACTTTCAGTTTTCAAATAAAATATTTATTTTCATTTCCTTAAATTTCTATGAGAAAACTAACAAAATTGATTCGTAAATAAAAATTTGAGATGAAAAATATTTATGGTTGCATAGGCTAAACTAAATGTAATATGACAAGAGAAGTATATAATTAGAATATATATTTTAGTAATAATATAACAAATAATTGTGTTATAAAAACATGATACTATATAGAGAATTAAGCAAAATAAAATGAAAAATCTGATACATGTTCTTTACCAAGATATGTTTATAACGAATATTTAACAAAAATGTTATTTAAATAAACTTTAAAAAAATGCAGAGTGCGATGTGCCACTTACTAAGCAATAAGTAAATACAAAAATATGACACATTTTATTGATCATTTTTATTACAACACTATAATATTTGATTCGTTTTTATTTAGCAATTTCAAAAAATATTAAAACTAAGATTTTTTGTTAATTTTTAACGAATACCTCCACGATGCTAAATTCGTTATAGAAAACCTGTAAGAACAAATAATCCTAAAATAAAGTAATTGAGGTGTTACTGACACCAAATCCATCCTGTTGTGAGACTTTCTTGAGGATAAAGATCTTACACTAACTAAATTATTATACTGACAAAGCGATTTTTTGGAGTTTTGAGAGAAGTGGTGTGTGAAAACGAAAAGTACGTGAACTAGCTTTGTGTATAACAAAATTTTCAGGGATTTGGATTCGTATGATATTTTCTCAGACTCTTAGTCAACAGAAATGATAAACGATGATGAAACTAAAAACTGATATTTATATGTACATGCAATTTTAGAGATATTTAAAACGTATTCAAAACTGCTGTGCATCACATATAAATCAGCTAAAATCGCGAATTAATTATAAAATCAAAGAAATATTCCGCTCAGTTTCAAAATTGTTAGGTATTAAATTCGTAACTCTTTCCATTCATATTCCAATGCATTTTCCTAAGTTGATGTAATGCGGGAAGTATATTAAGGTGAGGTTAAATAATGTTTCTCGAACATCGATGAAACAAATAATATCGCTATTCTTTAAAGAAAATTACATTGTGGTGATGAAGTAAAATTAAGCATTAGATGCCATACGAGTTTTTAATCTGTTCCAAGCTGTTACAAATCTGTAAATAATGGTTCGGAAAAAAATATTGTCAAAGCTATGACTCATAAACGTTGCTATGTGATTACACTATTTTGGATTCAAAATTTTCGAAAATATCACCCCTTTTAAATCACAACTTGACAGTGAGTTCAAATCACTTTTACGAATTGCAAGCGCTCTTAATTATATTTTAAAATAATTTTTGGTTCATATTTTAATAGTTATAAACAAATATTTTGATATAATTTTCATTCTATTCTGTGTAGTCTATCCACTTTAATCCTTTGCAGAAATCTGGTTTCAAATAGACCAAATATTTTATTTAAATATATGTGATCTTTTGAAATCATTATGCTGTACATTAAATGATTATTTGATTAAATATTTGTTTTTCATTTAGTATATTACACACAATTCTGAATAAGTATTCTTCAGTACAATACGATGCAGTTCAGACACCGGTTGAAAGGAGCTTATTAAATTATTCTGAGTTACCGATCTGTCATCTTTTGCTGAACTTAAAATCAAACATGATTTTAAGATACATGTTTTTAAATCATGAAGTAACATTTTTAGTAAATGACTCCAAAGAAACACGCGATTATCTATGATCAAAAATTAAAATAAAGCATATAAATCATTAATCTTGTTCAAATTGTAATTAAGATTAGTAATTATATGCTTGTCACACTATAGTCATTTTTTTTTACGAGAAAACTATTTAGATTCCAACTGACAGTTATAAGTGGTTTCCGAGCCATTACCAATCAAATGGGGGATTCGAACCTACGAACCATAACTTCGATCATTCGGCTGCTAATTTGGTAATTAGTAGTTGTAAGAAATTTTTTAAATATTTTTTCATAAGTAAAAAATTCAATCATACCTAAATATATGTTTACAATTGTTTATATCTATTTCACCTTATTTTTTATATTCGACATTGATTGGTGAATGAAACTATACGCAGATAAAAAAAATTATGTATAATTTCACGATTTGCTACTTAGCGACCATTCTAGTTGAGGAAAATTCATAATTTTAATACATTATTAAGTTTAGTTCATTTTCAACAGCTATTTTACATGAATAAATTCCCCATTATTTAACACTATATTATTAATTATATATATATATATATATATATATATATATATATATATATATATATATATTAAATCATGAAGATTATTTTAAATCCAGGTAAAAATAAATTAAACATTTTTTTGAATATTAAATTTGTTATCTAAAATATTCCTCACTGATTACGAAAGAAAATTTTAAAACTCAAGATTTCATCAAAATGAGTAAGATGTTTTATAGCTAGCTACTTCAATTGCAAATTTAATAAAAATTTAGATTAAATTGCTATAAACTCAAATTAATGTTACATCAAATAAAATTTAAAAACGTAACATTTTATATATTCAAAATCCAAATTTTTTATTTAAATTGTGCTTAACAAGAAATTAGTTGTTTATAATTAAAAGTAACAATTTAATATAAGCAAGTCTTAACTTAATACTTTTTAAAAAATACTTTTATTTCACTGGAAAATTGGGAATATTCAAATGTATATACTGTCCATGAGTGTTTAATCATGTTTCCCAGAAGTTGTAAAAAAGAAGAACTGCATTATGAATTTATTTATTTCATTTATTTATTTATTTACTTTTTTTTATCCTACGCTGTTTTCGGGATATCAGTCACAGGCATGTTTGGGAATACTGGGTTTTACGCATTAGGATGACATACTATATTAGATAAGACTAGTTAACAAAGTGGTGATGAAGCATAAAAATTAAAATAGCGTCCGCAGATTTATCATTACGAAACGTTAAACGGAATCTTTAATCAAAGGGTGGAAAGGTATTCAGACTTCAATATATATATTTAGTAATATATCATTTTAATTGTTTTTAGATCCTCAATACGACTTATTTTTTGTGGTGCAAAACAGTTTACAAAATCCATAAATAGTATATATATTATATTTATATCAAATTTACCATTTTATCCCCGAAAGCTGTGTACGTCTTTTTTTTTTTTTAGGAAAATATGGCCCGCAGAAGCTGGCGGATGCAAAACATTAATTTAATGATTTTAACTTTAAAGTAAAAAATATAAATTTATAATAATATCCATATTTTTATAAGCAAATTTAATACACAATTTTAAATGAGTTAGTTGCTAATTTTGCTGTGGATTATATATATATATATATATATATATATATATATATATATATATATATATATATATATATATATAAATATATATATATATATATATATATATATATATATATATATATATATATATATATATATATATATATATATATATATATATATATATATATATATATATATATATATATATATATATATATATATATATATATATATATATATATATATATATATATATATATATATATATATAAATATAAATATATATATATATATATATATATATATATATATATATTTATATATAAATATATATATATATATATATATATATATATATCTTTGCAAAATTAATAAATATAACTATGATAATAAACTTTTACTAAGTAACGGAAGCTCCCTAGCTTAAGTCTTTCTGAATATACCTTTTTCTATTAAACGAACTTGTAAAATAATAGAGTATATCAAACAAGAGGAATTTTATAGTATTACATGCACGGAGAAATTAAATTTTACGCATCAGATTTCAGTAAATAGCAATAAATACCAGAAGGAATAAATACTTTGTGACCTTTTCTTATAATTTAAATTTTTAAAAAATGTGCTTTTTTTTTTTTTTTTTTTTTTTTTTTGATTTAAAAAATTATGTTATACTACAAATGTAAAAATTATATTTACAGTTAAAAATAACTTTGAAGCCTCATGTTGTACACTAAGGCGAATCATTAATTTTAAATGCGAGAGACCTGGAAAATTCCAGCATGAAATATTTGTTCTCTTCTGCAGGATGAAATAGTTTCCAATAATTCATCAAAAATCTATTTTTATTTTCATATAATTCTTCACAGGTAATTTTACAATAATGGATGTATTTAATAGTTTACGTAATATTACCCTTTATCAGAGCAAGCTCATGCATTCATTTTAAATTAATTATGCTTTTCTTTGTTTAAATAAGATCTTTTCTTAAATTTAATTAATTTAGTAGCATGATTTTTAAACATATTTCTAGCGTTTATTTATTAAAAGGATAAAATTAAATAATTATTTTTACTTAAGTTTAGTTATATATTATTCGTTTTAAGGATTTATTATTAAAAATATTAATTAACACGCCAAAGAAAAATGAACGTTTTTCACATATACATATGAAGAATGATATATATATATAGTTTTTTTGTTAATTATGAAATTTAAATTAAGAATCATCTACGTACAATAAAAGTACAGTTCAAATAAATTTGTTTTCAAATTAAATTTTATATTTAGGAAGGCTTAACATTAAAATAGGCAAAACATGTACTTACAGAGGAAATTTTAGAAAATTATAGAACTAATAGATCAATTAAATTATACGTTTTCAAATTTGAGAAAAAGCTGGAGATGGTTAAATGTTCATCCACGCTAGACTGAAGATAAATGAGCAATAAGCGAATTTTTAAGCATTCGAGCCCTTATCGACCAATTAGGAGTGGCTTCAGCGGTTTCTGTCTTGGTGAAAGAGGCAGATGTTTTTAAAGTTCAGTTTTTCCATCTTCGTAGACACAACATTGTTTCTCAGTTTAATTATTCGGTCTCAGTATTTGCAAACTGTCTTCCACTTTCGCAACGTTTCCCGATGTGAGAATGTAATAATAAGCGATTATGCATGTTTAAAGTTTCAAAGGCTATTAAAATATGATGAATTGGACCACGTTTTTTAAAAAACGCACTTGTCTGACAAAGCCTCATTGGTAAAATTGGGTTTTTACATGAAGCAAAAGAGGAATCGAATATTAATTAAACTTACGAAAATTACATTAACAGACGAAAATGTGTTAAAATCTCCTATTTTAATTCTAGAAAATAAAATAAAAGACAGTATAAAACAGACATTATATCGTCATAATAGTCTTTTGGAATTAAGAATAAACAAAGAATTTTTTATTTCTGGCGGGAATTTATCAGATTCGCAAAAAATCACATGATCATCGATGACCATTCAAGATCATTTTTAAAATTTATTTCTGAATTTAATATTAGTATTGATGAAAATATTACTTCTTTTGTAGTGTTCTTTAAAAGTTAGTAACACAAAATTATTATGTCCTGGCAATTCATATCAGTTATACAGATATCTGTATCAGGAAAAATTGTGTAAAACTGTTGGACACAATAGATTAAAAAAAAATAAATAAATAAATAAAAAATAAAAACTTAAGTCAGAAAATTTTATGATTTAGTTTTCTTAAAACTTGAGTTAAATCCTTCGATGCAATGATGGTTTGTTTTGACTTTTTGAGACCCGCAATTTTTTAAATAAATTTTTTGATATAAATTGATGGTTTTCGAACTTGTTGTAATTCAACATTGGTTTAGTTGACTGAGATAATAAACACATTTGTTTCATTTATCTCCTTACGATTAATTGTTGCACACAAGCATTTGTATGACCAGGGCCTACGAAATTAAAAAAATGTGATTTTAAATGAATAAAAACAATAGTCTTCTATTAAACAATCTCGTTAAAGTAATTATTCGAACATAATCAGAAATTTTAATATTCTAGAATATAATATCGCAAAATATGTATAGTTGAAAAAAAATTTTGTGCTGTATTTGGTGAAAAAAAGATATTTTTTCGTTAAAATTAAAAGTAATATCACTATTTAGTTATTGCTTCATGATATTGCTAATTTTTCTGTAACACCAAAGACTTTTCATAACACAAAAGCACTTTCATTTTGTTTTTACGTTTCATTTGTTTTTACTTTCATTCAAATTAAACCAACTTGACATAAAAATGCACTTTATTCTGGTCTTCTTAAACTCGTTCGCTAAAATGTATATATTATTTTTAAAAAATTAAAAGAACTCTCAAACTAAAGTCATGGGTTAATTTGAATATTCAGCAGCCCACATATCAGTCTTAATGAGAGAAAAAAACGGGAATACCATGAAATAAAAAGAAAGAAAGAAAATAGTTATGGGGCAAAATATTCTACTTAATCAGTAGCAGTCAGAAACAAGCAGGATTCCGTTGTAATGAGAAGATATACAATCTTTTATGTGTTATACGAAGACATAAAAGAGAATATAGCGAGTAACTGAGTATATAAGCCAAATAATTTATGCCAAATAATTTATTTATATTAGGATTCATTTCAAAATTTTACATGTCTCCACAGAAGCACTCGACTTTAAACAAATAAAACAATAGATATGTAACGATAAATTAAATTTTTATAAGACAAAAACTTTTCTGATAAAACAAACTCCTATAATGTCTTTGATTCGCAAACTGGAATTAATTTTCAAATCAGTTATTTATCGCAATAAATTTCCCTTGTGATGTTTTCAATTTAATTCTTCAAACATCTAAATTTAAATAGAAATATTTTAAAGAAGCACTTGTCTCAGGTTCGATTACATCTAGTTTCGAACATGGATAGGATGTCCACTACCATCATTCATTTCTTTTAAAGTGTATCCTTAAGAAATTTTCGGCTATCCTTAGGATTTTGATTTGATTTTACTAGCACGAGATCCTTTGAGGGGATAGGCTGTGCAAAAAACCCGATAATCTTTGATAAAATTTAGTACTAAAGTAAATCCTTATATGAAATTAATTGAAAAATATAAATGACCCAGATGTGTGTGTGTGTGAATAAAGATACTAACGCAATAATTTTATAATAACCCCATAGATGTAGAACAACTAAATAGTGATAAAAATTCCAGCGTCTCTCAAATGTAAGAAAATGTTGGTATGAGAAATTACATTCAATAAAAACTTCCAAATTAACATTTCTTGAGGTAAATTATTTGTGTTGACCTCCACCATGTGAAAAGCATCAGTAAGTTTGTTTTGCATGAATATTCCACAAAATGGGAATACTCGTGCAAAACAAACAGACACCCCGTATCCCTGCACCATATACAGCCTCCGTATATGGACTAGGAATACGGGGTGTCTGGAAGGCTTCCAAACACAATCCTAAGGTATGACCGTGTATATAGTAAATTCGTCTTTCAATTAAGAGGATAGACTATGTACAGTACTTCGATAGTCTATCATAGACTGGATGATGCTTCATTGACACAGCTGGTGGTGCCTTCCAGACACAATCCTAAGGTATGACCGTGTATATAGTAAATTCGTTTTTCAAGGAAGAGTATAGACCATATACAATACTTCGATAGTCTATCATAGACTGGATGATGCTTCGGTGAACACTGCTGGTGATGCCTTCCAGACACCCTGTATCCCTAGCTCATATACATTCTCCGCATATGGACTAGAGATACGATGCGCCTGGAAGGCTTCCAAACACAATCATAAGGCCTGGTAGTGAATATAGTTAATGCGTTTTTCAAGTAAGAGGATGAACCATATACAGTACTTGCGTAGTCTATCATAGACTGGATGATGCTTCGGTGGACATAAAGCAAAGATGGATAGAATTCCTAAAATAAATATTTAAAGATTAAAAATAACTTTTCATTGACTGACAATACGCGTGAGAGAAATGAAAAATCGCCACTAGAGGGCGAACAATGAATAGTCAGTTGATGTACGTCGACCGTGAGATGCGGTCAGAGAATGGCTAAGCGCAATACAAATAAATTTTTTACTGAACTGCAGTATTTTATTTAAACATCCTGACATGGCTATTTGTATAAGTAATCTGAATGGAAAATCAGTTAAGTGAATGCACGTAGCTTAACACGCAGAAGGAAAGTTTCAGACGTTTATGAAATCTTATACTAAGAAATATTTCATTATCTTGAAAGCGAAGGAGGGTACAATTCAGGACCGATACTGGTAAATGATGTAAAGGTCGTTACGAAAATATACATTGATATCGTTTTGGGCAGAAATGGTAAACCCACTTGTATTTCACTACTCAATAATATTTTTGGTAGTTACCTGAAGTTTTCTCTTAGCAAGGTTCATATTTCTAGAGAAATATGAAATTGATTAATCATGAAAATTCCATCACTGTTTGCAATATTATCAATAAAATAGAATTGATAGCTGGACAGATTCTTCAGGAACTTCTTCGTGACAAGTCTTTTAGAATAAGTGTTGTTCAGCCATAATTTAAAAAATATATACCTTAAATTTTTTTTATAAATATTGTTAAATTTCCTCTTAAACAGAGATCATAGAGATTTTTAATGTATAAATATCAAATCGTCAATATATAATTTCGCTTTAAAAATAAGACGCAAATATATTTCTAGTGGCCTTGAATTCTAAATTGTAGATCAAACTTTGAATCGTATCTTCCCAAAGCCACTTTCTTTTCATTCTTTTCCAGGTTGTCCACCAATCATAAATTAACAACTTTTTCAAACAAAATTACACAAGACACTAGTCAGGATTTTGGTCAGTAATTTTGTTGATCTTGAGAATTTTTACCTGGCACTGGTATTTGCAATTATAAAATCATGTTTTAAACTAACTGACTAAGCTGTGAAAAAAATTTTCTTTCAAATATTATTTAAAGTGTCCAGAATTTTTTAAGAGAATTTCCAGAAAAATGTTGAAGCATAAAATGCGTTATCCCATCAAAAGCCGGAGAGGAGCATTTAACAATAGATAAGATGTATCTAATTCAGAAATTGTCACATCAGTGCTGTAAAATAGATGCTTTGTCGTCTGATGTTGTAGCTTGAATTGCTACATTCAATAAGATTTCCCATGCCAAAAAAGCTCAGAATAATTACTTGCGCTGAGCAATTAGAGACAAAAGTTTCAGTGAGAACATACAACATTTTTGAAGCAGTGCGGTCTGCGGACTTTTTGACCACTTTTCCCCCAGACAGGTGATTTATTTTTCAGCGTATGTACCACATATCTTTGTAACGTTATCCTACAAATTTTGATGTAACCGAGGTGTTTACATTGGATAAGAATGTAGTTCAATGTTTTCAATCACTTTTCTGTTTTAACCCAAGTGTAATACTTTAAGCTCTTTGAGAAGCTATTTGAATTTTCACGGAGGGAGTTAGCAAGAAATCATTCTAGGCTTTTCTTTGGTTACGATTAGTATTTGAGTAATATTTATTCCATCAAGGATTAATATTTTTCGGGAAGCTAAATCCCGATTCGCGGGAATACTGGCATATGCAGCTTCATGAGTTGACAAGACATTATTAATATTTTAATTCTTCACAATGTCACTGATAATTATTGCTCATAATATAAAATTTGTCCATTTAAACTTTGTGAGACAAATAATGCGATGGATATTGAACGTCATTTTGAATCGACATCCACTAGAAAAGCTTCAATGGTTCCTCTGACGTAGGCCAACTCCGACCCACAATTAAAGTAAGGAGCAAGAGACAATGCGTATAATCTGAGACCCAAAGAGTGAAAAGTCCTACTTCATTCATAGAAGTATGTCTTATTCCATTAATGTGTAGGCAAAGATTATGAGTATGAATTAATAATTCAATTTTTAGGCCAATAAGGATGTGCATTCTGATTGTCTCACAATGGATGATGATAGTTAAAACCCCTAATAAGGGAAAAAGAAGCAGGCAATTCTTGTGCTAGTTTTTCAATGTTTCCATCATCTACACTAGTATTCAGTGGCAAGCATAGTGTACAAGTGGTTTTTAGATTGGTGACATAATATTTCGCTGCTATTGCCTGCTAATGTGTATGGAGAGTGATTACAGATGAGAGTACATTATGAGAAACCAAGATAGAAATCTCTACAGAGCCTCAACTAGGTTCATTTTCATTGTCGAGTTTCTAACAAGATTGCAATATTTGAACTTTAAATCTTCACTAGATTTCATATATGTCTCTTGCAGGGGAGCGCAGAACAAATGAAAATCATAAATCAAGTCATATATGGGAAATTTCGCTACGATAATTATGAAATGCTCATTAAATTTAAAAGTTTTACTAACAACAGTTTTTATTTAATGGCTTTTTGTATTTCTTTCCTTGCCTTTTGAAACAGCCAGACAAAAGATTAAGTGAGAAGATTTCCATGTCTGATTCAGAAGATTATTAATTGTTCTTTTAGAGATGTTTTAATGTTTTTATTTTTCAAGCTTGGTAATATATCAGCCTTAGATTTATTAGAAGTTGATAATGTAGATTTCCTAGAAACATTCGTAGTTGAAAACACAGTAATGAATTTTGATAACAATATTGAAATTTGTGGATACTGGCGGTATCTTTCTGTTGCATATTTGTCTATTTTCTGTTCCGTTTGTAAAGTGGAGAAGTAGGAAACGCCAACTTTTGGTGTTTGGTTTTATACTATTTGTCTTATGACTCTTATGTTATATTTTCTGTCATACCTAGATTACAATTACTACTTTTCCAAATATCTATACAGGACAACATTTAAAAAATGGAGTGTGTGTGTGAAGCAAAACAGTTATAACATTTGAAAATTTCAAAAATATTAGTTTCATGACAGATTAAGCCCATTTTCCTCACATACGATTAGTAATTTAACATGCTTGTTTGAGGGAAAATCATATATCTGGCATTTAAAATACCAAAGACAATTAGGAATATTAGAGAGAAGTTTGGAAGTTTGTAACTTATATAACCATGGTTTATGAATTTTGGTGGCTCTGGTGGATTACAAGTTGAAGCAACGTGTTTGGTTGGAATAAGTTTACCATGACGTTGAATGTATTTAAGAAGTGCAGCATAAATTTTTTAATCACAAATATCTCCCAAGCATTTTGCTTCATGAAGAGTGAATATTCATGAAGTATAAGCTGCGAAGAACACCATGAGAGATTTAAAGATTTATGAAATAATATTTCACTTGGAAAATATTTTATATTACTGATTAGCAAAACTTATGATTTTGAACTTTCTTGTACTAAAAGATCCCCTAAACGTAATTTTTTGGTATCTGTATCCTATCAATAAAAGATGTGAGAAGTTTTTGTCCTAAGAAAAATGATACAGCATGAAAATAGTTAGGAGTACCGATAAACATATTTTACGAAAATTAATTAGTTTCAATGACGACAGCCATAGAACCCATAAGAGATTTATGAAGATTCAGGTTTAATGGCACAACAAACCATGAAACTGATAAAGGATTGCAGCTACTGGGTCTGGACATTTCCAACCTTTGTGCTTACTATCATGTGAGCCAACATATATATATATATATATATATATATATATATATATATATATATATATATATATATATATATATATATATATATATATATATACCAGAAGTCAACCCCGATGACCAACCTTAGCTAGATAACAGCCACTAGGGAGGTGCCCTCGCTTCTAAATGGTTCTCATGATTTTGTCCATAAGAGGGAAGAAACAAACAGGGCAGATATAGCTGCTGACGAAGAGCTCCCACACTTACCGTTGAGGGGTGGAAGGGATGAGGATAAAGTAGAAGGTGAATAAATAAAAGAAGAATAAGGATCTTTAAGTATATCGGGATTGGAATACCCGTACTTACTTAAAGGAGGTGAGCTCTATGGCGGACTACTAATTTGGAAAATTCAAACCTGAAACCAACCTTCATGTCTTTCTATAGCGATGCCAAAGTAAATGCAATTGATATGCCGATTTCTAAGCAATTTACTTTTTTTACAAGAGAATTCCTTAAGGGAGATTAAAATCCTAATGAAAAATAAACATTTATGTGATGTATAGAGACAAAGTGCAATGTTTATTATAATAATTTGTAAAAATTTCAGAAATAAAAAATTTTAATAGATTATAAAATTATTTGAGATATAAGAAATAAGATTAATTATGTTTCTTTTGTGTACTGAGAAACAGAGAGTGTCTTAACTGAAGAAAAATATTTGTAGATGAAATAAATAATTCAATATTCATTAAAAATCTGAGACATTAAACAAATATATAGGCTTCAACAGATCTTAAGGAATATCACTTTAATAGAAATTTAAACTATATTTTCCAGGAGTATTCTATATTGGGTTCTATAAAGCGAAAAAAGGTTCAGTTTTTAGTAAAAATCAGTTTTTAAATTAAATTTAAGAAAATGAAATATCTATTTCTTCGTCCTTTTCAACTGCAAATATATAATATTATAATTGGGAAATATATTTTTAGAGTGAATATGCTGCTTCATGAAACATAATAATAGGGCCAGGATTATTAGCATTTATTTAGCAATCCCAATGAATGTTTACAAATTAGATATTCTCGGTAAAATAGCTTTTGCGTTTTTTTTCTATTAATGAAATATTTAGCATCTGTCATAGCATCTATAAATATCGCAGATAAAATGTATTTCAGAGAACATACCTAAACCCCATGTAATTATAAAGATTTGAAGTTATTGTTTAGTTCTTATTCATCTGAACGAAATGTAGGAATTGTAACGTTAACAAAAAGAAAAACATACCACTTCAAGCCGACTGATGGCGCAGAGGTTATCGTCCCTAATTCAGAAGCAGTAGGTTCCAGGTTCCATTCTTGTTCGGGCATGGATTCTTTTTCTTTGTGTTTGTCTTTCTTTATCACTTTCGTGGCGCAGATGGCACACCCACTGTGGTGCCCCACTAAGTTGAACACATTTGACAGTTGAAACTGTCGTACCGGTAGCTAAAGAGAGCTAACGAGACAGGTCTCATGCTGTGCTCCGTCTGTTTCTTTTGGCAGTAATTGCCAAATACCGGTCCTCAATCGGCGCTGAAACTCGGGGGCGAACTGTGCAGTAACGTCTTCTCACATTACTATCATCTTGGAACCATTACCAAATACTGGAGATGACATTCTGGACGATTTCAAGTTCCTCGTATATTTCCAGTTGGGTAGGTACGTCCACATTCCAGATGACCGATAATTCTACCACGTAAACCATCATCCAAATGCTTCCTGTGTGCCATAACTATGCGGTTATTCCAATAAAAGGCTTTTAAAGCACTTGTGAACAATTTTATTTCATTGCAACCATTCCTTATTTATCCCTCTTGTACACTCTCGTCCTTGTGATGTACTATCGGTGCCATTTGGTGGTTTCTTGTAATTTGCATATTATTCCTCAAGATGTGTGAGATAATTCTACATGTGAAATTTTTATTTTAGACTCTAACTTCTGTGTAATTCTGAATTATCCTTAATTTATGGACATCAGTATATATATATATATATATATATATATATATATATATATATATATATATATAGTGAGATAATACTCAAATGTGCAGAGGACACTGCAAAGCGTTTTGGACAATCCTTTTGAATTCAAGTTATGTACAATGGCATGTAATACGTTTGTACAATGGCATGTAATACGTTTGTACAATGGCATGTAATACGTTTTAAAGATTATAAGTAAAACACAAGAAGCAAACGTTAATCGGCCAATATTGTAAATAAATATTATAAAATGTTGTTCGACAATATTATTGAATATTAAAATGACCCCACCTAGATAATATTGTATATCAACATTAAATGATATTATTTAATATATAATTTTGTTTGATATTCGATCTTGACGTTACATAATATTCGATTTTGACATTGAATAACATTCCTTTATAATGTTATTTATTGTTTAATTTGAATATCAAAAATTCCATTTTGTATTGGAAGGGATTTTTAATATTCAAATTATTCTGATGTTTTGTTCACTGAACCGAATTATCGCGTGTTAAACTCTCATATAGAATATTACTCACGATAAAAAAAATATTACATATATAATTTACTGTTATTGATTAAATATTAAATGTGGGATTAAGCACTTTCTTTGAATAGATACTTTAAATAGAATATTCTTTTCATTAAAGCCTTTTCTTACACGTTAGAATATTTAATTTTTCTTAATTTTTAAGTTTATAATTTTTTATTGTAATATTTTAAGTTGCTTAAAAGATTCGGGAAGTGAGCTTATTATTGTTAAGAGTTCTCTTTTTCCGCATAAGCAATCTATAAAGACTATTGAAGTTCAAACTTGTTTTGGCCATAAATTTCTCGCCTATGTGGTTGTGTTTTGTTTTTCTATGGGCAAAAATATGGAGTTGAGTTAGAAGCGGCAATGTGTGATTCACCGATTGTTGATTGCATCTATCACCTCAATACTTGAAAGTGCTAGAAAGTAGGGATTTAGCGAAAATGTCAAGGTCAAGTGACGTCAGTTCGCTCAGTTTACTGAACAAGGAGGATTCTTATTTTGTAGAGAATGATATCTAGTCTTTTATTTCTGCGGCGATTAGTGACGGAGAAGATATAAATTCAGCGCATATTATTAACATAAAAATAAGCGATAGTGTTTCGAAGTTAATTAAAAATTACAAACCACTTAAAGAGCTACGTAAAATTGATTTAAATATGAATATTATATTAAAAAATGATTTGCCGGTTCCACAGCCCAGTAGAAGAATTCCTTTTTCGGAACAAAAAGTAGTGTCTCAACAAATTAATGAATGGTTACGGGATGGGATAATAAAACCCTCTTGTTCAGAATATACTTTACCAATTGTTTATGCAAGAAATGGATGGAACTTCACGTTTATGTGTTGATATTAGGGAATTAAATAAGAAGGTGATTAAAGACTCGTTTTTTGTGGCTAAGATAGAAGAAGGTTTGCACCATTTAAGGGAACCTAAAATTTTCTCAAAGTTAGATTTAAAGAATGGATTTTTTCATGTTCGTGTGGAGGAAAAGTGTACTAAATACTTGGCATTTATGAGCCATGCAGGTCTATAGGAATTTTCGAAAACTCCATTTGGTTTGTGTACATCGCCTAGTGTATTTCAAATATTTATTTACAAGATGTTTAGAGACTTAATGAGAAATAATATTGTTGTTGTTTATATGTGAATACTTTTATTATCCCGTCGCGTGATGAGGAGGAATGTTTAGAAAAATTAATACGTGTTTTGGCAGTATCTAAAGAATATGTGTTATAGATTAATTTTAAAAAATGTCAATTTCTTGAAAGAAAAATATAATTTCTATGACATTTTATTGAGGATAGTACAATTCACCCTTTGGCTGAAAAGACAATTGTGGTTCAAAATATTCCAGAGCCAAAAATCTTAAGCGGATTCAGAGCTTCTTAGGTCTTACTGGATATTTTAGAAAATTTATTACTAACTATGCACAAATTGCCAAGCCAATAAGTGATCCTCTTCGGCATGGAGTAGAATTTAAGTTTGGAGTAGCTCAAAAAGAAGCTTTAAATAGATAAAAAGAACTTTTGACAACAAGTCCTGTTCTGCATATTTTCAAACAAGGCGCGCCACTAGAATTACATACAGATGCAAGTAGCCTGGGATTTGGTGCTGTTTTTCTACAGAAATCTAACGATGGACAATTTCATCCTATTCATTACATGAGTAGAAAAACCACCTCCCAGCAAGAAAAGCTTTGTAGTTACGAGCTTAAAGTTTTAGCTTTAGTGGAATCTTAAAAAAAAATTTAGAATTTTTTATTGGGATCTAAAATTAAAATTATAACAGACTGTGATGCTTTTCTAAAGACCATGGTCTTTGTTTAAAAAAGATTTCTCTTAAAATAGTTCAGCGGACATTTCTTTTGGAAGAGTTTGAATATGAAATCGTTCATAGATCTGAAAAACAAATGAGACATGCCTTAAGAAAAAATGTCGTTTTGATGGTTACTCGTTCTCAGTGTGAACTGACTCCCAGAATTGCATCTGCATAAATCAATGATGAACATCTCCAGTTGCTGAAATCCTTAGACGAACAAGGGCAGAAGAAAGATTACTTAGTGAAAAATGGAGTATTATACAACTATGACAGTGGTCGGGAATTACTTGTGGTACTAGAAACATTAAAACTTTGTATCATTCGAAAAGCTCATAAGAGAAGACATTTTGCTGTGTCTAAGATGGAAGATATTCTCAAGCAAGATTTTTACATTCCTAACCTAAGAAAAAGGATTGAACAAGTCATCATGAACTGTATAGAGTGCATTTTGTGGGAAAGAAAGCGTGGAAAATGTTAAGGTCTACTCAACCCTATACCGAAAGAAAACACTCCCTTCAGTACACTTCACGTCGATTTCATTGGCCTATTTCATCAACTAATAAGAAGTACAACAATATTCTGTGACGTATTGAGCATAATTGGCACCCGGGCATAATACCTTTTTTGGCACCCCCTTGAAAAAAAAAATAGCAATACAATATAAATATAGGTATAAAATGTAATAAGTATAATAACAGTATGCTATAATATATAACTATATATAATACATTATACAATAAATAAAGTGTACTTGTAATAAAAACACACAAAGCAAATAATAACAGAATATTGTACTTACTATAAAATAATCGAATATGCATTAATTTAAAGTCTCAGGCTAGGCTTTCAATTTAAACAAAATACAATTTTAATTTTAAAATAAAATACTTATATTGGATTCAGAAGAGTGTCATTAGAATAATCGGACTTATGTGATTTAGAATAAATTATAAAAAGATATTATTGATTTTATATACTAACACAATTATTTTAAAAAAAACATTTAAAAAATTTTTTAACAGGAAACAATAAGTTACATATTATATACGTATATAAAAATAGATGTAATTATATGCAATCTAATATAATTCACTATTTACATTTTTCTTGCTTTTGTAGGAGCGAATCGATCAATTACTTCATCAAAATTGATCCTTTTAAATATTTCTTTTTCTATACTTAATATGTTAAATCACTTAGAAGGTTTAGACTCATGGTGGATTGTTAATACATCAAGATTTTAATTTGCTGAATGAACGTTCACAGCTTGTAATTGATGTAGAAATAGTTAAAAATATTTGAATGGTAACTTCTTCTCTCTATCTTCACCGTATGAGATTAGGCAGGTTAAAAGTTCTAATGGATTTTTGGTTTATAATTTCTTTTCTACTGCAGAGTAATATCTTTCAGTCGCGAATTTCTAGATAGAATTCTGTTCCATGGAATTCAGTACGATAAAACTCACCCAAACTTTTACATTTCAAGCACGGTGACTCAGCGCTTCCAAGACACTAGTCCTAGTAGATTCGATCCTCGGGCAAGATCAACTCATTCCTTCAATGGGTCGATAAACTGAGCACCAATCAGGCTTGGCAACTTGGGACTTGGCTTTGTGCTGACCCATATGTTTCGCAACCTCGGTGTAGGACTTGATTACGATTAGGAATATGAGGTATCAATTAATATTTAACTTTTAACGATTTAACATTCCCATAATAATATCTTAACAAAAATGTATTTTTTCTAGCTAGTTAACTAAATGAAAAAATAAAAATTTTTATTGGCTATTCATTGTGCATTATCTTATTTATGAAAGATTCAACCAATTGTTGATCATTCGGTGTTGAACGCATGCTATAATTTATCTTAACAAATTTTCAAAAATTCCATCATATTACTAACTTTACAAACTTTGGCAATTTATTGCAAAAATATAATTGAGTCGGACTTTACACACCTGATTTAGGATTAATTCATGTGATTTTTCACAACGATATTTTAAACATTTACATTACCATATCTTTTTAAATTATATCATTCACATCATTAATGTAAACCAAAATTATTTTTTCATTGTAAAAACTTAAATTACAAAATGTAATATTGATAATTTAAACATATTTCATTTTTATACCACATAAAACCAATTTTTCTTATATCAAAACTAGAAGACATTTGTTAATAAGTCTTCATTTAATTTAGTGTATATAACTAAATTATGCTAAAGCTCATTATCAATGCAAAATGCAGATGAACAACGAAACGTTAATATAGACAACAATAATATTTTTCAAATTTCTTAAATGAAAAATTAAAATTAATTTACTTCAATACACATAAATTCAAATGAACTTATGTATATTTAATAAAATCAGAAATTTTCAGCCAAACAATATATAAAAGTAATTTCACAAAACTGATACTCATGTTGTTTTATCAAGTTTTTCACTGGTTCAAATTATTATCACAAGAATTACATACAAGTGCTGAGATAAAAAAACATATTTTAACTGTTATATCGCTTAATTTTATTTAAAAAAAAATTCTCAATCGATTGTCATAGCAGTGAAGTTTTTTTTCTTATTTTTAAGGCATTTAGTAAAACTATTTTCTTAAGACATTGAAATGTATTTTATTATTAAAATAAGGGCTAATTTTTATTAAAATCAAGATTTATATTGATTAAGATTCATTTAATATAAATTCGATTAAGACTCAGTTTTGAAGTACTGTTCATGCAATGGCATAAATTTGTTTCTTTTAATAGATTTATAGCATTTTAAAGACGATTATATTTTTAAAAATTGTATAATGGAAAATGCGAAATATGTACGATTTATTTATAAATTTCTTGAAGGATTCTTTTCAAGTTAAAAGATTTATTTTTATATAAATTAAAGCAATTAAAAAGATATATATTCTGTATATTTAAGCATAGAAAAGAGAAAAGAAAATTAAAAAGAGAACGAAAAACATTTACGGATTTTTAGCTTTTACCATTTGAAAAAAAAAAAAAAAAAAAAAAAAAAAAAAAAAAAAGAATCCTTCTCTGTTGTCATGTGCCAGCTATAGGCTGGTATTAAGGGGTGCTCTGTTCCACTTTTCCAACTGAACCATATTTAGGTGTGGAGTCCGATTTCCTCAGTACACACATGCCAAGGGCACTCGTTTATAGGATTGGCAAACATTCACACTACTCATTCATACAAGGAAAGTACAAAGACAGGATAAATAGAGAGAGAAAGTACATACCTGCCCGAACGGGGATTCAAACCCAGGACCTCTCTATCGGCAGTCAAGCACGCTAGTAGTGAATAATTGAGAGTTCACCTGCACGCGGAGCGCGGAGCAGTGGATTGCTGCGGAGTGCGGAGCTAATCTTATCAGCAGTAGCGGTGATGTCATAGGCTTGTAGTCTTATACGAGGGTTCAGAGTGACGTCATTAAATAGTGGTGCCATCTATTGACGAATTTTCAAACCTTAATTTTTATACTAGTGCTGCCCTCTATGGGATTAATTTGGAATTGAATATTTTTATTTTAAAAATAGAAATTTGTCATCAGCGGGGATAGAACCGAGAACCTCAGCAGTGGTAATCCGTTATCTTACCAACTGAGCTATTCGGACTTCGTTGATGGAGTGGTTTTTATGGTTTATCATTATAGGAAATGATTTGGACTTCGCAGTGATTTCAACAGAATATTTTTGTTTAAGGATTATAATATATTTTAAAGTGTATAATATTATGAAAATTTAATAAGTTGTAGAATTTAATTTCAAATCGAATATATTTTTCAGAATTTTCACCTAGAGTTTCATTTTAAAAGGAAATGTGTTTTTTATACAATATTGAGAATTTTAGAATATTAATTAAATTTTATCGAAAAGAATTTATTTTTACGATATAAAGATAAATTATTTTTCAAATACTACTGACAGAATATATTTTTTAATATTAGTAGAATTTAAAACAAATGTTAATCGTTATTTAATTAATAATTTTTTTAAATAAAATTATAGACATTTTTTAAATGATTTGAACTTAGAATAAATGACTGAATACTAATTACTTACCTTTATGGTCACATTATCTATAAAACTTTTATATAAGTTAAAATATAAATTAGTTAAAATAGTGCTGATTTCCACACCACGCAAGGCGTACAGCACATTTGGCGCATTATCTCCTTTTATTTTATGCTTGGCGAGATTCCCCAGTAGGTCTATTTTCCAAGCTTTAGAAATGAATATATACAGCAAATGATTTATGAATATATACAGCAAATGATTTATAAATATATTTAATAAAGAGTTATGAAAGGATGTCTGGAATTTTATGATGGCCGTAAGAGTATGAGGATATACCGTCGTCTAAGAGATACCTTTTATCATCAAATGGTGAGAGGGAGATTTTATTTAGCGAAGTTGTAAAAAGTTGATGGTTAGAATTCTGAATGCGTTTTCGTTCCATTCTTTTCATTTCTCTTTGAAAGAGACATTGCTTGTAGTTATGATGCTTTAACAGTTTTCTAACAACATTTCTGTATTTTTCAAGTACTACTAACAGAATTTATTTTTTAAAAATATTAGTAGAATGTTAATTGTATTAAATTTAGTTCAGTTAATAAAAATGTTTTAGACTTAGACTCGAACCCAGGATCTAATAAAAAGACTTCGTGGCATGTGCAGTTAATTGTAACCTTGAATTGAATTTTAATTCACAGTGATTACACGCATGTATTTTATTGCGCTGTTGAGTTAACACATGCCTTTTTAAATCACAGTTATGTGTAAATTTTTTCTCACAAATGTCGCATGTGAACTTTTTAATACCAACCTTTTACCACAATGATTACAAACCTAAAAACCGAAATAAATCGTTTTAGAATTTTTATTTCTATTTTATTAATTTATGAACATTTAATAATTTTATTATTATAATTTTGTAGAGTATATAACTAACTATATTTTATTAACAACTGTGTTATAATAATTTCTGAATATAAATTCAAGATAAATTTATCATTTAATAAACTTTGAATCAATACTAATGTTAGATAATTTAAATTGTAGAGAGGGAATTCTATTACTAACATGGATAAACTTTAAAACTGTATTAGTTATCGAAAAAAGGACTAGGCATAAATTTTATATAATTCTGATTACAAAATAATATCATAAAACATGCAAGTACTCACATGAGCATATGAATTTGAAGTCGTTGGTTCAGCCTTTGATTGTTTTATTGTTGATGATTCGACATCCCAAACAGGGTTTGAGTCATTCCATTCATTTTGCAATTCTGCAGCGTTGAGAATTTCTCTCAATTCCTCTTCGGGAATGCCAAAGTCAACAAACTACGGAAAATAAAAGTATTAGTATAATGATCTAATCATGTTTTTCCTTTAATTAAAATATATTAAAAACAGATTGCCTTAAACTTTTTCTAAGAGAACTAATGTATTTCTAAATGTAAATTAAATTCAAAACGTTTAAAACATATTTATGTTAATACACATAACACCTATTGAAATATATTAATGCATTATGTAAATTAACTTAAAAACTATTTCATCAAAACATTTAAAATATATTTATGTTAATACGTGTGAAACATATTAAAATATATTCTACACTATGCAAATTAAGTTAAACACTTTATAAAAATATTTTGATCGAAACCATTAAACATTTATATTCACAAACTATATGTAAAATAATTTAATATTAAATAGTCTTAAATATGTAGATTGAAATCATTAAAATAATCAAACATTTATATTTACACATTCTATTAAATAAATTAATATGAAATAGCCTTAAACGCATAAACCATTAAATATTTACAGACGATTGAAATATATGCAAATTAAGTTAAACACTTTATAAAAATATTTTGATCGAAACCATTAAACATTTATATTTACAAACAATATGTAAAATAATTTAATGTTAAATAGTCTTAAATATGTAGATTGAAATCATTAAAATGATCAAACATTTATATTTACACACTCTATTAAATAAATTAATATGAAATAGCTTTAAACACATAAACCATTAAATATTTACAGACGATTGAAATATATGCAAATTAAGTTAAACACTTTATAAAAATATTTTGATCGAAACCATTAAACATTTATATTTACAAACAATATGTAAAATAATTTAATGTTAAATACTCTTAAATATGTAGATTGAAATCATTAAAATAATCAAACATTTATATTTACACACTCTATTAAATAAATTAATATGAAATAGCTTTAAACGCATAAACCATTAAATATTTACAGACGATTGAAATATATGCAAATTAAGTTAAACACTTTATAAAAATATTTTGATCGAAACCATTAAACATTTATATTTACAAACAATATGTAAAATAATTTAATGTTAAATAGTCTTAAATATGTAGATTGAAATCATTAAAATAATCAAACATTTATATTTACACACTATGTAAAATAAATTAATATGAAATAGCGTTAAGCGCATAAACCATTAAATATTTACAGACGATTGAAATATATGCAAATTAAGTTCAAAATGATTAAAAGTTTTTAAAGAAATTAAACATAGCACATAATCAATTGAAATATTTACTATATCAGTTAATATTAAATAGAGCCGTTAAACATGTAAATTGAAATTAAAACAGTTAAAAATTTTATTTATACACGATATGAAAGAAATTGAAATGTCTATATTAAAATAAGATTGGAAATAATAGATAATTTATATCGACAGTTAGAATATCTTTAAACTATACAAATTATATTAAAAATTTTGATCTAAATAAACACTAAACATAAATAACAATAAATGTGTAATACTTTAAATATTAATTCTGCCTAAGAAAAAATTTACTTGTAAAGATTCCATACCTGAATTCTGAGAAGATTCCATGTCTGAATTCTGAGTAGGTTCCATAGCTAAATTCTGATTCTGAGTAGAGATTCTATAGTCGATTGAAGAACTAAAAGCGTACTTTCACTTAAGCAGGTGTGAGTAAGAATGAAATGTTGATAAAGTTTCACCCCTTTTGATACCCAGCGAAGAATGTTCTAGAATTGATAACTTACCATCATCTTATCACTCTCCTTTTATTGGTTTCTATCAGATTTTAACAGATGAATATTTAAATCGACTAACAATTTAGTTTAATGTTTAAGATTCGATTACTGCAATTTTGTATTTTATATCAAAGTTTGTGTTGATTATGAGTCGTTAAAATAGAATTTTAAAAATCAAAGACTTTTATTCGTAACAATTTCTGAGGGATAAGGAAATTCCAGCTGTACAAATCACAAATACACTGCTGCAATTTATCTAATACAACAGGAAATGGCTTCCAAACACAAATACCTTAGACCGATAACAGTTTCTATGCACTAGAATAGCATTCAAGACTGAGAGTTTCACTCTTGGTCTAGAGATTTCATGAGGTTTCTAGCAATTCAGCCATTTTCATCATTTGTAATGATTTGTATACCTTAAAGTTGAATTTAACTCTGCTATTTAACCAACCATTATAGTTTTATAACACACAAAAATTGTGTTTAAGTGACCCAAATAGGTTGATAACAATCCACCAGCGAGATACGAACTCGCGATCTCCTGTTTACTAGACATGTGTTTTAAGCAACTATGACATAGCGCTTTTGTCTTCACTACTAAGCCTTCTATCCCCGTGGGTACTATTCATATTTGTCTTGACGTGGAAAGAATTTCACCAAGAATCTCGCGAAAAAGTCCTAAAGTCACCAAGAATCACGCTAAAACTTGCCAATTCACCAAATCACTAGAAAGGCAGTTTTTAATATTGAACCCTACTGCATTGAGCAATTTCTGACCAAAATCTATGTATTTTATATATTTGAGATATTTTAAGACAAATACACATACAAAAATTTTTAATGGTATAAACAGTTAACAGTAAAAAATTTATAACAGTGTTTTATTGATTTATATGTAGTGAAATTTATTTTAAAAGTTAAATAATTTGTAATTTGAATTTTAATATTTAACAATTTAATTAAATATTTCATAATTTAGTGCAACAGCTTAAATGCATTGAATTAAAAAACATTCATTTATCTAATAAAAGGAAACATAAAGGAAAATTGAATATAATGTAATTGAGTACAAACATTTTACATGCTGAATTATAACTGTTTTTACTCCATGATTTTTTGCTGTTAAGACCGAAATTTATGTCTAATAATATTTAAAAATGTTTTTTTAATATTTTTTAAATGGTAAAATTATATTTTTTAAAAACTCTATAATCTTACAACTGAAATACAATATACTTTTACAATTTTAAATATTCCCAAACATTATATTAAAAACAGACATTTGTTATCATCTCCTGCGAGAAACGAAGTTGTAAAACAGGAAATTGTTAAAAAGAGTGTCTCTACAGGAAAGAAATCTCCAGATGTAAAAGCATGGTTATCTTGGAAATAAATAATGTATTTGATTTGAAATGCTCTTATTTTAAAATGATTTTGATAATTTTATTTTAATATAATTTACTATTATAAAATATTTTTTGAATAGTAATATTCAAAATAATTTACTATTATAAAATAATTTACTCTTTAAAAACAACTGCTATAAAATAACTGACAAACACATGAATGTGTGAAACAATAATATTTATTTATATATTTACATTCAGTTTTTAAAAAGTCATTTGCAACATATCTGCAATTTTACCTTTTACATACATTAATGACCACTCATGAAAAGTGGAATCATTCAAATTACAAATACAATACTTTGTACAAAATTCATTCATAACATTAAAGAGATTAACAATTAATAAAATATTTTCTCCTAGAGTTAAAGTAATTTATTGTAATCATCATAATTTAAACAATTATGCTGTCTCTGAGAAGGCGATCTATCTTACACCCATAACATTTAAATTTTTCGTTCACTAAAGAACGAGTTTCTGATAATATACACTTTCACACACATTCTATAAAGTCCTTGTTGGGACAATCATTCACTCCTTTGCATTTTTAAATTCAATTTCAATTTTCATTTGATAACATAGTTGGAAGAATTTCACAAAATTGAGTCATTAATATACACTCATTTATTTCATAAATGAAATCTGTTAATTTGATAATATCACATTGATATAAAAATTTTACTTTCCTCGACATTGAATTTATTTTGATTAATTTTTAATAATTTTAAAATGCATTTTCAATTATATTCATCACTAGCAGTTCATTATTAGCCACAAAACTTGTACCTTCATATTTTAAAGAAAATTCGGTAAATTTTCACAAAATTCATACCAAGTTCTTAAATTTATAGATAATCCATTTTTTGTTTGTAAAAGCATATCACCATTCTCCCTAAATTCACGAAATTGAATTTTCAAATTATTTTTATAACAGTTTAGAGTGATAAACATACCGAATCCCAAATTCCACCGACGAATTTCTTTGAAAGAGGTTTCTTTTCGATTAATGAAGAGTCCACTATGTACTTTTCTAACCAATCTCCGCTAGGTAATTCATCACAAGATTGCTGTGAAAAAAAATAATATTTTCAACATTTTGAACACAGTAAATTTAATACACAATTACATTCAATAAGATTAATATTTACATTAATTTCTCCCAAATTGTGAGACTCTTCAGTTCGCAATCGCTTAGACGGTGGAATACAATTATTAGTAGTCTCTTCCTAAATAAAATTAAATTCATTTTAAATACATTGATTTAAAGAATTAAATAAAATATAATAATATTCTATAAGATTAATACTTACATTATGTGTTTCCTTATTAGACTCCAAGTACTCGTCGTTTACGAAATTTTTAATGCATTTAATTTCTAAGGCCATTTTATTTTAAAATCTACAAACGTGCCTTCGCACTGCAAATCTCAAGTTGAAATGAGTTATCACACGTTACTCTTATCTTACAATTGATTAGAATGTTCCCCAGAGTTGAGTTATACGGATACTTCTCTAATCATTTCCTTAAATCTGATTAGTCGAAAGATATTTGTTATCAAAAAAGATTGGCAACATTTCCCTCTTTCCCTTTTAGTGATAAAATATCTTTGAACTATTAACATTTTTAAAATTGATAAGATAAATATGAAGAAGACTCATCGAGCGCGTGAGTCGTAAAAGGTACCTCAATCCTGTTGCCCTTTTTTGATAACAAATATCTTTCGACTAATCAGATTTAAGGAAATGATTAGAGAAGTATCCGTATAACTCAACTCTGGGGAACATTCTAATCAATTGTAAGATAAGAGTAACGTGTGATAACTCATTTCAACTTGAGATTTGCAGTGCGAAGGCACGTTTGTAGATTTTAAAATAAAATGGCCTTAGAAATTAAATGCATTAAAAATTTCGTAAACGACGAGTACTTGGAGTCTAATAAGGAAACACATAATGTAAGTATTAATCTTATAGAATATTATTATATTTTATTTAATTCTTTAAATCAATGTATTTAAAATGAATTTAATTTTATTTAGGAAGAGACTACTAATAATTGTATTCCACCGTCTAAGAGATTTAGAACTGAAGAGTCTCACAATTTGGGAGAAATTAATGTAAATATTAATCTTATTGAATGTAATTGTGTATTAAATTTACTGTGTTCAAAATGTTGAAAATATTATTTTTTTTCACAGCAATCTTGTGATGAATTACCTAGCGGAGATTGGTTAGAAAAGTACATAGTGGACTCTTCATTAATCGAAAAGAAAAAACCCTCTTTCAAAGAAATTCGTCGGTGGAATTTGGGATTCGGTATGTTTATCACTCTAAACTGTTATAAAAATAATTTGAAAATTCAATTTCGTGAATTTAGGGAGAATGGTGATATGCTTTTACAAACAAAAAATGGATTATCTATAAATTTAAGAACTTGGTATGAATTTTGTGAAAAATTTACCGAATTTTCTTTAAAATATGAAGGTACAAGTTTTGTGGCTAATAATGAACTGCTAGTGATGAATATAATTGAAAAATGCATTTTAAAATTATTAAAAATTAATCAAAATAAATTCAATGTCGAGGAAAGTAAAATTTTTTATATCAATGTGATATTATCAAATTAACAGATTTCATTTATGAAATAAATGAGTGTATATTAATGACTCAATTTTGTGAAATTCTTCCAACTATGTTATCAAATGAAAAATTGAAATTGAATTTAAAATGCAAAGGAGTGAATGATTGTCCCAACAAGGACTTTATAGAATGTGTGTGAAAGTGTATATTATCAGAAACTCGTTCTTTAGTGAACGAAAAATTTAAATGTTATGGGTGTAAGATAGATCACCCTTCTCAGAGACAGCATAATTGTTTAAATTATGATGATTACAATAAATTACTTTAACTCTAGGAGAAAATATTTTATTAATTGTTAATCTCTTTAATGTTATGAATGAATTTTGTACAAAGTATTGTATTTGTAATTTGAATGATTCCACTTTTCATGAGTGGTCATTAATGTATGTAAAAGGTAAAATTGCAGATATGTTGCAAATGACTTTTTAAAAACTGAATGTAAATATATAAATAAATATTATTGTTTCACACATTCATGTGTTTGTCAGTTATTTTATAGCAGTTGTTTTTAAAGAGTAAATTATTTTATAATAGTAAATTATTTTGAATATTACTATTCAAAAAATATTTTATAATAGTAAATTATATTAAAATAAAATTATCAAAATCATTTTAAAATAAGAGCATTTCAAATCAAATACATTATTTATTTCCAAGATAACCATGCTTTTACATCTGGAGATTTCTTTCCTGTAGAGACACTCTTTAACAATTTCCTGTTTTACAACTTCGTTTCTCGCAGGAGATGATAACAAATGTCTGTTTTTAATATAATGTTTGGGAATATTTAAAATTGTAAAAGTATATTGTATTTCAGTTGTAAGATTATAGAGTTTTTAAAAAATATAATTTTACCATTTAAAAAATATTAAAAACATTTTTAAATATTATTAGACATAAATTTCGGTCTTAACAGCAAAAAATCATGGAGTAAAAACAGTTATAATTCAGCATGTAAAATGTTTGTACTCAATTACATTATATTCAATTTTCCTTTATGTTTCCTTTTATTAGATAAATGAATGTTTTTTAATTCAATGCATTTAAGCTGTTGCACTAAATTATGAAATATTTAATTAAATTGTTAAATATTAAAATTCAAATTACAAATTATTTAACTTTTAAAATAAATTTCACTACATATAAATCAATAAAACACTGTTATAAATTTTTACTGTTAACTGTTTATACCATTAAAAATTTTTGTATGTGTATTTGTCTTAAAATATCTCAAATATATAAAATACATAGATTTTGGTCAGAAATTGCTCAATGCAGTAGGGTTCAATATTAAAAACTGCCTTTCTAGTGATTTGGTGAATTGGCAAGTTTTAGCGTGATTCTTGGTGACTTTAGGACTTTTTCATGAGATTCTTGGTGAAATTCTTTCCACGTCAAGACAAATATGAATAGTACCCACGGGGATAGAAGGCTTAGTAGTGAAGACAAAAGCGCTATGTCATAGTTGCTTAAAACACATGTCTAGTAAACAGGAGATCGCGAGTTCGTATCTCGCTGGTGGATTGTTATCAACCTATTTGGGTCACTTAAACACAATTTTTGTGTGTTATAAAACTATAATGGTTGGTTAAATAGCAGAGTTAAATTCAACTTTAAGGTATACAAATCATTACAAAATGATGAAAATGGCTGAATTGCTAGAAACCTCATGAAATCTCTAGACCAAGAGTGAAACTCTCAGTCTTGAATGCTATTCTAGTGCATAGAAACTGTTATCGGTCTAAGGTATTTGTGTTTGGAAGCCATTTCCTGTTGTATTAGATAAATTGCAGCAGTGTATTTGTGATTTGTACAGCTGGAATTTCCTTATCCCTCAGAAATTGTTACGAATAAAAGTCTTTTGATTTTTAAAATTCTATTTTAACGACTCATAATCAACACAAACTTTGATATAAAATACAAAATTGCAGTAATCGAATCTTAAACATTAAACTAAATTGTTAGTCGATTTAAATATTCATCTGTTAAAATCTGATAGAAACCAATAAAAGGAGAGTGATAAGATGATGGTAAGTTATCAATTCTAGAACATTCTTCGCTGGGTATCAAAAGGGGTGAAACTTTATCAACATTTCATTCTTACTCACACCTGCTTAAGTGAAAGTACGCTTTTAGTTCTTCAATCGACTATAGAATCTCTACTCAGAATCAGAATTTAGCTATGGAACCTACTCAGAATTCAGACATGGAATCTTCTCAGAATTCAGGTATGGAATCTTTACAAGTAAATTTTTTTCTTAGGCAGAATTAATATTTAAAGTATTACACATTTATTGTTATTTATGTTTAGTGTTTATTTAGATCAAAATTTTTAATATAATTTGTATAGTTTAAAGATATTCTAACTGTCGATATAAATTATCTATTATTTCCAATCTTATTTTAATATAGACATTTCAATTTCTTTCATATCGTGTATAAATAAAATTTTTTAACTGTTTTAATTTCAATTTACATGTTTAACGCTCTATTTAATATTAACTGATATAGTAAATATTTCAATTGATTATGTGCTATGTTTAATTTCTTTAAAAACTTTTAATCATTTTGAACTTAATTTGCATATATTTCAATCGTCTGTAAATATTTAATGGTTTATGCGCTTAACGCTATTTCATATTAATTTATTTTACATAGTGTGTAAATATAAATGTTTGATTATTTTAATGATTTCAATCTACATATTTAAGACTATTTAACATTAAATTATTTTACATATTGTTTGTAAATATAAATGTTTAATGGTTTCGATCAAAATATTTTTATAAAGTGTTTAACTTAATTTGCATATATTTCAATCGTCTGTAAATATTTAATGGTTTATGCGTTTAAAGCTATTTCATATTAATTTATTTAATAGAGTGTGTAAATATAAATGTTTGATTATTTTAATGATTTCAATCTACATATTTAAGAGTATTTAACATTAAATTATTTTACATATTGTTTGTAAATATAAATGTTTAATGGTTTCGATCAAAATATTTTTATAAAGTGTTTAACTTAATTTGCATATATTTCAATCGTCTGTAAATATTTAATGGTTTATGTGTTTAAAGCTATTTCATATTAATTTATTTAATAGAGTGTGTAAATATAAATGTTTGATCATTTTAATGATTTCAATCTACATATTTAAGACTATTTAACATTAAATTATTTTACATATTGTTTGTAAATATAAATGTTTAATGGTTTCGATCAAAATATTTTTATAAAGTGTTTAACTTAATTTGCATATATTTCAATCGTCTGTAAATATTTAATGGTTTATGCGTTTAAGGCTATTTCATATTAATTTATTTAATAGAATGTGTAAATATAAATGTTTGATTATTTTAATGATTTCAATCTACATATTTAAGACTATTTAATATTAAATTATTTTACATATAGTTTGTGAATATAAATGTTTAATGGTTTCTGATCAAAATATTTTTATAAAGTGTTTAACTTAATTTGCATAGTGTAGAATATATTTTAATATGTTTCACACGTATTAACATAAATATATTTTAAATGTTTTGATGAAATAGTTTTTAAGTTAATTTACATAATGCATTAATATATTTCAATAGGTGTTATGTGTATTAACATAAATATGTTTTAAACGTTTTGAATTTAATTTACATTTAGAAATACATTAGTTCTCTTAGAAAAAGTTTAAGGCAATCTGTTTTTAATATATTTTAATTAAAGGAAAAACATGATTAGATCATTATACTAATACTTTTATTTTCCGTAGTTTGTTGACTTTGGCATTCCCGAAGAGGAATTGAGAGAAATTCTCAACGCTGCAGAATTGCAAAATGAATGGAATGACTCAAACCCTGTTTGGGATGTCGAATCATCAACAATAAAACAATCAAAGGCTGAACCAACGACTTCAAATTCATATGCTCATGTGAGTACTTGCATGTTTTATGATATTATTTTGTAATCAGAATTATATAAAATTTATGCCTAGTCCTTTTTCGATAACTAATACAGTTTTAAAGTTTATCCATGTTAGTAATAGAATTCCCTCTCTACAATTTAAATTATCTAACATTAGTATTGATTCAAAGTTTATTAAATGATAAATTTATCTTGAATTTATATTCAGAAATTATTATAACACAGTTGTTAATAAAATATAGTTAGTTATATACTCTACAAAATTATAATAATAAAATTATTAAATGTTCATAAATTAATAAAATAGAAATAAAAATTCTAAAACGATTTATTTCGGTTTTTAGGTTTGTAATCATTGTGGTAAAAGGTTGGTATTAAAAAGTTCACATGCGACATTTGTGAGAAAAAATTTACACATAACTGTGATTTAAAAAGGCATGTGTTAACTCAACAGCGCAATAAAATACATGCGTGTAATCACTGTGAATTAAAATTCAATTCAAGGTTACAATTAACTGCACATGCCACGAAGTCTTTTTATTAGATCCTGGGTTCGAGTCTAAGTCTAAAACATTTTTATTAACTGAACTAAATTTAATACAATTAACATTCTACTAATATTTTTAAAAATAAATTCTGTTAGTAGTACTTGAAAAATACAGAAATGTTGTTAGAAAACTGTTAAAGCATCATAACTACAAGCAATGTCTCTTTCAAAGAGAAATGAAAAGAATGGAACGAAAACGCATTCAGAATTCTAACCATCAACTTTTTACAACTTCGCTAAATAAAATCTCCTCTCACCATTTGATGATAAAAGGTATCTCTTAGACGACGGTATATCCTCATACTCTTACGGCCATCATAAAATTCCAGACATCCTTTCATAACTCTTTATTAAATATATTTATAAATCATTTGCTGTATATATTCATAAATCATTTGCTGTATATATTCATTTCTAAAGCTTGGAAAATAGACCTACTGGGGAATCTCGCCAAGCATAAAATAAAAGGAGATAATGCGCCAAATGTGCTGTACGCCTTGCGTGGTGTGGAAATCAGCACTATTTTAACTAATTTATATTTTAACTTATATAAAAGTTTTATAGATAATGTGACCATAAAGGTAAGTAATTAGTATTCAGTCATTTATTCTAAGTTCAAATCATTTAAAAAATGTCTATAATTTTATTTAAAAAAATTATTAATTAAATAACGATTAACATTTGTTTTAAATTCTACTAATATTAAAAAATATATTCTGTCAGTAGTATTTGAAAAATAATTTATCTTTATATCGTAAAAATAAATTCTTTTCGATAAAATTTAATTAATATTCTAAAATTCTCAATATTGTATAAAAAACACATTTCCTTTTAAAATGAAACTCTAGGTGAAAATTCTGAAAAAATATATTCGATTTGAAATTAAATTCTACAACTTATTAAATTTTCATAATATTATACACTTTAAAATATATTATAATCCTTAAACAAAAATATTCTGTTGAAATCACTGCGAAGTCCAAATCATTTCCTATAATGATAAACCATAAACACCACTCCATCAACGAAGTCCGAATAGCTCAGTTGGTAAGATAACGGACTACCACTGCTGAGGTTCTCGGTTCTATCCCCGCTGATAACAAATTTCTATTTTTAAAATAAAAATATTCAATTCCAAATTAATCCCATAGAGGGCAGCACTAGTATAAAAATTAAGGTTTGAAAATTCGTCAATAGATGGCACCACTATTTAATGACGTCACTCTGAACCCTCGTATAAGACTACAAGCCTATGACATCACCGCTACTGCTGATAAGATTAGCTCCGCACTCCGCAGCAATCCACTGCTCCGCGCTCCGCGTGCAGGTGAACTCTCAATTATTCACTACTCACGCTGACGACTAGACACGTTGAACGACAGAATTTTTCAATATAAGGTGCTAATGTAAGGCCAACAAAATTAAGAGTAATAAATAATTCACCAAACAAAAACATTTAAGCATTAAATAAATTACTTTTAAATTAACAATTTTAAGTAATAAGTATTTAAATATTTAATTTCCAAAATTCTACAAGCATATGTTAGTAAATATTTATACCATCAAAAATATGAAATAAGTATTCAAATCGAAAGAATTCATAGCTGATAGAAAAAACAAATTATGGCAATAATATTTTATATGTCAAAACTCCAGATTTTCTAAAGCTTACATTTTTGTTTCCGATGAAGTGATGTTTTGGAAGAAACGAAATACTAACCGTGGGGACAATAAAAAGGAAAAAAGTTTGTGATTTCCTAGAATTTGGAGGTAATTAGTTTTCGAACCCCTCCATTTCGATTCCAGGAAGGCAATTCCCTACGGGACACATACTGTAGTGCTATTTTATGAAAAATTTGCTCCTTCTTTGAAGGTCAGCCTTACACAATATTTTGCACAAAGGAAACCCGTTTCAGCAGGCATTTTCTCAAGAGTGTAACGCGACACTAGATTGAAAGGCTATACTAAAGCCTGAGATAATATTTCAGTCATACGAAATTTTCATTTTTGCGAATAATATTTTATTACGTTATTGTAGTCACACAAAAAAAGATTAAATTATATCGAATTTTTTATCATAAAAGAAAATAAAAAATACTAACGAATTACTAATGAAATAAAATAAAAGATTAAATAAAATTATTTAATCTCTTATATAACATACAGCATAATAAATTTTGACAATTTTTTTTTACGTTTTGAATTACTCTGCTGTCATTTCCATAAGTAAATAGATCCAAAAATTTTACCATATAACAGCAACACAAATAATTTGGTAAATAACTTTACAATAAAATGAAAACCTCTCATATGCATTAAAGTAGAACTGACCAATCTATAATATTCCAAGAATTTTATATGAAAAAAATTAAGATATTTTCGTTATTTACACATTTACAAGATTTGTTGTACAAAACAATAGTATTACAAACTTTAAGCAAAGTCTGAGGTTTAAAAAGGAAAGTATTATAAGAATCAAAACCGATAATCTTACTCAGTGTTTATACCAACCTTTTTTGCGCCATGCCCCACCTACACCTTTCTAAAATTCTTATGCCTCCCTTATGTAACATATACATTGTTTTTCATATTAAAATATTGAATTGTTCACTTAAGAAACTTAAATGATAGGTTTTAGGAATAAATGACTAGGAAATTATTAACGAAACACAGTAAGTAAATTTTCAAAACATTTAATAAAAAATGAAAATTTAATATAATTTTACTAAAGATTTTTCTATAATAATATTTTAATTTGGTGAGATCTTTGCATTTGAAGCTTGCTGCACCGGGATTTTATGTTAGGTTCCAATTTAATTTAAAAGTCTTCCCGTTGAGTTATATAAAAACGATTTTTTTAATCAGCACAAAATCGTTAACACATTCAGATTTTGCTTTGCAAACGGTGACAATAGTTTCCTTGCACATTTGATTGAATTTGGGTATTTGATTTCGTTATTTAAAAAATCGTTAAAGATAAAATTATGATTCTAAAATTAAAATAAATAAAAATAAGATCATTACTTACTATACAATGTATATATATTTCTGAACAACGAGATTTTTACGACAGTTTTAACGGATGCGTATTTTAAATTAACTCCAACTGAAAGACTACAGAAGTTGTGACAGGCCATTCAGATGCGAACTGCGTTGCTTGGCGAGATTTTAAAGCATCCGGGGGTTCATGCGGAGCCTGCCACTATTCCGCTGGTAGGTGGCCGCAGGTTAAAACTTGATGATGCCTAAAACCCAGTAGATATTTTGGTCTCGTCAAACGAATTTATAATAATATATAAATTTAATAATATATAATAATATTTATTGGTCACAATTATGTAAGAATTTGCATTTTTGTTTCAATTTTGACTCCGAAATCTAGCATTGCATTTAAATAGCCCAGAACCAAAGGATTAAAATTGTATTGAGTCCATTTTAGAATGCACCCTTAACAATCAAATTGCTCTTCTGTGGGGCAAGGGCCCACGTTGGGAAACACTGATCTATCTGATTATGAAATGAAAATCGAAAGCATAGTTTAAAAATCGCAATTTTTAAAAGGAACTAAACTATGCAAAATTCTCAATAATAAGGAAATATAAGAGTTTCGTTTATGGCAAGCTCCTGTAGCTGTTCCTCATTCATTATCAACGACCTCTTCTCTTTTCCAAACATTTTATTTATTTATTATTATTATTTTTTTTTTTTTAGACATGGCACAATAATTATAAAATGTAAAATTTATTTCTCCGAAGAAAATTGATATGAGAATAAAACTAAGATTGAGAAATTTACTGAAAAATTTTGTTTATCTTTGAAAAGATTTGGCGCCTTTTGCAAACTACGCCTGGGGCATGGAGGCCCACTTTCTCCCTTCCCCCGTCGCTAGACATCTGATTATATTCTCACAGTTGTGGACGCATTTACAAAATTTGTCTGACTTTTCCCTATAAAATCTACATCAACTGAGGATGCGTTACAAAAACTCAAACACCTACAATTAATTTCTGGAAATTCATTCAGATTAAATAACTGATAAAGGAGCAAACTTCACCTCCCAAATTTTCGAGGAGTATTGCCGGAAACAAAAATAAAGCATGTGTTTTCAACGACCGGAATTCCGAGAGGAAACGAACAAGAGGAAAGGATTAATCAAACTTTGATACCAGTTTTATCTAAATTGTCTATAGAAGATCCTAGCAAATGGTACGAATATGTTTCTGATGTGCAGCGGATCCTTAACAGTACTACAAGCAGAAGTACTAAATATTCATTTTTTGAACTTCTTGTCGGAATCAAAATAAAAAACCCAAAAGACATGAAAATCTTCGAAATTCTTGAAGAAGAAACTAACCTTTTTATGATGAACAGAGATGATATGCAAGAAAAGACAAGGAAAAGAATTCTAAAAATTCAATAAGAGAATAAAATAACTTATAACAAGAAGAGAAAAAAGACTCACGTGTACAACATCAATGATTTAGTGGCTATACAACGCCACAGTTTAAATGATGCCATCGGTGCAGATGGAACTGTTCCGAATAATTCTGAAGAATTAATGAGGGATTCTGGGTAAAAGATATTTCTGAGAAGTGATATCATCCCGACAGCAGAAGAAAAATTGTTTGCAACCTGCTATTGATATTTGTTGAGTTTGATTTCGTGGTTTCGATTCCGACCCTTGGAATCAGAAGATTTAGCATCCCGCTATTTTGGAGTGGAAAGAGAAAAGGGTGTCCGGTTAAATTCCCGCTCCTGGAATAACAGAGAAACGATTAGTTCCAACTCTTGAAAAAGAAGCATTCAGCTTGAAGTATTAATTCAATCCATAGCACCCTGCTATTTTGAAGTGTTTCCTGTAATGCTTAATTCCATCCAGTGGAATAGAAATATGACGTTTTGATTCCAGCTCTTGGAACATTAAGAAAATCGCATTCTGTTCGTGATTTAATTCCATTCGAAATCTTGCATTGAGAAACTAAGAATATTGCGCTACTTCTGATTTTCGAATCCGTCCTGTCCAAATATACCATTTTGGAATTGTGTGCTTGAAAATTCCTGTTCCCGGAATCAAGAAAAGCATTATAATCAAGAAGAAATATATGGTTAAAATTATTTTCTTATTGGGTACCCTATCCAAGTTTATACTTTTGAGTTGTGATGCTATAAATGAAAATTTCTCCCTTAAAAAAATATTTTTTGTTTATTAACATAAAAGTTTCAGTAAATATAATAATTGGCATTTATATCATAAACATATTTGTATACTATTGATTTTAAATTTTGATACCGAATTTATTTATTTCTAGAATCTCGTATATTTAAATTATTCTTATTCTTGTTTGCAAGTTTTTTAGTCTAGATCATGTGCAAAGTGTATCGTAGAAGAACAGTACAGGTTTGTACGAATTTTTGTAGAATTAATTTTTGCTAAGAGGAAAAATTGATTTTTAAGGTATATGATATGTTTTTAAGCCAATTCTGTTTCCAAAAGTGAAACGAAATTATTATATTAAGTACTGAAATTTTATCCTAAGTTTGAATATAATATAAAAGAAATATTTTAAGTTAGATATTGTTAGTTTCATTGTTTTAAAAATGTTGATATATTTTGTGTGCATACTAATGGTAGGTTACTATTGTTTTCCAACTGAAAACAAAAATTAATTTATTAAAAATTATAATTTCATGTGAAGTTGAAACAATCAATATTGTTAGTTAAAATATTTCGGTTTTGTTAGAAAAGAGTTAAATTAGGCTTAGATTAACCATTAATTATGTCATTCTTGGGAAAAGGTAAAAAGCAGGACTTGTTAGTTTAAGCTTCTGAGCTCGAGGTAAATGTTGATTCAAACTTATCTAGTATATCTATTAAGCAAACTATTATTTAGAGTCCTAACTATGATGAAGATTTTCTGAAAGAATTGTTCCTTTCTATAATCGATGAAAGAAAAAAACAAGAACAAATTGAGAAAGAGAGAATTCAAATAGAAACTGAAGAACGGAGAAAAAAAAGCTGAAATAGAAGCTGAAGAATGGAGAAAATAATCCGAGAGGGAACTTAGGAAAGCTGAAACAGAAGCTTAAGAACGGAGAAGAGAAGCAGAAAGGGAACATGAATTATAAAAGATGAGATTAGAAGCTCAATTGAAACTTACAAATGGATCCCCCAGTGAAGACGCGCAACATTCTCGTATAAAGATCTTCAAGGAATAATCCATAGATATGATGTAAAAGTAGATATTAGTCTATATTTAATTCTTTTTGAACGCCAGGCACGTCGTGCCCAAATACCTAACGAATCGTTGGTTTCATATTTGTTAGGCTTACTGCCCTATGAAATCACTCAAATAATTGCACGTGAGCCAGAAGAACAAGCACAGAATTATGATTATGCTAAGGAAGCTTTATTTAAAAGATTTAAATTGACCTCTGAGAAGTTTAGACAATTGTTTGTAAAACATCAAAAGGAAAATGATGTTACTTGGGTAGATTATTATCATGAACTTCATAATTATTTTTATGGCTGGATCAATAGATTTAAAGTTGATACTTTTGAAAAGTTAAGGGATTTAATCCTAATGGATCAGATTAAAAAGAGAGCTCCACAAGAATTTAAAGAATTCTATTTAGATGAATGGGGTAGTATAAATAATCCACTTCATTTGACAGAGAAATTAGAAGAATTTGAAGACATTAAGAAAAGTATCAAACCAATTAATGTGATGAAGAAGAAAACTATTCAATATCAAAATCAAAGATCATATAGCCCTCCTCACAGGTTTGTGAAACATGATAATAATCATAGGAATGAACATTTTAAGACAGAGAAGAAAGATCTTAAGGCAGGATTTAAAGACAAAAGTCTTGAAAAAAGAAGACTTCTGAAATGTTTTGAATGTAATTCTTCTGATCATTTGAGACCACATTGTCCTTTAATTAAAAGGCACCCCTCCTAATTCTATAAATAACGTAGGAGAAGAAACGATTAAGGAATTACTCAAACCGTATACAATTATTGGGAAACTGAATGGAATTAAATGTGAAATTTTAAGAGATACTGGAGCCACAATAGATATTGTTAGTAGGCAGTGCGTGTTGCTTGAAGATATGACTGGTGAACATGTTTGGGTACAAAAACCTTTGGATTTGAATCCCACTTGTTTAACAATTGTAAGAATTGTGTTGGAGTGGGAATTAGAAAATATTATTACAAAGGCGCTGCTATTATTACAAATGAATTGGATCGTGGTAGATACCTATTAGGAAACCGAACAGCCTCATTAATAGAAGAAAAGAAGGAAAATAAGAATTTGATGGATAAGATAAATAATGTGTAGCCCAGAAGTCAGAAACGTATAGAAAAGGAGTTGAAGATGAACTCAAACATAACAATAAAAGATTTGGAAACAAATTCCAACGAAGAGGTTGTGGATAAGAAAGAATTAACAGTTTTACCAGAAGCTCAGTCTGATGATCCTTTAGTTTCCTTACTTAAATCTGTATAAGAAAAGTTCAAAGAATGCCAAAGAACAAGTGAGGATCGCAAACCATTGTTTAAACAGCGTGAGAATATCAAGTCTGGAGAAGTCAATAAAACAAATTATGTAGTAAAAATTAAACTGTTACTTAAAAGAAAAGTAAATAAATTAGGACATGAAAATTTTTTATTAGTTGTTCCTAAGGAGTCCAGAGAAAAACTAAAAATAGCTTGTCATGAAGGTACATCTGCTCATCTTGGAGTACCATCAAAACAAAAGACAGACTACCTCGAAATTTTTACTGGCCAAATTGTTACAAAGAATTTGTAAGGTCCTGTGATCCTTGTCGAAGAGCCGGACAAGTTGGAGAGAAAAAGAAAGCTCCTATGAAAGTTGTACCAATAATATCTGAAGTTTTTAGAAAGATAAATATGGATGTTGTAGGTCATTTGCCCCTGTCACACCTTCAGGAAAAAAATATATTCTTACTGCTATGTGTCTTGCATTCAAATATCAAGATGCTGTTGCCTTAGAAGATATATCATCCACATCAGTTGTTGATGCATTACTTCAAATGTTTAGCCGAATGGGCTTTCCTAAAGAGATCCAACATGATCAAGTCCTCGTTTATGAGTGCTTTAACTAGAGAATTTCTTGAGGAATTTGGAATAAAAATAATACATAGTACGGTGTATCATCCACAAAGTAATCAATCCTGTAGAAAGATTCCACTGAACTATCAAAATAAGTCTTAGAGTATTATATTTAAAATCTTCCCCAGATTGGGATCCGCATATTCATGCAACTTTATTTGCTTTAAGAACTGTAACTCACGAGTCAACCGAATTCTGCCCTGCAGAATTAGTTTTTATGGAAAAAACTTAAGAACACCAATAATCTTACTCTATGAACACTGGTCACAGCCTGAAGAAAAGCAAAATTCTGTTGTTGAATATGTTTTAAATATTATCAATTGACTAAAACGATGTCAAAATCTATCTGTGGAAAAAATGGAAGAATGTCAAGAAAAGCAAAGACTTATTATGATAAAAAACAATGTTAAACGAAAATTTAAAGAAGGAAGCAAAGTTTTTGCTTTGTCACAAATGCTTCCCCTGCAAATAAATTAGCTGTTCAATGGCATGGCCCAGGAACAATTGAATCAAAAATCTCTGATACTAATTACTGCCTCCTTGCCTAGTAAGAAAGAGAAATCACAAATTTATCATGTGAATTTACTAAAGCCCTATTACAGTAAATCCAATGTTATAAATCTTGTTGAGTTAGATGAGATGAAAGATCCTCGAGATTTAGAAATTGAATTCCCATTTATTGAAAACAACCCAAATATTTTTAATTGTTCTGAATTAATTCAAAAATATAATTTAGAAGAGAAATTAAGTAAAGAACAGATTCGAATCTTAAGTGAATTGCTATGTAAATATTCTGACAAATTTTCGAATGAACCTGGATTAACAAATACTGTAGAGCATGATATTGAATTGATTTCCAACAAACCAGTACGTGCTAGACCGTACAGAATGTTACCGCGACAAAAGGAAATTTTAAAAACTGAAATAAATAAAATGTTAGCTAATAAAATTATTGAGGCGAGAATGTCTAATTATACTTCTCCCATGATATTAGTAGAAGTCCCTGGTGGAGAATCAAGGCCTTGTATTGATTACAGGAAATTGAATGAAATTACAAAAACTGAATATTTCCCACTCCCTAATATTGAGGAAAGGATTGAAACTGTTTCAAGTGCTAAATTTATTACAACAATCGATTTAGCAAAAGGCTATTGGCAGATTCCCCTTACTAAGAAAGCTCAACAATTGTCGACTTTGTAACAAATTTTGGTTGTTACAGACCACTTAGAATGCCATTTGATTTAAAGAATGCACCATATTTTTTCTGTAAAATAATAACCGAATTGTTACAAGGAATGGAATCTTTTGCGATTCCATATTTTGATGACATTGCCATATTTTCGAATAATTGGGAATCCCACCTTAATTATTTAGATGATGTTTTTCGGTGAATTGAAAGAGCAAATTTAAAGATCAAACCTTCTAAATGCGTTTTTGCTCAGAAATATGTCAAATAATTAGATCATATGGTTGGCCAAGGTAAAAGAATCAGAATTAAAAATTAATGCCATTAAAATTTTTCCAGTTCCAACAACTAAAATAGAAATTCGGGCTTTTCTAGGTTTGTCTGGTTATTATAGAAGATATATTCCTAATTATTCCATTATAGTAGCTCCCTTGACAGATAAATTAAAAGGGAAGTCAAGGAAAGAAAAGATAGTGTGGTCGGAGGAATGTAAAACAGCTTTCAAAGAATGAAAAATAAACTGAGTGAAAAATCAAAGTTATACGCTCCTGACTATGAAAAAGAATTTATATTGCAAACTGATGCATCCAATGAAGGAATCGGTGTAGTATTTTCTCAACTGGAGGAAGAAGAAAAAGAACATCCTATCTTATACCTTAGTAGGAAATTTATAGAAACTGAGAAAAAAATACTGTACCACAGTGAAGAAAGTTCTGCAATCGTCTGGGCAGTGAAAAAGTTACAATGCAACGTAAACGGATAAAAATTTAGAATTGAAACTTATCATAACCCATTAGTATAGTTAAATTCCAATGCTAGTTCAAACCCTAGGTTAATGCGTGGGACATTAGCATTGCAGCCCTTTAATTTTTAATTAATCCATCGAAAGGGGGTTTGCATAGGAATGCTGATGTTCAAAGTAAAATTTGTAAATAGAAAATTTTTAGTTATTATTTTCACAAACATTTTCTCTTAATTCATATTGTCTTATTTTGTATCATATTAAATTTCAAAAATAAAAAATTCTATTCTTTAAAATACTATACCAAAAATAAAAGTAACATAAATTTTTCATGTTATTTTATAGTTATGTGATTAAGCTTATTATGTTTTGTTATTAGTTATTTGAGTATATAATTGTAAGACTTTTACTCATGTAGAAGTCCTTCCGGAGAGGGAAGGAGTTGTAACGTGCTAAAAAGACGAGGATAAGTACAGCGCATGCGCGTCAGATTCTGCCGCCCTCCTCCTTTCTGATAATATTGTTTGTGTTTACCTTAGGCAGGCAGCAAACCTGTGCACCGCGTCGCTCGTGGATGGTGTTTCATTGGTGTCTGTTTTGTGGATCTTTGGTGTCTGGTATACCAGCCAAACACGAAACAATCACGTGATTAATGACGTTACTCGACATATTAACCAATGAAAGTTTATTTACAATTTGACTTCCATTTTTATTCTTGTATATATTTTTGAATTCGAAAAATATAACCATGCCCAAAACTACGACAAATATAGCTTGAAATGCTCTGATTGTTTTATCAGCAGCAAATATTATTGCCCAGGTTTGTTTAAAAGACAGCAAAAAAGGGAAAAATAAAAGACGGAGAGGTCCTGATAGATCGTGGATAAAACGCCGAGAAGAGCTTGGAGCGAGAAACACTTTGATTGAAGAATTGCGATTAGAAGATGTCCATTCTTATAGGTAAGTTATTTTTAATACATTATAATCTTCTATACTCTTTATGGTGTGCCTGAAATTTGATTCTGTAAATGATGTAATTATCTCATTTATAAGCATTTATTGGACAAAGAAATATATATGTAAAATATGTGTAGCTATTTCAATGTAAATATATAATTTGCTTGAAAATATGTAAATTTACACAGTTAGAACCCTAGTTGAATATTTTATTATAAAAACTATGTCTATATTCCCAAAAATTATTAATGTGATAATGGTTACTTACTAATTTATTAGTTAGTTTATGCACTTAAATTTAAGTAATATTAATATATAAATTAAGTTGCATCCTCAGTATTTGATTTCATCATTTACTTTTTCTTTTAGGAATTATCTAAGAATGGATGAAAACTCTTTTGTGTTTCTTTTATCGATCATTGAAGGGGATATAAAACGACAGGATACTGTAATGAGGAATGCTATCAAACCTGATGAGCGGTTAGCAATAACCTTGAAATTTTATGATACTGGAATGACCTTTCGGGAACTGTCATATATTTTTCGGATGGGAGAGAGAACAGTTTCTAATATTATTCGAGAGGTGACTTCGGCCATCGTTAAAAATCTAAAATTCACTTTTAAATGGCCTGAAAATCAAAATGATTGGAAGGAAATTGAAAGTGGATTTTCATCTCGGTGTAATCTTCCTAACTGTGTAGGTGCAGTAGATGGAAAACACATCGTGATGAGAAAGCCAAATAATTCTGGATCTCATTACCATAATTATAAGGGTACTGAGTCCATTGTATTACTGGCTATAGTGGATTCAAATCTCGTGTTCCGATACATTGTTGTGGGTGTAAATGGTCGCATCAGTGATGGAGGAGTTTGGGATAGATGCCGTATCAGTCACCTCCTAAATCAAAATAAACTGCAACTATCTTGCAATGAAGTTTTGCCAGGAAGTTCTATTACTACTGCGCAATACTTTGTAGCAGATGCTACATTTCCTCTTTCTCAGCACCTAATGAAACCATATCCCGATAGGTCATTAACAGCTCCACAAGCAATTTTTAACTACAGGTATCACTTTTATATATATTATAATAAATAATAGTGTTTCCAAATAAAAATTATGACAGTAATATTGAACTTTATATGTAATAATATTCTGAATTTGTATGATTATTTTCTATGTGCATTGAATTATATAATGATACTTTTCTTTTAATATTTATCAAGATAACATTTTAGATTGTTTTATTTCCATCATTATTTTTCTTTAAATCAACAAGATTAATGCATGAATGAAATAAATTTACAAATTTTAAACTTTCAAAATAGAGATGAATTAATTTTAATTTATAATTTTTAAAGCATATCTTTCTTATAGGCTGTCAAGAGCAAGAAGATGTGTCGAGTGTGCTTTTGGAGTGTTGGCTTCAAGATTTCGGTTATTTCAAACCAATATAAACTTGCAACCTCCAATTGTGAAAAACCTTGTCATCGCTACTTGCAGTCTGCACAATTATTTAATATCTAGGACCTCTACCTATGCAAGCAATGACCAAGATGCTGTTATGTAAGACTTTGTTTTTTTATTTATGAATCACATAAAAATTAGGGTATAAAAATAATTTTCATTTACAATTTGCAGATCACCATCCCAAATCAATAATTTGCCTCCTTCTTCTTCAAGAAATGCAACAAGTCGTGCCAAAGAAATGCAGTCGAAATTAACCCATTATTTTTTAACCGAAGCTGGAAGAGTTGAATGGCAATATAGAGCAGCAGGTATGTTTTATTTTGTTAGCTTAAATCACAAAATGAAACTAAAAAAATGCATTCAGTAACAATTTAATATTTTTAACAAGTTTAATCCCATTTAAAGGAATAAATTTTTTGCTTATCTTTTATTACAATTTAATTATTTGTGAATGATTAAAATATGTATACATAATTCTTTTATTTGATTAAATTTATTCATAGAATTCAGAAATTTTTTAGGTTAGGTTTATATACATTAGGAATATTTCTCTTAATTTGAATAAGAATTATGATTTAATTGCTGAATATTCTAAAAGTTTGCGAATTGATAAGAAAAATTGAATTAATTTTTGGAACTAATATAACTGTAACAGAATTCATATAATTATCTTGAATAAAAAACTTGATTTAAACTCTGACAAACAAAGAGAACAAATATATCCATTATTTTTGTGATAAAATCAGCTCATACTTTAACTTAAATCACAAAATGCAGTCACTAACAATTTAATCATTATTATGTTTTAAATCAATTTAACTATTTGAGAATGATTAAAATATATATACATAATTTTGTTGGTGTGCAGTTACTAGTAAGATTTATCTTGTAATCTATTGTATTTATATATAGAGCAATATATTGTCTTGTGAAATTTACTTAACTCAATTATTTGTATCTTTGCAGGTTTATCTTGAAGAAAACTTCTATTTAAAGTCTTTGTATCTATTACATTAAATGTGAATAAAAAATGTATAAGTATATAAAGTGTAACTTTTTCTTGTTAAATAATCTTTAACATTATAAAAAAGTAAGCAATCATCAAATTAATTAACTCAATATAAGTTTTGATAGCAAAAGTACAAGAAAATAGTTCTTTATAGATTAAATTTTAATAAATCAATCACAGAATACTATAAAATAATTTTTTATTCCTCAGAAATTAAAGAATGCACTTCATTGTGCATCTTCAACATTAAAGCACGTTGCTTAGCCTTATTTAAATCTCTAATTACTACATTCATGTAGCTTAACCCCTTGACTGACGAATTAAATGGAATTTGATGCGACAAAAAAAAAAACTATTTAATTTCGCTTAATTGAACTACACCATCAATTTACACCATCATCCCCACTTTCATATAATGCATCCGGCTTATACATGTTACGGGGATTATTTATAATCTTTACTAAACTCAAATATTGGCTAGTATAACATTCACCGTGCGAGACTTCTGCTAAACTGAACTCTTACTTTCAGTGTGCTTTTTTAAATGAGAATCATCGAACGAGTGAAGCAACTATGTAATCTAATTGTAACTTGCACGGCGTCCGCCGAAAGAAGCGCTTGACGAGTCTGACTCGTCAAAGTCTGTGATGGCCCAGGAAATCAATGACGAGTCAGACTCGTCAAAGTCAGTCAAGGGGTTAAGAAGTTATCAATTTCATCTGGAGGTTTTTTTAAACTCGCAGCTGCCTCATTCATTACATTGAAGCATCTCTTTAACATCTCTTTATTTGTTTCTGGGGCATCAGCATCGGATTCCACTTCTTCAGAATATGCACTCAGAGTACTGCTATCAAACTAAAAAAGAACATACAATAATAAATGCCCCTGTGTGTAATTTATATACATTTATAATATTTTCATTACACATTAAAACATCAAACTACATGCATTAGTATACTTAATATCAGTTTTGTAGTAAATTTCAGTATTTCAATTAAAATATTCATTTACGCTGGTTGAAAAAAATCAATTTTTAGAAACTATTTTGTACACAGAGAATTATTTATTGAAAACTGATTAAATGGCAATCTATATAAAAATTTAGAAATGAAATACATTCAACTGCAAAAGAAATAAAAATATTATCCATTTCTATAATCAATAATGAAGAGTTTCCAGACACAATTGGTACACAAGTCATTTTATTAGCCTAAGACTATGTTTAGTTGAATAATTATTTGAAAAAATATTTCAATGATAGTTTTGAGACTTAGGCGGGCAGCAAACCTGGTCACCGTCACCCGGACACGGTGGATGGCCTGTGGACATCCACCAACCATCCACGAGCCATCCACGAAATGACGTCACGTATGACGAATTTGAGGCGGAGCTTTCCACCAAACGAAGTATTCAGCATGTTTAATTTTTTTCATCCACAACCGAGTAACAAGTGTCTATTTACTTGATTCGTGCCGTTTGGACAACATGGAATCCAAGTTTTCTCTAGAAATTGAAGAATTTATAATTGAATATTTTAAAAGTAAGTTTAATTTAAATGGTCAATTTTTTTTAGAATTTTATTTTTTGTTTTGTAATATATATTTATGCTTTCGATTTTATTTAAAAATTATATATTTTTCAATAGGTAACAGGTGTATGTGGGATCCAAAAGATGAGAATTATTTTAATAAAAATAAAAAATCTCAACTTTATAAAGATCTCAGTGGAGAAATAACTAACAATTTTGAGAAATATTTCTCTGGTAAGATTTCACTAGATTTTTAACAACTATTTTTTTTTATTCTTCCTTAGCAATTTGCTTTTTAAAATTTTTTTTAATATTTTTAGTAAAAATTAACTGAATAAAACGTTTTTAATTGAAACTGCATTTAAAACACTGCAGAAATTTTAGTTTGAATAATATACAATATATTGTTATATTTATTACTTCTTTTATGAATGTATTAAATGCTTGAACTTTTAATATGATAAATAAATGTATTTCTATTTTTTGAGTTTTTATTTAAATATTATGAAACAGACTATGAAATGAAATATAATTATTTATTAACTTAGAATTTTTAATATAATGAAAATGCATAAGTATTTGCACTAAAAAAGTTTGATCACAATTCAGTCTATAATTCATAGTTTAAGAATTCATTTCAAAGAACTATGAACTTTATCTTAAATAATTTGCATATGCAGTTGAATTAATCTTTAGAAATGTTATTTAAATTTTGTGCTTGTAAAAGATTAACTATTTTAGAACTCTATAATATTTGGATCCTTAAAGTTCTTGATAAAAAATTTTTCACTATGTAATTTTATACGAACATTTACAGCTTGTTAATACAATAATCATAAATAAAATTACTCTCCAAATTAATACTTTTCATTAAATTTTTATCAGTTTGCATGTGTGTAATCAAGTGCTTAGTGTTGTTTCATCTCAATCAATCCATATGGAAATTGTCTTATTACAATTATTTTAGATATCTCAGTATGGAATTCTCTCTAGCATTGTGTTAATATTGAACATTTTATAATTTATTTGTTAACTATTTTTTAAAGATAATTTGAAAATTTTTTTTCAGTTGAAACTTTGAAAAAAAAGTGGAAGCATTTACGCTCCTCATTTTGTAGAGAGGTAAAAAAATTTAAAAATAAGCCCTCAGGTTCTGGTACAAATTCTGTGTATAAATCCAGATGGGTACACTTCACATCAATGCTGTTCTTGAAAGATGAAAATCCGGAACCCAGCATTGACTCTTTAGAAAATGATGAAAATGAGGTAATTTTTTTATAATTTGATTAAAAATAAATGTAGTTTATTTGCTAAACATATAGTTTGCAATATTGTTTAGCAGCATAAAGTTTTTTAGTAGAATGTATTCTCAAAGAGACAACGCACTGGAGGTGCGCTTGTGGCGGCGTCCGCCAATGATATTGTCATAACTATTAAGTTGAAAGTTGCATTAAAATTTATGTAAATAGTAAAACTTATGTATACTTAAAATTTATCTTCATCAATAAATTAAATTAAATTGAAATTGTTTTCAATTGCCTTGCCACCTCGGTACACTACCCTGTGTATTTCCTACGCAACTTTTCTTTTTGTTTTGTTTTCATAGGATGTCAATTGAATCTGGTCTATGTTTCTGAGGTCGAAAACGTGGGTCAAAACGATTTAAAATTTTAAATAGATGTCGCTAGTGGACAGCGAGCATTGCATATGCTTACAGACAACACAGAGTAAGTGTTTTTAGGGAGTAAGAGTACTTACTTTGGTAGTTCGGTCGCGAGGAGGTGCTCTACGGAAAATTGTTTGATGTAACCAGCACGAGTAGGCACTATAGCAAAATAGCATTGTCCTATTTAAATGTTACTGTTTGTGTCCAATATTTCTAGAATTAAAGTGTGTCCATTTTTTTAAAACTGTGTTTTATTTGTAAACCAATGACACTCTTCTATATATATATGTATCTCTATAAATATATATATATATATATATATATGATCTTGTAAAATATTTTACTACGGTGAAATTTGTGTTAAATTAAAATACATCTCCTAAATATTGTAGCGTTCTGCGTCTCTCCATGTGTAAAAACTTTTTTTTTCAAATTATTAAATAAACATTTCATTTAAGCTAGTCATTTATAAAATACATTGACTGCACTGTTTTATAAAAGGAACATATGTGAATTTATTTTGATAAAATCTAAGCCCCAGATATATTTTATACATTTTATAATAAATTATAATGTAAATCTCTCGAAACATTAAACTAAAAAGAAAAAAATGTAATATTACAATTTAGAGTTTGCAAAATTTCTAAAACATTTTTTAATCTTGAACAATTTTTTTTAAATATTTTTATAGTGCAAAGAATAGGACTGATACCCAATCATGATTCTCAGTTTTACTTAAAATCAAGCAGATAATTAATTCTCAGTTTGTTTACTTTTCAATGCAACTAACATTTTTAATGAAAAACTAATTAAAGAACACTGACAGTATAAAAACAGTATACAGTTTAAAAATCGACAATCTACTTAAATTTAATAAGCATTAAACAGTTACCTAAAAGATTATTTGTAAATAAAAAATTTAAAAGTTAATTTATAAAAAAAATTAAAGTAAATGTGACTATTATTAAAAATTTGGGATGGATAACTTTTCTCTTATAAAGTTTTAAAATTACAAACAGTATGCCTAAGAGCTAACTTGAAATTTAATAGTAGGCTCTAATTAAAAATAAAAGTTTAGTATAGTTTATCAAATTTATTAAAATACGTGTTGGAGTCTTATAAGTGATTAATGAATTTAAGTTGACTGTATTCTTTAATAAAAACAACATTTATTTAAAACATTACAAAACATTAAAAAGGGGATGGCGAAAGATCGACAGCAGGCCCGTCTGTCACCTTCCAAAAGTTACAGCTACTGTCTTACAAAATAGAGTAAACAGCTCCCTCATTTGGGTGAGTAGGAGAGTCATCTATATTATAAAGGAAATCTTAACAGACCCCAGGTTGAAAAGTTAATTTCAAAACAATATCATGAATTTACATTGAAATTTAATTAACATTATGCAATTAAATTCCAATTTTCCCTTTCATTTGTATCTTAGTTGTTGAGAGTATAACGTCCTTGGGTGCAAGAGAAAGGGAGAGACAGCGGGTGTTCATCGCAAGTGAACTAGGAGCGTCGCGTTACCTCGAGATCAAAGGATCTTCATTTATGGTTTCGCCGTTCGTTAATATGAGAGTGTGGTGTTTCCTGATTAGATTTTTCTTTTCACATATTTGGCAAATCTTCTGATTTTAACATTTCGAAATCTTATGAGATTCGAAACAGTTAAAACAAAGATGTTTCTTTTTTATTTCGTTATAGCGGTCATTAATAAACATTTCATGAAATTTTTTAAATTTAAAAATGGGATGAAAATTAATTGAGCATATCGGACGAATGGAATTTGATTTTATCTCATCAAACTTTTACTTTTATAATAGTTTTCACTTTTAGGCCTTACGTATGAAGGTTGATTTACTTGCATATTTTCCAATATTTGACTACGCTTTAACAAAAATTTAATAAATTCTTCCCAATTCGGAAGCTTATTTGAGACTTGAGTTATTTCGTATTGCTTAAGCGTTATCTAGTTTTTGGGAAATAATATTGATTAGCATTAATTCCGATAATTTATTCAATTCTAAATCTAACAATCTCAGCGCTCTTAAGTGTTTTAAAATATTGTTCGTAAATTTTCTCAATTCTATTAATGATTTATGAGTTAATTTCTCTAAAGATAAAATTGAATTTATATGTGTGTTGGCTATTAATTTCTTGTTTTCATACCTTTGTTTCAGAGTTTTTAATAAAGAACTAAAAGTGTCATCTGTTGTTTGAATGAATTTTGCTTCACTTTTTAACGATGCTTGTAAATAATAAAAGTTTCTGCGTTTCATTTAAATCATTATTGTTAAGAATCAAATCAAAGAATAAAAAACTGACTTTTAAAAACATTCCAATCTTCATAATTACCAAAAAATATGGATAAAGGTATTTCAGGGAGTTTAGCCTTAGATGCATTTTGACATTCATTTTGTTTCTTATCAAATTCATTTGTACTTTTGAATTGAGAAATAAGGAATTTCTGCCTTATCTCAATTTTATCCAGGCTTTCTGAAGCTCCTCTAAGTTGTTCACGTGTTCATCAATATTTACTTCTTCGGGTAAGGCACAGAACTCGTTTCTCATTTCATCAATAGTCTTTTTAACGTTATCCAACTCTTGTAAAAGTTCTATCTGACTTTCAGTTGTTTCCTGACAGTCCCGTGTAAAGATTCAAACCTTAGGATTTTTGTTTCGATGGCACTTCGCTGCTGATTCAAAAACAGTTATTTGTTACTTTGCCATAGCTTTGTTATCTTGTTTCCACTGATAAGCTCCGGTTCAATAATTTTTTTGCATGCAATCATAAATGTTTTGCAAATGTAAAAAAAAATATTGCACTTTCCATAATTTTCAAAATATTGCATTCATTTGAATGATAAATCAATTTCTAGACAGACTTTCCTACCTATAAAATCTCACAAGCCACAGTTAGTTTTTCTGAATGAAATATCTTACTATGCTTGAGATAAAAATATTTACACAAGATAAAATATGTAATATTTCTAAGGGCATTAGTACAATATCTTGTGTTAAGCAGAGAATGTTTGGTAGAAATAAATAGAATCGCTGAAAATTTTCAACGTAAATAATTTCAGTCCTTTACAGAAATATGAGCATTTTACTTCATCGCTTCTAAGTCACTGAAATAAAATGAATATTATTTCTAAATGTATGTTTTGTATTAAGATTCTTTCTTTTGCATCAAGAAAGAATTTTTAAAAGACAATTTTATTGATTTGAAGGCTTTTTTTAAATAGATAAAAAGAGATAAACATCAGCAAACATTTTTGTTCAATCAGGAGGCTGGAAATTTTCTTTCATTCGAATCTGTGACTCCAGCAAAGCTTTTGTTGTTGTCTTATGAGAGCTAGGCTGGCACATCATGGGGTGCGCTGCTCCACTTTTGCAACTGAACCATATTTTGGTGAAGAGTCCGACTTCCTCAGCACACATATGCCATAGGGACCCGTTTAAAGGAAGAATAAAGACAAAATAGGCAGAGAGAGAAAGTAAATCCATGCCCGAATCGGTATTCGAACCCAAGATTTCCCTATTCATATTAAGGCACTTCATATTCTAGACATGGGGAGGGACAGCAAAACTTTTGTAAAACACTTGTATCATTTCTTTGCAGCTGTATTCTGCATCACTGTGAACGACTGTATTCTTCATAGACAAAAAACTAAAAAAATAAGTAATAATAAATATTTCATTGATGTTCATTTAAAAATTGGGAAAGAAAAATTAATTGCATAAGAAAGGAATTATCAATCTTTCAAAAATGTTCATTAAAAAAAAGCATACCTAATAAATAAAAATTTCTTCTAAGCGAAAATTTAAGCAAAGATGAAAAAATATTTTTATTTTTACATAGCATTACTTGCATTTTACGTAATTTTACATATCAAGCATAAGCTGGTTACACATTTCAATGAGTTATTATAGAAAAAGAAATCATAAAAGAAATTTTATATACTTAAAAAGTTTGTATAGAGGTGATCAAAAAAGCAAAAACACTTATAATTTATTATATACTATTTCATTTTTTAGAAGAAAAACTAACCTTGAACATAATGTTAGTTTTTATAAATAGCTTAATAATTTAAAAACATTAATTTAATTATAAAATTAAAAATTTAACTACGGGCAGAAATTTTAATTGCGGAATGCAATAAATAAGCAAGAAAAATAACTCATAGTATTTTTCCCGCTTACAGAAATTACAACACTTAAATGTATTTGTTTATGTCTCCCATTTAATTTTTTGAACATATCAGAAAATAAAATTTATACAAATGAATATTCTATAATTATATATTTAGGACAAAATAGAATCAATTAACTAATTTTTAGCACTTAACTTGAGGAAAATTATCTTCAATTTCCCGCTATAAGCTGCTGGATATACTCAAATGTCTGGTAAATATTCAAAATATAAATATTTTCATATCTTTAGTTATGAATGTTTGATTGAAATTTAACAATTAATGTAAATTAATATGGCACAGTAAAAGTTAATAAGTAGATATAAATTTAAAATTACTTTAAAAATTTTTAACTTCAATTAAAAAAACCCATTTTTCTCTATTAAGATTAACAACAGTCTGTACATGTGCTCATGATATTGTCTCATTATGTAATCAAAGTTATGGAATAATTTAATTGCAATATTTTAACAAACTACTCATTGTGTTATGATTTATCTTGAATTTAATGGCTCAAAATTTTAAAGACATTTCAGAAATTTTTCAGTCTCCGATTTTGAATTCACCAAAGTATTTTTATTAAAATTAATGATTCAACAGACAATTTTTGGCTGTCATTTGCAGAACTCTTTATAAACCCATGAAATCATTAACTCACTCATTAAATCATCGAAAAATCAAATATGAGACAAAAGTTTGAATTGAAAATCTTTTGTTACTGAACAGTTACACCTTTACTCCTTTAACTTAATTTTATCGTTAAATATTTGTTTCATATAAAGAATACATTCACAAAATGAACATAATTTTTTTTAAATAAAAAAAATAAAAAAATAAATAAACTTGGCGTGCTTTTAAGCAAAGGAAAATTCAAAAGCTTTTCAAATTGCAGAGATATTTTGTGTATATCAACAAGAAGTTATTGTAATAAATTATCAGTATTATAAAATTACAAAAACAAACGTTAAACAATTTAAAAATCGATTTTAAATTTTTTAAAGTAAAATTATTTAAAATTCAACGTTTAAAATCAGAAATAAATTTTTAATTCAAAATAAAACGATAAATCATTGAAATAAACTAAAATAACTACAATCGAAAGCTACAGTATTCTAAATAAAATTTTCTTTGTGTTTAAATTTTTTAATAAACTCGATGAAGAAGAATCATTAAGTAAAAAAGAAGGTTCAAAATCATTGTTGTACCTATATTTGTAAAGCAATTAAACATCTTAAAAATCGAAATATTTAGTTTTACATTCAGTTTCTTATATATTCATTATGATATTCACTAGCTAGTTTCCATTAAGCGAATCTAATTACAATTTCTTTTTGTTATAATTAGATATTTCTTTTTTACAATTTATGCCTTCATTTAAATTTTATACCTCTTATTTTTAAAAGTTAAGTACGTATGCTAATTCATTTTGAAAGTATTTTTACATATGTGTGTGTGTATGTGAAGTGATATGTTTCTTTTCTAATGCCCGGCTATCCTTAGCCCTATTCAGCTCTATGATAGGCGAAGTGGAGGTATCTCATATAGGGGAGCACCCCAGTGGGAGTGCCATCTTTGCCACGAAAGTGAGGTGATAAAGAAAGACAAACACAAAAATCCATACCCGAACAGGAATCGAACCTGGAACCATCTGCTTCTGACTTTGGGACGCTAACCTCTGCGCCATCAGTAGCCTGAGAAGAGATATATTTTGCTTTTTGTTAACGTTACAATTCCTACATTTCGTCCAGATGCATAAAAACTAAACAATAACTTCATATCTTTATAATTACATGGGGTTTGGAAGTGTCCTCTGAAATTCATTTTATCTGCGATTGAGATGATACGACAGATGATAAATATTTCATTAATAGGAAAAAAAAACAAAAGCTATTTTACTGAAAATATCTAATTTGTAAGTATTCATTGGGATTCGCTTATATTTCGATTTCGTTTAGTATTAAAAATTGCATATTTAAATTTTGCACAAATATACAGTAACCTCTAAGTCCCCATGGTTATCTTAAATCTTTGAATGTTTTCCCTGAAAAAAATTCCATTCACGACTGACAATAAATGCCAAGTATTTCATAAAAAAAGAAACCCTTTTTATTAAAAAAATTTTTTTAATGCTTTATAGAGATTTATAAATGAATTAAAATTGTTCACCCGCCCTTTTATAATAATCATTGATCCAAAGATTTATTCTTAAAACATATATCCCAATTATCATACTATAAATTTGCTGCCGAAAAAGGCGAGGAAAGAGATAGTTTTCTTGCTTAATACATTACATATCTTTCAAGAGTGTACGATGATGTTTATTGCTGAAAATTAGCTTAATTGAAACCCGCCAATAAATCTTACAATTAATTGCAACCTTCTTAAAATGAGAAAACAATACAAAATTGAAATTTGATTTATTATTTTAAATAACATAATTGGTGAACAAGTTAAACATTTCATGAAAAACTTATTTAAATTTTTAATTAAGCATCATAGTTACTTTATCAGAAATATGCCCTCATACAACTTTACGAAACTTCATGAAAATAAAGCATTTCCCTCCATAACAAAACAATAGAAATAATCGTCTACAAGCAGCTTCTAAGTATGAAGCAGTGTAAATGAGAAGCTTCATGAAACTTGTGAAGCATATAAAACACCAATGCACATGTGTATTAAATGATAAAGTAATTTACCTGCATAATAATGAAAACTCTTTTACAAGACAGAGTTACAATCAACCCAACATCATAATTCTACCTATAGCTAGCAATTGGCATCAAAACAATATTTAAAATAGATTTTGCCATTCAGTTTCAAACTCTACTTTCTCATATTACAGAACTTTTTTTTTTTTTTTAAATATAAATTGACTTACAATCATTGTTTGTGAAATAAATTCACACAGGAGAAAGAGGGAGAGATTCCCTCATATTAAGGGGATGGATGCCACAAATTTTGTTCTTACCAATATGTTCATGTAGCTCAAGTATTAATGATGTATAATCCTAAATTTATTTTTTATTCAGACATAGAAGACGTACATATATTAGAAATTAGAAGGACGTATGATAGAAATTTTCTTGTAAATGAATTCCAAAGCATTGCAAACTGCATTTGTAAATGTATATATAATATAAATAAGATATATAAAAGTTACAATGAATATATTTTCATTCTGCACTAAATTATACGAAGCAAACATCATTTATTTGTAAATAGAAAATCATTTAATATCAATTTACACAATTTTCTTGAAAGAAAAAATTTCTACGTACGCAATTTTCTGTTTTTTACACATATATGCAGAGAAACAGCCAGTTTAGCAATTTTTCCTTAGATAAAACAATGAGAAGTTCTGTTACGTTAAAAAATACTTCTGTTTTTAGTTTAAATTTACATCTTTTATTCATCAAAATTGAAATGTTAACTCTAAATACAGCTTGAGTGTAAATATATCTGTCTTTAAACAGTAATTTATTATAATTTTATTCTAAAAGACTGTTAAATTTTGTTTTGTTGAGTCTCAATTCATACTTTGATACTGCTTAGTAAACGCCTAATTTTTGAAAATATTTAAATATTCAAGGGTAAAATATCTTTCAAAAGGGTTTTCACAAATAAGGAGCTGTATTTCACGAGTTTCAAAGGAAAAAAAAAAAAACTCCCATTCACTCTGCGCAACAGAGCTGCATTCAAAAGGATAAAGAGCAACATCTGTTTACTGATGTTCAACCATGACTGGGATCAAACCCGATATTTCCTGTTTTACAGGTGGCTGTTCTGCCCTTAAGGCATGGCGAACCCATTTGATCTCACTTTGAAACTAATTTTTTAAATCTACTTTTGAAATTGATTTAAAACATCGACAGTAGTATGAGGAAACAAATGCGTTATCTACTGAAACATAATCTTCAATTAAATTTGAATTAAAAAATTTTTAACTGAAATTTTAAAACCCAAAACAGTTTTATAAATTAACATAATTGAATTGTAAACTTTTTTCCATTTCGATTCTATGCTAATTTGACAAGAGCATAGTAGGCAGCTAATTGCCGAAGTTGGTTGTAAAACATTTTCATATACATAGTGCCTTTTTTGGAAGACTTTTCACTGGTAAAGGGACTTATAAGTGTGTCACAGTAGAGGAAAAAACTGTAATTCTCATGCATCATCTACAAAACAAGAACTTTTTAAGCCATGCACTTGTAGACAGTCAATGTTCAACATGTATCACTGGTTTCTCAAAAGTTGGTGAGAATGATTTCTCGACCTCTTATGCTTGGAAGAGCGATGTCCAACTGAAATGCCATGGTGATCAGAACAATTTATGATATTTGTAGCTTATTCCATAATTCTATGTATACACCTAGAGAAATGTGCCCTTCTGGCAGCAGAATGATTAGCAATCTGTTTTCAGATGTATAAATTGGAATGTTGTTGTTCCACCAGCATTCCTGCACCTAACTCTGTGTTGGGCTCTGTCAGTTAGACAAAATTTGCAGGGGGAGTCTTTGTGATTGTGAGGCAGGGATGACGCGGAAGACATCCAATATTTGGCTTGCACCTCCAGAAATATCATTTCATTTGGAGGACATTGTGACTACGACTTATTTAATGTGCTCCAGTTACGATTAGTGAACACGACAGATCTTCGATTGAGCTGGGATTTGAACTCACTAGCATCCAATAGTTAAAATGACGCCTTAACCAATTAGGCCACCCCGTCCTCACAATTTGGGTTGTTGCTGCACCAGCATGAATTCCTGAATATGAATCCCTGAGTTGGGCTCACCCAGATATATAGAAATAGCCGGGTAGAGTCTTCGTGATTTAGAAACATGGATCAACAAAAGACCTTCAATATTTGGCTTGCCAACCCGAGTGGTATCATTTCACTTGGAGGACATTGCGACTACGTCCAGTTTTAACGTGCCTCAGTCTCCTTTAGCGAGCACCATAGATCTTCTGTTACACTGGAATTCTAGCTCACTATCTTACGATAATGAGAACGTCGCCCTAACCAATCAGGCCACCGCGGCCTACAATTTGAATTGACGAGCCAACGTCAAGAGTGTATGTTGTTTTAGAGGTTCAATACCCACATAAAGTTCCATTGACGTAAATTATACTTTCCCCCACGTGCAGAAAGTGACTTCAAAGTGCCCAACCAATTATAAAAAGTGGTTACATTTCTGAGGGCAATGAGGTTAGAGTAAATGTAGGGAAGTAAGTCATTTTGTTGCATTGAATACATTGAAGTAGGCGTTTAGAATTATAATATTTTTAAAAATGATGACCAAAAAACTTAAATTTTTTCTCGAAACAAATTTAGAAATTTATATTTATTAATTAAGGCTCTCTAATTAACAAAATCTATAATTTGTCTCACGGAAATATTTATGCAAATCTGAATAATGCAATTTTATGAGGTATCACTGATATATGTAATCATTATATTTAAAAATGGAATATTTTTGAAATTAAAATATGTTGTATAATAAAGTCATGATTTTTTTTGTCAGTTCTTTCTTTTCCAAGAGCAAATTCCCACACATTTTAGGTAAATTTAAAGCGTTATCTCATAATATCTTGCTTTGTTCCTTCCCGCCGTTTGATTCCCTCCTTTCATATATCCTAGAATGATTGATTTGATTGGTTTAGCTGGCGCAAGGTCCTGAAAAGGATATTCTGCGCTAAATTATCCTAGAATGACATAAATATTATGGAAATTCATGTGTTGCTTCAATGTTGCATAAATTGCACGAAACAAAATTTGGACAAACATTGTTTTGCTTTCTGAATATATACAATGATCAAATGCGCTTAACTTTCAGGAAACTTAATTTGATATAAACATTTCATTTTAAATAATAATATTAACACATGATTACGGACTACTTTTCCAATACATTTAATTTTATAAATTTTCATAAGACACATATTTAAAAATATTAAAATAAATATGGAGCAATTTATGGTACCATTTTTCGTTTATGTAATGTATAGCAAAACCTAATTAAAAATGTTCATACTACAATAAATTTTAGAAAAAGTTTGAATTTTTAATGGAAATATAAATTACAAATAGATAAAATATTTAGCATTTAATTGTGTGATTCCAAACTATCATAATATATTTTAAATAGTTGATATATTATGCATTAAATACAGGAAAATACTTTAAAATAACATACGTATTCAAAATTTGCCTTCCCCAAGAAGAATTTAACATGTATTTTCTCTTTTTTGACGTTTCGCATCTGTTACACCATATGTTCGTATCTGTTATACCATATGGTGCAGCGTTTAAAAATTTTGAGTTTCTCATTTCTGCATTGAGTTACTCAAAATTAAATAAAATCTTTTAAGGCAATAAACCTATCTTCTGCAAATGAGGTGGATTTTCAGTACATGTCATTTCATATCATTTATTTACAAACCTGTAAAAAAATTATTTTGCATAAAACTGCTACGAAAGTAAAGGAAAAAAAATCATTTCAAAATTAATTATATTCTAAACATGTCGCAGAGGCTTTCTTTATTCCTAATGGACACAATTATTTTTACCACGAGAACTGAAATGAAATAAATATTAATTCATAATTGAAACAATTACGTCATTGCCAACTAATTTTGTTACAGTATTACATCATTAATACCAGAGTTATATAAATCATGCCACTGGTGAATCCTTTGGGACAACAGTCCCCGAATCAGGAAATATTTTGTGAACTTTTTACTTCTGAAATGGTTGTTCTCCTGTGAGAATTTTCTCTGATGAAAGCTGGTTTTCAAAGTTTTTGCAGAAGTTTTAAGGAGTAAAATTGAAAAAAGATCGGAAATAAAAAGAAAATGTGATTTTAAGTAGTATTTTGATGACAAAGGTGGGTTTATAGCTTGATAAATGTGTTGTCTACATTGCAACTTAGATGAATCGTTGCTTGTGATTGCTTCTCAATGGCATGCATGTATTAGAATTCTGTGAGTACTTAATTACATGGACATTGCATTTTTGCATTTTATGTTTCACAGGAAGGATTTTGTATTCAAAGTATTTAACGAATAATGATAAATTAGATTTTTGCTTCCTGATTTTAAAAATAATAATAATATTAATAATAAGTGATCTACAGACTTTTTTTTTTATGATCTTAAAAGAAACTTGTTTTCCGTGAGATCTAATTATGATATAAAAAGTTAATTCCAATTATTATTCCATCTTATCATCAAGAACGATATTATTCTGTATAGTGATTTAAGAACGATATTTTAAAACGAATTTACTAAAATTTTAATGAGTGAAAGAATATGAAAATGATTCTGAAATTTTAATAAAACTTATACTTTCAAAAGAATACTATAATTTTTTTCTGGCCAAAATAATATCTTTGACACTGAATTAAGCGGTTGGTAATTTCGATTAAATTTACTCCCGAGGAAAACTCTGAAACACAAATTTACAAAATCAAAAATGTTAGTTAGGGACATTAATTTCGCTTCAAAAAATATCTTTAAATGCACATCGTACATGAAAAAAAAGTTTTTAAGGAATAAATATAATTTTAATGAGATTTAAAATATTATTTTAATGAGATTAAAAATAATATTTAGCCTTTTCTTCATTCAATTCAAAAGCATTTTATAAGCGAAACAGAATAGACCCGTTTTGAAACATTTTAATTATTCAAATTTGAACTTTTCTAGATCGAGCACACTTTCTATCTCTATAGTTTTAAATTTAAAATGTGATGAAATACAAATATTGAAATATGCTTTGCTTAAAGAACCAGGTCTTTGGTTCCAAACATATTAATTCATTTTGATTCAACAATTTGTTTATATTGTACCGAGCTTCGGGGTTCGTGTGGATTGAGAGTTAAATAAAGCAACCACTCAATGAACACAAGACTTTCATACGTAAAACTTCCACTAGAAATACCAGCTGTATCAATAAAAATTATACAGCTACAATTCGTCAGATACAATAAGTAACAGCTTGTAATCACAGGTCTCAAATACCTCAGGCAGAGAACAGCTTCTCTAAACTAGCAGTCACAACTAATCGTCTTCACTCACTGACTGTCTTCACAAAACACTCCTAACTATGTCGGGCTGCGGTATTTATACCTGAATTGGCGGGGAAATATACTAATTTCGCCAAGGTTCTGGATGCTTCTAGGCTATCTCGCTAAATATTGTTCCTACAGCTTAGATGATGGATGTTTCCAGAAGTATCTATTTCTCGCCAAGTTGCCAAGGTTTCTTGCCAAAACATCGCCAGGTCAACAAATTATTAGAAAACCCGCTTTTAACGTATATAAACACGTCTAAATACCGCAATTTTTGACCAAAATGTGAGTATTTCCGATCTGTCTGAGATATTTTAAGACATATACAGTAATTATTTATAAATTTGTAACATTGCCCCCCTCTCAAGGACTGCACGTCCTAGGAAGTACAATCCCCTGATAGGAGGCCAAATTCAATATAAAAGAATTTACGTTTTAAGAGGATACAGAACACATTACATACACAAACAATTAAAAATACAAATACAAAAAAATTGAAAATATTAAAATTATCTATATTATTCACAAAGAGATTATGGTATACTAATTTTTACTTTACATTACGATAAGGAGCTAATCTATCATAATGTACTACCTTTGGTTTTGAAGAAGATGATTTCCTTATACGAACCACGACGCCATTCAGACTTTTTAGGACAGTGTAGGGACCTTCCCAGTTGGCTTGCAACTTTGGAGAAAGTCCTTTACGTCGAATCGGGTTCCACAACCAAACTTTGTCACCTTCCTAAAATTCATGCCCTGTCGCTCTTGTGTCATACCTTGTGTTCATTCTTTCGGTCGTCAGGTTGATTCGGTCTCGAGCAAAGTTATGGACATCTTCAAGATGTGCCTGAAAGTCTCGAAGGTTTTCCTCTGGCGATGAAGATGTATGCGGTGGAGGACCAAACTGAAGATCACAAGGGAGACGATGTTCGCGACCAAAGAGCATTTGTGATGGAGTGTATCCGGTAGTCTCATGGACAGCACTGCGATAGGCAAGCAAAAACAGCGGTATTCAAATCCCAATCTTGCTGATTTCTGGAAACCATAAGTGAGAGATTATTTAAGATGGTTCGGTTAAACCTCTCTACCATGCCGTCTGATTGCGGGTGTAATGGCATGGTCTGCGTCTTGTCTATTCCGAGAATTTGACACATTCCTTTAAACACAGCAGAGGTGAAATTTGTCCCTTGATCTGAATGAATTTGTAAGGGTGCGCCGAATCTGGAAACCCATTGCTGCACTAGAACCTCGGCTACTGTAATCGCTTCTTGATCAGGCATTGAAAATGCTTCAGGCCACTTAATAAAGTAGTCCATGACAACTAGGATGTATTTTTTGCCATTTGAAGATCGTGGTAAAGGACCCAAAATGTCCAATGCTATCCGCTCAAAAGGTGCTCCTACATTTTACCGCTGCAACCTTCCTCGGATACGTTTTTTGGTCCCTTACCTGCCGCAAGAGTGGCACCATTTCTCTACATCTTGTCTAGTTTTACTCCAATAGAAGCGTTCTCGAACTTTCTGTAGAGTCTTCATTACTCCGAAGTAGCCTCCAGTTGAGCTACTGTGCAATTCTTTCAAAACATCTGATATTCTTGATTTTGGAAGAACAAGCTGCCATTCGAAATTACGTCCATCATCGGACTCCCATTTCTAATATGGAGTGAGTCCCAAAGAGCCCAATATTGTTTAGTAGCAGGACTATAGGTGGAGATGTCCTGCCAACTTGGTCTCATACTGGAAAATTCTTTTAATTCAAAAATTGGATTTATATCTGGGTCTTCTTTTTGGGCTTCTCTAAGTTCTTCATCATTTCATGGGTCTGGATTCGATGGCGGTGAAAGAGAAACTTGGCGTACTGAAGGATTTACTAATTTATAGTTCTTCTCTACTCTAGAACAATAGCGGCAGCTTCCATTACACGGTCTCCTTGATGAAGCATTAGCATTTCCATGAAGAGTGCCTTTGCGATGACGTATTTCAAAGTCAAACTCCTGGATTCGTTTAATCCATCTGGCTACCTGTCCTTCCGGATTTTTAAAATTTAAAAGCCAGGTTAAGGATGCGTGATCTGTCCGAAGCAAGAACTTTCTTTCATAGAGATAATGGTGGAAATGTTCTATTGCTTTAACGATTGCCAGCAATTCCTTCCTGGTTGTACAATAATTTCGCTCCGATTTCGACAAACTTTTACTCCAATAAGCAATGACATATTTTTATCATCAATTTCCTGCGACAAAACCGCTCCGATATTTTCGTTGCTGGCATCTGTGTCTAAAATGAATAATTTTCCGGGCTGGGGATATGCAAGAACGGGGGGAAATATCAACGCCTCCTTCAGTTGTTTAAAAGCTTTCTCACATTCATCTGTCCATAAAAATCTCTGTTTAACTTCTGTCAACTTGTGAAGGGGTCTGGCAATACTTGAAAAACCCTTAACAAATTTCCTGTAATACGTGCATAGTCCAAGAAAACTTCTTAATTGGTGGACATCTTCTGGACGACTCCAGTCCTTAACACTGCAGATTTTTTTCAGGATCTGTTCTTACACCTTCAGCAGAGATAATGTGCCCCAGATAGCTTACTTCACGTCGAAATAAATTACACTTGCAAGGATTCAGCTTCAGGTTGGCCATTTTTAATTTTTCCAGCACCTTTTGGATGTTTCTTAGATGGTCTTAAAATGTGCGCCCTACAATGATGATATCATTCAAATATACCAAACAGGCTTTTTATGAAGGTCCTCGTAGTACTATCTCCATCAAGCGTTCAAACGATACAGGTGCATTGCAAAGCCCAAATGGCATAAACTTGAACTGCCGAAGTCCTTGTCCTGTGGTGAACGCAGTCTTTCCCGATCCTCAGGATGCATCTCTACTTGCCAGTAACCACTCTTGAGATCCCAAGTCGAAAGTCATTGATTTCCGGATAAAGCATCGTCAATCCTAAGAAGAGGGTAACTATCTTTGTTAGTGATATTGTTTAATCGACGATAGTCAACGCAGAATCGGGGTAGAACCATCTTTCTTCAAAACCAAAACAATAGGTGAAGCCCAAGGACTCTCTAATGGCTCAATAATGTCATTCAGCTGCATTTCCATCAGAAGATTATCCACCTCTTCCTGCTTAGCAAATGGTAGTCTTCTCGGATGTTTTTTAAAGGGTGGACGATTTCCTGTATCTATTCGGTGCTGCGTTATTTTGGTTCGCCCAACATAATCTGATTTCTTAGAAAAGAGATCTCCGAATTCTAATAATAGATTTCTTGCAGCATTCCTCTGTTTATCATCTAACGCTGCATTCTGAAGGAGTTCCTTAATTAGAGTGTCAGGAGGCTCGGATAGTGTGGTTTGACAATTTCTGTTAATACAGGTCACTGGAATACAAGTCGCCACCACTTCTTCTTTTATTAGTTTTGCCTTATCGCTTAGATTAGCAACTCTTACCGGGATTACATTTCGTGAAAGGTCGACGAGTGAAGAAGCCACTAGTACTCCTTTAACGCTATTGTCAGAATCTGGATATTCAATCAATCTATAATGAAAATTATTATCTTCTGAAAGAGCTCCGGAAGCTATCGTTTCAGTTCTTGTTGGTAACGTTGTTTCACTCTTTGCAGTTAAATCATGGACTGTTTTAATATCTGAATATTTCGTCTTAAAAATCGCTATATCTTCAGAACACGAGTGTAGTTCATTATTTTTAAAATCTAACTTGGAACGGTTTTCTTAGAGGAAATCCAATCCGAGAATAAATTTGTCATTTATATCAGCGACATATGCCATATGATGGTATACGGCATCACCAAATGCAATGTTTAGATTGATTTTCCATGAACTTTAATCTTATCACCAGTCAGAGTTTGGAGGGTAATGCAGGGTGGCGTCCAGATGAAATTCTCACCAAATTTGCGAGTCAGATCTGTCCTATTGATGGTTACGTTGGCTCCAATATCGATTATCATCCTGCAGGGTACTTCGTTGACATGTCCCATAACGAAAGTTATGGGAAAGTCTTCCCATAACGAAGTCAGTTGTCTCCGCCACGTACAGAAGAAATGTGAAACAATTTAAAATAAGGCTTCTGACTCTCTGGACATCTCCGCCTTCCCTGCTGTGGTGGAAGATCATTTCCACCTTCTTTTGGTTTCGGGCAGTCTCTACGGACGTGTCCGACTGCACCGCAAGTCAACACTGAATTTTCGTGTTTCTACCACCTTTACTCAGTTCTAAGCTACAGACTTTTCGCTGCAGATCTTCAATTCGATTTCTTAGATCATAGTCTGTATCAGTAGCAGAGACGGCTCTGAATGAGTGCCGGTCTTTAGCCGTGGCCTGCTAGGCAGCCTCTATCTTAAGTGTATAGACTATAGCAGATCCGATATCTTTGATATCGGCGAGTCTAAAAGCTTTCTGTATCTCCGGATCCCGCACACTATCGATGAAGTGATGGAGAGCCAGATCTTGACGTGTTTCAGCTGGGCAGTCCGAAAATGCTAAATGGGAAAGTCGCTGAATATCGGCAGTCAATTCTTGCAGACTTTCACACGCTTTTTGCTAACGGTATTTTAACTGTAATCTGCTATAGTCTTTATTGCACTTTTCTCCAAACCGCAGCTCAAGCGCACTCGATAGGGCTTGGAAATCGTGCCTCTGCTCTTCCGGAAGCGTCTCGAGGATATCGGCCGCGTCTCCTCTTAAATAAGAGCCAGGTGAAAAGCTTGGGCCCAAGAATTCCATCCATTAGCTTCCGCTACCATTGTAAACTGGGTCTTGCATACTTGCCAGGATGATTTTCCATCGAATGTTGAGTGTTTAATGGCGGCTGGGGAAGGCATAAATGCCACATTGGGTTCCTCATGTCTGTTTGACTCATGTTTGTTTCTTCAAGCTTTCAATCTCCTTATTCATATTGTCTAATTCTTCTTCAACGTTTTCTTCAATCTCCAAAACCTTAGTTTCAACTGAAGTTACCTTAGCTTCTACTGCTAAGGTAACTTCAGTTGAGTTACCTTAGCATTCATCTTCTCCTGAATGATGTTGGATAATTCTTCTTTAACGCTTACAATGTCCTTCTTAAGTTCCTTTTCAAGCTCCTCCTGCCCATATTTTATCTCTTTCTTCATCTCGGTTTTAATCTCTACTTGTCCAGCTTTCTCCTCTTCTTGTCTAGCTTACATCTCTTCTTGTCCAGCTTTCATCTCAGCCATTTGCTCCGTTAATTTTTCGAGAAGTCATTCCATTAAATCCATATCCATTTTTCTTCTGAACGCTGCATCTACTCTTCAACCCCTCTTCTAACACCAGTTGTACCGAGCTTCGGGGTTCGTGTGGATTTAGAGTTGAATAAAGCAACCACTCAATAAACACAAAACATTTGTTCGTAAAACTTCCACTATACCAGCTGTATCAATCACAATTATACAGCTACAATTCGTCAGATATAATAAGTAACAGCTTCTAATCACAGGTCTCAAATACCTCAGGCAGAGAAAAGCTTCTCTAAACTAACTTCTCTAAGTATCTATTTCTCGCCAAGTCACCAAAAATCTCGCCATGTCGCCAAGTTTTCTCGCCTAAACATCGCTAAGTCACCAAATCATTAGAAAACCCCGCTTTTAACGTATAACACGTCTAAATACCGAAAGTTTTGCCCAAAATGTAAGTATTTCCGATCTGTCTGAGATATTTTAAGACATATACAATAACATAATATGTTATTTATAAATTTGTGACAATATACACTTCAAAATTGTGCTTTTAGTTTAAGTATATAATATTTAAATAAAATCACACGTATGAAATTTCATGTCAAATTTTGAAAATCCTTTAAAATTTCTTTGTTTGTAAAATAATAATTTCGATTAAATTTATAATTTTTTCTTCTCATTAATAATTGGTATTCAAACTATCAAAATATACAAAAAGTCTGTGGCGTTGTTGTGACGTTCTATTTTGCAGTAACATCTGAAATTCTGGGCACTTGTCCGTATAATCCAGAATTTCAAATTCTGAATTTTTTTGAACGATGAACAAAAGTTACCAAGATCTTGGATGTAATATATTTAACGAAGTTTCGGCCTGTGTAGCAGGTACTTTATTTCTTCATCTATAATAGCTCCTGGAAGAGAAAAACCAGTCTTTACTCACAGTGAATGCGAGCCTGAATACGTATAATAGCCAATCAGCTATGAGAAGTTACCAAAATGACGTGATTGATGAAATAAATACTAAGGTTATCAAAATAGAATTTCCTACATAATTCTTATAGGTATCCCTATGTATGACGTAATAAAAAAGAGGCCGCCAGATACATAAGAAAATCCACCAAAGAAATCGCCAAACTCAGAATTTGGCATCCTGTGCCAAATCCTGTTTGAAACTGTGAATTACAACATGTGTCAATATAATTTACACTGTTAATTTTGAAATTAAAAAATTTTCAAATATCTTATAAAAAATAAGCATAATGTAATGTCCCTTAATCAGCCCTTGTGATTTCAAGAGCCTCAGATGGGCTGGTTGAGTAGGGAGACGCTTGGTGCAGTCTGAAGATACGTTTTTTTTATTTTTACTTTTTTTTATTCAATGTTCATACTTACTTTGTGCGCTACGCAGGCATACGATAGTTGTTAGCGAACCCAGATATGACTCCTTTGTAATTTTGTTTTATTAATGTGACAATCAAATGAGTTTGTTTTCAAAATTTGGAGACAATTTGCTTCGTAACAAATTTATGTTCTGTTGACAGCGGTTTTTTATGCTTTTATAATGCTTTGCATTATCATCCATCCACTGATGAAATTAATTATGTGCACTATATTGGATTACGTGCCGGAATATTGGAATACAGGTAGGCCATTTTGATCGATATTTCTCTGGCTACTATTGAAAATAAATAGTTGGGTATGTTATATAAATTTATGGAATATTTAGTTCCAAACCTATTTACGTGGTTTTTCATGCTATATCAATTTTTTTTTGGTTTATATGTTTGTAACTGGTGTATTCCATATTACAAAAGCTAATTTCTGTACATCGTGTATTCGAATTTACAATATAATATTTTATTTATAAGAGAAGTATCTTATTGTAAATTTATAATTTTTATGTGGTTGATGTTTATTTCAATTCATGTAGGAATATGTTAAAATAACTATGTTGTTATAGATTAATGTTTAAAATCAAAAGTTTAATTATATTTATAATTTTTTTAATGTTTCACTAATATATAAAAACAGATTTTATGAATAGAATATTCTTTAGAAAGGATTTGATTTCATTTTGTGGAAACGAAAGCATATTATATACTAATTAAAGCAAATAGGTTTGAATTAAAAAAAAATATGTGATTTGTTGATGTGTTTGTTTGTTGTGGTGACAGTGTATCAAAATGATTTATTTGATATATAAAACGTATATGTTTTTTCCATTGATAAGTATTTGAAAAGATATTTTCTTAATTTTTAAAATACCTTTATTATCATTATTTAATGATGTGTATGATTAATTAAGAAAGTTTATTGATTTGAAATCGGAAGATGATTTCTTTTTCAGATGATTAAAAGCTTTTAATTTATATGATTTCTATTACATATAAGAATTGTAGTGTTTTCTATTTTGAAATAATAAAGACGCAAAAATAATATAAATTCATTTTCTAATTTGATATAGTATTTACATAAAAATCTGATTTTATATAATTTATACACTTTTTAATTTAAGTTTTTAGTTCATAATTGAATTTATCTGAGAATCAAACATTAGTTTGGTGATAAAAATTTAAATCGAGAGCAGAAGATCTAATACTAAACTTGTTCTTATTTTCACAAAATAATTGATTTTCCATCTATACACTATTTGTTGTCTTACAATATAACCTGTTTTCATGTAAGTTTTTTTTTTAATCTTATTGATTTATTTTATATTAGAAGTGTGAGGTAAATAATATCAATAGTTATTTAAGAAATTTTGCATATTCGTGGATGTGTAATCTGTTTTTTCCCCATTATTGTATCTCTTCTCAAATAAAGCGTTTACTAAAAAAAATAAAAAAATAATAATAATAAATAAATAAAATAAAATAAAATAAATGGCCTTTTTAGCACAGGGAAAAAAAGGGGGATTTAATATAAGTAACTGAAGAGTTAGGGGGGATGGTTCCAGATTCTTTTAAAATCCCAGATATTAAAAAGTTAATTTTATCTAGTGAAAAGTTTAATGAGGAAGAATTAAAATGTATATTAGAAAGGATAATCGAGGTAAGAGTTAAAAAAACAAGAACAAAAAGATAAAGAGGAAAGAATGAGGCGCGAGAACTTGAAAAGAACTTGCAAGGAAAATACCATGAATGGAGAGATTATAGATTCTGAAATCAAATCCTCTAGGTCTTGCCTCAAAATTAAACAAAATGGATATTTAGAGCGAAATGCAGTTTTGCCTCCATTAGAAATTTAAGTTGAAGGGATGGATTTGACAAAAACATTTCCAGAAGAATTTGTTCGAGAACAAAATTGTATGAAGATTTGAAACCTCTTTTTGTACAAGCTAAACGACTATCTTCAAAAGATAGTAAATATATTACAATAAATCAAATGTTATTTTATAATAAAATGGACAATGATAGAACTGTAAGAAGATTATTATAGTGGTGCCCAAGAAGTTTCGCAATCAACTAAAAGATATCTGCCATGAGATAACTACAGCTCATTTAGGTATGACTAAAACAAAATAACGTACCAGATATACGTTCTACTACTGCGGTTGAAAGATTTCTTCAGACTAGCCGCATGGGTTTTCCCAGGGAATTGCAAAGTAATCAAGGAACATCTTTCCTAAGTGTCCTAACATCGGCATTTTTAGAAAAACTTGGAATTAAAATAGTTCTGTTCAGATCAGCATACCCAAAGAAATCCTGTAGGGAGATTGCATAGAACTTGAAAGAGAATACCGAAAGTCCTTTATTTAGAAAACGATACAGATTGGGAGAAGAGATTTTTTTAGGTATAAAATGAAGTAGAGAGAAGGCAGTGGTACGCAAACAGACATCTTTAATGACAACAGACAATTACAACATATAGTAAATACAAAATAAAATAATAACATTAAAGAACATTTCCAATGATACACAAGAGAGTCAACACATCTACTATCAAACAAGGCAGAAAGACTTTTGGCCAGAATATGCTCCGTTTGATCCCCAGAGGGCGCGCATTTACTCTAGTCAGGAGAATCTATTATATAGAGAGGGTAAAAGCAGAGACAGTGATACTTTAATATCCTAACACCCTCCCACAATGTCGACGCATTTTTACACGAGATGAAAATTAATATCTTCTATTCCTAATGTATCTAAACATTGTAAAGCTTAATATCAGGTAAACCCAGTAACGGGAGGGGGGGGGGGTCAAGTGAGTCAGTCATGCCCCGGGCGCAGTTTACAGAGGGGCGCTAAATCATTTCAAAGCTAAACAAAAATTTTCAGAAAATTTCAATCTTAGTTTTATTATAATATCAATTTTATTCGGAAAAATAAACTTTGTAATTTATAATTATTGTGTCATGTCCAGGGAAAAATAAAAAAATGCTCCAGAGAGGAATCAGATTTGGAAAAGAGAAGAGATTGTTGATAAAAAAAATGAGGAAGAGCTGCAGGAGCTTGCCATAAATGAAACTCTTACTCTTATATTTCTTTATTAATAATAATTTTGCAGGGATTAGTTTCTTTTAAAAAGTTTGTTCTTTTAACCACGCTTCGATTATTTTAATCCTTTCCTTTTTAAGTTTTGTGATTGTTTCACGAACCAGTCGTTTCCAAGATCGTTCAGTAATACCAACATATCTTCTTTTTTACGACAGATTTATTTTACATAAACATTATGAAAAAAATTAGCTATGCTTCCATAAACGATTGTAATTCACTCTTTTTTCCCGTTTAATTTAATCCTTTAAACGATTGGTTGTCACTCCCCTTAAAAAGATCAATTGAAAAGTCTTGCTTCCTTCTTTAATAACATATATTAACTCATTTACTTTAGTAATTGCGCTTAATATTATATACATTTGAAGATTTATAGCTTATTTTGTTTGCTTCATAAATATGCAGGAAAACAATCCATTAAACCTAACATAATTGTGAAGAGTTTATTTCCCCGAAATGCTTGATATTCGTAAAAATTCGAGTTTTTTCACACTATTACCACCCATCAAAATTTTCGGGGATTTTACAGCTGTTGATAATAAATGATTATAATTCACGATTGTTGAATCCAACTTTACTTTGTTGAAACATCATCGTTTATCAATTGATCCAGATGCTATAAAATATCCTCATATTCCTTGATTCTAATAAAAGAAATTCCTTTGCAAAATGTGTGTATTTTTCTATACATTATTAATCGTTTAAAAAAATTCCCCCTATTTAAAGTAGAGTAATATAATTTTACACATCGTAAGACTCTTCAGAAACCAATTAACTCTGCTATAATGAATGACTCATCGTGTTTAAAAGCTATTTCGGCAAATTAATAGAAAAGTTAAGTAATAATACGACTTGTTTATTTTTCAGTAATTAAGACATTTCATGTCTCTCTTAGGGTCGTTTACATAAATATTGGAGTCCTTAACAATGCTATTACTTAAAGAACAAAAGTTAAAAGGATTTCATTAAAAGGGAGTATCTATTAGCAACAATTATTTCACATGCGTAAACGGTATGATAGAATTTATTTTTACAGTCTTTTACTAGATTTTTCACGAATGAGATTTTAATGGAAACAAATTTATCTTTATTGATAAGTTTTTAAAACATTAGACATTCACGGAAAGAATTTATAAAAGTTTAAACAAACAAGAACAAAATATTACAATGGAATGTATTTTCAATGTAAAACTATTTATTTTAATAACGTATGAATTTATTCAGCATTTTAAGAACAACATTTGGAATAAAATGCTTGTTAGGGATTTCATATAGGCGCACAGGATTTTAACAAAAGTTAAAAAAAATGGAAAAAAGTAAATGAAATAACTGTCTTAAATTATTAAACAAATTTCATCCCCTTTTATAAAAAATAGATAATTCCAAATGCTTAATTTTATTCAGGAACTAATCTCACGCTGACTAGCCATTTATTAAAATATCTCAGCTTTGTTTTGCTAATATAAAACGACTTTTAAGTTTCATGCTACGATATTTAGTTCTCAATGAATACTCTTAAATTTCTTTCGAATGCATCTTTAGATTCACATCATACCAATATTAAAAGTTATTCAATTAAAATTTGATTACCTATATAGAGCTTCTGCATATTATTTTCCTCGTAAATTGATCTGACAGTCACATTACAATTCAGCACCAGGTATTGAAGTTTTCCCATGTAGAGATTTTAAATCACAGCCCATTTAAAGTGTACACGTCATATGGGAAGAATAATCGTTTGAAGGCTGAAGAAATAAGCTTTAAATAATTAATAAAAAAATTAAATCTGACCCAAATCATATACTACATGAACAATTGTTAGTCCAATGTACTACGCACGTTTTTGTTCCCGATTTTCTTACTAACCTACATTTTTAATGGAAATTAAAATTTCTGAAAAATCTATATATTTACCTGCCACACATTGAAATGACAACACCAAGAAAGAGAGCCCAGAAAAATTTTCCCATTTCCGGGTAAACGCACCTCACCGAGTTATGCAAATAAAGTGAAATGCGCAGCTCTCCAGCGTACGTCGGATAAGATATGAGGTAAATCGTCAGTGTGGGCAATATTCGCACCGTAAGTGATGCTTGAAAAATAATCGTTGAAAGTTTATCCTTATCACAGAGGACACCTGTAATTGCAGAAAATGCCAGGCCACTGACAACGGAGTCAGTTACAGTAGACGAGTTGCATGGTGATTAATTGGACAGAGATTTGCAGATTCGTCCTTACGGCAAATCCCGGTTGATGGACGCGTCCACAATGCACCGGCTAAGCCAAAGACGGTTGAAACAAAAATTTATATGCTATGTGGACGAAGCAGATTTTTACAATCATTACAAAACTACAAATTTGGAGGTAAAAAGTACAGTTAAAATTGTCTTCCTAATCTGTTCAATCAATTAGATAATTATATTGTAGAGATCTTCTAATATTTGCGTTGTGTGTGTATATATATACAATATGGTCAATAAAAACTCTTCGTAACATTTTATTTTGCAACGCATTAACAAGATGTCAGTCTACACTAATTAGGAGATGCATATGCAATAATCGAGAGGATGGTGGTAATATAAAGCAGTATCTTTAATTTGAGGGTGTGGATGATATTGGCAGTAATTTTTTATATTCTTTGCAAAAACAGGTAAATTATCCAACCCTATTTATGAGAACAAGAATAGAATAATATTTTATTTTTCGGAAACAAAATCTAGAAAGCTTTGTTGCCACACGGTGAAAATTGAAAATTAAATTTTAGCTTTTTTATTGCTGTCACACTAGTGAAAGTTTGGAATGTGGGCCAATAAGAGCGTTGAATTTGTGATAACAGTAACAAGCAGCTGAGATTTTTTATTACATGTGATCTGTCTATGATAGATTTGAGGTAATATGAATCGGAGATTAACAGCTTTATTGACAACTTTAATTTGTTGTTCAAAACGATAAAAATAACAATCAATGTTATATTTTCTGTGATGATTTCTGATAATTATGAGTTTAGATTTGGATACATTTATGACAACTTCCCATTTTGAACTCCATTCATAATTTTAAAAAATTTGCTTTGTAATTATGATATGGATAAATTTGGATTTTTGATTCTTAGAATTAAGCCAGCATTATCAGCATAAAAAGCTGTGATCATCATGGTTGATGAAAATTCAGCTGTATGAAACTGGTATAAAATCTGTTCTCAAATACTACCATGTGGAACACTTCCTCATATTTGTCGAGTATATGAAATCGAACCATTAAGCTTAACGTGAAATGTTCTATTAAGAAAATAACTGCTAATGATTTTTATGAGTTTTTTTAAGGAATGTCAAACTATTTTAATTTAAAAATAAGGTCTAGATGGCAAACTCTCTCAAAGATTTTAGCAACATCAATTATGAGAAACACCGGCTGATTTTTAGATGATTATTTATTGGTAATAGCTTTACCAATAAATTCACCAATTCTAATCAGTTACTTGATAGTTGATAAGTCTTCTCTAAAACCAAATTTTTCTAACTGTGCAGGACATGCAGAAATGGATTTAGTCTATTGTAAATAACTATTTCACATATTTTAGAGAGATGGTTGGAGGAAGGCTAATGATTTAAAGGTTTAGTAGGATGTTTAGAAGGTTTAGGAAGTAGAATGATTTATGCTTCTTTCTCTCTCTCTCCAGTAATCTGGGAAGTATTTTTGATTTAAGCAGGCATTAAAGAGATTAACAAGGGGAGATATATATTTTTCAGATAAATGAGTAATCATAATATTTGAAACATTATCTTGACTAGGTGATTTAAGTTTAAACTACGAATTTGCGGACTTCAATGAGATAAGTGGTATCTATTTCAGTCCGCAAATTCGTAGATGATCGCATGAGAATTGTCTCGCGAGAATCACATCAGACCAAAAGACGTCATTGATGTTAGTTATGTCAAAAAAGGGGTGGAGCGCCAGATGATTCTAGATTTCAATGGACGAGGGTAGGTCCTTCAGTGACCGGAGCTCCTGTGCCAGGGGCACGTATCTCCAATATAAGCTTTTATAAATTAATTCTAAAGATGTTTGTCATAATTTGTAATATAAATTTAATAATATTACTGTATTGATAATTATCTAAGTTAGAATTTAATTTTTTAAGTATTGGAGTAGTCGGGATCGAACCGGTATCCTCTGGTTGGCAGCCAGCATCTGTAAAGCAAAGGTACTTTATTTCCACAGAACAGGGTTAGATACAAAATGGGGAATTTACATACTTCAGGCTATTTGCCTGGCATATTCACACAGTTTCCGTTTTGTATAATTCAGATTACATTTCTGGTTACAACAATTACGATATATCCGAATACATATTTTCCTGGTTACATAGTTCTGGTTACAGTTAGTATACACAATAGTTTAGCTTATTTACAATAACATAATATCCAGCAATTATTGTATTAACATGTTCAAAATTATTATATAAACATTATTTACAAATACATCTGTACATATTGTTGTTGTATTGCTACAAATTCATTGGTTATTTACACATCTTATGTTACTATTAATATATTACATTTATAATGAGAACAATATTAGTATTTATCATGAAGCTATTTATTGTAGCTATCAAGGTGCAACAATTAATACAATCAGTAGTGGTGTTAAACATTAGTAAATCATATAAAATTATTATTTATTACATATTTGAGTAAGTCTAAAGTTATTATTAATTTCAGTTCTTAATATAAGAAACGTTTATAATAGCAATATTAACCATTTGAGGGGAATTTACCCTTCTATAATTCTTTCATGGTTTGTTTTCCTATATTATATAGTTTATGAATAAGCAATTTATTTCTTAAGTTATTATTATATTCTATGTTAATTTTTATGTATTATTATTCCTATCATTTTTTCTAATTAAATTTTCCACACCTTGGTGTGGTAATTACAACTTATACTTATTAATTACTCCTTTAATTCAATTTTATGAATTTATTTCTGCTGTGAAATAATTTCAAGATATTTCATCATCCCCCTCTGAAATTCCATCGACCTGGGAAACCCGGCCGTTGGAATCAGCTGGCAATTCGTAAGATTGAGATGGTGATGAGTGTGATTGATGGGGAGGGGAGACTTGACAGTTCTCTCCGTTTTAGGATGGAATCGTTTCTTTCCCATTCTCTCTCCCCCCCTCCTAACGATGGCTGATGATCCTGGGAAGCCAGGTGTTTAATGACATTAATGCATTATTCTCTGTTGTGAGGATCGGGGGCATCCCTTAAAGAATTATTTACTTATATTTTTATTTTCCTCTTTCTGGGACTTGCAGATATAATTTTGTTCATTTATAAAATTTACAATTAAAGTTACAAATTGAGTACAGTTAATTATTCCTTAGAATGGCTCTGGGCCTTCTTCTATTGTCGGGGCAATTTACATCATACACAGGTTGCACATTTATTAAAGGGTTGGGGATATCACTTAAGTTTCTATAAAATTTCTCAGCCAGTCTGAGAATAAATTTATTAATTTTTTCAGTATCGAATTCACGAAATATATTCTCATTCCTAAAGTATATGGTTGCATTTACTAGCATTCTAATGACTCTATTTTCATATGAGGATAATCTTACTAAATGCCTGTATGCTGCATAGGCCCATACAGGGGAAGCGTATGTGATAATAGGTCTGATGAGACTTTTATAGATTAATAATTTATTGTCGGAAGTTAATCTGGAATTTCATGAGATTAATGGATATAATATAGCTTTTTCAATAGTCTCCGTGTTATGTGTGGGAGCCAAGTAAGTCTAGGGTAACCCTAAATATTTTACTTTATTGGACCACGGTATATTTGTATTATTAATTCTGAGTTCTGGAGTTGGTTTCCGTTTGATGCCGAACAGTACATTTTTCTGCATTCATTGCAATTTTTTAGCCATTTCTCTAGTGTTGGTATATATACTCTCGCAACGGTTTCGTTACTCTCACCCTCGGACATCAGCAAATATGTATTTATTCACTCCCATTCCATCAGGTATATCTGCTATATAAATACAGAACAGTATGGGTCCTAATATTGAGCTCTGGGGGGCTCCACTATTAATAGGGAATTTATTTGAAATTTTGTTATTTACTCTGACTGAGTAAGTTCTATTCTTTAGGCAACCGCTTAGTAATTTTACAGTTTCATTGGGAAAATTATTTAGTATTAGCTTATACACTAGTCCGTCTATCCAGACTTTATCAAAAGCCTTTGCTACATCCAAAAATAGAGAGGCATTATTGTTTCTTATATTTCCAGTGATGTTTTCAACTGCTCTGAGCAGTTGGTGTGTGGTGGCATGTTTACTTCTAAAACCAAATTGTTCATTATGTTGTTTAGTGTTATATGTTTTTGTATTTGTTTTTAATGCAATATTCGAATATTTTCGAAATTGTCGGTAATAAACTAATTGGACGATATGCAGTGGGATCAAGGGAGTTTTTACCCCCTCCTTTGATAATTAGAGCTATTATTGCAAATTTTCAATGATCGGGGAAATAACTGAGTTTAATGCATTTATATAATATTTTAACTAGGAAAAATATGTCTTTTAGGGGTAGGTTTTGTAGCATTTTATTAGTAACAGTATCGTGTCCTGGCGCTTTTTTACTGTTTAGTAAGTATCCTATTATTTCGGAGGGTAAAACTGGTTCATCTTGTTGTATTTCTGGGCCCTGTGAGTTAAGGTTGTTTTGTACTAATTGCAGAATTTCATTTTCCCTGTCATCTTCTAAATTGTTAGGAGTAAACTGTAATTTGTATACTTCCCCAATTATATTCGCTTTTTTCAGTGTTTGCGTTAATATTTTGGTTATTTGCCCATAGAGGCGGGATAATCTGTGTTTTCTTCTTTTGAAATTTTATTGTTTTCCATAATGATCCATCCTCTGCTGTGAGGCTAGTGAAATGGTCCGTCCATTGCTTGGATTTGTATTCTCTAATTTCATTTTTTAATCTATTGTTATAACTATTATACAAATTTCTATTATCAGGTGTTCTTGTTTGTCATTTTTTCCCGAGATTGTTTCTAGGTTTAATTTTATTTTTTAACTCGTGTGATAGAAAAGAAATATTTTTATTTTTGTTTATCATTTTTGAGGTATCCTTATAGCAGTCCCTAATTATCTCTGATGTTTTAATTGCTGCTTTTTCTACCTCTTCGGTCGTGGAGAGCGACTGATTATAGTCAAATCTTTTGATTAAATATTGTTTAAATTTATTCCAGTTTTGTGTAAAATAATGGTCGTTTGTGACATCAGTTAGCTTCTAGATTTCAAGCAGGTTCGAAATATCTGACAACATTCCACGAGACAGCGCTCTCATTGGTTTAAGAATTCCCAGACGTCAGATACAACGTTTTAGCTACGTCACACCAAGACATCGACGAGACTGCATTTGTCTACTATAAGACGGCGTCTTATTCGAATTGCCGACCGAATTTGCGGCTGCCTATCGGAGTACTCTGATAGCTTAGCAGAAAACACTTAATCTCATGTATAACTTCAGCAGTGAAGGATAAATCCCTTGAAGAAACACATTCTCTTGATATTGTATTCCATATTGTCTGCAAATATTTTAGCATTTTCATTATTAGTCAAGAAATAGTCATGATTTGAGAGAATTGCTCTATTAGTTACTTAATCCCTCATAAAAACCCTAATGAAGGTCCAAAGTGAATTGTTAGTAGTGCTCGGGTCATTTATTTTGTTTTCAATGTTAGATTGTAAAAATTTCACACATTATTCTTTGATAATTCTTATTAGCTGATTCATTTGTCTTTTCCATTCCAGATTTATAATACTTTGGCACTGTTTGTTAATTTTGTTACGTTTTCTCAAAATATCTTCAATTTCTTTTTGTAATGCAAGATAGTTTTAAATAAACTCTGCTTCACAATTCTTGAATTATTGTAGATAACAATAATATCATTAGACAGTTTATGAATTTGATTCTTTACATCATTATTACTGTTAAAATGATTGTATCCTTTTTTATTAACATATAGAATGTTATAAAATAAGTTTTCCGGTCAGTTTTTAGGAATTCTTGTTAAATGTCTGCGAGTTCAAATACTACCACCGGAATAATCGTTATATGATAAGAGGATAGAACTTTTAATACATTAAGTGCAAGATAAATATAGCAATGTTTAATGAAAATATTCAAAATGTCTAGTCTTCTGTTTGAGAAATTAGGAAAATAAGTTTTAGAGTGAGAAGAGTATACACTTAATTTTAGCTCACCAACAAGTCTATCAAGTAAGTGACCATTCATATCACTAGAGTTACATCCCAATTCAATATTTTGGGTATAGAAATCTGCACTTTTTCTCCTGAAAATTATTGTTTATAATAAAATAATTACTTTCATTTGCCTTAGAGTGTCTTGTGATAGAAAATGAGCCCATTCGTTTTTGTATACAATGGGAATATCTGAAGATGTAGTGGAATTTTAAAATTAATGATCACTTGCATCAGAAGTCACTTGTGTCATTTGTTCACACAAAATAAAAGCACAATATCTTATTTAATTAATATAATTAACAACTTATTTGATTAATATAATTGGTAATTGTTTTACTATAAAAATTAATTAAATGAATTTTTATAGTAAAACAATTACCCTTCTTAGCAATAAAATGTTATACAGTAGTAAATGGACCCATTTGGTTTAATATACATTTGGAATTTCTGAAGACAATGGGGAATTTTGAAATTAATGTTCACTGGAATCAGAAGTCACTTCTGTCATAACACACACTTCATAAAAGCACATATTTCTCCTAAAATATATTTTTATAATAAAATGAACAGCTGCTTTAACTTTAAAATTGCAGTCCATATTAAATACAGCAAACTATTTTAATGTAACCTTGACAGAAGTGAATATATTTAAAGATTCTTGGAATGTACACTACTGGCCATTAAAATTGCTACACCAGGAAGAAATGCAGATAACAAAATGATATTTATTGGACAAATATATTATACTAGAAATAACAAGTGATTAAATTTTCAAAAAATTTGGCTGGATAGATCCTGAGAAATCAGTACCCAGAACAACCACCTCTGGCAGTAATAACAGCAGTTATACGCCTGGGCATTCAGTCAAACAGAGATTGGATTGCATGTACAGGTACAGATGCCCATGAAGCTTCAACACGATACCACAGTTCATCAACCGTAGTGACTGGCGTTGGGTGACGAGCCAGTCGCTCGGCAACCATTGACCAGACGTTTTCTATTGGTGAAAGATCTGGAGAACGTGCTAGCCATGGCAACAGCCGAACATGTTCCGTATCAAGGAAGGCCCGTACAATACCGGCAACATGCGGTCGGGCATTATCTTGTTGAAACGTAGGGTTTCGTAGGGCTCGAATAAAGGGTAGAGCCACGGGTCGTAACACACCAGATATGTAACGTGCAATGTGCAAAGTACCGTCAATGCGAACAAGAGTTGACCGAAACGTGTATCCAATGGCACCCCATACCATCATGCCAGGTGATGGGCCAGTATGACGATGACAAATGCACGCTGCAGTTGTGCGTTCACCACGATGCCGCCAAACACGGATGCGACCATCATGATGCTGTACACAGAGCCTGGATTCATCTGAAAAGATGACGTCTCGCCATTCATGCGCCCAGGTTCGTCGTTGATCACACCATTGAAGGCGCTCTTGTCTATGACGCAGCGTCAAGGGAAGCCGCAGCCATGGTCTTTGAGCTGAAAGTCCATGCGGCTGCAAACGTCGTCGAACTGTTCGTGCAGACACTTGTTGTCTACCAAACGACCCCGTTTCTTGACTCACGGCTCGTGACGTGGTTGCACGTTCCCTTACGGTCATGCGGATAATATGCCTGTCCTCTCGGCTGCTAGTGATAGGTGGCCGTTGAGATCCCGCATGGCGTTCTGTATTACCGTCCTGAACCCATCGATTCCATATTCTGCTAACAGTCATTGGATTTCGACCGACGCGAGCCGGAATACTGCGATAAGATAAACCGCAATCCCGGTACGCTACAATTCGACCTTTATCAAAGTCAGAAACGTGCTGGTATGCATTTCTCCTTCTTACACGAGGCATCACAACAACTTTTCACCAGGCAACAACGTTCAAATACAATTTGTATATGAGGAACCGGCTGAACAATTTCCTCATTTAAACACAATGTAGGTGTCGCTAATGGCGCCTGTTGTGTCTGAATGCGCTGAAAAGCTAATCATTTGCATATCACAGCACCTTCTTCCTTTCGTATAAATTTCACGTTTGTAGCATGTCGCCTTCTTGGTGTAGCAATTTTAATGGCTAGTAGTGTAATCAACTGATCACCTGAAGCAGTATTTGAAATTTGCAGTTTTGATGTTTTTTCTCAAAATATACATCTTTTTTTGGAAAATAAATGATGGTAATAGCAGTAAATTGTTATTAATTTACGAAATCCAACCAATCGTTTCACTATACACAAGGATTTTCGTAAAATTGAAAGGAATTAATTTCGTGATCAGGCGTTGCATGTCCTGACAAAAGTTTCAGTTAGATTAAACAATTTTTCTCTAAGAACTTATTTTTTACAATAAAATATTTACTTTCATTTGCGTTCAAATGTCATTGGATTGAGATTGATAATATTCGTTTTTATATCCATCTGTTAATTCTGAAGATATAGGGAAAAATTGAAATCAATGTTTACTTGAATCAGGAGTCACATGTGTTAAGTAGGCACACAATACAAAAGCACATTTTTCTCCTGAAAATTATTTTTTATGATAAAATAATTACTTTCATTTTCTTTAGAATTTTATGGGATAATAAATGAGACCATTCGTATTCTTATTCATTGGGAATATCTGAAGGTACAGGGGAATTTTAAAATTAATGTTCACTTGCTTCAGAAGTCACTTTTGTCACATGGGAACACAATATAAAAGCACATCATTCCCAATAAACCTATTTTTATGATAAAATAATTATCCTCCTTAGAAATAAGATACCATATAGAAATAAATGAACCCATTCATTTTTATATAAATGGAAATTTCTGAAAGTATTGCGGAATTTTGAAATTAATATTCATCGGAATAAGGAGTCACTTCTGACACTATGCGAAATACATAAAAACACATATTTCTCCTAAAAATATTTTTCCTTATAAAATAAACAGCTGCATTAACTTTAAATTTGCACTCCGTATTAATTACAGCAAACTATTTTAATATAAACTTGAAAAAACGCAAGATATTTCGAGATTCTTGGAATGTAATCAACTGACCTAAAACAGTACTTGAAATTTGCCGCTTTTAGGTTTTTCTAAATATTTAGATTTTTCTTAGGAAAAAAATGATGTTAATAGCACTAAACTGTTATTAATTACTGAATCCAACGAATCTTTTCTCTATACACTAAGAATTTCGTAAAATTTAAAGGAATATAATTTCGTGATCAGGTGTTACGTATCCTGACAAAAGTTTCAGTAATAAATAAATTTTCTATAAAAACATATTTTTATAACAAAACAATTACTTTCATTAGATTTACTTACAATGTCATATGATTGTAAATGGGAACATTCGTTTTTATATACATCGGAAATTTCTGAAGATATAGGGGAAACTTGAAATTAACATTCTCATGATTCAGGGGTCATTTTGTTAGTTAGGCAAACAATATAAAAGCACATTTTTCTTCTGAAAATTTTTATAATCAAAAAATTACTTTTATTTGCTTCAGAATGTCATGTGATAGTAAATGAGCTCATTCGCTTTTCTATACCCTTGAAATTTCTGAAGATAAAGGGGTATTTTTAAATTACTGTGGGAGATGTGCTATGGTTCTTAGCACTTGAATCGGCTTTATTCATCAAGCGATCGGCACTTCTACTGGATGACTCATTAATGGTTGAGGCCATCCCAGTGATGTGCTGTGAGCGTATAGGACCTGACCAGCACTGGTGCAATTAGTCTACTTTGCCTTGTTGGACTCGATGGTGGATGGTGTTGTCAAGTACCGAAATTTGACACAATTTTCACGGAGAAAAAATACTATTCTACAGGAGCATCTTTTGGAAAAAAATTAATGCTAAATTTTTTGTTATTCATAAAAAGTTAACTCCTGGTGCAGCAAATTTATTGGTAAATATTGCGGTTACTAATGTCTTAAACTTTAACTTTCCAGTTAATTTAAACTTCACAGCTTGAACTTGATCATCAAGGATTATAGTGATTTGAAATCCACTTTAAGCGATAACTACCCATTTTATTGGTCCTCGTTTGGAAAGATCCGTGTAGTAAAATAAGAAATAAAAAAATTATAGAATTATTAGTTCATATATTTCATTAGATGTGTTTATATAAGCCAATAATAATTCTTCAATTTCCATTAAAAATTCTCTTTGTAAATGTTTGGCAAGCTTTCTATTTAAAAAATAATTGTTAAATATTTACCCTCTCTGATATACTAAATATCTAAAAGTCCCTAGAGCAAGAAAAACCATTTGCAACGGTTACATTTTGCCAAACAATTGTAAATGGAATCCCTTCCCTCTCTCCACGGAAAGCCGTGCTACAGTCATACGGTTAGCATTCTTACCTCCGTTTCAACGGTTCGTGCGATAGAGTTACAAAAATTAATTGTGGGAAATATACATATGGGGACCCTTAAAACCAGCAACAGAAACATTCAGTGTAAAACAAACCTACCTTGAAATCTTATTTTCCTCCTCTACAATGACATCGTAACCAGGTCAAATGATGGAATTTTCTTTTTCAATGTTGAAGTACGGTGCGGTCTTGCTGCACATTCGTAATTCTGATTGAATGATATATGATTTATGATAGCAATATGATTTAGAGAAGACGGCAGAAATTTTGCTTAATGTTTCAAATCACTGTTCTTATCTATAAGGAAAATGCTATAAGTAAAAGATCTTTATTTGCGGGGTATATGTTCCATAAATATGCCGTGTGTGTGTGAATACAGAATGGATTATCATTTATAGGGATACGTTCCTAGGTGACAATATATATATATATATATATATATATATATATATATATATATATATATATATATATATATATATATATATAATCTCAATTTATTTGAAGAATTTTTGTAATTTTCTTTTGTTTGGCAGTTTTTAAAAGTTCCTTCAATTCAGACTGATACTCAGTAGTCGCATTAGAAAGGTTTATATTCTATTGACGGATCAATGCTCATAAAGAAATCACAAAGCTCATTAGCCATTCTTAAACCTTCACTAAGATTTTTCAAATTAAATTTCACGTTTCCAGTGCTTCTTTACACCTCTTCTTCAATGGGCTGTGAATTTAGCATTTCCTACAAGTCGGTTTCAGTCAAATCTTCATCTTGCGATTCTAGCACTTTCTAAATTTCACTTCATTCCATCTGTTATAACCCATCTTGTTCTATTCCATTCGTGATTTCGGCTATGTTTGCAGTCAATGTTTGAACTTGCATAGATTTTTCGTCATTTTCCGCAGTCAGAACGGCACAATTTTTTCAAGAATGACTTCAATGTGTGTGGCTTCAGTTCTTCTTTCAGTTGTACATGATATATAAAATGGATCTCCTCCGGAACTATTCTGTGCCCTTCTTCGCGACGCCATTCTATATATTATTGATATAAGACTTTTTTTTTTTTGAAGAGATACAAATCAATTAAATTAATCTTTCGAGCTGTTTTTATTGTCACAACAAACCGAATGTGGCTATCAACAAAGTCTTTTTTTATGTTCATGCTCACTAATAGCTTACCATTTTACTCATGCGCAAACTATTCTAGCAAAGAAAGTGTGTTGTAAAAAAATGTCAGAGAGAACTCCTACCATTTTCGTTTTTCTACCTCTGTTATTTGCGAGACATAGTGATAGGTAAAACAAAATCGAGTACAATATTTTTTTTCCTAACATCAGGAATCTCACTAAGTCACAATGAAAGTAAATAGGCTCATAGTTCACAAATCATTACTTAATATGTCCACATCCGATCATAGCAAATATTACAAAATTGTTTGCAGTGTTCGACATTATTGCACTGTTTGTGATGCATTTCGCTATTTGTTTAATGCGAAACTTTCGCTTCTTGAGTCAATCGTGATCCACCTAAAAATCATGAGAGACTTGTAACAGTCAATGTGACGTGTTCAGGAATGATTCCAAATTCTCCATAATTCCACACCCTAATAAAATTCACGATGCAAGTGGCGTTCATCTTATGTGAAATCTGCCGAATGGAAATGGAGCAGATAGCCCACATAGAGAGCGTACTGAACGTGAATAATATCTTATTAAGCAACTGAAGTGAATTTTGCGATGATAGAAGCAAAAATTTAATTCCAACTTTTGTCACAAAACAATAGGTTTTTATAATACTTTGGTAAATACGCAAGAAATTTTCTTCATTGGGATAATTTATTTGTTGCCCCCATTCCATGGACATAGTACAAATAAGCAAATTCTTGGATCTACCTTTTATGCAAAGTACATAATTTTTTGCAAAATCATTTGCAATTTTAAAAAATATATTATTTTAAATTCTTTCTCAGCTTCATTCTTTTCTAAGTTAATCTGTCGATTTTTCAATTAAAACATTCATTCGATTATTTTTAGAGTGAATATCTTCATTAACGATTTTAAAATAATAAAATTGATACTTATACAATTATCTATCATTGAATACTACTTAAACAATCATTTTAATTTCACACAGTTAATTGAATTTTGCCTGTTTTCTCTTTCACTAAGATTTAAAAAAGCCTATTCAATAAGTACATGCAGGTTAACACACACACACACATGCATATATATATATATATATAATTCTAATGGTAAAAATCTAATAAAACATTACTACATAATAATTAAATATCAATATTTGTAAAATACTTATTACAACATGCATTATTATTAAAGCAAAAATTTAAGAATGCTTCATAGTAGTTACAGACAAAAGTAAGATTGATATGCCTACATGTAACATTAAATTACAAAAAAATCAGATTCCAAAAACATAAAAAGGGGTTATAAACTCACATATGAATTCGTTTGATGGATTTTTATAACAATTGTAGGATGGTATTGTGGTAGCGAGAAATATCACCCAATGAGACATGAAGGGGAAAAAATAAAATAAATAATAGCATTTTTAAAAATTTGGACATGTTACTAAATTTTCAACAAAAATACTTCATGAAGAAAATTGCAAATAAATTTTATAAATATTAATTATATTCAATTTTTAAATTTAAATTATATTAGGTTCATACATAAGTAACTCTGATACAATCAAAATATATTTATTGACAAAATTTTTTCAAAAAATACAACCAGGATAAATTAAGAAATTTTCTTGATTTACCGATATTTTTTAAAAACTGTCAACTGAACAAAAAAAAGTAGAAACGATAGATAATTTGTTCCTTCAATTTAAAGGCATATGTGTTAAGACATTTTGAATACTAAACATTATCTTAATACAAATAAAAAATATAGAAGGTAAACCTTTACAACTACCACCTACGGATAAATAAATCTATACTACTCAAAAATGAATGAAAGTTAATTTAACAGAAAATCATTTGTGCATAAAATTCTTACAAGTATGAAATACTGCATCATAACTCCTGAAAAATATTAAATATTTAGAATAAATCTAAAATTAACTTGTGACTAGTACAATACCAAGAGAACACATTATACATAACAAAATATGAAGCTTAATGTAGTGATAATTTTACTGCAGAATGAAAATATTTTCAACTCGAAGCAAAGTCTAATGAAAATTTAGAATAAGTATTGTCTTGTAAGGCACTATAATATTATAGACATAAATATCTAACAATTATATATATATATGATTATTGTAAGCTTTTTATTGAATTTTTATTTCATAATTCTAGAAATATGATACGTTACTAAACTTTTTAATTTAAGTTATAAAAATTTAATATTTGACTTAATTTCAAACTGGAAAATAAAACCAGAAAAGTACCAACATTTTCCTCTATCAAATTTTAAAATGAGATTTTCGAAAACTTGTATGAAATAATTCAGAAAAATTAGTAAAATGATATATTCGATTAACGCACGACAAATTTAGAGTCGCAAATAAATTTATTCACATTATTTTGACCATCAGCTCAAAACAAAGGAGGACAATTTAAATATATTACGATTTACATTTTTCGATAATAAATAATCTCATTCTTTATTAACATTTGTGATTAAGTATTTAAAACAATTGAAAAATTTACAAATAAAATTTCCTCAGAAAGCTTTAAAATGTCCATCAGTAGAAAAAACAATTCGGTCACTGAAATTTTTAAGAAAAATTTACACTGTAAAACTAGTTTCAAAAGAAAATCAAAATTTTACTAAATAAGTAGTAATAGTTATATATATATATATATATATATATATATATGTGTGTGTGTGTGTATATATATATATATATATATATATATATATAAATATATATATACGTTATATATACGTGTATATATATATATATATATTACTTTTTATTAACCTCCTTAATTTAAAATTACATATAACACTATTTTTTTGAAAAGGAATAAAATATTTCCTTAACTTTTTTTCATATAATAAATGTCTTATATCTCTTATTTATGATAGTCAAGTATGCAGTAAAAGAATAAATCAAATGTAATCGAATGTCGAAATTCCATTAAACTATCAATGAGACAAAAACTGTTACTGTGAGGTAATCAAGACATGAATAAGTTTTTTTTATTTTCAAAATAATCATTAACTCCCAAGTCTAGGTTACTGATAAAAGTATCCATATTTCTACTCAATAATGTATCCATCAGTATTGAAATATTTACTGATAAGGTTTTGTTTTTCCTAGGTAAAAGTATACTGTAAAATTCAAGCACAAACTTAATTCTGATTTATAATGCCTAATTTGGAGTATAAATTAAGGAACATGGTGCAAAGAAGCCCTACCAGCTTAATGATGTTACTCAAAAATACATCAACTAAATGTAAAAGCAAAATAAATCTCTCACATTTATACAAGCAATATTGTATGGAATGCATAGCATTAATTAAGAAACTTTAATGCAAATTCAAAACTTTAAAATGATAGGTCGAATTTTATATTCATCAACAAAAGGAGAGTTGCATAAAATCCAACCAGATTTAAGTAGTCAAGCAGGCTGAAGACTACTTGACTATTCAACTGCTAAAATATATATTCTATATTTTAGCATAAATATAGTTTTAGTATAAAAATAAATAGCACAAAAATAAAATATGGAATACTATATTCAACTGCTAAAATAAGATAAAACAATTATTTCCCATAGGATTCAGAGGCAAGAAAAAATGCTCCAAAATTTATTTACCATTTAAAACATGTTACTTCCTCCAAACATATATGTGTAATATAATTGAGTAACACTGTATCGATATAAATAAAATTCTTATTCTCTTTATTTGATAAATTATATTCTGCAGCTCCATTAAGATTGGCTACACAGAATGAAATGAGAATATAAATTTAAAAGGGAATATTCTAGATATTTCGCAAAAAAATTATAAAACCCAGGGAATTTTTATTCTGGTATCTTTAATTTGATAAAAACAAAACAAAAAAAATACCTCTACTATTTTATAGATTAAAAATAAATATTCTATGATAATAAGATAAATTATACTCTTGTATGGCCAGCTTTGATATCATCCATTGATTAAAATTAGTTACATTCAATTTCTTCGCAGAGAAGAAAGTTCTATGAAAATAATGCGTTTCTACTTTTGACTACTTTTCGCGTAGGGATCATCTCAAGGAAGAGTGCGCACTAATAATGTGCATCACAATCTAGAATCTTAGAATTTAAAATTCTTGTTATCCTGCAAAAAATAAAATGGTTCAGTGCATCTTTTTAACCTCACTCAGGCCTTTCATTTATGTGGAAATATATGGACATTTCCTCAAATTCAAAATTAAAATAAGAATATTCTTTGCCTTGTAATACTATAAATTGTATTTATACTACACATTTTAAGAGCAACAATGATTTCCAATAGCAGCTTTCATAAGAATTTGATGTGATTTCACTGGCACAAGATCTTCAAATGTGATAAGCTGAGAGGAAAACCGCATAATAATTGATAAAATTATGTGTTTGAATAAACCACTGAATAATAACTAATTGAGAATGTTGAAATGAGTCAAAAAATAAAGCTATTAAAAATTTTATGAAAACCAGATGGAAACAGCTAAATGTTATTCAAAACCCCACTGTCTTTGAAATATACAAAGGGATATTTTGCCTCTAAAAATTAAAAATTAATGTTACTTGAATTAAACCATTTCATTCAATACCCATTAAGAGCAGTGCAGTGAACAAAAACGGGAGGTTGTACACTTCGGTTTTCAGATTCTCCTCATAACCGTTACGTTCAGATAGGGGAGGGGGTCGCCAAAAGAGCAAATTTATGTGTCAGGCACGCGGGCATGTATGTTCCTACTGTGGTGGATGGACACAGTAACACAAATAATCAACAGTAGATTTCAGGTCAGCATAAATATTTGCTCAATTTAGTAATTCTTAAGTTCATTTGGAGCTTTGTCTATCAATTCATTTCCATGAATACCAGAATACAACAGAAATTATAAAAATAAAATCTAGGTTACTTTTCAAGGTAATTACTTATGAATATTTTTGACCATATATAGATTATTTGTAGTTGAATTTTGTAAACTCATCGAATCTGTGCATAAAATGCTCATTTCAGAATTTCATGTACATCATTATATCTGAGTGTTAAGCAAACAACTGTAAATTTAGAAAAGATAAAAGAGGTAATACAGCAAAGTTAATAGTTTAGTATGAAATTTTCAATAATCTGAAGTGACTTAGAGATTTCGATTCATCTGTTAAAATTGATTCATATGATTAGTTAAATTGTCAATGGTAATTAAAATACAATTTTAAAATCAAGTTAACAACCTCAGACTTGATAAAATTCCTAAATAGATTAAAGAAAGATACACTGTCCTTTATACATGGGAGAGAGTCGAAAAAATTATTTCTAAAGAACTGTACCTCAGAAAAAGCATCAGGAAGTTAATTTTGCATTCCTGTTCTAAAATGAGTAATAAATCCTGGACGAGATTTGAAAAGGCCAGAATTATTTTTATTTAATTATGCCTTACGAAACGAATGCTTACCATTGGATTGTATCTAATAGTAATAAGACAATTTCTCTCTTCTACATGATAATGATGGTTCAAAACCCTCTGCAAATATGTTAGTCATGAGAATGTTAAAAGTCTCCTGAAAAAAACCTGTGAAACCTCTTAAGGAATAAAATTAAATGAATTTTAAAAATGAGGGTAGAGTAAAGTCATACCATACTTTCATAAAATACCATTAATTGGATTATGCCAGTTAGAGACACAAAGCAAAATCGAACAGTCTACTCTCAAAGTAGGTCAAGGTCTTATATGTGCCCTCCTATGAAGCAAATTGAGCGACAAATATACAAACAATTCTTAAGGTGTATTGGATAGAGTTCTTGATACCTATTAAGAAAAAAATACATTTTTTGAAAACTGTCACTAAAGAGAAAAAAGTCAACGTTTATCAAATACAAAAATAACAATTTATATTGCTCTTGAAAGCAGACAGGTAAACATTTCACTAACAGCTCTAGGTCATGATGAAGAAATCATTTCAAGAAGTATTACATAAAAATACAAAAAAGGAAGACAACATCATCATATTAAATGCATTTTTCCCAAAGAGCTTCAAGATGAGGCTATCAATCATCACTGGGAGAACTCTTAATATAGGGAGAAATAGAGAGAGAGAGAGAAATATTTTAACTTATGTAAGAATATCCTTTACTATTTAAAAGCACAGTATTAATTACAATGAAATAAGATTGATACATACATATTCATAATAATTTCCCATGGGTATACATCTCAACTCCAAGGAGGCAGATAAATATACAAATATATATAATGTGTTTTATTGCTTAAAAAGTACACAAAATATTACATTGAATTAAGATTAGTAGCTGAATTAGCATAATTTCCCATGGGTAACATCTCAACTTTAAGGAAGCAGATAAGTATAAAAATGATAACTATTATCTGCTGAATAGTTTGAACTTCAGAATATTCTTACAAATTATATTGAAGCAATTTTCCTAAAAAACTCCCAAGTGAATCTTTTAATCATCACCGGGAGACTCTGAATATAGTGGAATATATTAACATATCCATTATATTTTAATTTATTTAAGACATTTTATCGTTGTTAAATTGTATTATATTTTATTAAATAAGATTGATACAGATTGAATAAACATAATGAATTCCAATGAGATGTAGAAAATGGAACTACAAAGAGACTTATGAATGAAACAATCATATTTAATGTGATGCACTTGCTGTTACTTTAAAATATTCTTTATTATAATTTAAAACAAATTTTCTAAACAGTCCTTATTTCGAATCTTAATTATTGCAGCATGTGCATTCTGTATAGGGTGATATAAGATTAAGTGTAATAGTCTTATATCACCCTATAATATGTAAGATATAAACTTACATAAGAATATTTTTACAATAAAAAAGCAATACAATAATTTTAAATAAAAGTTATTCAGATACATTAAATGTTATAAAATCCCTTGAAATTCACATGTGAGCTTCAAATTGGCAGTTACGGATAAAAGAAATTGTTTGCTAATATTTGTCTTCTAATTTCATAATAATTTTATATAGTAAAAAAATGTTTCGTGAAGAACTCGAAAAGGAACCTTCTGATCAATACACTGGAAAGAAAAAGTTTAAATTAAAAAAATATCATTATTATTTTTGAAACTGGTAGGGCTTGGTTTGGTTTGTTTGTCTCTCCACGGTCATTTTTTGCACACGAGGGCTAATTAGACCGGGACCTACATTTTAATGTGGATTCCAAACCACTACAAACATCTATACCCAAGCTGGGTTTCGAACCCACGGGGTGTTGAACCGAAAGCAAAAGCGTTAGAGAATGGTTAGCCATTCGGCTGCCAGCTAGGTGAAACTGGTAGGGCATTGTCCCTAACTTTTTTGGGATTTGTCTGGTTTTCTCTCAATGATTAATTTTTGCTGACATGGGCAATATAGTATACCCGGTCTGACATTTCAAATTTCGAATATCAAGCAATCGAGCACAAAGTGAGATATTTGAATTGAAGATGCTAAACCAAATGCAATAGTACATTCTATTCTGGTGCCAACTCACTGCTTTTGTGCGATGTAATTTCCTGCATAAAATGTTGTTTTCGGTCAAAAATCACATCTAAAAAATTTAGTGCTATTTACTTAGCCTTGTTGAAAAACCTTTTTGCATTAAGAAATCCTGTTTAAAATATAGGTATGTCAAAAAAATAGAATGATGTAGAGAATTTGGGACTTTTCATTAGTATAACAACACCTTTTTCTTATTGACTTCACAATGGAAAACACATTTGCTTCAATTGCTAAAAACATTATTCTTTCAAAATTTGGAAAAAGTAAACCTCAGGTTTTCTTTCTCAGCTACAGTTATTGTCATAGAGGACAATTTTAAAAGTAAGGAAAAGAACCCTTCTTTATTCTTGAAGCGAGAATTTCCCCCAAGAAATTTTCTTTCGTTTATACGAAACAAATTGAGGTATGAGAAAATTTACAACGAATTCAAAGCAGAGTTAACTATGTTATAAAACTAATTTCAAACTCTGTAATCCTAATTTTAAAAAGAAACAGCTTTTATTTTGAGTTAGCGAGTTGCAAACATTAACAAGATTGTCATTCCACACTTTGCAAATTCTAATTTGAACAAAAGTCTGATGGGAAAGAGAATAAGAATTTTATTTATATAGGGAGTTAAAGATACTATATTACTCTAACATGTGCATTCAATAGTTTTAAGATTAAATTTAGTAAAGTTCACTGTGGCTTAGAAGCGGAACACTGATTTCTGGAAAGAAGGTCAAGGGTTCGATCCCAACGCTTGAACAAATATAAATTTTATGTTTATTCCTTTTGAATATACATATGTTGTGGTGGATACTGAGGGAATTTCTGGGTTTCCTCCTTTTAGATACCGGAATCCAATAAAATATCTTGAAAAGTTTCCAACGACAAATTTAAAAGTGAATCTTAAAATGGCTTTCAACAGCCTTGCTATATAGTAGTCAACAAATTAATATTAAAGGTTAAATTCAACAATTAATAAATATTTGGCTTCACATAGTTCTTTCAAAGTTTTATTAAATAAAAAAATCTTTTTGAATGTTATTCAATTTTCTGGAATTAATGCAACATATTTAGATCAATGTTGAATTTTTATTTATTTGTTTTGACTTATCAGACTCCCAAAAACAAACAGTTAAATAAAAACAACTCGAACTAAGTAATACAGTTTAAACTTTGTATTAAATAATATTTAATCGAATTACAGTTAAATCTGATTCAGAATGAACATAAATTTAAGAATAAAAACAAAAATGGTCGCATCAGCTAAAAATATAATAAAATGGCAAACTTTAAAAAGAGCTTAAAATATTTTTTTGAAGGCGCATAGTTAAATTCTTTACAACTCATGTATTTTAAAACAGTGAAATTAACTGCACATTTAAATAAATTAAATTCCAATAATAACTCTCTGATTAATGTACGATCAGATCAACAAACCTTGTGGAACTACTTTAAAATATATATATATATATATTAACAGAGAAAAATTACTGTATTTCCTACAAATATTTTATGCTTTATACAATTAAATTATTAGGGGTTTTTTTTTAAAGAAATTGTTATCATGTGCAGAAGGTCAGATTCTTTTTACAAGTTGGATTTTTACTTTTCTGAAGATAATATTGTAAAAAATTTACAAAACCTTGTAAGGAAAAAAAAAGACTAGAAGTATGACCAAATTTCTATAAATTATCATAAAATAAGCTGTAAGGATGTGTTAAAAATATTTAATGACAGTTAATAAATCTTCTGAAATTTAAGTTTGGCTAGCAAATTTTCATCGAAATTTTGGAGAAACTTCATATAATCACCATAATATTTATGATACACCAAAATATATGATCAAAAAAAATTTTTACAAGCATTTCACTATCTCAGTACTTGTACTAATTTATATATGAGTAAATTTAATTCCTGAAATATGTAAGCAAACAATTAGAGTAAAAATATCAAGTGACTTACCCAACTCCTGCAGCAAAATGGCAAGCACATTGCAGAATAAATAGATGTTATTCTGTAAAAAATGTATGTATAAGATTAATTAAATGTTACTATTTATGATTTTATTTAAACTATATACACAACACAATTTTTTTACATAATGTACATAAATATTTTAACAATTAATTTTGATAATTACACTTTTTAATTTTCATAATTACATAAATTTTTAAAATATAAGCATTATTATTTTCATTATGTAGATATTTTGACTGTTGTCTTGGAAATCTAGCCTATTAATATTGAAAATGTAAATGAACATTTTCATTTTCAAAAAGGCAGCAATTGTAATCTTAACATTCAATATTGATGCGTAACGGCACGTGGAGGGATATGTGAACTTGGAAGTGATTTCGCAGGATGAAAAACAAACAAGTAAACAAAAATTCTTTTTGCTGCATAGCATTCTTTTTAATGGACAAGACAACAAAAATAATAAATATTGAATAATTTATGTTTTAAAATAGGAAACACATCTTTAAAGTTTTATTATTAAATTAAATTACTTAATTTTATTTCAGAATTATTACTTTCACTGCTAAAAATGTGGAATTTGAAAAGAATATTTGCATTCTAAGTAATAAAAAAATTGTCAAATATTCTAAAAATCTAAGTTTTATAACAAAAATTAAATTTCAATAATAATTCTTTAAAAAGAAAACTTTCAGATAATTTATTCAACTATAAAATAACTTCATAGTTAGCATATTAACTAGAAATAAAAGTAGGAATGGAAAACTGAAGGCATTAAAAATAGTATACTTTACTGAAATTGAAAATAAAATAAACAAATGCTGTGAAATTTCTGTTTTAAGTAAAGTGTCATCTAATGATTTACTTTTACTTTAAAATTATTAATTATGATTTGTATTATTAAAAGTACTAAATATTATACATTTTTAATCTAATCAATAGGTTAGTGTTGACGAGATTAATAAAAATCACATGTAACTAACAGGACAAACAAACCTTCGAGGGCATTAGTTCCTAATAGAAAATGCTCACTCAGATTTCGGATTTAGTAAAATAACGTTACTTTTAATATTTTTAACGATAAATACAATTTATTTTGCTTTGTTAAAAATACTGTTCTGAACAATGAAATCTGCTTTTGATGAGTAAAAACAAATTGAATGAGTTATGAAGCACTTGTCCACTGTTTCTAAATATTGAAGTTGTAACTCTTTCACATCCGATTCCAATGCAGTTCGATAAGGGACGTACTGATAAAAACGTAAAAATATATTCGCAACAGTCCATAATAACCATACTTTTTCGAAATCCGAAAAACATAGTAATGGTCGTTATTTTCTTTTTTTAAAAATTGCACGAAGGGATTGAAAAAAGAATGGGGTACCAGACGCAGTACAATCTTCTCTGCTACAAGAGAATATCCATACCTGGAATTATAAAATTGACTTCCGTTCTTGAAATTGCAAACACAAACGAAAACTTGCGGGGACACAGAATACAAAGTTTATTCAATAGTTGGCAGATATTTATCCACAATATCTTTTTGTAAGTATGCATGGCACGCAATGATTCATAATGATTGATAGGTTTCAATGAATATTATATAATCTTACTTGAAATATAAATTAACGGGAAATACTCAAGAATTAATTTACAATTAAATTTTCAGCACTGAAAGTTTTTATGAAATATTTCAATGTTTTTTGCAAAAGCAATGTGTTCCGATAGTTATAACTGCAAAATAAGTATAGAAAAGAACGCAAATCAATATGTAAAATGATTTCGAAAAACGATTGTCATTTTTTTAACAAAATCTAAATTTGATATTAAACAGAAAAAATAATATTTTTCATAATTTATTAAAATATTTACACTAGTAAATCAATAATTCGAAAACGGTATTTATTTTCAGCAAACAACTATAAAAGTAATAAAGTTTAGAAGAAGAGTTTTTGAATTTAAAACTATAATAAAGGTTTACAAAAGAAATGATAATGCACTTAAATAAATGACGTAGTAAAGCTAAAGAGAAACGAAATTTTCCCATAGAATTGCATAATTAAAAATTTCAACACGTAAATTGTCTTACTGCGAGATCTTGAAGATGTTAGTCAGTAAACAACCATCTTTTTCAATTAAGGATTAATTTAATCAAGACCAACTGTTTAAAGTGGATTCTAATCAATACAAATATCCTTAACCAAGATGGGATTCGAATTCACGAGCTCTTGTATCGAAGACGTGAACTGGAGACCCAGTACCGTAAACATTTGTTTTTATTCTCATAACAATTTGGAGGAGATGGAAGTTTTAAAAAGGAATATGTTATTGAAGAGAACAGAAGTTCGAAATTGCGCGAATCGCAATATAAGTAATTACACACTAAGTTCAAATCAATATTAATTACGGTTTAAATCAATTTCTGATGCTGGTAATATAAAAATGTAGCACAGCTTATATTTTAAGTTAGGTCAAATGTCAACATCCAAGCTTAAGATTCACTTTATTCCAAGTAGCGTTCTCATTTCAATCCGGAAAACATTTCGGCGAGGAAAGAATTTTATTTATATAGACTCAATACATAAACACACACATTTAATAAAAGAAATCAAATTACAAAATCCGATGTGAAAATAATAATTAATTCTTCAAATCAGTTTAAAAGAAAGAAAATACATATTTTTAACTTACTAATATTTCAACAAATTTAAATGTTTCTCCTAGAGGGAAAGGAAACGTTTCTCTCCCCTTCATATAAAATTTGATTTTAAAACTGGAGTCGTGAAGTACGCAAGATGTTGGTTTTTATGGAAATATTGATAAACTATTTTCTTTTTTTTAGGAAATATAGAAAGTACTGACAATTATATTTTCGGTTTTATTTTTGATATAAATAAAATACGAAAAGTTCGTTTTTTTTTTTCTTTATTTCGAAATTAATTATTTAATAACTTGTTGGAGTTTCAGATATGGTAACGCTGTTTCATTTGTCACAAGTTTTTATGTAAAAATTTAAAAAGTTAGAAACGAATTAGTCAGATAAAAAAGTTAGCTTTTACAATTTTCTCAATCAAAATTGTTTTCCTCACTTAAGTTTATTTAACACTTCAGAATTTCTAATAACAAATCTTCAGTACACCAAAGGTAATAACTGCAATATATTATGAAATTTCATTTAATTTAAAAATTAATTTTAAATAATTTACACAAAACAAAGATTGAAAATAAAAGTTAAAAAAAAAAACACCTGAATGTCGAGGTTTGTTTTGTTTGTCGCTCAACGGTCATTTTTTGCACACGAGAGCTAATTAGACCGAGACCTACGGTTTAAAGTGGATTCTGAACCACTACAAGCATCCATGCCCAAGGTGGGATTCGAACTCTCGAACTGTTGAACTGAAGGCAAGAGAGCTAACAATTCGGCTGCCAGCTCGGCCCTGAATATTGATGAAAAGTTAGATACGACTACACAGATATGCCTAAGAAAACACAGAAAATAACTCAGATAAGCTTCTTTTACCACATCATTTCCTTAGGATATAATTAATATTTATTTACCTGTGACATTTTTTAAAAAAGGAAATGTAAAGTTATCAAACTTTAATTGACAATTGGAACTAATGCTTTCGGATAATATATAGCTTATGAGGAATTGAGTATTTTCGTTAAAAAAAATTCTTTATTAAAATTAACAAACCGGAAAATTGTCATAAAGGGATTGGGAGAATGGAGCGCTGCCCTGGCCCTTTTCTTCTATACCGAAAAAGCTGAAGATTGTTTGGACCGAAGATCGTTCAACGGTCATTTTTTGCACACGAGGGCTAATTAGACAGAGACCTACGGTTTAAAGCGAATTCCGAACCACTACAAGCATCCATGCCACGGTGGGATTCGAACATACAAACTGTTGAACTGAAGGTGAGTGATGCTAACCATTCGGGTGCCAGCTCGGCTGAAGATGTGGCCATGGCAGTGTTTCATGCCTTTGGTCCCATATGACTTGTCTATTTTCTTTCTTTCTTAACTTTTTCTTTCTTCTCTCTCTCTTTGCATTTGTCACACTACAACGACATCGGGAAAATTGTTTTAAAATTTCATATTTCTCTGTCTATTTCAATTATCATTTTCAAAGCCAATCATTTCTTAATTTTTCATCTTGTAAGTTTCATTCACTTCGTGACTTTATAATAGCATTCATACAGAAATATTCATACTGAAAAGATAAATGCAAGTATTTGTAAACAAGAAAACAATACATATGGAATGTTGACAATTAAGAACTTTATAAACAATTATAATAATTTCATTACACTCACTAGTGTAATAATTTCATAACGTTCACTAGATTAATACAATAATTTATCACTTTGGATTATTAAACACAAATGTTCAAAGATTCTTGAGCATTAACTTTTTGAAATTGATTCTTAAACATGAACTTGAAGGAAATATTTGCGATCGAAAATACGACATGAAATAAAAAAGTTAAAAGCATATATATTACCTATATCACTATTGAGCTCAAGTTCGTAAAATCATTCTCAAATAAATGATTGTTCGATTTCCATACCAATTAGGATTTCCAATTAGGAAACGATTATTAAACGTATTATATTTTTGAGGAAAAGTTAGTATGGTACACAATGAAACTTGACAGCTCAGCAGCAAAAATAATAAAAAGAAAGCACTTTAACATCTGCCGCTGTTTTCCCAAAAGAATATTCACAAATAGAGATGAGTCATACATCATAGTGCGCACAAATAAAAACATTTTCACCACAGATGTGTAAAAACAATCGACTGTATTCATAAAACAGAGACAGAGTTTACGTCAATCAACAATGGCATAACTAGAAAAATTTGCTTCTTCTTATTTAACATTCATAAGGTTTGTTTTTAATTAACTTTTAATTAATTCCAGTATGCCAACAGAAATCTTACCACTTGAGGAATCTTGTAACTTCTTACAATTTTAAATTTTCGAATACTATAGTAAACACAGCTGATAATCAGCTGGATCAAAAGCAGAACCCTCCAATCATAAAATAACGCCTTTCTCCACCAAACTACCACGTCATCTTCAACTTACTCACTTCTGTTTAAAAAGAGAAAAAGATAACTAAAAAAGTGTTTTCGAAATACCTAAAAATTTCGATGTGTAAAAAATCGTAGGTATGCATCGTAATGAATAAAAGATAGTAAACCTCATAGCAGCCTTCTTTATAGGCATACATTAAAAATGTATAAATTTAATATTATTTAAAAGTTTGTGGGCCTATGATCATATCTAGGATCAAAAGAAAGCATTCTTAACACTAAAAACGGTAATCTAAACCAAATTATTTTGGTTTCTTTGTGGCTGAAAAGTCATTTTTGTACACGGAGTCTAATAAGACCAGCAAAAAACAGTTTAAAGTTCACCAAACAGTTACGAATCACCATTACCATCCACGTCATTCGAACACACGAACTGTTGAAATAAAGAACAGAGCAGCAATCGTCCGGCTGTCAGTTCAGTATGCACCAAACCAGACATCGCCTCATTAGTATTTGGTAAATTTTTTAATATATATTGAAAAGCACGATATAATGATAAGTTGTATATAACATGCATAAAACACACTTAGCGAGCGACACAGATCAAAAATCTTAATTCCGCTGAGTCCACAGAATGTGAACCATAATTCGTAGTTGAAGACTCCCAAGTTCAAATCCAGCTGCTGTAGAGCAGATCCAGTTTATTTATCTATCTATTATGAATTTTATTTACGAGTAAATAAAATTTACTCTCGTGTGCAAACATTTGAAGGAAAAATCAACATACATAGCGGTGCAGGCGAGCCTTATATTGTAGCTTCAGGTTAACGGATTAGAAAAATCGACAGGGAAATAAAGACTCAGAACAAAAATTAATATCCAAGATGGAGATGATTCAACCCCACACAAATGAAGATTAAATTACTGACCGTAAAGCTGCCTGAACGGGAGACGGTGGTGCATTTTTTTCGTACACATGTTTAAATATACCTGTGTATGCATCTAATCAATGCAATAACTAATATTGCAATTGCATTATGTATTGCACAATATTTAATTAATGTTCCGCAATGATTAGTTTGGAATTCCATAAATATCCATTTTAATACTTTAATAGGCATGAGCTTCTAGTATAGCGCTTCTAGTATTCTTCGGGTATAGCAGCAATTTCGGTACCTACACCCAGATGAATTTCGCTTTTGAAAACATTCAAGGGGAGAACTCACAAAAAAGGAACTTTTTGAATATAATTAACATTACAAGTCATTGCTTCACTTTTTCAAACTGAACCATATTTGGTATGGAGTCTGACTCTTCCAATACACATGCCATAGGGACTTGTTTATAGGATAGGCAACCATTCACACCTCATTCATACAAGGAAAGAACAAATACAGCATAGATAGAGAGAGAAAGTACATCCATACCCGAACCGGGATTCGAACCCAGGACTTCCCTATCTGCAGTCAGGCACTCTGACCACTAGACAGGCCGATCGGCTAATGTACAGGTTTCGTTCCTCTAAAACGTGATATTTAAAAATCGAAAAATATACAAAAAGTGAAAAGCCACAGTAATCATTACAATAGAAATTTTCACAATTCAAAATATTACAAGTGAAAGATTGAGTACTTTGTAGATCACATATATATTGGATATAATAAAGGTAGTTATAAATTAATATTAATTTAAAAACATTTTGATTGGATTTCTTTGAAGATTATAGTTTTATTTAAAATAATATAAAAACTCTTTCTCTCATAAGCACAACATATATTCGGTATCATTAAAAATATAAAATTTTTTTAAAATTAATTATAGCACTCTTCAGTTAAATCAATTATGCAATCAGTAATCAATATAGCAATCAGCCATTCTGGTGTGAACTATCACAAAATTCATTTTGTATAAACTTTAATTTTGAGTCATAAGTTTGGGACAAAAGTGATCGTAATATAATGAGCTAATGTTCACTGAACTTAGGTTAGTTAAATACAACTACGAATGGTTACCGAAGTTTTGTTCATTAAATAACAATTACGAATGTTTACCGAAATTTGGTTAGTTAATAAAAAAGTATATAATATACAACAATATGATACAATCTGTGAAAAATACCCATCAAAAATTTATTTATTGCTTTAAAATTAAATGGCTGTTACTTTAAAAACGATAAAGAAAATACATTTTATAAAATTGCACACATATACGAAAATTTTTTATTAGTTTATTACTGGAGTATTAATATGTAAAAGTCATTATGTGAATTTATTCACACTCAAAAATCTTAGATAAATTTTTTTGTAGATTTCTCAGATAATATATTTAAACTTAACTTCCAACTGTTATTTTAAATAGTATTAATAGATTATATATGTTAAAAGATAAATTGACAAAAATAGCATCGTTCACAGAAAATAATAATAGTTCGGAAAATTTGAATTTTTAGATGAATTCAAGCATTGTAATTCTCGTAAGCAAACATTAATAATTTATTTAATATTGCAAAAAATATCAACAGATCAAAAATGATATGTAAACGTGTAAGTAGCTCATGTATGCAGGAACACAATTATTTTCCTCTAATTGGAAATTTCTCAATAAATCATTTAATGTGTATAAATTTTACTGTAGATAGACATTTAATGAAACTAATTTTGGTTGAAAAAGTTAAACAATGAGAAATCTTGGAGCAATGGGAGTTCAAGTAAAAAGAAAACATCATTTACGATCAAACATACCGAGTTTTAAAATAAAATTTTAATATTAATACAATGCTTATCATTTCAAACAGGATATTTTTAAATCGAATAGGAATCTACGAAACATCATCATAATAAGAATCCAAAAGTTTTCTGGAATGTTTTCACCAGTTCTTTTTTTTTTTTTTTTTTTTGTTTACAACCTTACAAGGTTGCAACAATGGCTGGGTTACCATTGGAAGTAGAATGAAGCTTTACAAAACTCATTGTACACATTTATTCTTGGAGCCAATATAATGTCATCTATTAAACAATGAACTTTAATACTTTTATAAAAGTCGCACAAGACAATTTCTGTTTTTTTCACGTTTTCGTATGAGGTAAGAATTCAGATATTTCGCCCTAAATTTCTTTGCAAACGAATAAATGATTTCATTTATCATACTTTTTTACGGGTATTTATATAACAAAAGTTAAAATATTATAACATTTTGAATGTGCTGAAAATCATTATAAACTTGGTTTTCTTTAATATTTCCTTCTGTTATTTTTTTTATTTATTTTTATTTATTTACTTATTTATTTTTCGCTCATTTTATATAAACACGCTTCTTACTATGCAAACATATTCACCATCATATCATTGAAATTAATCATCACATTGATAATTATTATACGAAAATTTCCGACATATTGCATGAAATGTTTTGATTTAAGCTTTTCCCATTCATATTTCATTCATTTACAACTTAATTTTGTTAAGAAATCAATTTTATATAATAAATAAATATAAATAATATTTTTTAAAATATCATATTTTTTAATTTTACAATATAAAAAATATAATATAAATTTCTTTAGAATAACGAAAACCAAGTATTAAAAAACCAAAAATATAATATAAATTACTTTAGAATAACGAAAACCAAATATATATATATATAAAACGAAAACAAACAAAAAAAATTTGTTTGTTTTCGTAGTTAAAAATACAACACCAATGATTTTATCTGTTGTCCCTAACTCAATCAAGAAAAATTTGTAAAGTAAAACTTAAAATTATTTCTATTCTTTTTGATTATTTCTAAACATTATTATGTGGATGGAGCTTAAACATTATAAACAGATAAATGCCACCAAACTTGTCTAGTGGTCAGCATTCTTGACTGCGGATAAGGAGGTCCTGGGTTCGAAACCCAGTTCAGGCATGGATGTACTTTCTCTCTCTATCTATCCTGTCCTTTCCTTGTGTGAATGGTTACCTATCATATAAACAAGTCCCTATGGCATGTGTGTGTATTGAAAATGTCGGACTCCACAACAAATATGGTTCAGTTTGAAAAGTGGAGAAGCGCACCCGATTTGGCAGCCTAGCTTGCACACGAGAACAACAACAACAGATAAATAAAAAATAGAAATTTCATTTTCTACTGCAGAGCGTCTTTGAATTAACTTCATCTACAAGAAACCAATTATAGCCTTTTTGGAACATGATTTTTTGAAATAAAATATTTTGTAATCGTAACAAAAGAAAATTAGTTTGCTATACGTTCAAACAATTATAAAATGTTAAGTAAGATATGCAATTTAAAATTAAGGTTCATTAACGTTTGCTGGACTAAACTGGTTTTCGATTTTATATTTATCATATATTAGAACATTCTATCTTTATAATTTATTGGAACATACAGAATCAATTATGTTTTAGAGCAGGGATGGGCAAACTTCGACCACCGGGAAGCTTTATGCGGCCCGCGGGGAGAATTTTAATTTGTTCGTCCGGCGGATATTAAAAGGAAATATGATTTATATATTACTTATCCATCTCCTCTCTTATACTTTTTTCAATTTTTTTTTTTATTTTTTTTAAGGACTGAGAATTATTTTACGTATCTATTTATGTTCTACAAAACATAAATGGACGGATACAGCAAGCACCGGCAGCTGTAATCGTTTAAAGTGTTACAAGCGGAAGTTCTTTGTTTGTTATAGCTGTAGACTCAAGACAATAAGCGTATTTCTTTCTTGCTGAGCATACATTTATAAGAATCCAATGTAGGTGAATCACATGATAGCAGCAGACAGCGCATTTTCAGCCAGAGGCATTTTTCTTTTCATGCGAGTTTTAATATTATTGATTGCGTATGTAGATTGCAGACATACAGAATTGTAAATAGTAATGAAAGTATTAAAAGTAAAGCGTAAACTCCAAAATGGCAAGAAAAATCGTAAAGTTGATTCAGAGTATCGTATTTTTAATGATGAATAGACTTGGAAATATTTTTTTACAGTTGTTATACATAAACCAGAGTGTCTGATCTGCAATGAAATTGTATGGTAGTTTTTAAAGAATATAACATTTACCGTCATTTTATATCAAAGCATAAGAATTCCAATTAGGAATATAAAAGAAAACAAAATGTAGAAAGTCTTTGTAAAAAAGTATCAGGCACACAATAGTTTTTTCAAGAGTGTAAAACGCCATCCAAGAAGCAGCTACACATGCAAGTTACATTGTAGCATACAACATTGCTAAAAATAATAAAGCTCTCAGTGATATGGAGTTCGTTAAACAATGCATGCTCCATGTTAGTGATGTTTTATGTCCAGATAAAAAAAATAACTTTGAGACTGTACTTTAAAATCGGTGATTTCTAGAATCTAAAACATCGATAACAAGTTGACATCACAATTCGAGTCAGATTGGCCAGTTAAAAATTTTGCTCTATAGCTACGGATGAAAGCAATGTAAATGACATTGATCAATTAGTATTATTTATGAGAGGTTGGACTCTTTAATCAAAATTATCCCGGAAACAATGCTGTTTTTCTACAACAACATGCTCTGGGCAAATCTGAATTGAACACGAGATCCGTGTTTGATGCAGTCGTTTAGGACTACTCACACACAATTTTGAGTGATTCTTCAGTCCGTGCATTCTGAACACTTTGATGCACTGTATTACACGAAAGTAAGGTGGCTTTGTACAAGATGTATTTTCAAGCCAGTTAGGCAGCTAAAGGACAACATTGTGTAATTCTTCCATGAGAAACAGTGTTTTGCGGAGTGCGAAATGTTAGAAGATACAGAATGGCTTTCAGACTTTGCATTTTTCAAAGATCTTCTTTGTCTTATAAGTAACTTGAATGTCAAGATGAAAGGGAAAAATCAATTTATCGACAATATCTGGGCCCATCTCAAAGCTTTTAAACTAAATCTTTATCTGTTTGTGCGCTTGTCTCATTTCCTGAGGTTCAACTATGAACATTAGAAAGAACAATTTCAGAAGTAGACTGACAGACAAGCATTTAACTTTGTTTTTAAGAATCAGTACATCTCATTTCAAACCTCAATATAAAGAACTTTTACAAAAGAAATTACTGTTTCACTCATCTCACAGACATAGTTAAAATGTAAAACTTGTATAGTGTTTTTAAAATTTTAGAAAAATTTATCTTGGCCCGCCAAATTTTTTTTTTTTTTTTTTTTTTTTTTTTTTTTTGATCGCGACCGAAAAAGTTTGCCCATCCTTGTTTAGAAAATGTTTCTTTCAAATTTTGAAATCAATAAACTCCCAATTATTACAACTTTCCGAATAGAAGCTTGGGAACACTTAGATATGTCTGAAGAAAATAGATTCTGAATTATCCTTAATTTATGGACATGAATCACAAAGAAATTTAACTCTAGAATAAAAATTATTTATATAAAATTATTAAAAATTTAAATTAAACTGCCAAATACCGACCACAAATGAGGACCGGTATTTGGCAGTTACTGCCGAAACAGACGGAGTACAGCATCAGACCTGTCTCGTCAGCTCTCTTCAGCTACAGGTACGACAGTTTCAAGGCAGACCATATACAGACGCTTAGGGCACATTGGTCTATACGCACGTAGGTCTGTCAGATGTGTTCCAATCACCGCAACTCGTTGTCGCCTGCGCTTAGCCTGGAATAGAGAGCATGCATTGTGAACACCGTAAAAGTGGCCTTGTGTAATGTTCTCGGACGTTGATTTTTTGATTTGATTTTTTTAAATAAATATTTTAAGGAGGAGTATCATCCATCTGAAGAACTTGTAGTTGATGCAGTCATTATAAAATTCAAAGGAAGAGTGATATTCAAGCAATATATTCCTACTACACATACACACTATACGGAACTACACATATAAAGAATATTTTTATATTTAATTTTATTAAATGATTTTTCTTTAAATACCAATTTCATGTTTATGAGAGTCTGATATTCTATAAATTGTATTTTATGATTTTTAACTACCAGTAAATTGGTATGCTGGCTTCTGCATTGGTCAACTATTTCTAAATTACATAATAAAACCTGGAAAATTAGCATTGGTGTCCTTACATTTTTGACAATTATAATCTCTATAAACAGGATTATTCTTTGTCTAACCCTGACTATAAATGCTGTTTATAAATTGCTGGACCAAAATTGCTGGTTAAATATTCCAGGAGCACATTGTATTTTTTAATCTCACAAAAAAACATGTAGGTAGAAATAAAATAAATATAAAAATGAAAATACTTTCAATCATAAATTGAGATGCGGTAGATATTTAAAAAAATTGCCTTTTAGTTGTGTTAATCTTTCTTCTACGTAATTTTAATTTCTGTATAAAATTAAACTAATCACGGTTTTGGTTTTTAAAAATAATTTAATAAGCATAGTTTTATAAAAGCTAAAAATACTAAAGATAAGAATTTATTCCCAATATAAAGCTAATGCTTTCTTGCTACTATTCTGATAAGAATTTTATAAAAATATTTTCTGAGACTAATACGAGTATATTTTGGAATGTATTATTTTTGAATGAACATTTTCAAGTTCTCGGTAATTGAGAAATGAACCAAATATTACTATTTATTGTATGAGACAAATGTAATTTTATTAAACTATCAACCTAAATGCTACATCTAAAGGAGAAACTCAAGATTCGTCTGGCTACCTTCATTGTGCAAAACGTTTCATACTTAGTTACAGAAACATGCAGAAAGAAAAATTCCATTTTTAAGCTTTTTCCTTAAAATGAAGGATATAAAAGCATATATTTTAATCCATTCAATATAGAAATTTGTTATAAATAGAAATACTTAAATCAAAAGAAAACTGAAACCATTTCTGTATTTAACACACAGATTACTTTTAATCTTTTTCAAATGCAACTTCAGCAATTTGCTTGTACTTACTCATAAAAGAAAATATTTGTTCAAAATATCTTTATTTATTTATTTACATATTTTAATATTAGGCAGGCTGCTTTTAGGAATGTTTTTGAAATATTCAGTTAGTTTATTGCTTATTGATTTTTATTATAACTAATTGCAAATTCATTATTTTAAAGAAGTTTGTAATTATTTTAAATAATTATTTCAGAAAATTCTCTGTAATAAATAAATATACGCCATATTGTTTTTAAAACAGACTAAATTTGTTTAACAAATGCATGTATATAATATCTTTAAATTCTTGTAACATTTCTTAATGTGATATATAAAACAATGATTAGAACGATAGCTTGTCGATAAGTATGGTAATTATGGTAAACGCATTTACATTTTCATTAGAAATACGGCAGACCTAGCGCGGTGTATCTCCCTCAAAAGTTAAAGATTCGTCATGGTGAAACCTGGGGCACCCTAATGGGAGGAAAATGACCCTCTCCTTTCGGTCAAGGGGGTAGGAAATGTCATCTTCTCGCGCAGTCCTAGGAACAGTTTTTTGAAACGATGACGCCGGACTCAAAAGGTTAAACTGTAGATCCGGCTCTAATTAGCCCTAGTGTGCAAAAAATGACCGTTGAGCGGCAAACAAACTAAACCTCTTTTATCTTCACCATATGAGATAAGGCAGGTTAGAAGTTCTAATGCGTGTTTTAAGTTTCTTTTCAACTACAGAGTAACATCTTTCAGTCCTATATTTCTCTATAGACTTCTCTTCCATCTGCATGATAAAATTCATTCAAACTTTTACATTTGTTAAGCACGGAGATTTAGCGCTCTCAAGGCACAGGTCCTCGATTCGATCCTAGGGCCAGGTCGACTCAAACTTTTATCCTATTTGTGGGTCGATAAACTGAGTACCAACCATGCTTGGCAACTAAACATCCGTGCATTGATTATCGCAGGTTAAACGAGGTTACCAGAACTCGCAATATTATTTATTGCCAAACATTGAAGAGCGCGTTGAGTCCGTTTCAAATCCGAATTTCATAAACATAATTCTTTTCTATTTTTCTCAGATATCAAATTAAAGGGTTTTTCTTTTTTTTTTTTTTTTTTTTTTTTTTTTTAAAAAAAAAATACAAATTTCAATTGTTGTTTCATGCGTAGATAATTTCTTGAAAAAATTGTAGCGTTTTTCTATAATAATGTGTAAATTTAGTTAGTGTTGCAATATCTGTCGTGTTATATAATTATTTTGTGCTATTTTGATATATTTTTATTTTATATTTAGTTTTATATAATGCCATACAGTTTTCTGTACTAGCCAGAGTCCGATTGATCAGGGCTATTTGTAATATTGAATTTTGCTTTTTGTTGTGTTTTTTCTTCTTTCTTTATTGCAGGTATTCTGTAGAATGGGGAGGGGAAAAAAACAGTGAATGAAGGAATAATTTAGTCTGTAATATTCCCTAGTCACAGCCCTTGAGATTTCAAGAGCTTCTGATGGAGAGGGTGAAAGAGGCGCGCGCGGTTGATGCGTCTAAAGAAGATTTTTTTTTTTTTTTTAATATATTTTTTTATTTTATTTAATATTGATACTTTACATTGTACTACGCAGGCGTGAGGTAGTTGTTAGCGAATGCAGTTATGATTCCTTTGTAATTTTGTTTCTTTGTTAGTTAAATGTGTTTGTCTTCAAAATTTGGACAAAATTCGTTTGTTTCATAACAATACTAAGCTCGAATGTACAAATACACCAACATATATTATATACATTTTAAAATTACACAAATCTAGCGAATTTTAAACAAATTAACTAAAAATTTGATTATTTACTTTTCATAAAAGTAAATTTACTAGCAAAAAATTGCAACGTAAGAAGGAAATTATTCAGATTTTTTATTAATGTTTGTAAATTATAAATAGGTATTTCTTTTTTATTATGAGAGAATGGTGTAAGGTGATGAATATATAACCAGCATATTCAGATACTTCTATATGATTTATATATCATAATGCGTCTGTGTGTTTACTCAGTAATTTGTGCATATCTATTCATTCCTGAATAATATGTGATAACTCAGACTGTATAGTCACTTATGCTTAAGTATCTTAGTTTAAATAGTGGCCATATCATTGTAGATATTGGTTTTTTGATATATAGATAAGTTTATTGACTTTTTGTTGCTATTTGATTTGTTATGTCGATGAAAATTTCAGAAAAGTTAAGGTTGAGTAGTTTATGCATCAAATAATAAACATCAGTCTGAAAATTTTGAGATGTATTTAGATTATTAATGCTGCATTTAACGAAATTTAACTTGTGTGTTCCATGTAGATATAATAATACTATAAAAATCCGTTTTTTGAAATTGATGAAAACTGCATTTCTAACTCTATCAATTTCATATTCAGAATCGAACGATATCAAGGTGAATTATTTTTTAGAATAAAATATGCCAAAATGGGTATCCGAATGGATAGCGTTCTTACCTGTGGTACAACAGTTCGTGGGTTTGAATCCCATCTTGAGCTTGGATGTTTGCAGTGGTTTGGAATTCACTTTAAACCATTGATCCCTGTCTATGGCTTAAAGTGAATTCATAATCACTGCAAAAACCCTCGTGTGTAAAAATGTTTGTTAAAAGAAAAACAAACCAAACTTAGATTAATGTGTTGACCTAAATCATACACTTCTAAATCTGTTGAATAGAATGGATATTCTATCCCTCTGACATATTTTTACTTAGCTCAATTTAATATTACTGAATGAATAGATACATTTTCATGATGAAGCTTAAATCCTTTAATATTTTCTTGTTAGCGTTTTGCCTTTAGACCTACAGTTCATGGGTTTGAACTCCGCGTTACGTGTGGTTGGTTGTAATAGTTCGGAATTCACTTTAAACAGGAGGTCTTGGTCAACTTAGCAACCGTGTGTAACAAATAAATATAAATAAACTTTGAACTACAACATGAACCCAACCTAAAAATAAAATATAGCCTAAAGCCACACAATGCTAAATCTGGTGAAAAGGATAAACACTCTCTCACTTTGACGTCTTTTTATTCAATAAGCTCATTTTAATCTTACTAAATGCATTATCAGGCTGGCGTTAACGTTTTTTGTTATTCTGGACTGCATTTAGAATTGCAATAGAATTAGCGTGTCTTATATCCTTCCAGCTTGATGATGGCCTTTGGGAAGAAAACGGCACTTATTCGGTTCATGCATTTTTTGTCCTTTTGCGGTAGGGAGAGAACTTTAATAAATATGCATAATATATACATTCATGAAAAACGTTACATGTTTGCGAGGAAAGATTTTTTTTTTCAAAAAATAAGATGGAAGTAATCATTTTTCAATTATTTTTAAAGCACACACAGAACTAAAAGTAAACTACGGGATAAGTTTTCCTTCAGTAGCATGTGATATAAAGGGGAAGTCTTTTTCTGTTTGGCTTTCTAATATCAATTCATTATCATGTTTATAAATTGATTTCGCAAAATACACTTTATGAGATTCATTCATCTTTTATAGTATCATGATTTTTCGAATGTATATATATCCATTAATAAAGAGAAGGGAAAAATACACTCGACTTAAAATATATTTTTCTTTTGGTAATTTATTTTATATCTATCTATCTATATATATTATTATTATTATTATTTAATAATTTTTCTGAATGAAAGAACATGAAAGTATAAGAATATAACTATCACGTTATATTTTATTAATAGAATTTTATTTTCATTGTTTGGGCAAATACAAAAAATAACACAAATAAAACACGTGAAAAATCACAAAATAAGACAAGAGACGAAGACAGGACAGGTGAATACAGTACATAAACGTAAACCAGATGACCGGAGTCATTTCCCCAAGAGTTCTCTG